>QXEO01000964.1:3527676-4232151 GCA_007115705.1 Dactylis glomerata | reverse complement strand
TGTAATTTTTAGCCAGTCGAAGTTCAACTGGATAGTTTCGCAAATAATATCGTGTGCAGTTTTTGTTCGACCCAGAGTGCAACTAGTTGTGATCCTTGTGTGTACAAATGTTTTTCATAGTACAATATAATTTTCAAACCACATATGCCGGACTCGGCATTATGAAGGAAGCTCACTCATCGTGTGTTAGTTTGATTCATTAGCTATGAGTCTTTAAAGATTGAGATCTAACCAATCCGAGTGTCGCATATGTCATAGCTTGCTATGTAATTGACGAGCTAGCGTTCAGATCGGGGCAATATGTGAGAGGAAGTAGACATGGACATGTAGAGAGTTCAAGAGCTAGCTTACAATGTTCTGTAGTCTTGCACTTACACAACAAACCACTACAGCACGAAATCACTATGCCGACGGCCAATACCTAAGCCGACGGCTTTTTATCAGGGCCGTCGGCATAGGTCCTGGTCTCGGGCGTGGCCGAAATTTGGCCGTCGGCTTAGGTATGCCGTCGGCGTAAGCCGTCGGGTTAGGTATTTTCATTTTTTTATCGCCTTTTATGTTTTGCAAAAAATTCAAAAAATAATATCCTTTGAGATGTTGTTATGTTACATGATCTAGTTGTTAGAAAAATTAAGAAACTTGAATGTTGAAATATTTTTCAAAAAACTTGAATTAGGAAAATTTAAAACCCCTATTTCGGCACTCTGAAAATGGAAAACGCACTTTTCGTGGGACGAAATGAAAATCGGCCTTCGTGGCGTTCCTCGTCATCCCAAGGGCCACACACGTGTCCGATATGGCCTTGTTTCGACAAACTATGACATGATCAGGGCTAAAGCTAGCTCATTTGACTTAAAAGTATACAACCTCGAACATGATAGGTTATTTTTGTGAAGGGACTTTCTGGTAAATGTTCTTTTATCAAGGTTTGAATCTTTTTCCGCATCTAGGTGATATAAAATGACGCCACGCGAAGGTCTTGCAACTTTTTGATTTTTTTGAATTAGTTACACCCGATTCGGGACCCGCATGAAAATGACAACGCACGAAACTCCCCCTTGCAGCCAGGCAGTGCGGAGTCCCGCTTTAACAGTAAAATTTTAGTGAAGAAATGACATATTACAGATCCAAAATAATTTTTGCAAAAAATCAGGAGCTCATCTTATTAGAGCTATGATACGTTTCAAACGTATCTATAATTTTTTATGCTACATGCTTGTTTTTACACCATTTGCCTATTGTTTTGTTACACTTAGTGGCATTTTTATGCATTTTCCGGAACTAACCTATTAACAAGTGCCACAGTGCCAGTTTCCTGTTTTCTGCTGTTTTTGTGTTCCAGAGTGATACACAGGAAATATTCTCGGAATTGGACGAAACAAGTTCCTAAAGTCTTATTTTACCCGGAAGCTTCCAGAGATCCGAAGGAGAGTAGGAGGCGAGGGACCAGGGGCCCACACGCACAGGTGGCGCGGCCAGCCCCTGGCCCGCACCACCCCCGTGTGTGGCCGCCTGGCCCCTCCTCTGACATCGCCCCTTCGCCTATAAAGACCCCCCGACGAGAAAAACCTAAGGCCCCGATCAGTTTTTCAGAACACATCGCGATCCGCCGCCGCCGTCGACCCGAAGATCGGGAGGGTCTAGAAGCTCTTCCCGGCACCCTGCCGGAGAGGGGAATCGCCACCGGAGGTCTTCTTCATCGACATGCTTGCCTCCGGAGCGATGAGTGAGTAGTCTACCTTGGACTATGGGTCCATAGCAGTAGCTAGATGGTTGTCTTCTCCACTATGTGCTTCATGTTTAGATCTCATGAGCTGCCATACATGATTGAGATCACCGTTATGTAATTCTACATGTTTGGTTTGTTGGGATCCGATGAATATTGGTGTTTATGATTAAGTTGTTGTACTGAATTATATCTTTTGTTATCTCTATGTTATTTATGATCTTGCATGCTCTCTGTTGTTAGTAGCTATCTTGGCCGAGTAGTTGCTAGTGACTCCAAGAGGGGGTATTTATGCTCGATAGTGGGTTCATGCCCCTATTTCACCTGGGGGAGTGACAGAAACCTCTAAGATGGTAGATGTGCTGTTGCTACTAGGGAGAAAACAATATTCATATGCTCAAGGGCATATGCTTTGTTTACATTACACACTTTGCTTAATGCAATTATCTGTTGTTCGCAACTTAATACTTCTAGGGTGTTCGGATTGATATCCCCGGGAGTGGATTATTAGTCATAGATGCAGTTGGATGGCGGTCTATGTATTTTGTTGTAATGCCCAGAGTAAATCTCATAGTGATCTTCTTGACATATCACGTTATCTTTATTCTATCAATTGCCCAACTGTAATTTGTTTACCCAGCATGTGTTATTTTATCTATGGAGAGACACCACTAGTGAACTGTGGACCCCGGTCCTATTTCCATCATATTGCTATCACCTGTTTACTTTACTCGTACTGTTTACTTTACTCGCATACTATATTGTTTTCCACTCGATACACTCATAACCTGTGTTTCAAGCAACCGGTGAGATTGACAACCTCATCACAAGTTGGGAACAAAGTATTTGTTTGTGTGTGTGCAGGTTCCACAAAACCTTCAGTCGTCATTGTCTCTCCTCTCCTGTTCAATAAACCTTGGTTTCTTAAACTGAGGGAAAACTTGCTGCTGCACTCATCATACCTTCCTCTTGGGGTTCCCAACGGGCTGGTTATTCACCACGCACAAGGACAGTCTGTAGCAACATTCACTTGGAGCATCAGCTATTTTTCTGGCGCCGTTGCCGGGGAGGAGAGAAGACTTCTGCGAGGGAAGTTCTTCGAACACACATTCTTTACTTTGTTATTGTTTTGCTTTACTTTATTTATTTTACCTGCATTGCTTTTTATCAAAAACCCAAAAAAATTAGAATCCTTTGTAGTTGTTATTTCTTTACTTTAGTTTATCATGTTGATCCCTAAGTACGTTCTGGAGGACCTCTCAGTAGGTAGTGGTTCGATTATTGGCAAAAGTAACATTGAGGAGTTCTTTAATCACATTAGTATGCATGAGGAAGATGAGGAAAAGACTTGGGTTGAGCTTGCTCCTAGTATTGAAGTTGCTTCTATTATATTAATTGACATGTTGGAAACTAGGTTTGCTAGTCTTAATCCTTTTATGCAATATATGTTCCTTAAGCTTCATGAAATTGATGATCCCGAAAAGAAGGCTTTTATCTTGGAAACTTTGCGCCCAGAATTTAAGGATGTCGTTATTGAAGCTAGGAAAGTTCTTAAACGTTTTAATAAACTCGGTTCACCTATAAAGGTTATCGATACTAATGATGAGGAGACCGAAAACCTATACCTTGCAAGCTTTTGGGATTGTGTGAAGCCTTCGAAAATAATTTTGCCTGGATCTGTCCTGAAAATCTTTTTGGTGAGAATAGTGTACCGAAGCATGATCACAAAGGGTCTTCTAAAACTTATGTGGATGAAATACAATGCCTTATTGATAAGACCTCTGCAGTTGATATTAATGCTTCATCTGATATTACTTGATTCGCAATTTTCTGCGCCTAGCTCAAAGGCGTTAAAGAAAAGCACTCTTGGGAGATAACCCAATGTTTTCTTTTCAGTACTTTTTCTTTTATTTGAGTCTTGGAAGTCATTACTACTGTAATGACCGCTCCTTATCTTGTTTATTTCGTTTTTGTGCCAAGAGAAGCCTCTAATTTGAGTGAGGTAAAGATTTGGGGATGTTGCTGTCCTGAAACTGTTTTCGGTGCTGCACCGTAAAAATTCGTGAAAATTCTCTGTTTATCTTTTGGACCTGCGATTTCTTGTGCATATGCCCCAGGTTATATCCAAACTTTTCTTAGTTGAACACTTTTTGATTTGAGCAACAGAAAATCCCTCAAAAATTCGACCTTTGTCAGCTGTTCAGTTTTGACAGATTTCTGCCAATATTTGTGTTTGCCACTTTATCGCTTTCTTTTGAGTTCTTTTGATCATGGAACTTTTGGGTAGATTGCTACAGTAGTATATGCTATATATGTGGTGGTTTTGAGTTGAAACCTGAAGCAAATAGAGGATTGATTATATGTTATGCTTGCACTAATGTTGCTAATAGATTTGTGTTTAGTTTTGTATGAAGGAAGTTTTCAAGTGTAGGGATTGGAGAATGATGAGATGAGTTGAAGAATGGACAAAAGCTCAAGCTTGGGGATGCCCATGCATCACCCCAAGAAATATCCAAGAAGTACAAGCGTCAAAGCTTGGGGATGCCCCCGAGGCACCCCTTCTTCATCGGCAAAAATCAGGTCACCTTTCAAAACACTATATTTTTATTGCTTCATGCACTATGTGTTTTTCTTGGAGCGTCAGTTGTTTTAGTTTTCTTAGTTGGTTTAGTTTGTTTGTTTTGCTGCAATAAATGGTTGGACCCCAACAAATTTTCTTTGGAGGAGATGTACTCGTTTTCATTTGCAAAGAACGCTCAGTTTTTCACTCTTATCGTTCATCGTGCGTTCTTCTTTTTCTGCTACTGCTTTTGGTTTTCATTTTCGCCTTGATTTGCGTTCAGATCTTGTCATATCTTTTCATCAAGGTGTATTTTTGCCTCTGATCTTTATTGGTTTTCATCAAAAGAGGTGTCTATAAAAATTTCAAATGGTGTTGGAAAAGAGAAAAAGCTTTGTACAAAATAGTGGTACAAGAAGGAGCTTGTGTAAACTGCGGCTTAGGCTTTTTCATGTCATGCTTGATGTCTTTTTGATAGTATGCTTAGTGGTTTTGCTGTAGCATGACTTGTCTCAAATAACTGAGATTGCTTAATGAGCCTTTGAAAAAATCATGCGTTGTTTTTATTGTATGGAAGCATTATTTTGGTTTTCTCCTTGATGCTTTATTTGGGTTGACTTGGCGCATGCTCACACATGTTAGACTCTTACAAAGTTGCCAATAGCCTTCATGATCATTTAGTTTTTGACTTTTGATGCCATCTTATGCTTCTTTTAATGTCGCTTTGTCGCTTTGCATGATTATGGCCATTATTGCTCTCTTAGTTGGTCGCTCCCAGTCTTTTGCTAGCCCTCGCCTTGTACTGAGTATGAGCTCTACTCGTGCATCCAACTCCTAAAAGCCAAAGTTTTCCATTGTGCCCACTATAAATTCCTATGCATGGTATTTGTAAGCCATTCCAAAGTAAAAATTTCATGTGCTACCTTTCAAAAACCTTCAAAACACTTCTCGTTTTGTGACACTGTTTTTAGCTCATGGGGACGTAGTGGTCGGATTTGCTATCTTCCATATTGCTTATTCCAAAAAGAAAAAAATAAGAGAAAAAAGAAAGAAAAAAAAGGCACTCCTCCATGGAAAGTGAATGTTGGTGGGCACCCGATGGAATCGGTTAGCCATGGTTTGTGAAAGGAAAAAAGGTGGGGAGGAGTGCCAAGCTTTATAAAAAAGCACAAAAGTGCCAATCTCTCTCTCAAAAACTTGCTTCATTTTTGTATGGAAGATAGTAAGAACCCCATTGCCAGTCGTTGACAAAGACAACCACCTCTCAAAATCAAGTTTTATCTCTCTGTTTTACAAATGAAAAGCTCTAGCACATGTTTAATCACTGCTTCCCTCTGCGAAGGGCCTTTCTTTTACTTTTGTGTTGAGTCACCACCTTCTTTCTTTATGCACCATTAAGAGAGCATAGTTGTCATTCTTAGTGTGATATGCATTGTCCCAAAGTTCATTGATTGATTCATATTGTTGGTTTCACTTGTTCTTAAATTATTTGTATCTAGTCGCCCTCTTAAACTTGAAGGTGTCATATGCATTTATGTTTTGCTCTCTTTGAAGGACAAGCTGAAAACCTTTTGTATGTTTTTCCTTATGATTTGAACACATGTTTGACTTTCATTGTTTCATTTTCATGATCTTTTGTTTGTGTTCATTTGCATGTTTACAACATGGTTGCTAAGTTCTTATTGTCATGATTATATCTTCATGCCCATGTTTTAAGTTCTATTGATCCCAGCTCACCAATGCTTACATATATGATCAAGATTGTGTAGGTGCATGTCACCTCAAAAATTATTCTTTTGTTATCACTTACCTACTCGAGGACGAGCAGGAGTTAAGCTTGGGATGTTTGATACGTCTCAAACGTATCTATAAGTTTTGATGCTCCATGCTTGTTTTTACACCATTTGCCTATTGTTTCGTTACACTTAGTGGCATTTTTATGCATTTTCCGGAACTAACCTATTAACAAGTGCCACAGTGCCAGTTTCCTGTTTTCTGCTGTTTTTGTGTTCCAGAGTGATACACAGGAAATATTCTCGGAATTGGACGAAACAAGTTCCTGAAGTCTTATTTTACCCGGAAGCTTCCAGAGAACCGAAGGAGAGTAGGAGGCGAGGGACCAGGGGCCCACACGCACAGGTGGCGCGGCCAGCCCCTGGCCCGCGCCACCCCCGTGTGTGGCCGCCTGGCCCCTCCTCTGACATCGCCCCTTCGCCTATAAAGACCCCCCGACGAGAAAAACCTAAGGCCCCGATCAGTTTTCCAGAACACATCGCGATCCGCCGCCGCCGTCGACCCAAAGATCGGGAGGGTCCAGAAGCTCTTCCCGGCACCCTGCCGGAGAGGGGAATCGCCACCGGAGGTCTTCTTCATCGCCATGCTTGCCTCCGGAGCGATGAGTGAGTAGTCTACCTTGGACTATGGGTCCATAGCAGTAGCTAGATGGTTGTCTTCTCCACTATGTGCTTCATGTTTAGATCTCATGAGCTGCCATACATGATTGAGATCACCGTTATGTAATTGTACATGTTTGGTTTGTTGGGATCCGATGAATATTGGTGTTTATGATTAAGTTGCTGTACTGAATTATATCTTTTGTTATCTCTATGTTGTTTATGATCTTGCATGCTCTCCGTTGTTAGTAGCTATCTTGGCCGAGTAGTTGCTAGTGACTCCAAGAGGGGGTATTTATGCTCGATAGTGGGTTCATGCCTCTATTTCACCTGGGGGAGTGACAGAAACCTCTAAGGTGGTAGATGTGCTGTTGCTACTAGGCAGAAAACAACATTCATATGCTCAAGGGCATATGCTTTGTTTACATTACACACTTTGCTTAATACAATTATCTGTTGTTCGCAACTTAATACTTCTAGGGTGTTCGGATTGATATCCCCGGGAGTGGATTATTAGTCATAGATGCAGTTGGATGGCGGTCTATGTATTTTGTTGTAATGCCCAGAGTAAATCTCATAGTGATCTTCTTGACATATCACGTTATCTTTATTCTATCAATTGCCCAACTGTAATTTGTTTACCCAGCATGTGTTATTTTATCTATGGAGAGACACCACTAGTGAACTGTGGACCCCGGTCCTATTTCCATCATATTGCTATCACCTGTTTACTTTACTCGTACTGTTTACTTTACTCGCATACTATATTGTTTTCCACTCGATACACTCATAACCTTTGTTTCAAGCAAACCGGTGAGATTGACAACCTCATCGCAAGTTGGGAACAAAGTATTTGTTTGTGTGTGTGCAGGTTCCACAACACCTTCAGTCGTCATTGTCTCTCCTCTCCTGTTCGATAAACCTTGGTTTCTTAAACTGAGGGAAAACTTGCTGCTGCACTCATCATACCTTCCTCTTGGGGTTCCCAACGGGCTGGTTATTCACCACGCACAAGGACAGTCTGTAGCAACATTCACTTGGAGCATCAAGCTAAAGCGCAAAATCACCCCGGTTCCAGTGAAATCGGCATGAGCTTGCGTAAAATCTAGAAAATAACTTCGAAGGTTTGCGCAACAAAATGAGAGCTGATATATGTATCCCGGGTGATCTATTATTTATGTGGGGTGTTGTGCTTAGCATTCCGTTTTCCATTTCGATAGCTGTCTCACAAAAAAAATCGATTTCAGCACTCCGAAACTGGAAAACGCAGTTTTCATTGGACGAAACAAAAATTGGCCTCCATGGTGTTCCTCTCCATCCCAAGGGCCATGCATGTGTACGATATGGCCTCGTTTCGACAAACTATGCCATGATCAGGGCCAAACCTAGCTGATTTAACCTAAAAGTCATGCAACCTTGAACGTGGTACGTCATTTTTATGAAGGGACTTTCTGGTAAATTGCTTTTATCAAGGTTTGAATTTTTTTCTCCACATCTAGGTGATATAAAATGATGCCACGCAAAGGTCTCGCATTGTTTCGATTTTTTTAATTAGTTATGCCCGATTCTGTTCCTACATGAACATGACAACACATGAAACTCCCGCTCGCGGCCAGGCGGTGCGGAGTCCCTCTTTAACGGTCAAAGTTTAGTGAAGAAATGACATATTGCGAATTCAAAAATGATTTTTGCAAAAAATCAGGAGCTCGCCTTATTAGAGCTATAGGGCAAACCAGTCCGGTTCCAGCCAAATCGGTAGGAGCTTGCGTAAAAATCAGAAAATAACTCTGAAGGTTTAAGCGATGAAACGAGAGCTGATATGTGTATCTCAGATGGTCTATTATTTATGTGGGGTGTTGTGCCCAGCTTTCCATTTAACGTTACGGTAGTTGTCTAACAAAAAACCCCGATTTCGGCACTCCGAAAATGGAAACGCACTTTTTGTGGAGCAAAACAAAAATTGCCCTCTCTGGCGTTCCTCGCCATCCTAAGGGCCACGTGCATGTCCGATATGGCCTAGTTTCGACAAACTATGGCATGATCAGGGCCAAATCTAGCTCATTTTAACTAAAAGTCATGCAACCTCGATCGTGGTAGGTCATTTTTGTGAAGGGACTTTCTGGTAAATTTCTTTTATCATGGTTTCAAATTTTTCCCACATCTAGGTGATATAAAATGAAGCCACGCGAAGGTCTGATATTTTTTTGATTTTATTGAATTAGTTACGCCCGATTATGGACCCGCATGAATATGACAACGCACGAAACTCGCGCTCATGGCCAGGCGGTGCGAAGTCCTGCTTTAACGGGCAAAGTTCAGTAAAGAAATAACATGTTGCGGATCCAAAAATGATTTTTTAAATTTTTGGGAAAATTTTGATTTTTTTAAAAAAATTTAGGTTTTAATGTTTTTATTTTTAATGTTTTTGAAAGTTTTTAAATTTTTTCAAAATGTTAGCAAACACATATACACATGCATATATATATATATACCTACACACACATAGACATACACACTTACATACTTATACATAATCATATAGACACACATGCCTTAAGAGGATTGATATGCTACTAATATCAATAAGGACTTAGTAGAATAGGGATAGCTTATTCAAATAAAACTTAGGAGTTAAGTGTGCTAGGATTGTAGCAGTCTAAGGATGGGTGACCAAGCGGGAAGTTATTGTTCTGGGGTCATTAGAGAGATAGCAAAAAAAATAAAATAAAAGAAAAAATTACAAAAAATGATTTTTGATTTTTTTTCAAAATTTCGAATTTTTCAAAAAAATTGAAAATGACCTGACCCGATGGCATCAGGAAAAAGCCGTCGTGTTAGGCTATGCCGACGGCAATTTTTACCCGGCGGCTTTGGGCCGTCGGCATAGCTATTTTCTGCTATAGTGAACGGGTCCCAACACTTTGGTTAACTGATCCTTTGACATGTTTAGACATATCACCGATGGGTGTCAAGTGCGCGTATAAAGGAGGCTTGATGGCTGGTAATCGTAGACCAAGAATGGCATGAACTTATATAAAGGAAATCTTTATTGAGCAGATGTTTAGATTTTAGCACATGGAGCAAACAAGTTATCAGTGCAATTTTAGTCAATGTTGAATGTCAATTATCAGCCTGGACCATTTGCAATGCGCATGTCCGCTGCATACTGGATTCCTACATAGAATTTGCATTCACAATGTTTGGCATATCCAACTGCATATGAGAGGCGGTTCAGGAGGCGAAATTTCCCCCTTCCTTCATCTGTGAAGCTATTGGTCAATGCCCCCTCTATCAGCCGCTCTGGTGCGGCAGTGGGTAGGGACCCTTGGACTTTGGTTCCGACCGATAGGTAGGGATAGCCTTGTAATTCTCAAGAGCATCGCTTCGATGGAGGGGTTGGTGCCATGTTAAAATAATTTGACACTGTTGGAATTTGCTCACAGATCAATCACATGAGACTAGACGAACACATGTAGAGACTAAAATTATCACCAAGCATGCGTATCGCATGCTCTAAACTTATCTTTTTATTACTCCTTATTCCAGGTACAAGAGCTTAATTAAAAAAACAACCTCCTCGTGTATATATTTTTTGAAACAAAGACAAAAGATTTGTCTCAATCTATTAATTAAGAAGAAGAGAATTGTCCAGCTAATTATCGGAAAACCGGCAAAAACCGTTATAACAAAACCACAAGAACAATACCTAAAATTTGCAACCTCCAAACCAACATGCACACTCAACCTACAACCACGAACTCATGACACATCGAGCACCACGACGCAAAGAAGATCCACATAACGGATCAGGTCCTTTGCTACGCCTCTGAAGATTTCTTTGCTACATGTTTCTTCCTTCTTCTGCCCCAGATAGTTACCTTTCTAAGAGACTTCTCCACTATCCTAATTATGTCCTCCGAAGACTTCTCCGCCAAGACACATGCAATTTCTTTGCCATAACCAGGGATAGTCGCCTCTAAACTGACAAGCAAGCCACACAGCTCTGTACCAAAAAGAGCCTCGGAGCTTTGTGCCAACACTTCATTGAACACAGGGGCGGGCTTTTGCGGTGGGGAGGGCGTCGGGGCCACCGCCGAGGCCTCAAATGATCCAAGATCCAACGGAAGCTCCACAGAATCTTCTCATGAAACTCGTGAAGCTTTGGAGTAATGTGCAGTACCGGAGCCAAGATCCCAGCCATGCTCTCGCTCACAGAGGCAGGCGACACAGAAGGCTGTGGCGACAGGCAAGGACTGCCATATAAACGAGACCTCACACCTAAACTAGCCAGACTACTTCTACACTAACACGGCAAGATATACGTAAATCAGCTAGGAGACTCCTAATCAGTCAGGTACTAACTCAGCTAGTCTGATGCATGCAGGTCCAGTCCGGTCATGGCTTGTACTTGGCTATGTACGTACGTGTGTTTCAGCTTGCCCAATGCTAGGATCTAGAGGGGCACAGGGTAGATCGATCCTCAGCCAAAAATGTCGCACAACTTTGGTTTTATTGCTTGCAATGGACCAGTTCATCTACTTTTTTAGAATGTAGGCAACTTGTGTCGACTAGGAAGGTAGCCCTCCAGATCTAGGCCTGATGGTTGCTCCCCTCTGTTATTGGTGGCGCTATGGTGGCGGCGGTAACCAGTGGAAAACGATGGCTGGGCGAGGCGTCAAAAACTCAAAATACCATAGAGATTTCCTTTATTTTTTCGGGGTCCTTTAAAAAAAATTATGGCACACAAATGCATGGGTCTCTTGTAGTTTCCACATGTGTATCATTGTGCAATAAAATGTGATTGCTACTAAAATAGACTCAGAAGATATATGCACCTTTCGTCACAAACTACCAAGCAACAACCATCTTTATGTGATGTGTCGATTAGCCAGTTGGATTTTGCTAGTCCTAGCTCGTGGGCAGCTTCCTTTACATATATATCGGAACAAACACCGCTAGTGCTTACCCTTTTATTTTCTGCTTTTAGATGATCTTAGTAGGATATGGGATTTCACCGAGTAGATAGAGCCATATCTACATAGCGACATCGACTTCATGCTATGTCCATAGGTGCAGGGAGAAAAAGGAACACGATTAAAAGCTTGAACCTTTTGTTTGCAGTATAAGAAGAGCTTTAATTTTTGTATACTTTTATCCGTGTGATATTGTTAATGTGTACATATATACTTGCTCTTGATCTAAGGATAAGATCATGACAAAGGAGTTCCTCGGTCACTTTGTATACAAAAGTTGAAAGTGCTTGCTCGGTGCTATGGCGTCCGTCATTGCAAACGTGAAGTCGTGGCCGACATCGTTTCCAAACCTGTTCAAAGGATAGACTCGTACCATGCACGTAAATGGTCCCAATGCAGTCATCATCTCTTCCCTTTGTTCTTTTCGAAAGATTTGTCATAAAAAGATCCTATTTTTGTGATTAGATATATGAGTCGTCACTATGTAAGTGGTTCCAACCTAGTTTTTAACACAACAAACACATACTTACGTGCCACTGCGAGCTTTTCGGTAGCACCTTAATTATGCACATGCATGCATGTGATCCAAATATCCAATGCTTCTCGGGTACAATCTCCATGCCGATGCCTCATCGGATATTTGACTGTAGGACTTTCGGGTGGCAAAGGCGAAAGGCGTGTTCTTTTGCCTAGGCTAGTCGTGTACTCGGTCATCCGTGAGTGGTGGCGGGCGGTATCGGAGCCCTTCCGACTTCCATTCAGAGCTTATAAAACGGCTGCTGAGGAGTCTCATTTCTACAAACGGTGTGTTCATCTCAGAAACGAAGCTGCTAGCTAAATAACAAGAGGAGAAGAGCGGTGGTCTGTCATCTGATCGAGGTCCCTTCAGTATAAACTCATCGAGGATCAATGGCATTTCTGCTGGGATCATTAGGCGTGGCGAGGAGCGCTGGCAGCCGGAGAAGAATGGACGGCATGTCGTGGCGGCGGGCACCGGCGCCGGTGAGGCAGCTCTTCTGGGAGGTGAAGCGAGCCGTGATGCGGCCGAAGCGCCAAGCCTTGAGTTTCGGGTACGACCTGAAGAGCTACTCGCAGAACTTCGATGATGGCCTCGCCACTGCCCAACGCCTGCAGCAGCAACATCTGTCTTTCTTCTTCTTCTTTTCACGTTCACTTAATGGTCTGAGGCCGGAGAGTAGCTACACACTTGATTTACTCTAGCTTATACCACTAGTATTAGCCAGTACTGTTCATACTCTTGCTTCTTGACGTCGGAGCGTGGAACACCGATGATATGAGGCAGTGTATGTGCTCTCATATATGTAAATGGCTTCATTGCCGCCATTTTCTTTAAGGCTCATGTTTCGGTACACTCCCTCCCCCAAACTTAAAAGGGCAATCTTGTCTTTTTTCCTTTTATTTAAGTCTTAATCACGTTTTAATTAGATTGAGCTATTTAGATCCAAATCCATACCCGTATTACGCACGTATATACTGTGCACCTCCCGATCACAACAGCACAATCGTAATCTCCCGTCCTAGCCGATCACCTATCCTTGCCGGCTCCAGTGGAATTCGTCGGATCGTGCGTCCTCGCCGGCTCCGGCGTCTTGACGCTGTCGCCTTGACGCTGCTGCCGTGCCTTGAACTTTGGTCACAACAGTACAACGCGATCAAACGAGTGGTCTCCGGCGAAAGCGCGCAGGTCGAGAAGCTAGTACCTCAGTTCAAGTCCGGCAAGACAAACATACAAATACGACGCGCAGATACAAGCTTAGTAATCAAGCAAGCTCTTTGATCGATCTTTTGGTGGATACGCACATACAGCTAGCTAGCTTCGCTTCCCTAGTCTGGCTCTCTCGTACATACCTCAGGAGGCTCATTCGATCAATTTCAAAACAAATGAAACTTCCAAAACAATCATACAGCTAGCTAGCTTCGCTTCCCTAGTCTGGCTCTCTCGTATTAATTGTTAACATTTAATTTCATGGTCATGTTTGGAGTTTTTAAGAAGAATTTCTTCGATCACACACGGCCGGATGATTGTTTTGGAAGTTTCATTAGTTTTAAAATTGATCGGGCCAGAAAAACCTATCTCACGTAAAATGATCGCCCTGTCCGTCGCTATGCAAATGCAACTTAAATTAAATTTAGGCACGAGATGCGTTGCCGCAGACAGCGCCGCATCTGCGCGTGTCCTCCCTAATCGGCTAAGTAGGTTTCATTAATATACTAAAATAGTTAACCCCTGATTACACCCAAAAATGCGGCGACAGTGGTATCTACTCGTCCTCGCGCGCCCTAACATAAGGGGCTACTCGCAGTCGCTCGTCCTACCGACCGCCAGACGGGCCAGCACCGTCAGCACCGCTGGAAGGACCAGGGCCGCCT
Source organism: Dactylis glomerata (assembly GCA_007115705.1). NCBI lineage: Eukaryota > Viridiplantae > Streptophyta > Magnoliopsida > Poales > Poaceae > Dactylis > Dactylis glomerata. The sequence continues at coordinate 4,218,108 of QXEO01000964.1, read as the reverse complement.
CTGCGGCCCGGCTCTAGATCTCTCGCTGCCACAGGCGGCAAAGCCGACGGCGCTCGGCTCGGGAATGAGGAGAGCTCGTCGGTGGCCGCCCGACGCGCCTGCCCTCCCACTACCTCCAGCTCCGCCTACTCCTACACGACATGCACACGTGCTGCTTCTGCATCGCCTCAGTATACACGTTCGCCGCCACCCTTACAGCGACGGCTTCTCGGATTGCCGCCAGCTCACGCGCCTCCCACTGGTAATGCTCGTGCACCACGGCCACCGCGGCTCGCTGCATGAGGTCCTCGCCCTCGCGACCGCCCCACGCCACTGATGTCGCTTGGTTGCCCCTATGAGCTCTCTCGGGGGCAGAATGCTGCACCGCAACCCTCCTTTTGAAGAGAGCTCTGTGCTCCGCGACAGTAAGCTGATGGCCATCTTGGTCGCGGCGGGTGATGTCTGGTAAATGACCAGCCCGTTGGGAACCCCAAGAGGAAGGTGTGATGAATATAGCAGCAATATTTTCCCTCAGTTAAGAAACCAAGGTTTATCGATCAGGAGAGGAACAGACAAACGACTGAAGGTGATGCTTGCTAGCTTGCGACAGCTCAGAACAATTTATAGGGCGCCTCGTCCAAGCTTTGCTTTGCTAGCTACAACGCGGAACCTGCACACAACACAACCAAATACGTTGTTCCCAACTTACGATGAGGTTGTCAATCTCACCGGTTTGCTTGAAACAAAGGGTATGAGCGTATCGAGTGGAAAGTGATAATAGTATGCGAGTAAAGTAAACAGGTGATAGCAATATAAAGGAAATAGGACCAGGGTCCACAGTTCACTAGCGATGTCTCTCCATAAGATAAAATAATACAAGCTGGGTAAACAAATTACAGTTGGGCAATTGATATAATAAAGACAATGTGCATATGATGAGAGGATCACTATGAGATTTACTCTGGGCATTACAACAAAATACATAGACCGCCATCCAACTGCATCTATGACTAATAATCCACTCTCGGGGATATCATTCGAACACCCCATGAGTATTAAGTTGCGAACAACAGATAACTGCATTAAGCAAAGTGTGTAATGTAAACAAAGCATATACCCTCGAGCATATGAATGTTGTTTTCCCCCTAGTAGCAACAGCACATCTACAACCTTAGAGGTTTCTGTCACTCCCCCAGATTAAATAGAGGCATGAACCCACTATCGAGCATAAATACCCCCTCTTGGAGTCACTAGCAACTACTCGGCCAAGATAGCTACTAACAACGGAGAGCATGCAAGATCATAAACAACATAGAGATAACAAAAGATAAATTTCAGTACTTCAACTCAAGCATAACACCAATATTCATCGGATCCCAACAAACCAAACATGTAGAATTACATAATGGTGATCTCAATCATGTAGGGCAGCTCATGAGATCTAAACATGAAGCACATGGTGGAGAAGACAACCATCTAGCTACTGCTATGGACCCATTGTCCAAGGTAGACTACTCACTCATCGCTCTGGAGGCAAGCATGGCGATGAAGAAGACCTCCGGTGGCGATTCCCCTCTCCGGCAGGGTGCCGGGAAGAGCTTCTAGACCCTCCCGATCTTCGGATCGACGGCGGCAGCGGATCGCGATGTGTTCTAGAAAATTGATTGGGTCCTTAGGTTTTTCCCGTCGGGGGGTCTTTATAGGCGAAGGGGCATCGTCAGAAGTGGACCGAGGCGGCCTCACACATAGGGGGCGCGGCCCAGCCCCTGGCCACGCCGTCCTGGTGTGTGAGCCCCTCGTGGCCCCACTCCAACTCCTCTTCGGTTCTCTGGAAGCTTCGGTAAATTTCTGGGCGACTGGCTTTGGTTTCGTCCAATTCCGAGAATATTTCCTGTGTAGCTTTTCTGAAACACAAAAACAGCAGAAAACAGGGAACTGGCACTTTGGCAACTTGTTAATAGGTTAGTTCCGGTAAATGCATAAAAGTGCCACAAAGTGTAACGAAACATTAGGAAAATGGTGTAAAAACAAGCATGGAGCATCAAAAATTATGGATACGTTAGAGACGTATCAGCATCCCCAAGCTTAACTCCTGCTCGTCCTCGAGTAGGTAAGTGATAACAAAAGAAATAATTTTTAAGGTGACATGCACCTTCACAATCTTGATCACATATGTAAGCATTGTGAGCTGGGATCAAAAGAACTTAAAACATGGGCATGAAAGACATAATCTTGATAGAAGAAACTTAGCAACCATGTTATAAACATGAAAATGAACACAAACAAAAGATCATGAAAATGAAACAATGAAAGTCAAACGTGTGTTCAAATCATAAGGAAAACATACAAATGGTTTTCAGCTTGTCCTTAATAGAGAGCAAAACATAAATGCATAGGACACCTTCAAGTTTAAGAGGGCGACTAGATATAAATAATTTAAGAACAAGTGAAACCAACAATTTGAATCAATCAATGAAAACTTTGGGACAATGCACATTATACTAAGAATGACAACTATGCTCTCTTAATGGTGCATAAAGGTAGAAGGCGGTGACTCAACATAAAAGTAAAAGAAAAGGCCCTTTCGCGGAGGGAAGCAGTGATTAAACATGTGCTAGAGCTTTTCATTTGTAAAACAGAGAGATAAAACTTGAGTTTTGAGAGGTGGTTGCTTTTATCAACGACTAGCAATGGGGTTCTTACTATCTTCCATACAAAAATGAAGCAAGTTTTTGAGAGAGAGATTGGCATTTTTGTGCTCTTTTATAAAGCTTGGCACTCCTCCCCACCTTTTTTCCTTTCACAAACCATGGCTAACCGATTCCATCGGGTGCCCACCAGCATTCACATTCCACGGAGGAGTGCCTCTTTTTTTTTACTTTCCTTTTTTTTCTTTTTGGAATAAGCAATATGGAAGATAGCAAATCCGACCACTACGTCCCCATGAGCTAAAAACAGTGTCACAAAACGAGAAGTGTTTTGAAGGTTTTTTCAAAGGTAGCACATGCAAATTTACTTGGAATGGCTTACAAATACCATGCATAGGAATTTATAGTGGACACTTTGGCAAAACTTGGTTTTTAGGAGTTGGATGCACGACTAGAACTCATACTCAGTACAAGGCGAGGGCTAGCAAAAGACTGGGAATGACCAACTAAGAGAGCAATAATGGCCATAATCATGCAAAGTGACAAAGCGACATTAAAAGAAGCATAAGATGGCATCAAAAGTCAAAAAATAAATGATCATAGAGGCTATTGGTGACTTTGTAAGAGTCTAACATGTGTGAGCATGCGCCAAGTCAACCCAAATAAAGCATCAAGGAGAAAACCAAAATAATGCTTCCAAACGATATAAACAACGCATGATTCTTTCAAAGGCTCATTAAGCAATCTCAGTTATTTTAGACAAGTCATGCTACAGCAAAACCACTAAGCATACTATCAAAAAGACATCAAGCACGACATGCAAAAGCCTAAGCCGCAGTCTACACAAGCTCCTTCTTGTACCACTTTTTTGCATAAAGCTTTTTCTCTTTTCCAACACCATTCAAATTTTTTTATAAACACCTCTTTTGATGAAAACCAATAAAGATCAGAGGCAAAAATACACCTTGATGAAAAGATATAACAAGATCTGAACACAAATCAAGGCAAAAATCGAAAGCTAAACGCAATTCTAGAAAAAGGGAACACTCGTTGAAACGAATAGAGTGAAAAATGGAGTGTTCTTGGCAAATGAAAAGCAAGGCAACTTCTCCAAAAGAAATTTGTTGGGGTCCAACCATTTATTGCAGCAAAAAAAACTAAACTAAACTGAAAACTAAAAACAACTGACGCTCCAAGAAAAACGCATAATGCATGAAGCAATAAAAATATAGTGTCTTGAAAGCTGACCTGATTTTTGCCGATGAAGAAGGGGTGCCTCGGGGGCATCCCCAAGCTTTGACGCTTGTACTTCTTGGATATTTCTTGGGGTGATGCATGGGCATCCACAAGCTTGAGCTTTTGTCCATTCTTCAACTCATCTCATCACTTTCCGATCCCTACACTTGAAAACTTCCTTCATACAAAACTAAACACAAATCTATTAGCAACATTAGTGTAAGCATAACATATAATCAACCCCATTTTGCTTCAGGTTTCAACCTAAAACCACCACATATTAAGCATATACTACTGTAGCAACTTCCCCAAAAGTTCTGTGATCAAAAGAACTCAAAAAGAAAGCGATAAAGCGGCAAATACAAATATTGGCAGAAATCTGTCAAAACAGAACAGCTGACAAAGGTCGAATTTTTAAGGTGTTTTCTGTTGCTCAAATCAAAAAGTGTTCAACTAATGAAAGTTTGGATATAACCTGGGGCATATGGACAAGAAATATAAGGTCCAAAAGATATACAGAGAATTTTCACGAATTTTTACGGTGCAGCACCGAAAACAGTTTCAGGACAGCAACATCCCCAAATCTTACCTCACTCAAATTAGAGGCTTCTCTTGGCACGAAAACGAAATAAAAAGGATAAGGAGAGGTTATTACAGTAGTAATAACTTCCAAGACTGAAATAAAAGAAAAATAACTGAATGTAAAAATATTGGGTTATCTCCCAAGAGTGCTTTTCTTTAACGCCTTTGAGCTAGGCGCAGAAAATTGCGAATCAAGTAATTATGAAAGAAGCATTAGGATCCACTGTAGGAGTCTTTTCAACAATGAAAGGAATTGTGTCCACATGAGTTTTTGAAGATCCTTTATGATCACGCTTTGGTACACTACTTTCATCGAAAGGATTTTCAGGACAAATCCAACTAGAATTATTTTCCCAAACATCATGAATTCCTGCAAGTTTATAAGGTATTGGCACTCTAAAATCTTCATTGGGTGTACCAACAACCGCTACAGGTGAGCCAAGCTTATTAAATTTCTTAAAAACTTTCCTAGCCTTAATGGCAAAATCTCTAAATTCTATGTGCAAGGTTTCTAATATGGAAGCTTTCTTTTCAGGATCTTCAATTTCATGAAGCTTAAGGAACATGTATTGTAAAAAGAGATTAAGGCTAGCAAACCTAGCTTCTAACATGTGAACCAAATAAGCGGAAGCAACTTCATAACTAGGAGCAAGCTCAACCAAAGACTTTTCCTCAACTTCTTTATGCATACTAATATGATTAAAGAACTCCTCAATGTTATCTTTCTCAATAATTGAACCACTACCTACTGAGAGGTCCTCCAGAACGTACTTAGGGAACAACATAATGACTAATAGTAAAGAAATAACAACTACCAAGGATTCTAAATTTTTTTTGGGTTTTTTGATAAAACGATGCACGTAAAAATAAAGTAAAGTAAAGCAAAATAATAAACAAAGTAAAGGATGTGCGTGCGAAAACTCCCCTCGCAGAAGTCTTCTACTTCCTCCCTGGCAACAGCGCCAGAAAACTTGCTTGATGTCTGGTAAATGACCAGTGCGTTGGGAACCCCAAGAGGAAGGTGTGATGAATATAGCAGTAAGATTTTCCCTCAGTTAAGAAACCAAGGTTTATCGATCAGGAGAGGAACAGACAAACGACTGAAGCTGATGCTTGATAGCTTGCGACAGCTCAGGACAATTTATAGGGCGCCTCGTCCAAGCTTTGCTTTGATAGCTGCAACGCGGAACCTGCACACAACACAACCAAATACTTTGTTCCCAACTTATGATGAGGTTGTCAATCTCACCGGTTTTCTTGAAACAAAGGGTATGAGCATATCGAGTGGAAAGTGATAATAGTATGCGAGTAAAGTAAACAGTGCGAGTAAAGTAAACATGTGATAGCAATATAAAGAAAATAGGACCAGGGTCCACAGTTCACTAGCGGTGTCTCTCCATAAGATAAAATAATACAAGCTGGGTAAACAAATTACAGTTGGGCAATTGATAGAATAAAGACAACGTGCATATGATGAGAGGATCACTATGAGATTTACTCTGGGCATAACAACAAAATACATAGACCGCCATCCAACTGCATCTATGACTAATAATCCACTCTCGGGGATATCATCTCAATACCCCATGAGTATTAAGTTGCGAACAACAGATAACTGTATTAAGCAAAGTGTGTAATGTAAACAAAGCATATACCCTCGAGCATATGAATGTTGTTTTCCCCCTAGTAGCAACAGCACATCTACAACCTTAGAGGTTTCTGTCACCCCCCCCCCCCCACCCCAGATTAAATAGAGGCATGAACCCACTATCGAGCATAAATACCCCCTCTTGGAGTCACTAGCAACTACTCGGCCAAGATAGCTACTAACAACGGAGAGCATGCAAGATCATAAACAACATAGAGATAACAAAATATAAATTTCAGTACTTCAACTCAAGCATAACACCAATATTTATCGGATCCCAACAAACCAAACATGTAGAATTACATAACGGTGATCTCAATCATGTAGGGCAGCTCATGAGATCTAAACATGAAGCACATGGTGGAGAAGACAACCATCTAGCTACTGCTATGGACCCATAGTCCAAGGTAGACTACTCACTCATCGCTCCGGAGGCAAGCATGGCGATGAAGAAGACCTCCGATGGCGATTCCCCTCTCCGGCAGGGTGCCGGGAAGAGCTTCTGGACCCTCCCGATCTTCGGGTCGACGGCGGCGGCGGATCGCGATGTGTTCTGGAAAATTGATCGGGTCCTTAGGTTTTTCCCGTCGGGGGGTCTTTATAGGCGAAGGGGCATCGTCAGAAGTGGACCGAGGCGACCTCACACATAGGGGGCGCGGCCCAGCCCCTGGCCGCGCCACCCTGGTGTGTGGGCCCCTCGTGGCCCCACTCCAACTCCTCTTCGGTTCTCTGGAAGCTTCGGTAAATTTCTGGGCGACTGGCTTTGGTTTCGTCCAATTCCGAGAATATTTCCTGTGTAGCTTTTCTGAAACACAAAAACAACAGAAAACAGGGAACTGGCACTGTGGCAACTTGTTAATAGGTTAGTTCCGGAAAATGCATAAAAGTGCCACAAAGTGTAACGAAACATTAGGCAAATGGTGTAAAAACAAACATGGAGCATCAAAAATTATGGATACGTTGGAGACGTATCAGCGGGGTGATCCAAACAAGGTGAGCAAGGCCCACTGCTCATCGCTGATGCTCGGGGCGGCCTCGTCGTCTTCAAAGTTGGATAAGTCGACGGACTCCTCATCGTCGAACTTGTTGAGCATGTCCTTAGTGATGGGCTCCCACCCAGGGGGGCCATCCGCGTGTAGCACCTCCGCCCGTGGGGATTGGCCAGCGGCAGCGAAGGCGCTTCCCGCAGCTCGGTGCAGAGGTCGGCCCGGAGCCGCATCCCTCCACGCGCCACGTCGAGGACATTCTGCTCCTCGTCGTTGACGTCCTGGCCCTCCGCGTATGCCATGGTCTCCTTCGCGTCGTACATGGAAAGGGCAAAGGGATGTGCAGCGTCCTTGTTGTCGGGGAACCGGGTGCGCGCCATCTCCATGATTCGGTCCTAGGTACCATGGTGATCTGCCATTGGTGATGTGGGGACGTCGGGGCTTGTGTTTCCCTAGACGCCGGCGGCGCCGCCTTTATATAGCGGCGAGTTGGGTGGGAAAGGGCATGCCCGAGCGCGAGATTCGCCAACGCGCGTGCGGGAATGGGGCAGTGCACCTCCAAGGCGCGGGAAACCACTCCGGCGGGACGTGACGGCGCTAATTCCACCGTCGCCATGACAGTGCAATAATTTGCGTCGGGCCGCTGGGAACACTCCTGACGCAGACGGACAAGGCCTGGAAATCATCCGTTTTCCTATCCTTGGCCCGGCCTAAATGGTCTAAATCGGACACGATTTGGAGACAATGCCCTCACAAACATATCCATTTGTGTTATTATTGAAGGGTTTCGCAACATAGAAAACAAAAATTTTCCTACGAAGACGAACAAGAACAGCCAAGATCTGATCTACGAGATGCAAAACAACGAGCGAGATAGATGAGATCTTCATACCCTTGAAGATTCGCACAGCGGAAACGTTCAATAGAACGTGGTCGGCGTAGTCGTACTAGCGTCTCCTCCTCGCGATCCGATCCGATCCAAGCGCCACAACGGGCGGCGCCTCCGAGCGTTGCACACGTACAGCGCAGCGACGACTCCTCCTCCTCGGTCCAGCAAGGTGCGGTGGAGTGGTAGATGGGATCAGCAGCACGACGGCGTGGTGCTTATGGTGGAGAGTATGTGCGGGCAGGGCTTCGCCTACGCGCGCGAGGTGGAAGAAGAAAGGCTCAAGATCTAGTCAAACTAGGGCAAGAAAATACTACAAAAGATAGAGATAACGCCGGCTGAAACAATTTTCGAGTTTTTTCTAACCTTAGCCGGCGGTCTCTTTCTTTTATAGGCGCTGGAGGCTGGATTGCTGCACCGTGGCTCAGCCGAAAATCCAGATCGATCCGGATCAAACTCTGGCGTGCGAGCAGCCGAGTCTTGCACGGTCGCGCAGCCCACGCGGGATCCTGGCGTGGCGTGCGAGCGCAGCCCAGCCGCGGGGCAGCCGGCCAGCTCGATCGGCCTCTGGCGCTGCCTGGCATGCAGCCAGCCCAGGCGGGGCTGTGGCGCATGTGGCCGGCGGCCTGCTGGCGCTCGCTCCTGGCCGCTGCGCAGCCCAGCCTGCCCCGGCGCGAGGCCCAGGCGCGGGAGCGGCCCAGGCGCGGCAGCCTGGCGCACGGCCCAAGCGCGGGAGCCTGGCGCGCGGCCCAGCCGGCGCCTTCCCTTTTTTTTCTTTTTTTTCTTTTCTTTTTGCCTTTTCCCTTTTGCAGTTTTGTCTAAATGGAGCTACTAAATAGGCCCAATAGCAAAACTACTTATGGACTAACTTTTAGCCCTCATTTATTTCTACTAAATAAATATATGTATTTATTAATTCAATCAATTAATAAATCATTAATCTTCTTCCCGGAACAATTCCGTTACTCTCCGAAACTATTTCCACAAATCCCGAAACTACCCTAGCGTCGATGAGCGTTAAGTGTGTGACCCTACGGGTTCGAGAATGCGTGGACATGATCACCATCAATAATCAATAGCGGGATCTGGAAATCCATATTGACTCCCACATATTCAACGAGATCATTATCGGTGAACCACGATGTCAGGATTCAATTAATCCCGTATTCAAATTCCTTTGTCTCGCGATATTTTACTTGCCCGAGATTCGATCGTCGGTATCGCTATACCTAGTTCAATCTCGTTCATAGCAAGTACTCTTTACTCGTTCCGCAATCCAATATCACCCTGTGATTAAACTCATTAATCACGTGTTTGCAAACGGTGTATGATATTGATTACCGAGTGGGCCCGGAGTATATCTCTCCAACTTGGGAGGGACAAATTCCATCTCGATACATGCAACTCAACAAGTACTTTCCGATTACCTGAGAGACATCTTTATGATCACCCTTTTATAGGATGACGTTTGATGACCTCAAAGCTCTCTTCCGATACTAGGGAGTGGCATTATCTCATGGTCTAAGAAATAGGATACTGACATAGGAAAAGCTACGCAATTGTGAACACAAAGACACGATCTAATTGCTGTGCTTAATTTGGGTCTATCCATCATATCATTCTTCTAATGACATGACCTCATTATTAATCGACAACTCATGTCTATGGTTAGGAAACCTTAACCATCATTAATCAATGAGCTAGTCTAGTAGAGGCATACTAGGGATACGGTGTTTGTTCATAAACCACACATGTATTAATGTTTCCACTTAATACAATTCTAGCATGGAATATAAACATTATCATAAATAAGAAATATAATAATAACAATATTATTATTGCCTCTAGGGCATATTTCCTTTAGTCTCCCACTTGCACTAGAGTCAATAATCTAGTCAATACTTGCGCCTATAACACTCGTGGCATTCGAGTGTTATTCATACGCGTTGCATGTGGTAAACCTTATCTATGGGTCTGACACTTTCAGATCCGTATGTATTTGCATATCTTTGCGTCATCACGCATTGCTCATCTTTTATGAGATGGCATCGTATAAACTTGGTCTTCTGGTGAGACCTTTGTTTCTTTGCCAAGACTATGTTGTCACTATTGTCATACAATAGAACTACATGGTACTAGCACACTTGGAACTACACTTAGTTCTCTTGCCGCTTCTAAAGCGATTATATACTTAGCCCTGTTGCAGTGTCCGTCACAATGTTTCACATTGGAACTCATCCAAGTAATCATGGAACTTTATTCCATCTTATTGTGCCACCTTATAACTCAAAACAAATAGTCTAAAATTGAGATTAAATTTTACCTGTATATGTGACAAAGCCAATGTAACTTATTGCAATGAACCATTTGTCACTTCTGTATACAGAACATATTCTTACTTCTTCGAAAGTACATAAGAATATCTTTACTATTGTCCAACAATCATCATATGAATGCTCGTAACCTTTTAGAGCATCGGACATATCTGGATATACATATCATGGTATACAAGATTGATAAGATCATTCTTGTGGTTTCAATCATCAAGTGTCAAAACAGTTGATTCTTGCTTCAACCTCTTCCATGCAACAAGAACCGTTCTTTATTGTTTCCATATTGAACAAATTCAATATTTCATCTATGTACTTTGACAAAACTATATTAGTGCCTCAATCTATCTGCATAGACATTGATGCTTAATATTCTGGTTTTGCCTAAGTCTTTCATCAAAAATCTAATTTTAATGAAAACTTCACAATATCAAGAAAAACACATAATTTCCAATGACCAATATGTCGTCTACATAAAGCATTAGAAATATGTCTCAGCGCTCCCACTTACTTTCTTGTAAATACAAGCATCTTCAAATATCTTGATGAAATTAAACTCTTTTAACATTTTCATCATTTGAAGATTCCAACTCCGTTATGCTAACTTCTACCATTGAAGTTTGCACACATATCTAGCAACCTTTGAATTAACAAAACCCATTGGGTCGTGTCAGGTACACGTCCTTGGTGTGCATTCCGGTAGAGGAACGTTGTTTTGTTTATTCAACTATCATATCTCAATATGTAACTGTTGCTAGAGTAATCCATATGACGAAGTCAGGGCCCATCACCGCTTCTTTGTATATTGTTGGTTAATATTATCTAATAATATCTCGTTTTCTCAAATCTTGCTATTTGATTACGACCAACTTGGTTAAATAGGAACTTCGATGTCGTGACTACAACATATTGTAGACGCGTGAGCCATGAATGCAGTTGCCGCTTCCAGAACATATTCTGGTGCTGTGCTACTCTGATCATCTTGCTCAGATTCAATAACCTCATCAAGTTTTATCTTCCTTCCACTTAAACCTTTCGCGAGAAAACTCCTTCAAAAAGAAATTCACTTTTAAGTGACAATCACTATGTGTTTGGGTTCATAGTAGAAGAAATACCCATCGACATTCTTTGGGATAACCTACAAAGATTTACTAATCTGATTTTGGTTGTAAACATTTTACACATATGCCTTGCATACCAAAATTTAAGAAAAGACAACTACAACTTGTATGGTGTCATTTCAGCAGATTGTGATGGCACTCTATTCAGTGAAAGCAGTAATCTCTAAAGCATAATCCACAAATTATATTGGTAGTTTTATTTCATAATTGATCTAACCATGTCAAACAAGGTTTGATTACACCCATCGAAAACTCCATACTCATGTGGCGTTTCACGAGATGCAAGTTTGTGAAACAATTCACTTAACTCTTAGATGTTTGCTAAACTTGTAACTCAAATGTTCTTCTTTTATGATCCAATCATAAATACTTGAATTTTCTTGTTACAATAACTTCCACTTCAGAAATTGAACAGTTTCAATCATTTTATAATTCTATCTCATCAAGTAGATATACCATACATCTATTTAAGTCATTGATGAAATATAAAATACACCGCATTCGACTTTACACCATGAACTACGTACATCATTATGTATGATCTCCATTTAGTCAGTCGATTGCTCTGTCCATGGCCAATGAACAAGTTTAATCATCTCTAGGAAAAGTCTCACAAGTGTCAATCAATTCAAAATCAAATGACTCGAAAATCTATCAATATAGAATTTCTTTCATGTTTTATTTCCAATATGACTTAAACAGCAGTGTTTCAAATAAGTGAAATTATTTGTCTTGCGACCTTTAGCATCAGTGTTACAAATATCTATTTTACCAACAAGATTTATAATAATCTATCCATCGATTATGGAAGACGGTAATAATTTGAACAACTATTATTCTCATAATACCAGAACAAGATAACAATTATTATGTTCATAACAAATCTTGAAGGCTAGGTTTGATGCCGGCGAAAAACACAATAACACTTTTATTTGTTTCTCGACGTGCATCATTGCCACATTCTTTTGCTAGTTACTTAGGCCATTGTAGTTCTTGTATTGTGTTGCTTTGTATGACATTTCATACCAACAATCCAGTATCGAATACTCAAGAATTACATTGTTAACAAGCAAAGAATATATTTATAACATGTATATCATTTATATACCTGAGCTGGACATTTCCAGTCTTTTCCTTTTCTACCAAATATTCTGCAGATCCTATTTAGCGTTTTCCTATCCACTTAGAAGAATCTATCAACATCAATAGTGGTGTCAATCATTTGACACATGGTCCAAAAATTTAGTCAAATACTAATGGCTTTGGATTTGCACATTGAGGTGGATCACCATCATCATATAATAGGTGTTCTTCTAGATTCTAATCTTTAGCATTCTTTCAGTATGGCAAAACAACTTAGCCGATACCTTTTCATCCATCTTATCATGACAATTTCATGATGAAACTACTATAGCTCATAAGGATGATTGCAAGTATATATTAGTTCCCAAACTGTTGGGTGATCGGGATGCCTAGCATCTTCAATCTTCGCATATATTCATACAATATGAGCATATGTTCCTTTACTAATTTATACTTCATCATTTTGCAAACAATCAAAGTTTTAGATATCAAATATCTTTCACTTCTTGTTTGTTTCTGAAACAATTCTTTCAGCTCCAAGATCACTTTGATTCTCAAACAATTTTGAAGATCAATTTCTCATGAAGGCAAACATGATCTTATATGCTAAACTTGAATCATTGCTCTTAGATTAATACAGCTTATTAAATCTTATGGAGCAAGCGAGGTTTGCTAAAGTTTGCGATAGGACTTAATCTTTAGTCTTGACATTCTAACTAAACGGTACTAATCCGTAAAAAGATTATCCAGAATTCTATAGTTCTTTTAACTCAATTTAAACTAAGTGTTGGTGGAAAACGGTTGCCAAAGACTACAACGACTTATGCAAATACACTAAGATTTAGTTCATGATAATTAGTTCAAGTTAATCAAATAACTAATGAACTCCCACTAAATTCAACATCCCTCGAAGTTGTTTAGTGAGGCATGATCCAAATTCACTACACCAAGACCGATCATCACGTGAGATGATGTAGTTTTAATGGTGAACATCAACATGTTGATCATATCATCCATATGACTCATGCTTGACCTTTCGGTCCGTGTGTTCCGAGGCCATGTCTGTACATGCTAGGCTCGTCAAGTTTAACCCAAGTATTTTGGCGTGTGCAAAACTGGCTTGCACCCGTTGTATGTGAACGTAGAGTTTATAGCACCCGATCATCACGTGATGCTTCAAAACGACGATCTTTCGCAACGGCGCATACAAGGGGAGAACACATTTTATCTTGAAATTAAGTGTGAGGGATCATCTTATAATGCTACCGTCGCGATCTAAGCAAAATAAGATGCATACATAAAGGATAAACATCACATGCAAATACAATATGTGACATGGTATAGCCAATCTTCGCACATCGATCTCCATCGCGTGCGCGCCGACATGATCTCCATCACTCCACCATGATTGCCTCCACCACGAATAGCAACTACGACTATTGCTAACTACTTAGCGATAAAGTAAAGCTATTACATGGCGTATAAGAAGTTGACACGCAGGTCATACAAAATTATAAAGACAACCATATGGCTCCTGCCGGTTGTGAACTCATCGACATGCAAGTCGTGAAACATTACAAAACATGATCATTGCATACATCACATATATCAACATACACATCACATCTTGTGGCAATACCATATCACAAACACTCCCTGCAAAAACAAGTTAGACGCCTCTAATTTGTTGTTTGCATATTTTACGTGGCTTATGGGAGCTACGCATAAGAACGGTTCTTACCTACGCAAAGCCACAACGGTGATATTATGGTTGCCAACATCCGTTGTAGATCCCATGACTACTATAGTGAGAGAAACTGGCATCCACCAGCCGCATGTGTGGAATAAGCCACACGTCAAGTGCGGAGCCGGTCTCGCGAACGAGGTCGCGTAAGGTTGGCTTGGACCGCTTCGATCTCACTATACCGCGCCATAAGAAATACACAACATAGAGGTTTGCAACAGAAAACATCAACGCCCGCAACAAGCATGTTGCGTTTTACTCGTGTAAAACATCTACGCATAGATCTCGCTCTGATACCACTGAAGGGTTTCGCAACATAGAAAACAAAAATTTTCCTACGAAGACGAACAAGAACAGCCAAGATCTGATCTACGAGATGCAAAACAACGAGCGAGATAGATGAGATCTTCATACCCTTGAAGATTCGCACAGCGGAAACGTTCAATAGAACGTGGTCGGCGTAGTCGTACTAGCGTCTCCTCCTCGCGATCCGATCCGATCCAAGCGCCACAACGGGCGGCGCCTCCGAGCGTTGCACACGTACAGCGCAGCGACGACTCCTCCTCCTCGGTCCAGCAAGGTGCGGTGGAGTGGTAGATGGGATCAGCAGCACGACGGCGTGGTGCTTATGGTGGAGAGTATGTGCGGGCAGGGCTTCGCCTACGCGCGCGAGGTGGAAGAAGAAAGGCTCAAGATCTAGTCAAACTAGGGCAAGAAAATACTACAAAAGATAGAGATAACGCCGGCTGAAACAATTTTCGAGTTTTTTCTAACCTTAGCCGGCGGTCTCTTTCTTTTATAGGCGCTGGAGGCTGGATTGCTGCACCGTGGCTCAGCCGAAAATCCAGATCGATCCGGATCAAACTCTGGCGTGCGAGCAGCCGAGTCTTGCACGGTCGCGCAGCCCACGCGGGATCCTGGCGTGGCGTGCGAGCGCAGCCCAGCCGCGGGGCAGCCGGCCAGCTCGATCGGCCTCTGGCGCTGCCTGGCATGCAGCCAGCCCAGGCGGGGTTGTGGCGCATGTGGCCGGCGGCCTGCTGGCGCTCGCTCCTGGCCGCTGCGCAGCCCAGCCTGCCCCGGCGCGAGGCCCAGGCGCGGGAGCGGCCCAGGCGCGGCAGCCTGGCGCACGGCCCAAGCGCGGGAGCCTGGCGCGCGGCCCAGCCGGCGCCTTCCCTTTTTTTTCTTTTTTTTCTTTTCTTTTTGCCTTTTCCCTTTTGCAGTTTTGTCTAAATGGAGCTACTAAATAGGCCCAATAGCAAAACTACTTATGGACTCCCACATATTCAACGAGATCATTATCGGTGAACCACGATGTCAGGATTCAATTAATCCCGTATTCAAATTCCTTTGTCTCGCGATATTTTACTTGCCTGAGATTCGATCGTCGGTATCGCTATACCTAGTTCAATCTCGTTCATAGCAAGTACTCTTTACTCGTTCCGCAATCCAATATCACCCTGTGATTAAACTCATTAATCACGTGTTTGCAAACGGTGTATGATATTGATTACCGAGTGGGCCCGGAGTATATCTCTCCAACTTGGGAGGGACAAATTCCATCTCGATACATGCAACTCAACAAGTACTTTCCGATTACCTGAGAGACATCTTTATGATCACCCTTTTATAGGATGACGTTTGATGACCTCAAAGCTCTCTTCCGATACTAGGGAGTGGCATTATCTCATGGTCTAAGAAATAGGATACTGACATAGGAAAAGCTACGCAATTGTGAACACAAAGACACGATCTAATTGTTGTGCTTAATTTGGGTCTATCCATCATATCATTCTTCTAATGACATGACCTCATTATTAATCGACAACTCATGTCTATGGTTAGGAAACCTTAACCATCATTAATCAATGAGCTAGTCTAGTAGAGGCATACTAGGGATACGGTGTTTGTTCATAAACCACACATGTATTAATGTTTCCACTTAATACAATTCTAGCATGGAATATAAACATTATCATAAATAAGAAATATAATAATAACAATATTATTATTGCCTCTAGGGCATATTTCCTTCAATTATACCTCTCTCTCACCTGCATCTGGATAATCTAGTTTGTCCATCATTCCATTGGGTTGGCGCAGTAGCCAGCCTCCTTTGATCCTCATTTAGCTTTCACGATTCAGCTCACTTTAACACTAGCTAGTGTTCTTCAGTTTTCTAGAATTTTCTTTCTAAAGTTCAAATCTGACGTAGAAAGTTGCTAGCTATGCGATTGATGTCACCGATCATGAGTAGCAACTTGATATGTACAGTACGTGCTATGGTCTGTTTGGACTTACCGGCTACTGGTCCATATGACTGTATTCGGGACGTTGTCAAATTGCTCTTTGTCGTTGGATAAGAGCAATGCTTTAACTTGCCTGCCGCTTTGTGTCATGCAAACCTGAATGGATATATCTCTACTAATAAACCGGCGATCGGCTGGTACGTACGTACGTGCGTCCGTCGCGTCGTGGAGTTTAAGCATTGTAGCCCCTCGTAAATAGGAAAGATTGCATTTTGGCCCCTCCTCTCTCCTCTGCCTAAGCATTATCCTCTTGCAGACCATCCTGCTCTTCCCCCACAGGCGCGAGGCCGCCGCACCGCCCCTTCCTTTTTCCCACCGGCGTGAGGCCGCCGCGCCGCCCTGCCTCTCTCCCACCGGCGCGAGGCCTCTCTCCCCCATAGTAGGTCAGCCATGGGACTGCTGCTTCCAAAACGAAGCATCACCGCGCGCGTGGAGGCGGATGCGGCCGGGTTGCCGAGCCAGATCCTCTCGTGCCGTTCTGGGAAATTCAGCACGCCCTTCCGCTCCTACGACGCTCGTGAGTCGCGAGCCACCATCAACCAGGGATAGCGCCTCGCGGAACGTGCAGACGGGACATCAACGTCAGCGTCCACGACAGCATGGCGCGGCTCTTATCCTCATAGCTGCCAACGGCTCCAGCAAGACCATCTTCCTGCGGATTGTATCCGGCTTTTGGCGCACCTCTGGCGGGAGATCCTATGGAACGGCCACGATGTCACCTCCCCAAGGGTCTTTCAGCAGTACAAGCTGCGGAGAACTGGTTGTCTGTCAAGACGCCGTCAAAGAGAACCTCACTGCGCTCATGAACGACATGGCCAGAATTAGGATTACTCCATAATCTGTATACAACTAAGTGTAGGTATATCATGGAAATAAAAAACTTCACTTACGACTCCATTTGAACAACTTTGGATAATTTTCTACGACGAAGTAGCAACTACACTGACGGCAGACTGAACCTGGAATTAAAACCTTCATCTATTATTCTGAACCATTTCCTATAAGATCAATACCAGGTGTATTTGCTTTTGGACAGCGTCCCTTCCGCTGCACCAGAAGCAGTTTTATAACTGGAATTGGGCTTCTGCTGATAAGCTGACTATATATGATTCTGAACCAGTTGGATGATGGTGGACAATTTTAAAGGCGCAAATATGTATTTAGAGGGGATACGACAAGCTTTTTATTTGCATTCATGTCTAGCATTGTCTGTCAAATAGTCAAGTATGTACCTCATACACAGAATGTGTTCCCTTTTTAGTGTATAGATTCGTTTCAGTTGCCTTTGTCCCTAATCCTGATTGCTAAGAATTTCGTTTCTACTTCCACTAACCTTTTATGAACTAAGAATCTATGACATTAGCCGTTATTTAAAGAAAGTGATTACTCTGGGTTTGATTCATTTCAAGTGTTCCTTGCTTACTATTCACGATTCCTAGATATTTAAGATTATATTTTCTTTCATAGTGAATATGCTGAAGTATCAATAAATCTAATTGTTGATAAAAACATGTCGAAGTCTTCTGAATATTACATACAGACTTATTGCCTCCACACTAAGAAAGAGGTAAAATGGATATAATGACATAGCCATTTTTGGTAGATCTGCATTGACTCTAGCAACACCGAAAGATCTCTAAAGTAGGTTTATGTCCGGCCCAACCAGCTCACTTACTTTCTTAGGATGCTTAATTAAAATGTGGTTTTCTATCATTCCATATTACCAAACCGAAATTGTTAATGTTTTTGCAACTTTGACAGACTAATCCTTTTTCTATAAAGGAGGTTGAGACCCCTCCTAAGAATTGAAAAGATGCATATAATCTTTATTTGTATCTGCAAATCTTGTTCTAAATTTGTTCGGCCCGTAGCAACGCACGGGAATTTTGCTAGTTCATGTATACACGGTGGTGTAAAGCGTCCTTGTGGAGTCATCAGCTTGTCTTTCAACGCCCTCACATGGGCTATCAGGTTCTTCCTATGATGCCGACCTTCTTTTACGAGATCGTGCTATTGTGCTGTCCTGTCTAGAATGTGCTATTGAGCTTTTTGCTATGGCCATTCTAAATTTCTGATGGAATGGAAGGGAGATCGTGTGTGGTTGATGGCCTCGTCAGCCCGTGAGTGGGCGAGTGTTGCCGGGCCCGCAGGCGACGGCGACTGTATCCAAACACCAAGGTTATAAGCAGCTGCCCAGAGCGCTCGTTTGCGCAATACACTCACTAGTGTGTGCTCATCCGATTAAACGGAAGAACACTTGAAGGCGAGTCTAGCAGCTGCAGATAGAGCAGCCGAGCAAAATCGAGTGTGGTGAAACATCGATCGACCAAAGATGGCGTCTCTGAGAACTGCCGGCGGAGCGGCGTGGCAGGCGCCGGCGCCGGTGAGGCAGCTGTTCTGGAGGGTGAGGTCAAGCTGGAAGAACGCCATGACGCGGCGGCCGAGGGCTGGCGCCCCGAGGTTCGGCTACGACCTGCAGAGCTACTACCTGAACTTCGACGAGGGCCAGCTCGTCTCGGCTGCCTAGCTAGTGGTCATCAATAGCTTCTAGCTAGTCATGTGTAAATAATTTCGATTTTCTTCCGACGACCCGGCCATGGCTTGTGATTTGCGAAGCTGAGGAGCTGGAAGTGTCGCCACCATTTGTAATTTGCTCATCCAGTAGTACTGTATACACGGCTGCGTGCTTTAATTGAACACTATTATACATGTAATTACATGGGTGCGTGCTTTAATTGAACGCTATACATATACTAGCTGAATACCCGTGCGTTGCAACGGGTGAGCAAAAATATGCGTTGTTGTTAGACACGTCGTCACTGGCTCCTTCGTCAATACTACAGTGCCTACACCTGCAAAGTCATAAGTTGCTCTCGCCACCTCACCCCATTTTGATAAGGCTTAGAGCATCTCCACTCACCCCCCCCCCCTACGGTGTTCGGCGCAAGCGTTTTTTGCGTTTTATGGGGGCGACAGCATTGTTTCCATATGGAGGCGGCGATTTCCCTGCCGCACCCCCTATCCCAAAATTTGTATTCGGCAAAATATAGCTAAAACGCTAAAATTCATTCAAACTTGTTAGATTTTACATGACGCGAACCCTAATTTAAAAGAGGACGTCATCCTCAGAGTTCTTGTTGGCAGCATCGGCGCCCGATGCGCCCGATGCGCCCGATGGAGCATTTGACGGGCTAGCACCGTCATCCCCCCGACATTTTCACGTCGGTCAACCATCCCGCAGCGGCGCTGCCATTCCTCCCTCACCCGGTCGCAACGACGGCATTCGACGTCCTCGAGGAAGGATGTGCAGTTCCTCAGTTCATCCTCGCGCTCCTGCCAGGGATGGTAGGAAGCGAGGGGGTACTGGGTTCTGCAACGATAGTGCGCCTCCACCACCGCCGCATGCGCCCCCATTCAGTCCTCCTCGCGAGGCGTTGTTCAGTCACCGCCGCCGCCGACCTGGCTGCCTCGATGTTGCGACGATGAGCGGTGGCGCGGGCGGTTGCATGCGCCTCCGCCACCCTTCCCGCCGCCGCCCTCCTCTCGGCAACCATGAAATGCCGAGCTGCCTCGCCGCGGTGTCGCATCTCGAATGACACGAGCAATGCCCTCTGCTCCATGGCGGCTTCCTCGGCCTCGCCGTCATCTAGCAAGTCGGGGTTGAAGGGTTTCGTAGCATAGAAAACAAAAAATTTACTACGAAGACGAACAAGAACAGCCAAGATCTGATCTACGAGATGCAAAACAACGAGCGGGAGAGATTAGATCTACATACCCTTGTAGATCGCACAGCGGAAACGTTCAGATAAACGTGGTTGGCGTAGTCGTACTAGCGTCTCCTCCTCGCGGTCCGATCCGATCCAAGCGCCACAACGGGCGGCGCCTCCGAGCGTTGCACACGTACAGCGCAACGACGACTCCTCCTCCTCGATACAGCAAGGTGCGGTGGAGTGGTAGATGAGATCAACAGCACGACGGCGTGGTGCTTATGGTGGAGAGTATCTGCGGGCAAGACTTCGCCTGCGCGCACGAGGTAGAAGAAGAATAGGCAAAAGATCTAGTCAAACTAGACAAAAAACTACAAGAGACACGGAGCCGGCGGCTAGGGCTGAAAACAGATTTTTCGGTCTCACGGTGCCCGTCCGATCCAACTCTTTTTATAGGCGCCGGGTTTTCTTGGAGCAGGAGAAAAAGTTTCGAAAACTTACCTGCCACGCAACTCCGCCCGCGAGCCCCGATCGATCAAATAGATCTGGCTCGGGCGGCCGGCCTCGTCGCACAAGCGTGCATGCACGCAGGCAGCCTTGGCGTGAGCCAAAGGCTCAGCCTCGTTCAAGACAAAAAGCCCAGCATGGCCCTTCGTGCATGCGGTGCTTTTTTTTCTTTTCTTTTCTTTTGTAGTTTATCTAGATAGGCTACAAAATTAGCCCGTTAGCAAAACTTTTCGTGGACTACTTTTTAGGCTTATTTATTTCCAATAAATAAATATATATATTAACATTTATTAATTCAACTAATTAATAAATCATTAATCCTCTTCCCGGAACAATTCCGTTACTCTCTGAAACAGTTTCCATAAATCCTGAAATTACCCTAGCGTCGATGAGCGTTAAGTGTGTGACCCTACGTGTTCGAGAATGTGCGGACATGATCACCATCAATAATCAATAGAGGGATCTGGAAATCCATATTGACTCCCACATATTCAACGAAGATCATTATCGATGAACCACGATGTCAGGATTCAAATAATCCCGTATACAAATTCCTTTGTCTCGCGATATTTTACTCGCCCGAGATTCGATCGTCGGTATCGCCATACCTAGTTCAATCTCGTTCATAGCAAGTACTCTTTACTCGTTCCGCAATCCAATATCACCCTGTGATTAAACTCATTAATCACGTGTTTGCAAACAGTGTATGATATTGATTACCGAGTGGGCCCGGAGTATATCTCTCCAACATGGGAGGGACAAATTCCATCTCGATACACGCAACCCAACAAGTACTTTCCGATTACCTGAGAGACATCTTTATGATCACCCTCTCATAGGATAACGTTTGATGACCTCAAAGCTCTCTTCCGGTACCAGGGAGTGGCATTATCTCATGGTCTAAGGAATATGATACTAACATAGGAAAAGCTACGCAATTGTGAACACAATGACACGATCTAATTGCTGTGCTTAATTTGGGTCTGTCCATCACATCATTCTCCTAATGATATGACCTAATTATTAATCGACAACTCATGTCTATGGTTAGGAAACCTTAACCATCATTAATCAATGAGCTAGTCTAGTAGAGGCGTACTAGGGACACGGTGTTGTTTATAAACCACACAAGTATTAATGTTTCCGCTTAATACAATTCTAGCATGGAATATAAACATTATCATGAACAAGAAATATGATAATAACAATATTATTATTGCCTCTAGGGTATATTTCCTTCAGGGGTAGAACTCATCGTCCTCCTCGCCCGCCTGCGGTGCCAGCTCCTGAGGTGGTGGAGGTGGTGGCGACGGCGACAGAGGTGGTGCGCCGCTTTGGCCGCGCGGTGGCAGGGCGTACATCGCGATGAGGCGATGAGACATTTTGCTACCGGCGATGGAGTGTGTGAACCAGCAACGGTGGGGCACCAAGCTTACGCGTCGGGGACGAGTTAGGATGCGGATGTGCGGCCCCGCCTCGATCATCCGCTCTCTCGAACACGGGCGACACCCTTAGATTTGTCATCGATCATTGTCATTCCTATTTTGCACTATGAGTGTGACCTGACTTAATATATTCTTTAGTTTATTTTAATGATCAATTTTATTGTTTATTTTTTAAGGCGCTCTAAGTAAATAGACGCGTCTAAGGTTATACACATATGATGAGATTCCAATTTTTCACCGAAAAGCATACAAAATTAAAGTCCAGGACAGATACTCTTTTGCTTAATTAGCATGTACTACTACATAATAGCAAACTACCCGTGCGTTGCTACGGGCAACAACATATGAATAATATGTTGTTTTAAGATCATAGCTATTTGATACTTGATGTTTCACACATTTTTTTCAAATAAGAATAGATTTCACACTATTTTTGCATGCATTACGTTGGAGATTGTGCAATATTAAAAAAAGTACATGTAATAATTATATCATTATTTGGATTTCCTTGTAAGATATCATATATAACATTCATTAATATTTGACTATTATCAAAAATATTGAGAAAACACAATAGCAAAAATTTAGGGTTACTCTAAACACAACGAAAGTTAATTTGTGCCCACCTGCATCATGTAATAACCAACTAAAGTTGGCATCTCTATAAAAAATTGTAGTTTGGTACCATGTATACTAACATAAAGAAAATTTATGCTTTTTCTTACTCAAAGATCATGAACCGTGGTTTCAGTTTTGTACGTTCTATCATATTTTTAGCCACTTCGTATCTTGTTCGTCCACTTGGCTTATCAAAGTTACAAAATCAGGCAATATAATTTGAGCACAAATATCTGTGAGTTAGCCTATTAGAATATTCAGATCTTTGCTACCATTGTTGGGACTCTGCAACAAACCCAGTGACATGTAATTAAAAGCGTTGCAGTGATGTATAGTCTGAAATCTCGTGCAGCTCGTCGGTGAGCACAACACCAAGGCTGTTGTTGATTCAGATCGTTCCATGATTATTAACAGGGTCGAGAATGCTGATGCTTGCTTCGGCAAACATGGAAGATTACTAGTAAGCGTGCACGTGCAACGCACGTCTTATAATCTAAAATATACACATGTATTATGAATCCTAATATCTTCATCGTTTGTTGGATTGATAGGCGATGAAAAGGAGAAATGACTGAGAGATGAGCTTGATTGACAAACGATGATAGGATGATTGCGACACGAGCTCATATTTCAAACCGAGTTTGATGTTTTAATTTTCTTAGCATGTCTATTAATAATCATACAATTTCTGGGATCTATGTCCTTTCCCCAACTTAAGTCTTGATTTGTCACTTCATCGTCATTCAATTTCGAGCCGACAAAAATTACAACCACGTTTTCCCTAAAATATCTCATATGAACCTATGAAGTACTAATTATAGCTAGTTTTCAAACACTAATAATAAAATATTAACAAATGATACAAGTGAAATATACCTGCTTAGGAATGGCAGAAAAAATATCCCCTGCCCAGTACTCCATGAAGTTTAACATCCACAAACCATACGATGACATTCACGATTATATTTTTTATGATATAATTTTAACATATTAAACAAAAAATATAATTAGTACAAGTTTCAAATTAATTATCGCAACTTTGGTCAAATTTGAAGGTACGCACGTATCTCGATGTAGGCTTTCTCATTTTGAAGAAAAAAATATGTATAAGGATGGAGTAATAGATTCAGGCTCCTTTAAAATCAGTAAATCATCCTAACTGGATACAAGCATGCTACAGAGTAGTAGTTCTACGTTAATTAACCAATCAGTTGCAGAAACCCCGAAAGCGTCCGACAGAGTAGTAGTAGAATGGAAGCTGGACCGCTAGAAATATCAAACGGACAAAACACTCCCCCACTCAATATCACACACTCTCACTCTTATCTCTCTCTCGACCGCTCATTTCCATTTTTTCCCCAATGCCGGCGGCCGGCAGCTCCTGCCCCTGCCTCCCCGCCGCTGACCTCGACGGCTGCCCCACTGGCCTCGACTGCTCCCTCTCCCCACCCACCAGGCCACCACTGCTGCCAATTAGCTCATGCCAGCGGCATGCCCTGCTGTTTCCCGGCCCTCATCTTTGATTCCGGTCGCCGTAGAGCCCGAGGAGGCACCGGAGACCAGGCGGTAGGAGGAGGATCGCGGAAGGCAAGGTGAGCCGGACCTACGCGCCAGTGGAGTCAGAAGGTGCAGACCTCGTCTCCACCGGATCCGCGGCCACGACCACAGCGCGTTCGCTGGCTCCACAGCGCCGGTCACCTGCTCCCGCTGGTCCGGCAGTATGGCATGCTCCAGGAGTGGATGATCAATGCCCCTCCAACCTTTTTCGCTGATGGTTTTTTCCTTGCGCACCTTGTTCTTCATTTATGCTTATTTGTCTCATAAATTTGCTTATTTTACAATAGTTTATTGTTACTGAAAGACACCGATTAACTAAATTCCTCCATTCCGTTATTAATAGACTTTAATTCTCCACAACCAAATTTCTATGTTGTTCATGGTTGCTAGATAAGAACAGAGGCATTCCTCGGTTCATTACCATAATCATGAAGTATTGCAGGGACATTTGTTTTCTTGTTTGATACAAATAGATAGGAGTCCGAATGCACATATCTCTTTGCATTTGCAAATCTATACAATTCTATTAGGTTGTTACTAAAGAGAAGTGCTACAGTATATGCTACTCATAGAAGATATCCTTGATTCAGTGATGGACATGTGAAATAAGCTAAAGGCAGCAAACTATAATTTTAGTAAACTACCACCTACATTGTAGGTGATGACATGATTTATAACCTTGTTTCTCCAGCAGCTTGGCGTCCATCCCGCTCAACATCGACCACATCCCTCTCCAGCACAAAACCTGACCTGTAATTTATTTACCAAAGTAAGATCTGAGTAATTACATTTGCTACGCCGATGGAGCAATTTGATTTGTCTTCCTCTTGATAACCTGCACTCAAGATTTTTAGAGATCGGATTAAAACTATGATTTTCAAAAATAAAAGTCCACATATAAACATAGTACCAATGCCGTAACTACACTGAAGGCTTTACCCCAATTTTACTGCCTACCTTGTTGCTAGGGATAGAAGATGTGTTGGCAGCCTCTACCTGATAAACTGCTGGTGTTCCTGTGCCTACCTTGCAATGACAAGACAAATGTCACAATTTACCAAACTTTAAAAGTTAAATTGTTGGAGATGCAATGCATCAGTTTACAAATAGGCAATATACCTCATAATCATTTTGTAGTTTATGTTTTACCAGCACCACTCTGACCACTCAAAAGAATAGAGCTACTCACTTCACTCTGACTGAGAGAATTGTTTAGCGTGCATGCTATTGTGCTAAAACATTAATACCATGAATCAGTATATCACCACTAATTATTAGGAACGTATGAAAAAAACTTACACAGTCTATTCAAGGAGGTATTTACTCACTTAATTCTCATTGCTTTCCATTGTCAAACATTATAAGATAATAATCAAGACCTCGGTGGTGTGCTTCCTGCACAAAAAAGTACATAAACACATGCATCAGTAATAATTCATATATATATTTTTTATGTGAGACAAAAGCAATCCTTATATAACTTGGAAAGCTCTCAATCAGACAAAAACAGTAGTTATAATTACATTATACATCCATGTTCATCACCGAAACAATTCAAGGTAGATGAGACATAATTAAACATCAATATCCAGAATAGCATCTTTATGTCTTCCAATTTTCTATAGAAATTCAGGTGTGGATTTTTTTTTACCTTTGCAGATGTGGTTGAGCTTCAATCATCCACAAGCAATAGAGTGTATCCTGACGGATGAATAGGAGGGCTCCCGGCGGCGAGGCGAGGCCGTAATGGACGATGGGGCGAGGACGGCTGATGGTGGCATGACCGAGCTGGCAACATCGTTGGTGTGCGGATCGGCGGCGACATCATCTACCGGTGGGTAGTCGGGCGCGGGGACTTGCTTCGATGGCAGCGGCGCACGGAGATTGCGGCGGCGGCGGCCCCTCTGCTGTGGGTGTGGTAGCCACCCGCAGGGATTGTTACGATGGCGGCATCTCTGCAGTGCTGCTGGTTTGTAGTCAGACTCAGGCGACGGCCTGCGTGGGCGGCGGCCTGCGGTGGTGAGGGGTTAGCACCGAGCGGATCCATTTTTTGTATTTGCTGAGATCCCCTGATCGTGCCCTGTGACGCGGGCGGTATTAATTTTCCTCTGCGGACGGGATGAGTATTGGTCCGTCGTTGTAAATTGATAAGTGCACCCAAAAGTTCTGATTAGGTGGGATCACATGAATCTAGACTGTTAGATTTGATTATTGGGGCAAATCTGAGGGTGTTGTTTTGTCCGTGTACGTTTGCTGGGTGGTTTTAGAAAAGAAAATGTTGGTGCTTTTATAAGTAGTATAGATACAGAGATTTTGCCCTTGACACTTGCAGTGAGCAAGTACCTGCTGTACTTTTGTGAAGATCAGTAGAAGGCGACAGCAGTCCACTGTGCAGAGGCATAGTCCTCCGCCTTACCCCCATCTCAGATCGCACATCTACCACCGGCCGCCGCAGCGAGTGCCTTGGTTCCTGGTCTCCTTCCTGGCAAAGCAGAGGATTTGCTTTAAAAAAATGCAACGCACAGGAGGGGAATGGGGATCGATACCCTGATTTTTTGCAGCGCCTCACTGTCCCCTGGTTCTTGCAGATTCCGGTGGTGCCCCTCCATTCCCTGCATCGCGAGGATCTCGGCAGTCCCCCCACCTCGCCTACAACGTACAGATCCCGGCGTCGCCCCGCCGTTCGGCTGCATCCCGCGTTCCAGCACCGCTCGGAGCTCGCTGAACAGACGGTGAACATGCGCCGGCCATGGAGACAGGTGGGGTTGGCCGGGGCGCTGTCCGAAGATGGATGGACGCATCGAGATCGCCGCCGTCCTCCTCCCAAGCCCCTCCGGATTACCTTGACCGGGCACCAAGCTCGCTGCCCGTCCTCCTCCATCCCTCTCCGCTCAGCGCCCCACGGCGGCGACTCCTGATTGGGGGGCAGACCAGCTGGGGAAGAGAGAGGACGCACCTGCGATGCGCTGCGGCGATTGGATTGGTAATCCGAGCTCCTCATGGCGCCGAAGGAATCAAGCTTCGACGCGGAGTAGAATCGGGGAAGGAGGAGGTCCTCGATCCTGGCCAGCGACGCTTGGTCGCGCGGTTTTTCGGTCGGGGCTGGTCTTTTTGACGGACCAAGGGTTTTTTTACCTACCACGGTTTTTTAACCATCACGACCTCAAGCCGTATTATTAGTTTAGATTAGATAGATTAGATATTGACTTGACTACTCGATCCCGGTGTTGTTAAATTTTTTTTTTGATAAAAGGTTGTGTATTAATTATGCAGCCACAACAGTCTTATAATCATACAAAGCCCATTCCGACACACAGGCGGGAACTTGATCTTGCAAAACCCCATCACACAACACTCTATTTGCATACTTTGCAATTTCATGAGCAAGATGATTTGCTCTCCTGCTCTTGTAAACTATCTTGACTACTTTTCTGTTTGATATTAGCCGGTTGAAATCATTCGCAATGAATCTTATGTCAGAACGATCATCACCTCCAGGATCAAAGGCTGGCAAAATAGCCTAACAATCTGTCTCAACTATTATCTGGTTACCGGACTCAGCAATGGCTATTTTGACGCCCTCATAGCAGGAAATTGCTTCACTAATCTGGGCTATTTGACAATGCTTAATTATGCCCCAAGCTGATGACAAGACGTTACCTTCATGGTCTCTCACTACAGCGCCCCAAGAACCTGACATGCGATCAGGTAGGAAGCTAGCATCTACGTTGACTTCGATCTAGCCTTCACTTGGTTTTTCCCAGATGCTAACATCTTCCTCTTGTACCTTCTTTTCTTGTACTGGCATTATGTTCCCTATAGATTTCTTACCTTTCCTATCCACTTCTTCTTTTCCATTTCTTATCAGCAGCATGGACTCATAGTAGTTCTTCAGAAAGTTTGCAGAATGTGAAAAACTCGCATCCCCTTTACCAAAAATGCAGTCATTTCGATGATGCCAGGCTCGCCACCACATGATGATCCCGGTGTTGTTAGAATGGAATGGCTCATGTACGGTGTTTGACCGCATGCTTGATATTTTTTTGATAAAGAGCGCTTTATTACTTAAAGAGTTTTAAGCTCTGCATAACTGAGATGCACACTGCCAAAATCCAGATCTGACAAAACTAAAAAGGTAAAATTACATATCATCATGAGCAATTGTAATCATGCCGAAGCAATACGAAGGCTATGCGACCATCCATGTCGAGAAAAAGTATCCCTCGCCGTAGCCTCCAAACATGCACAAACCTCCATAAAGAGGTCTCGATCCTCCACCCGCTGAAGAGAGGACCATAAACGAAGAGTACTGATACCCCAGTATATAACCTGCAAAATGGAAGAAGATTTGTCGTTAAACACTGATACGTCTCAAACGTATCTATAATTTTTGATGATCCATGCTTGTTTATACACTATTTGCTTTGTGTTTTGTTACACTTCGTGACATTTTTATGCATTTTCTGGAACTAACCTACTAACGAGATGCCACAGTGTCAGTTCCCTATTTTCTGCTGTTTTTGTGTTTTAGAAAAGCTACACAGGAAATATTCTCGGAATTGGACGAAACAAAAGCCAAACCTTCTATTTTTCCCGAAGCATCACGAAGTCCGAAGATGAGACGGAGGAGGGCAGGAGCCAGGCTCACCCTAGGGTGGCGCGGCCTACCCCTAGCCCGCGCCACCAGGGGGTGAGGCCAGCTGGCCCACCTCCTGACGCTGCCCTTTCGCCTATATATTCCCCTCAATGAGAAAAACCTAAAGGACGGATCGCTTTTCCTCAAAACATACTGCAAGCCGCCGCTGTCATTGTCGCGGGATCGGGAGGATCCAGGAGCTCTTCCCGGCACCCTACCGGAGAGGGGAATCCCTACCGGAGGCCTTCTCCACCACCATGGTCGCCTCCGGAGTGATGTGTGAGTAGTCTACCTTGGACTACGGGTCCATAGCAGTAGCTAGATGGTCGTCTCCTCCACCATGTGCTTCATATTTAGATCTTGTGAGCTGCCCTATATGATCAAGATCATCTTTATGTAATTCTACATATTGTGTTTGTTGAGATCCGATGAGTATTGGTACTATGTTAAGTTGATGTGCTGAATATTATGTTTTGTTATCTCTATGTTATTTATGATCTTGCATGCTCTCCGTTGCTAGTAGATATCTTGGTCGAGTAGATGCTAGTGACTCCAAGAGGGAGTATTTATGCTCGATAGTTGGGTTTATCCCTCTAGTAATCTGGGGGAGTGACAGAAACCTCTAAGGTTGTAGATGTGTTGTTGCCACTAGGGAGAAAACAACATTCTTGTGTCCAAGGACATTTGCTTTGTTTACTTTACGCACTTTGCTTAATGCAATTATCCGTTATTCGCAACTTAATACCCAATGTTTGCTCGGACGACATTCGGAGGGTGGATTATTAGTCATAGATGCAGTTGGATTATTGTCTATGTATTTTGTCGTAATGCCCAGAGTGAATCTCATAGTGATCCTCGTGACATATGTATGTTATCTTTACTCTATCAATTGCCCAACTGTAATTTGTTTACCCAGCATGTTGTTATTTATCTTATAGAGAAACACCACTAGTGAACTATGGACCCCGGTCCAATTTTATTTACATTGCTATTACTGTTTACTTTACTTGCTTATTTACATTCCCACATACTATTACCTTTTACCACTCGATACGCTCAATCCTTTGTTTACAGCAAACCGGTGAGATTGACAACCTCATCGTAAGTTGGGAGCAAAGTTTTTGGTTGTGTTGTGTGCAGGTTCCACGTTGCTGCTGGTGCAAAGCAAAGCCGTGGACGAGGTGCCTTATAAATTGTCTAGAGTTGTCGCGAAGCTAGCAGGCATTACCTTCTGAAGTTTGGTTTTCTCCTACTGATTCGATAAACCTTGGTTTCACAACTGAGGGAAGACTTGCTGTTGTGCTCATCATACCTTCCTCTTGGGGTTCCCAACGGGTGTAATCTATACGCCATCAAGCAATTTTTCTGGCGCCGTTGCCGGGGAGAAAGAAGATTTCTGCAAGGGGAGTCTCTCACACTCAATCGTTTACTTTGTTTTTGTTTTGCTTTACTTTATTTTTGCTTGCATCGTTTTATCAAAAACAAAACAAAAATAGTTCCTTTGATAGTTTGCATTCCATTACTTTTACCTTTAGTTCATTATGTTGTTCCTTAAGTATGCTTTGGAGGACCTCTCAGTAGGTAGTGGTTCTATCATTGGGAAATGTAACATCGAGGAGTTCTTTAATGATGTTAGTATGCATAAGGATGTTGAGAATAGATCTTTAGCTGAGCTTGCTCCTAGTTCTGAAGTTGCTGCTGCTTATTTAGTTCACATGTTGGAGGCTAGGTTTGTTAACCTTAATCATTTTATGCAACAAATGTTTCTTAAGCTTGATGATATCGAAGACTCTGAAAAGAAAGACTTATTTTGGAGACTTTGCGTAGAGAATTTAGAGATGTTGTTATTGAAGCTAGGAAAGTCTTTGAGCATTTTAATATGCTTGGCTCACTTGTAGAGGTTGTTGGTACAAACAAGGAAGAAATCAAAGTATCAATACCTTGCAAACTTGTAGGATTGCATGAAGTTTTGGAAAAAAAAATTGATTGGATTTGTCCTGAAAACCCTTTCGATGAAAGTAGTGAACCAAAGAGTGTTCACAAGGGATCTTCAAAAACTCATTTGGATACAATTCAATTCATTTTTGAAAAGACTTCTACAATTTATCTTAATGCTTCATTTGATATTACTTGACTTCCACTTTCTGCGCCTAGCTCAAAGGCGTTAAAGAAAAGCACTCTTGGGAGATAACCCATTGTTTTCTTTTCAGTAATTTTTCTTTTATTTGAGTCTTGGAAGTTATTACTACTGTAATGACCTCTCCTTATCATTTTTATTTCATTGTTGTGCCAAGAAGAACCTCTAATTTGAGGGAGGTAAGATTTGGGAAAGTTGCTGTCCTGAAACAGATTTCGGTGCTGCACCGTAAAAATTCGTGAAAATTCTCAGCTAATCTTTTTGATCTGATATTTCTTGTGCATAAGCCCCAGGTTATATCCAAACTTTCATTAGTTCTACATTTTTCGATTTGAGCAACAGAAGGTCCTCGAAAAAATCGATCTTTGTCAGCTGTTCTGTTTTGACAGATTTCTGCCACTATTTGTGTTTGTCTCTCGATCGCTTTCTTTTTGAGTTCTTTTGATCACGGAACTTTTGAGGAAGTTGCTACAGTAGTATATGCTTTATTTGTGGTGTTTTTTAGTTGAAATCTTAACCAAAAGGGTTGATTTACTATTATGCTTATGCTAACGTTGTTAATAGAATTGTGTGAAGTTTTGTATGAAGGAAGTTTTCAAGTGTAGGGAATGGAGAGTGATGAGATGAGATGAAGTATAGACAAAAGCTCAAGCTTGGGGATGCCCATGTCACCCCAAGAAATATCCAAGAGGTACAAGCGTCAAAGCTTGGGGATGCCCCCGAGGCACCCCTTCTTCATCAGCAAAAATCAGGTCACCTTTCAACACACTATATTTTTATTGCTTCATGCACTATGCATTTTTCTTGGAGCGTCTTTACTTTCGCTTTCAGTTTTCTTTTGTTTTGTTTGCTGCAATAAATGGTTGAACCCCAACAAATTTCTTTTGGAGAAAACGCACTCCGTTTTTCATTTGCCAAGAACACTCTATTTTTCACTCTTATCGTTCAACGAGTGTTCTCTTTTTCTAGAACTGCGTTTAGCTTTCATTTTTTGCCTTGATTTTTGTTCAGATCTTGTTATAGTTTTGCATCAAGGTGTATTTAGACCACTGGTCTATGTTGGTTTTCATCAAAAGAGTTGTCTCAAAAAGGTTTGAATGGTGTTGGAAAATAGAAAAGTGGTACAAAAAGGAGCTTGTTTAGACTGCGGCTTAGACTTTTACATGCCATGCTTGATGTCCTTTTGATAGTATGCTTAGTGATTTTTGCTGTAGCATGACTTGTTTCAAATGACTGAGATTGCTTAATGAGCCTTTGAAAAAATCATGCGTTGTTTTTATTATATGGAATTTGATTTTCTCCTTGATGCTTTATTTGGGTTGACTTGGCGCATGCTTACAACATGTTTGACTCTAACAAGTCGCCATAATCCTCTATGATTATTTGGTTTTTGACTTGTGATGCCACTTTATGCTTCTTTTAATGATGTTTTGTCGCTATGCATGATTATGGCCGTTATTGCTCTCTTAGTTGGTCACTCCCAGTCTTTTGCTAGCCTTCATTTTGTACTGAGTATGAGCTCTACTCGTGCATCCCACTCCCAAAAACCAAGTTATTCCAATGTGTCCACCATACATACCTATTAGCAATTTGCTATCCAAAGTACATTTGACTTGCTTTTATCTATCCTTCAAATTAAACTCTTTTTGGTGTTATGTGAAAATTAGTCAGTAAAGCTCTCACGAACCTGACAGCACACTTTACTTTTCTCGCTTTTAAAATTTTGACATTGTGGCTCTCTTATGTTGATGTTATGCTTGCAAGTTGTAAGTTGGAAATTAGCCAAACCATGCCGTCATGGGGCAAGCTTTCAACATTGCACTTTCTCTCATTTGAGTTAATATCGTGATCTTTTGTTTATGGATACTCGCGATGTGAAAATAAGTTGGGATCTTGCGAGATCATGGAGTTTGTATATGTGTTAGAGAAACGCTTGGGCCACTAATCTAAGCCATGCATCATTAATGGTGGAAATTTATAGCATGCCCATAATGGACATTCGACGACGCATCTCACAATAAAAAGATATACCAATGGTAAATAAAAGAGATACCGAGGTGTTCATTGTCTGTTTGTCTTATCATTTTGATGTGGGCTTGTTCCATGTCATCGGGCAGGAGGTACCCCATTGGCGGTTCTCGATGATACGTGTATGCTTACAATGACAAGAGCTTGCTTTGGACCTAAGTCGAGTAGCATGAGGTTTGGGTATTCGTACTTCACGGGACACGATGTTTTCAACTTATGATTTGTCAAGCATATGCTTCATAATTGTACTAGCATTAACTTTAACCATTCAAGATGCCTATGATGGGGGCAATGAGAGCTCAAAGCTAGTAAGTACCATAATTTTTGAAGGTTTATAAAACTTGCAATCTCTGCTTCCATCTGTGAAGGGCCTTTCTTTCACTTTTATGTTGAGTCTCCACCTTCTACCTTTATACACCGTCTAAGAGAGCATAGTTTCCATTCTGAGTATAATGTTCATAGTTCCAAAATTTATCATTGATTGATTCATGATTATGGTTTTGCTTGTTCCTAAATTATTTGTATCTAGTCGCCCTCTTAAACTTGAAGGTGTCCTATGCATTTTTGTTTTGCTATTCCCATGAAGGACAAGCTCAAAACCACTTAGATATGTTTTTCATATGATTTGAACACATGTTTGACTTTCATTGTTTCATTATTCATGATCTTTTGTTTGTGTTTCTTTTCATGTTATAATATGGTTGCTATGTTTTTATTGTCAAGATTATGTCTTTTATGCCCATGTTTTAAGTTCTTAGATCCCAGCACTCAATGCTTTACATCGTTGATCAAGATTGTGATGGTGCATGTCACCTCAAAAATTATTCTTTTGTTATCACTTACCTACTCGAGGACGAGCAGGAGTTAAGCTTGGGGATTCTTGATACGTCTCAAACGTATCTATAATTTTTGATGATCCATGCTTGTTTATACACCATTTGCTTTGTGTTTTGTTACACTTCGTGGCATTTTTATGAATTTTCCAGAACTAACCTACTAACGAGATGCCACAGTGCCAGTTCCCAGTTTTCTGCTATTTTTGTGTTTCAGAAAAGCTACACAGGAAATATTCTCAGAATTGGACGAAACAAAAGCCAAACCTTCTATTTTTCCGAAGCATCACAAAGTCCAAAGATGAGACAGAGGGGGGCCAGGAGCCAGGCTCACCCTAGGGTGGCGCGCCTACCCCTAGCCCACGCCACCAGGGGTGAGGCCAGCTGGCCCACCTCCTGACGCTGCCCTTTCGCCTATATATTCCCCTCGACGGGAAAAACCTAAAGGACGGATCGCTTTTCCTTGAAACATATTGCAAGCTGCCACCGTCGTCGTCGCGAGATCGGGAGGATCCAGGAGCTCTTCCCGGCACCCTGTCGGAGAGGGGAATCCCTGCCGGAGGCCTTCTTCACCACCATGGTCGCCTCCGAAGTGATGTGTGAGTAGTCTACCTTGGACTATGGGTCCATAGCAGTAGCTAGATGGTCATCTCCTCCACCATGTGCTTCATGTTTAGATCTTGTGAGCTGCCCTACATGATCAAGATCATCTTTATGTAATTCTACATGTTGTGTTTGTTGGGATCTGATGAGTATTGGTACTATGTTAAGTTGATGTGCTGAATATTATCTTTTGTTATCTCTATGTTATTTATGATCTTGCATGCTCTCCGTTGCTAGTAGATATCTTGGCTGAGTAGATGCTAGTGACTCTAAGAGGGAGTATTTATGCTCGATAGTTGGGTTCATGCCTCTAGTAATCTGGGGGAGTGACAGAAATCTCTAAGGTTGTAGATGTGCTGTTGCCACTAGGGAGAAAACAACATTCTTGTGTCCAAGGACATTTGCTTTGTTTACTTTATGCACTTTGCTTAATGCAATTATCCGTTGTTCGCAATTTAATACCCAAAGTTTGCTCGGACGACATTCGGAGGGTGGATTATTAGTCATAGATGCAGTTGGATTACGGTCTATGTATTTTGTCGTAATGCCCAGAGTGAATCTCATAGTGATCCTCGTGACATATGTACGTTATCTTTACTCTATCAATTGCCCAACTGTAATTTGTTTACCCAGCATGTTGTTATTTATCTTATGGAGAGACACCACTAGTGAGATGTGGACCCCGATCCAATTTCCTTTACATTGCTATTACTGTTTACTTTACTTGCTTATTTACATTCCCGCATACTATTACCTTTTACCACTCGATACGCTCAATCCTTTGTTTACAGCAAACCGGTGAGATTAACAACCTCATCGTAAGTTGGGAGTAAAGTTCTTGGTTGTGTTGTGTGCAGGTTTCACATTACTGCTGGTGCAAAGCAATGCCCTGGACGAGGCGCCTTATAAATTGTTCAGAGGTGTCGTGAAGCTAGCAGGCACCACCTTCTGAAGTTTGGCTTTTTCCTACTGGTTTGATAAACCTTGGTTTCACAACTGAGGGAAGACTTGCTACTGTGCTCATCATACTTTCCTCTTGGGATTCCCAACGGGTGTAATCTATACGCCATCAAACACTTTATCATTTCTACATAGCCATAGCGACCAAATAAAGGCAATCGCTTCCACCCTAATATGCTTTTTGAACCTATTATCTATTCTGTTTAGCCAATTCCCAAAGATGTTGGCAATACTGCATGGTGGAAATAAGGTCGAAGCTACTTGGATGACTGACCATATAGACCTTGCGAAACGATATTGGAAGAATAAGTGTTTAATTGTTTCATCTTGATGATAGAAAACACATGTTCTACTTCCATTCCAGTTCTGTTTTGCAAGATTGTCTTTGGTTAAAATTACTCCTTTACGTAGGTACCATCCGAATACCTTTATACGTAATGGGAGTTTCAATTTCCAAAGCCTATTATTAGAATTCTTATCGATTGGCAATTCAGGTTGAATTAGTGAATGGTACATTGACGCTACCGAAAATTTACCATTCTCGTGTAGGTTCCAACAAAATACGTCATGACCGGGTTGTAATTGGATATTTGCCAACCTTAGTAGTAAGGCATTCCAAGAAACAAGTCGCTGACCAGACAAATCTCTTCTGAACGACACATTCGGAGAAGTCTCCAAAATCTTAGCGATGGTATCGCATTTATGCCGCACAATATTGTACAATGTCGGATGCTGTTCCCGAAGAGATGTGGTACCAAGCCACTTATCTTCCCAGAACCTTAATTCCGATCCATCCTTAATAGAAAAAGTCCCGGGGCTGAAGAAGTGTTTCTTCGTTGCCATTAGGCCAACCCAAAAATGCGAATCCCCTAGCTTCCAAATAACGTGGGATAATGCCTTTGAGCCAATATATTTCCTTTTTAGAATGTTTTGCCAAGTCCCTTCTTCGGTTAGAAGTTTAAACAACCATTTACCAAGCAAAGCCGTGTTCTTGATCGATAGGTCATGAATACCGAGTCCTCCTTGGTCTTTGGGACAACAAACAACACTCCATTTAGCCAATCGATATTTCTTTTTCTCGCTATACCCTTGCCAAAAGAATCTAGATCGGTAATAATCCAGTTTTCGAAGGATTCCTTTTGGCAAAAGAAAAAAGGAGATCATATGAAGTACAATATTCGATAAAACCAAATTAATTAGTACTAATCTCTCTCCTAGGGACAGCAACTTGCCCTTCCAATTGGAAAGATGCTTTTGAAGCCTCTCTTCAACAATTTTCCATTCGGTGAGTGTGAGTCTCTGATAATGAATCGGAATTCCCAAATACCTCATAGGAAACTGGCCTTGCCCACAGCCAAACAAAGAGCATAGGCATTGATCTCGTTGAGAGCTTCACCAAAGCAAAACAACTCACTCTTATGGAAATTAATCTTGAGTCCAGATAATTGCTCGAACGTTGATAGAATTAACTTCAGGTTTTGTGCTTTATCCAAATCATGTTCCATAAATAGAATTGTGTCATCGGCATATTGAAGGATAGAAATCCCTCCATCCACTAGATGGGGAATGACACCCTCAATTAGACCATCATTTTTTGCGCGTTCGATCATAATTGCAAGCATATCAGCCACTATATTAAATAGCATAGGTGATAGAGGATCGCCCTGTCTAAGGCCTTTCTGTCGGGGGATGACCCCCGGTAGGGTCAAGAGAGTAGAAAGACACAAGGTCTATGATTGACTTTATGCCGGGTTAACAAGGAAGGGCCTGGCCGGAATATAAGAGCATCGGCCAGGCCGGCATATAATGTGTATCCCGGCTGATACTTGGATATGCCGGCATAGCCGGAATACTTATAAAAGTGTGCCGGTATATACTTAGATATGCCGGCCTAACCATTTGGTGTGTTGTGCAGGAGCAGGGGAGGCCGGATTACCCGACCCTCGTAGGTCGTTGGTCCGGCATATAAGTCCTGGGTATGGCCAACGGTCATATCCGGGATACTTAAGTCAACCAAGGTGTCACTTCCCTACAATCAAGGAAGAAAACATCCAAGCATGGTAGCAGAGTAAGATGGCAGGGTGCACAGTGGAGGTTACCTACCCTCACTGTGCACAAGTACGAGCTTACCGCACAGAGGTAAGGCCACAGTTCAAGAGGTACAAGGTACAGGGATATGGCGTCCCATCGAGAGCAATCAGGGGCGAAGTCAAGGGTCTCTGCCATCGCCACCAGCTCCTGTTTGGAGTGTAGCCCTTGTCTTGTGGTCTTGTATGACCGTTGTAACCCTGGCCACCACTATATAAGGTGGCACAGGGAGTCCTGGTGAGGAGGTTGAGAGGTGGGTGACTGGAAGAAGGTTGAAGGCTCCTACACTTAGCAGTTCATCTTCCTTCTCTAGCAGAGAGCTTGGAAGCACCATTGTGGTGTACTACATCGACCCATATATACAATCAGTAGAGCAGGAGTAGGGGTGTTATCTCCTTACGAGAGCCCCGAACCTGGGTAGATCAGTGTCTCTTTCTGTCGTGCTTTTTAGCTCGTTCCCCTCTCCCGAATCCTCCAGCATCTAGTTCGGCCCCCATTTAAGCCATCCTATGGCATATGTTGTTTCACCACGACGACACTTTCAATGTCTTGAAGTATCTACCAACATCGTCATTGACTTTGATGGCAACACTACCTCTAGACATGAAGGAATTAATCAACGCATGCCACTCATCTGAAAAACCTTTCATTCTGAGCGTTTGATGCAGAAAAGATCATTTAACGTTATCATAAGCTTTTTCAAAATCTAACTTTAAAATTACCCCATTTAATTTCTTAGAGTGTAGTTCATGCACCATTTCATGTAAGGTTACAACTCCATCAAGGATGTTTCTACCTTGCATAAAAGCGGTTTGGGATGGCCGAACTACAGCATCTGCCACCGTGTTAAGTCTTATGGTGGCCACTTTTATGAAAATTTTGAAACTAACATTAAGAAGGCAGATGGGTCTATATTGTTGAATCTGTTCTGCCTCATTAACCTTAGGTAGCAAAATTATCTCTCCAAAATTAAGACAAAACAATTCTAATTGTCTAGCATGAAGATAGCCAAACAAATCCATAAGGTCACCTTTGATAGTATCCCAAAAGGTTTGATAAAACTCAGCTGGGAAACCATCGGGACCCGGTGCTTTATTGTGCTCCATTTAGAAAATAGCCTTTCTTACTTCCTCTTCCGAGTACTCAGCCGTAAGTAGATTATTCTCCTCAGTGGACACTTGGGGTATGTCATCCGTTCGAGACTCATCCAAGGAGAAGTTTCCTTCCTCGGGAGCCCCAAACAAATTTTTATAGTAATTAGTTATATAAGATTTAAGATTGTCCAGCCCCTCGATCATACCATCATCCTGTACAAGAGAATGAATATGTTTCTTCCTATGTCACTCGTTAGCGACACTATGGAAGTATCTAGTATTCGAGTCTCCTTCAATGATAAATTTGCTCTTAGAGCGTTGGTACCATTTGATCTCCTCCTCCCTTAGGAGGCTTGCTATCTTCGCATTTGATTGATTTTTGAGTTCAATCTCTTGTGCTGATAGAGGGTTGGTCTCCGCTAAAGCTTCCAAATCATCAATGGTTGACGAAAGCCTTAGATTTTCTTTCTTAAGAACACCCGTTACATGCTTAGTCCAACCACTCAGATGGCTACGTAAAGCACGTAGTTTACAATTCCACCTTTGTATTGGAGATGTAGCCGTAATAGGTCTTTCCCAAACATTCTTAACCATCTCCTGAAAGCCTTCACGTTGTAACCATCCAAGTTCAAACTTGAATCGGTGTTTACAAAGTGCCTTAGGCAATCCGGTGGTTAATAAAATGGGAGTGACAAGGGTATAGCTAATAGAGCCTGTTACTCGTGTACCCCTAAGGCCCGTTAAGCTAGGCCCAAGTGTAATCGTAGTCAAAATACGAGTCCATGTCGAAAACAGACATTGTAATATGTATCGAGCCCGACCGATTCCTTGAGACCTGGACACCTATATATAGGGACCTGGAGAGGCCGGCCAGGGACAGATTGAGAGTAAGCCAAGTTGACCACCATGTTTATTCTCGATACACGCCTTGTTTGACTGATCTTTACCTTCGAGTTCATCCGACGCCCTATTCCCCCGATCCTACGTCCTTCATCTTGGACATTTGTCGAGTTAACCCTCGTCAATTGGCACCGACCGTGGGGACCTAGGGTGTTGGAATCATGAATTCGATGGCTTTTTCGCTTTTAGACAACATTAGTTCAGAAGTGAACGAAAACTAGAAGATGAAGTTGACGATCGGAAGTCTAAGCTTTTGCGTCGGATTTTCGAGTTCGACTCGCCTTTCAGATCCGGTGAAACCAGATCCGTCGGCAAGCAAAACCAGGACAATCACAATGTCTGAATCATCAGTGGGCTCTTCTAGCGAGGTAAACTCGCCGGTCAGCTTCGCAACAGCAGAAAATACAAGAGGAAAAATCAAGGAACTCGACAAAACCATGGAAAACCCCGACATAGGGGAAACAGTGGATCAATCATACATTAGTCAAAAGGACCTCGTCACCCGAAGCGGTGGTGTCTCCAGAAACATACATCAATTATGCGTCATTATCACCGAAGGAGCAGAAGAGAACGATCACACAGATAACGCAGTAATCGACACGCAAGTCGACAAATCAAGGAGCAACAACAAGAAGCAGAAGGAGAAAATCCACGTCTCCACCGGGGAGTGGAGAATTATCATGTCAACTATCAATCATGGC
Source organism: Dactylis glomerata (assembly GCA_007115705.1). NCBI lineage: Eukaryota > Viridiplantae > Streptophyta > Magnoliopsida > Poales > Poaceae > Dactylis > Dactylis glomerata. The sequence continues at coordinate 4,177,745 of QXEO01000964.1, read as the reverse complement.
ATGGAAGTACCCGCCAATTCAAGAAAATAGAAGTTCTGATGGGATATCAGTATGCCCTGCATTGACACAAAAAGAAGCTGAGGGAGAAAAGAAACAATGTTAGGAGAAGTCAAGAAAACAACAGCGTGTCAAGTGGAGAATACTAGGATGAATATAGCGAAGCATCGGAATCTAATGGAGAAAGAAACAAAGATCCAAAGCATAAGAGGAGAAAAACAGCATGGGCAAGGCAAGAGAACCATGCAAGGAGCATAAGTGCGCATCCATCAGACGACGGGGAGGGTTTTGTGCAAGAAACACCAGAAGCAGCATTAGTAGCAGCGCAGGCGTACCTACTAACTACACAACCAGAACCCGGAGATCCACGGGAGCACATGCATCAAGCCACAATAAGAAGCCTCAGGTTGGTAGAAGACAGACTAAGGAAACATTCTCCAGAGAAAAATGCGACACATTACGAGGACAAGGGAAAGGAAAATTTCAAGTACCAACCCTTGCAAAGCTAAACAAGCGAATCATCAGGCGACGAAAAGCGCGGGGCACGAAAGGAGGATGCAAGGAATATCATAGCACAAGCTAGAGTAAACAACGCACGCTACGCATGGAAGGAAGAAAATTACGAGGACGATGAAAAAGAGATGGGCGCGCTATGCTTTACCCAAAGGGTTCGCAGAACGCGAGTACCCAAAGCATTCAAACTACCACACGATCAGCAAAAGTATGATGGGTCACAAGAACCTAAACTATGGTTATCAGACTACCTACAAGCAGTACAAATACTCGGAGGAACAAGAGCAACGGCGATGCAAAACTTGCAGTTACACCTCACCGGCGCAGCACGGTCTTGGTTAAGCACGCTACCCAATGATTCCATCGGAAGTTGGGGAGAACTAGAGAGTCAATTCACAAGAAATTTTCGTTCGACATACAAACGTCCAGCATTGCTAGAAGAAGTCAAGTCGTGCACACAGAGGAAGGACGAAACTCTACGTTCATACATACAGCGGTGGAGTATAATAAAAAACTATGTGGAAGATGTCTCCGACGAGCGAGCAGTAGATGCTTTTTCAGCTGGTCTTTGTTGTTCGGATCTCGTGGAAGAATTAGGGAGAACAAGGCCCAGGACAGTGTCGGAACTAATGGAGGTAGCAAACAGATTCACCGACGGAGAAGACGCTTACAACAATAAAAGGGCGCGCTCACCACAAGTCGACAGAACAAGCAGGCAAAGGCACAGGTCTCGCATCGAGGATAGCCGCATAAGATGAAATTAGATAGCCGCAGGATATGAAAGAAGGGATGAGGAAGGCTACGGAAGCAGGGAGTTCCAATACAGAAACACTCATGAAAAAGAAAGCCAAAATATTCTGGCCCGTCGGCAGAAGACATGCTCCATGGACCCTGCCGTATCCACTATGCATATTTAGATGGGAAAAGAGTTTCCAATCACGAAATGAAAGACTGCAGAACATTCCTAAGGTTACAAAACGCTATGGAGTTAAACCAAGGAGCACATCGAGGAGGTACAAGCACAAGTCAAGGATATCAAGTGCAACATCTTACAAGACAGATAGCATCAAAAGTGTACATATCTGTAATGATCTAGCCAGTCCCAAAATCCAAAAAAGAGCAGAAGAGCATATCAAGACAAGTAAACTTAGCAATATCAACACTACCAGCAACTACAGAATACTTGAAGTGGTCCGACCAGCCCGTCAGGTTCAGCAGAGCAGACCACCCAAGAAAAGTACCTAGGCCAGGACATGCGTCAATGGTGTTGAAGGCACAAATAGGGGGATACGACATTGGGCGAGTATTCATGGACGCAGGAAGCGGCATAAACTTGATATACGCAAGGACTCTAAGGGCAATGAGCATATCGCTGGAAAACCTGAAGCCGACAGACTGCTCTTTCTATGGCATAGTACCAGGGAGCGCAAATCACCCCCTCGGGAAAATCGAACTCGACGTTTGCTTTGGCGACAGTGGCAACTACCGCAGAGAGAAGTTAGAGTTCAAAGTAATGGACTGGACCTTGCAATACCATGCAATCCTAGGTCGGCCAGCATTTGCAAAATTCATGGCAGTCCCTCATTGCGCGTATTTAACACTCAAAATTCCAGGACCCAAGGGGACCATCACAGTGCAAGGCAGTTTCGAAGTATCCAACACCTGCGACAAAGAGTTCAATAGGATGGCGCACACTTTCAGCATGACAGCTGAATACACAAGACTCAGGGGCGAAATTGATCATAATGTGCTACCCGACGTTGGTCGATCCCTGCCAGATCAGGCTTTCAACGCAACACAAGAATCCAAGAAAATCCAGGTTCACCCTGCAGACACGAACAAAACCACTTCAATAGCAGTAATCTTGGACCCCGCATAGGAAAGCGCGCTCATCGAGTTCCTCCGTGAGCGCTGGGAAATCTTCGCCTGGTGTCCTTTGGACATGCCAGGGGTTCCCAGGGAACTCGTCGGGCATGCACTAAATGTGGGTCCAAAAGCAAAGCCAGTCAAGCAACCTCTGCGATGGTTCGATGAACCCAAGAGAAAAGCAATAGCATCTGAGTTGCACAGGTTAGAAATGCAGGCTTCATCAGAGAAATCAAAGCATCAACTTGGGTATCTAACCCAGTTATTGTCCCTAAGAAAAACACGGATGTACAAAGAGTATGTGTCGATTACACATCTCTCAACAAGCACTGCCCAAAGGATCCCTTTCCGTTACCTCGCATTGATCAGATAATCAACTCAACGGCGGGGTGCGCGAGGCTTTCCTTCTTAGACGCATATTCTGGCTACAATCAAATCAAGTTGAAGAAAGAAGACAAAGAAAAAACAGCTTTTATCACACCATACGGCGTGTTCTGGTATCAAGTAATGCATTTCAGCCTCAAAAACACGGGAGCAACCTATCAACAGATGATGCAAAACTGCCTCAGGAGTCAAATAGGCCGCAAACATCCAAGTCTACATCGATGACGTGGTCATCACCACAAGAAAGGAGGAGTCCTTAATCAGCGACCTGAAGGAAACCTTCGACAACCTCAACAGCAAGAGGTATCGAGGCGAACCCAGAAAAATCCAAGCTATATTAACAATGGGGAAACCGGCAAAACTACACGACGTACAGAAACTCGCAGGACGCGTGGTGGCATTACGTCGATTTGTTGCACGGTCAGGAGAAAAAGCTCTCCCCTTCTACGCACTCATGAAAAAATCGGATGATAAATTCGAGTGGACAGAAGAAGCAGATACAACCTTTGCGCAGCTGAAAAAAGTTCTTTCCACACCACCGGTGTTGGTCGCACCAAGAGAAAAAGAGCCACTACTACTATATATCGCAGCCACACATCAAGTGGTAAGCACGGTACTCGTAGTCGAGCAAAGTGAAGAAGGAAAAGCTCACAGAGTTCAGCGGCCGGTGTATTTCCTCAGCGAAGTCCTATCTCCAACAAAGCAGAGGTATCCACACTATCAGAAGCTTGCATACAACGTGTTTACAACAGCACAAAAGTTAAGGCAATATTTTGTGGTACACCCGATCATAGTGGTCAACGAAGCTGCACTATCGAATATACTGAACAACCATGCAGCAACAGAACGTGTCTCCTTATGGGGAATCGAATTATCGCCCCTAGAAATCACGTACGAGAAGCGGAAAGCAATCAAATCTCAAGTACTACCAGATTTCACAGCAGAGTGGCTCGAACTGCAAAACACAAGACCACCTAATTTATCGAGTGTGTGGACAATGTACTTCGACGGATCAAAAAGGGTCCAAGGTGCAGTTGCAGGAGTAGTCTTAATATCACCACAAGGCAACAAACTGAAGTATGTGTTAAGAATGAGTTTCCCACAAGCTTCCAACAATGAAGCCGAATAAGAAGCCTTACTCCATGGGATGAAAATGGCCAAAGCGTGTGGAGCAACCCGACTGAAAATATTTGGGGACTCGAATCTTGTCATCCAGCAAGTAATGAACTGGTGCGATGCCATCAGCGACAACATGACGGCATACAGAAACTTATATTACTACCTAGAAGGAAGCTTCGATGGATGCAAAGTCTCACACATTAGTAGGGCCAGCAACGAAGAAGCCGACAATCCAGCAAACATCGGGTCCCAATGCCTGCCTATACCATCAGGAGTCTTTTGGAAAGAAATCATAGAAAGATCAATAAAAAATAGCAAAAGTTCGACATCGGCAGAACCAATCCAATACCCAACGACGGGCTCGGGGGCTGACAAGTCTGGCACTGGGAGCACAGTAGAACCAGAGGAAGTCATGATGATCAAAGAAACTTGGATGCAACCATATTTGGCGTACATGATAAACAAGACACTACGAGAAGATACAGTCGAAGCAAGAAGGATAATACGACGATCCAAGGCTTTTGTCATAGTGCAGGGGAAGTTGTACAAGAAAAGCATAACTTGCGTCTTGCAGCGATGCGTCACCCCTCAAGAAGGACAAGAGATATTAAAAGAGATCCACGCAGGAGTGTGCGGGCATCACGCTAGCAGCAGAGCTATTGCAGCCAAAGCTTTTCTCGTAGGATTCTACTGGTTAATAGCCATCGAAGACATGAAAGATATAGTTCGAAGGTGCAAGGCTTGTCAATGATTTGCATCTCGACCACACGCACCAGCAGCAGAGCTACAGCCAATACCATTGTCCTGGCCCTTTGCACAATGGGGTCTGGACATCGTAGGAAAACTACACAAATCTTGGCCAGGAGGACACGTCTATATGTTGGTGGCAGTGGACAAATTTACTAAGTGGGTAGAAGCAGCCCCGGTAACAACTCAAGATTCCACAGCAGCAATCAACTTCATCAAGTCAATAGTATTTCGCTTCGGAGTGCCGTATAGCATCATCACAGACAACGGGAAAAATTTCACATCAAAGGAGTTCAAAAGCTATTGCGAGAGTATGGGAATCAAACTAAAATTCGCATCTGTAGCGCACCCAAAAACAAACGGACAAGTCGACAAAGCCAACGGCTTAATATGCAACAAAATAAAAAAGAGGATATTAGCACCCCTGGAGAAAGCCAAGCACGCCTGGGTAGATGAGTTACCCTCCGTGCTCTGGAGTTTGAGAACTACGCCCAATGCGGCTACCCAAGAAACACCCTTTTTTCCTGGTCCATGGCACAGAAGTCATGCTTCCAGTCGAGATTACTCATGAAGCTCCAAGAATTGCGGCTTACGACGAAACGACTTCTACAGAAGCACTCCAAGACGACGTCGATGCACTCGATGAAGCAAGAGACGTAGCACTAGCCAGAGGTACGCAGTACCAGCAAAGTCTACGAAAGTACCATAGTAGTCGAGTTCGTCCTCGATCTTTCGTGGTAGGGAACTTAGTCTTACGACTCAAGCAGGACGGCCACAGCAAATTAGAGTCCCCATGGGTGGGACCTTACATCGTTATAGAAGACATCCCAGGAGGAGCTTATTGTGGTGACCCAGCATACCACTGCATATTGTAGTATACAAGTCATTGACATAACACTCGTGAAGTACCAGTTCACAAATATTACATCCCTCAGATTGGTACAACAGAAACATAGTGGTCTTTATTCAAGCACTAAATATTACAAGCCATAATGTTACAAAGGACTCCAGTTCATCCTCGGTCCAAAGAGGAACACTAGACGGTTCTAAGTTGATACTACAAACCTTAGCTATAACTGAAAGAAGTAAACTAAACATGATGCCCAACTCTAGTCGCTTATTCTAGGTGTTCGGTGCGACCAAAGTTTCTATCCTATGGTTCTAAGTGTCCGCCTCCTCCTCGATTCCTCCGTCGGGACCATAGGAGATGGTGTAATCGATGCCTTCGACTCCTCCTGATAGATCTAATTCTTCGTAGTAGACCTCCTCGTAGTTCTCCGAGCTTCCTTCGGTTTCTTCAAACTGGCCCTCCGAGTCTAAGCAAGGGTTAAAAAGGAGTGGGGTGAGTAACGAGCGTTACCCAACAAGTTCATTTAATAGTATAGAGGTGTTTGATGCACTAGCTACGACCATAGACTAGAAAGTCTTAGGTCAAATGCAGTTTTTGTAAGCATTTCTTCAAAGATTAATTTTATTCAAAGAACTATGTCCGTCAGTCTTCAAAGGTTGATTAGAGCTTCGATGGCCTCCTTTCCTGCCGTGTTCGTAGCTCCTTCCCGGAACAGGGAGTATCTTGATACTTTTTGTACACTCTGCAGAGGTGGTCACTTGTACCCATAGGAGATCAACACTTTGCTGCACAACCAGGCGTACTTTTCCGTCCATACTTCCTTGGTATGGGGCCCAGCCGTTGATCCGAGCCAATCACTGTTCCTTCCCGCGACTGTGCATACCCACCCTTTTGCGGCTCCAACTTTGGTTCGCTACCCTCGCCGGTCTACACTTTTGGTAGTTGCCGACCTCGGCATACTTGCCTTTCCTAGACAATGAGTTACCCCCACCGGTTTGGTTACGCCCTGTGGTAACACCGGCCTCGGCACTCTACCCCTGTCGTTGCCGCAATCCATCATAGACCGCCAGAATCGTGAATTCATTAAGGGGAAGCCACCCATCCCAAAGCTCCGCGCAGGGAGACAACTGCTCCGAAATGGCGCGTCCATTGATATGCATGAGGGAAAAGATACAGCTGACTCTTCCGTCCCATTCCAGACCCTATGGTTGACCGTATTTTACGGCACAAGAATCACTGGTGACATTGGTTATTAGTCCTAGGTGAACATTCCCGGTACAGTGGGACCTCCACCATACTCTTACCATGGTCCCACTACCCACCTTCCTAGGTTGACAACCATTATGATTGCTAACCACTAATCATATTCATTCAAGAAAAGCAGAACCTTTGCCTTTTAATGCAATCATAATAATAATACCACCGGTATATTTGCAAGTACTTTGTTAAAGATAAACAAGAGATATGAGCAAGAGTGAACTTGCCTGCAAACTGCAAGGTAGTGCAGTTGGATTTGTTGAAGTGACCCGGGACCTCTGGTTCTGGAAAACAGCATCATTGTCCGATAAGGGCAATGGTTAAAGATTCAAATAATGCATGCTTTTAAAGTGTGTGTGTTCCCCTTAAACCCCCCAGAAGTGTTTTATTCTTTATCTAGGGTTTATATACTCCTTTTATGATTTTAAAGAGTATATGTTATCAATTGCTTCATTCAAGAATATTCTTCAATACCCTAGAATGGAGTTCAATTTTGATAATGAGTTCTACTCTAATTAGGTTTTTCGTTAGATGTCTCATAATTAGAGAAAGAACCTTATAAGTTCTCTTTCCTATTATTTTTCCTTGGGGTGATTTATTGAAAGTGTATATACCCTAATTATGAATTTATCAGAGTATATATTAGGTGAAATTCATTCAAGAATACTAAAGATCAATTCTTGAATGAATTACTTGAATTTATTTCAAGAATGCTATTTCCTTTTTACTTTTGCATTTAAATCATTTCTAGAGATTTTTCTTTTAAAATAAACTTCATAAGTTAGTTATGAAAAAATCTTCTCTTATTCACAATATCACTATTTATGTGATTAAAAAGGTCAAAATCATTTAAAGTTATTTTTCCAAAAATCCAATTTATTTTTCTGCTATTAATTGGGTGTTGAAAGGTTTTTTCTATAAACCCTTTTCTTTAATTCAATTTCTGTTTTTTAAGTTTTTGATTAAAACCTCACCCTCTCACCTCTCTCTCTGCCAGCCCTGGCCCACCTGTCGGCGCCAGCCCCTCTGGTCGAACCCGACCAGCGGCTCGGTCAGCCTGACCGGTCATACCTCTTCGCTCGCCCGCGTCGTCTTCTCCCCCGCGCTCTCTCTGGCGACCGCATTGCCTCACCGCCGCCGCGCTCGATTCTGACGAGCCCCGCCAGAGTCCGCTGCTGAGATGATGCTCAATCGATAGATCAAGTGACAGTGATTCCGCCTGTCCGCGAGATCTTATCGATTGCTTCCCGGATGCTCGCATCCCCTTCGCCTCTGAAGCTCGGGACCTTGGCCATGGCGACCTCGAGCTTGACCTCGAGCTGCTAGTCCCTGTCCTCAGCGAGATCTGTGCTTGGTGAGATAGGTGCTTCGTCGACGTGTCGTCGGCGACTTCCCCTAGCTTGGTGCCGTCGTGGCCGCGCGAGCACTGCCCCGCCATGCCACGGTGGTATCTCCTGGGCGTCGTGTAAGTGCTCCTCCTCCACTTCTTCCCCTCTGTACTTCTCTGTAATCTCCTGGAGTCTGCTCCCCTCCTGGAGCTTGCTCCATGCCATCCTGGAGCTTGCTCTGCGCTGGCCATGCCCACCTTGAGCTTGCACTGGCTAAGCTCACCTGGAGCTTGCACTGGCCATGCTCATCTGGAGCTTGTGCTGGCCAAGTTCTCCTACCTCTGTTGCACTGGGGTTTCTCCCCAAGCTACACTTGTGCTGTGAGATTAAGTTGGCTGTGATGTGTGTTCTTAAGCTCCATGATCTTGCTGTTAAACTTGAACATGCTTGCCTTGGCTGCTACTGTTAGTTTCAGTCATAGTTTCAGTTAACTCTGTTAACTGAAACTTGCTGATTCAGTTAACTGCATACTATGGTGGCCTGTTACTGTTGAATCAATCAATTCATGATGTTGTTTGACTAGTTAGTATCTTGCTAGTGGCTAGTCTTGATCAATCTGATCAAGTGCATGGATAACTATGTGTTTTATTTATCTCTGAATGCTACTATTAATTAGCTGGTGATGTTAACAGTCTCACTGCACTTTCTTGCAGTGGTTCTGTTGTGCTGATTTAGTGATGCAACTTTCTGTTGAGCTTGGTTCTACCTAGGTGTGATGCAATCTTTCATGCCTGCTGTTATGGCTCTTGCAGTAGCTTCTGGCTAACTGCTTCACTGTGATGCCTCCTTGAGGTGCTCATAGTTACTGTGGGTGTTAATTTGGTGCTCTTGAGAGTAGATCACCCCCTGTGGTGGTCTGCTGGTGGCTTATTTGATTGAAAGTGTCCCTGTCCATTTTTTCCAAATGCTTAACTGAACTTGGTCAATTTTTATTGACAGAGCTGATAGTTTTTCTAGGTTTTAGGCCTTATTCTTGGTAGCTAGGCAATCCATGTGCCACTCCTGGCCTTGCTCTTACTTCTATGAGTATTTCCTTTGAGAAATTCCCAGATAAGGTTATGTGTTAGGGAGTAGGTGCTATGGATGGCCTTGTCTCCAAGGTCTTGGCCTCCTGGACATCCAAATGATGACCAAAGCCTTTGTTTCATCAAGCTTTGCTTGATCTCTGTGTGGCTGTGCTCTGTGCAGTCTGCCTAGGAGAATAACTTGTGAGTTCTCTCCCAGCACTCATGTGTGCTGTGGTTTAATAATAACCTGCTGCTGAAGAGTAGCTTGTTCTTCTGGAATTATTCTGATTTCCTGCTTCTTGTGGCAAGCCTGCTCCTCCTAGCTGCTTGACCTAGTTCCTAGTTGAACTATGTGACCATGTTGGTCTTTGGCTTTGCTGGATGGTTTATTTGATGATGTGCTGGGGTGTGAATCTTCCCTGTTGCTCAACACATGAGCAGGGATGATTGTGTGGTGGTGATTCAATGGTGGTGATATGATCTTGCTAGTGATGGTGTTCTTGGGTATTGCTGTTGGTGGTGTGGTGATGCTGTTCTTGGCCGACTGTGATCTTTAGCTGAGCAACTTTCACCTCTGTGATGCTTTTATACTTGGTCTTGTGACTTAGGTGTGTGACACCTGAGTGCATGCATATGGTGACTATGCTGCTGTGAGCTGCCTTGCCCATCTCGGCTGGCTTGGGATATTTCTACCCGAGACTTTGGTGATAAGATCAACCTCCTGATGATTATCTATAGTGGCTTGTTATTTTTGGATGCCACTTGGTAAATGCTACCTTTACAAACTTGCTATTTATTTTTATTTGGTTGCAGGTGCCAAGATCAAAAAAGAAGAAAGGAAAGAAAGAAAGAAGACTTTTAGTTTTCTTTTTGAATTTTGTAACTTGTAATCTTCCATTTCTTCTTGTTGTAATTGTCTTTGATTCTTTCCAAGTTGTAATATTCTTTTATTCATGAATTATTTAAAGACAATGTAATATGTGTTGATGCTAAACTTTATTGATGTTTATACTTCCATCTTATTTCTTCTTTATTAATGTTTATCCTTTCTAAATGTGCCTTTTTAATTCTAAGTTCAATCATTCAAATTCAAATTTGATTTATGTCTTAGTTCAATTCCAAAGCTTATAGCTAGGGTTTTAGTGGTTTAAGTCATCACTTCACACAACCATGGATCAAAAGAGATCATGTCCAAATCTTTCGCACTTCGAGAGTTCACCATTCCCCCCTCGAAGAGAGATTCGATCACTCTTAGGTTTTAGTAATAAAAGCGCGAAAAAATCCCATAATTTCAGATGCAATGCACAAAGCCCTTCTAGTCTACCTCGGAGTTGTCCTACATTCTGGGATGTTACAGACTTCCCCCCTTAATATAAACTTTGTCCCGAAGTTTGGGGTAAGATGTACCTGAAGAAATCTGGATAGGCTGTTCTTAAATCCTCTTTTTTTCCCAAGTAGCTTCTCTCTTCGGGTGATGTTTCCATTGTACTTTGCAATACTTGATGGCTCTATTATGGAGTTGCTTCCAATTCTTTGCCAGAATTTTTGATGGTTCTTCAACATAAGTCAAATCAGCTTGCAATTCAATCTCATCATAGGATATAGTTTCTTCCGGTGTCTTCATACACTTTCGAAGTTGAGAAGCATGAAACACGTTGTGAACTTTGGATAGTTCCTTGGGCATTTCTAACTCAAAGGCTACTCCTCGACTCTGACTCAGAATCTTGAACGGTCCAGTATATCTTGGGCTAAGCTTTCCCTTGACTCCAAAACGATGTACTCCTTTCATGGGGCTAACCCTTAGATAAACCATGTCCCCAACCTGCGATTCCCATATCCTCCTCTTGGAATCTGCATAGCTTTTCTGTCGACTTTGAGCAATCTTTAATCGGTCTCGAATGACATCAATTGCATGTTGTTTCTCCTTGACGTAGTCTGGATGAAACTCCTTACTGGCTCCTGGTTCATACCAACAAATAGGTGATCGGCACTTCCTCCCATAAAGTGCTTCAAATGGTGCCATTTGAATACTGCTTTGGTAACTATTGTTATACGAGAACTCTGCCAGTGGTAAGTGTTCTTCCCATGATCCTCCGAAGTCTAAAGCACATGCTTGGAGCATATATTCTAGAATCTAATTGGTCCTTTCAGTTTGGCCTCCCGTTTGTGGGTGGTAAGTAGTGCTAAAGTCCAGTTTGGATCCTAAAGCTTCATGTAATTGCATCCAAAAAGCTGAAGTGAATACAGATCCTCGATCCGATACTATTGTCTTTGGTACTCCATGCTTGCTTACTATCTCTTGAACATATAGGTTTATTAACTTCTCTCCAGAATCTTTCTGATTGACAGCCAAGAAATGTGCACTTTTAGTCAGTCGGTCAACTATTACCCATATAATGTCCTTCTTGTTTGGTGTCAGTGGTAATCCTGTGATAAAGTCCATTCCAATCTCTTCCCACTTCCATTCGGGAATACTTAAAGGTTGCATAAGTCCAGCAGGACTCTGATGTTCTGCCTTCACTCTCTGACAGGTATGACATTCAGATACGAACTTGGCTATCTCCCGCTTCATATTATTTGTGATGACCTCAAATTTGATACAAATTCGAAGTGCCCGTTATGTATTCCACCGCAATCCCAGAACCGTTGTTGCGATATACATAACGTAGTTGGTAACCAGTTCCATAGACATTACAATACGATGATTCAATACAATGGTCATATAGACCAAGTCATATTACAACACAATATAGCAGCGGAAATAACGTCTTCGGCCCATGCCTTCTCCCTACAGGCAAATGGCGACTCACGGAGACGAGCTTAGTTCTGGTACTCTTCCTCATATCCTTCCTTCGGATATTCTTCCCCATAGTCTGGCCAAGTTGATAGCCAGGGACACAGCCATGAATACATTGGATGCACTCGCAAACCATCTTATAATTGAAATGATGAAGTAGGTATGCAAGGTTGGTATGGTGGACTAAGCACTAAGTTTATTTGCAAAAGCTAGTTTTATTTCCCAAGAATGTTCATTGGTAGACAAGAGGTTTAGTTCTCTAAGTTCAATCTAAAGAGGAATTTCAAGTGTGTCAACATCCTGGTCAAGTCAAGTCAATTCAATTCATGTCATTCACCAAGTTCACCATAAGTTGTTTTCATTATTGACAAAAGCCAAGTAGAGTTAGCCAACTGTCCATGACCGCGGACGCGGCTATTCGAATAGTTTGAAAACCTCTGCAGAGGGGTACACTTTACCCACAAGATTCGATACATCTGCCGGGGGAAATCCACGGTCCGTCATACAAAAGTATGCGGGTTTCAGATAATCAAACAAAACCTTTCACTTGCTCACCCTAGTATAGGATCCTTCCCTAGAGCCCGGGGTACGGAATCCCCGCTCCGGCGCCTCTAGTTCTGCCCATCCCGGGAGCCGGGTTAGTGGAATCCACCTGGTCCAGAAGTAACCGCTCACGGGTCCTTCCATGAAGATTTGATACAAGGCCTCCCATACTAAGATAAACAAGCTACGGATTAAGCCCCTTCCCATATAGGGGTAATATGGTTGTACGGTAGGGTTGGCTCCCATGTACATCACTCGTTGTCATTGAGAAATATATTTCATAGTTCTTAGTCAAGATTAATTTCTTTCATAAAGCCATTATGCAGGAGCAATCTCCAATTCAAGTTTCAAGTTCAAATCACCAATTTCAACTAGAGTTCCCCTTATAGATGGCCTCAATATTATTAGCGACTAAGCAACTACATTGAGTGATGAACACTAAATAGAGTTGGATAAACTCAACTTGATGCTCTTGTTAAGCAAGATATCACTATTCTTCTATCATTCTACTCTAGCAATTCAATCATGCAATTTACTTAAAACAAGTAGAATGCAATATCAAAACTAGGCATTGGGAGTATGAATCAAAAGATGGCTTGCCTTGGTTGGCAAAGTGTCCGGGGTATTCTTCTTCTTCTTGATAATAATAATCCCCTCCAATATCCTCCTCGGCGACACTAGCGTCTAATAACGAATGAACACAAAGCACACAATCACTACACAATGCTTAATCACACACCAAGCACACATCTTTGTTTGTTAACAATAGCATTCATGTTGCATTTTATGGTGTGGGATGGTAAGTTTTTCTTCTAAGTTTTCTTCAAGTGTGCAAGTTAAATTCTCTACTAAGTGTCATAGGTTGTTTACCTTCTAAGCATTGGTATTGGTTTAGGTGTATTAGGACTATTTCAAGTGGAAGTGATCCACTAAGTGAATTGGCAAAGAGGGTAATTTTAATTCTAAGTATAAGATAGGGATTTATCATTTTATGCTACAAGATAGGATTGGGTTAAGGTCTAATTGCTCACACTAATAGGGTTTGGGGTTGATTAGGGTTGACTAACAGTAAGGTAGAGCATTAGTGAGTTCACAAATTAATTTTCATGCTTTTTGATGGCTTAAATAATTTTCTAGAAATAATCTATGATAAATAAGCTATGGTCACACTATTCATATCTAATTTAATTCTTAACTTATTTTGAATTCTAACTAGTTCTACTGTGTAGAGTATTTTATAGGCTTTTCAACGCATATTTTCTTGCTGCAAATGGATTTGTAAATCTCTTGGAATTTAAATTTGAAAATAACATCTGAAAGTTATTTGAACTAATTCGAAAAGGCGGGAAATTAATTAAAAACGAAACGGACCGAATCTAACTGGCTGGGCCCAATTCGAATCAAACCCGAACGGGCCGGCCCATACCGCTTCGTTGTGGCGGGAAAAGAATAAAAACGGGAGCTGACAGGTGGGGTCGGGGTGTCAGCTCACTTAACCTCCCCGAATCGGTAAGCTAGCGTCCGATCAAGATCTAATGGCCCTCAGTCATCGTCTCGACGGAGACGAGGGAAGCTCACCTGCGTGCAGTGAAGACAACAGCGGCGACGGCGACGTGCGTAGGGGAAGAAGATCTTGACGGTGACGTGCGGGATCGGCGGCGTTGCGTCTCCTCCACCGATTCCCTGCAGCAGCTTGCTCCGGGGTGGTCGAACGCGGCGGCGCTCCGCTCGTCCAGTACCACGCCGGCGGTGCAGGTGTCGACGAACTAGAGCAAACGGGGCTAAGCGAGAGTGTCTGGGAGGTAGCTGGGGACTGGGTGAGTTGCTTTGTTTGATTGGCGGGGCCTTTTATAGGCCGGAGCGTCGAGGAACAAGGCGACCAGAAGCTCGCTGGCTCGGGGGTCCTGGCTGCGTTTGAAGCTCTCCCCGGTCACGGCGGCCACACTCGCGTGCTGGGAGGGTTATGGCTTGGCCGCGGGGTGCTGTGGGTCTGCTCTGGCGAGGGCAGGGCGGTCGGCGACGCGCAGGAAGAAGAAGAACTAGGAGGGGGCCCTGGGCGCGTTTCTCCTCCTCCCTCCTCTTCTCACGGCTTGGGTCGGGGCTAAGGGTGCTGGGCTCGACCGTGGCGTCGTCCAGCAGCATGGCTACAGCACAGGAGCGAGCCAAAACAGTGCAGGCACAGTAGCATCGATTTGGTTTGATTTGCTTCTGCCAGTGTTCGACGAAATGCCCGCAAGAGTTTGAAATTCAAATTTTTGAAATTTTCCAGTTTGGGTACTCAACATATTGGCCAAGGTATCCTGTCATATTTTTGTTTCACAGAAAGAAGAAGTTTTGAAGAAATCTTATTTCAAATTTTGATATAGTCACTGTTTCAGATTCAAACTTTGGTTCAAGTTTGGGTGATGTTCTAGTTTGCATTTTGAGTAGATTTTTGTTGGTTGAGTTAGTATATAACTTGGTTAAGCTCAACTCACTGGCCAAACATGAAGGTGATTAACAGATTTCTTAATCCAAGGGCTCAAAGTGGTGTAGTCAAACAGATTTCCTAGATCACCTTTTTCTTCTCTTTTTCTTTATGATTTTTATTTCTGGTTTCTTTGGTTCTTATAATTCTTCTCAATTGCTTCTATTGGTTCACTTAGAAGTAACTAACCAATGCACACTCAAAAATAACACACATGAAATAATAGGATACAAATAAAAGAAAATTCATGTATGCATACAATAATAGATAAAAGTTTTATCTGGGTCCAAAAATTGGGTACTTTATTTAATAAGAAGTGGATTACAATTTCTGAGTTGTTACAATCTTCCCCCCATAAAAAGAATCTCGTCCCCGAGATTCACTAATTAAGAACTGAAAAGATTGGGAAACTCTTTCTGAAGGTAATCTTCGCGTTCCCAAGTAGCTTCCTCTTCGGTGTGATTACTCCACTGAACTTTCAGAAATTTGATGCTTCGGGTTCGAGTGGTTCGGTAAGCTTCCTCGAGAATACGAATAGGCATTTCACGGTAGGTCAAATCCTTGTTGATGTCCACAGAACGATGATCAATATTCTTGAAGATTTCGGGCTTCTCCGGAACTTCAAGACATTTCCGAAGTAACGACACGTGGAAGACATCGTGTACTTCAGACAATTCCGGGGGCATTTCCAACTGATAAGACACTTCTCCTCTGCGGTCTAGTATCTTGAAGGGTCCAATATATCTTGGTGCGAGCTTTCCTTTTACTTGGAATCTTTGCATTCCCTTGAGAGGTGACACTCTGAGATAAACAAAATCTCCAATCTGGAATGTCAGTTCTCGACGTCTCTTGTCGGCATAACTCTTCTGTCTCGACTGGGCTGCCTTGAGATAGTCACGAATCATGCGAACTTTCTCCTCGGCTTCTTGCAGAATGTCAGGTCCAAATATCTGACTGTCTCCGGTTTCTGACCAGTTCAAAGGGGTACGACACTTTCTTCCATACAAAGCTTCAAATGGTGCCATTTGCAAACTGGCTTGATAACTGTTGTTGTAGGAAAACTCCGCGAAGGGCAGACAATCTTCCCACTTAGTTCCATAGGCTAGAACACAGGCTCTCAACATATCTTCAAGTATTTGATTCACTCTTTCAGTCTGTCCATCAGTCTGAGGGTGGTAAGCGGTGCTGAAAGCTAATTTGGTGCCCAAGGCTTCATGTAAACTTTTCCAAAATCTTGAGGTGAATTGGGTTCCTCGATCGGAAACGATGGTTTTAGGGATTCCATGCAAACTAACAATTCTGGATAGATACAGATCTGCTAGCTGTCCCGAGCGATAAGTGGTCTTGACAGGAATAAAGTGGGCAACTTTGGTCAGTCTATCCACAATGACCCAAATAGAGTCGTTGCCACGGCTAGACCTTGGAAATCCAGTGATGAAATCCATTCCAACAGATTCCCACTTCCATTCCGGAACTTGCAAAGGTTGCAGCAATCCTGCAGGACGTTGATGTTCAGCCTTGACTCTTTGGCAAATATCACACTTGGATATAAACGATGCAATCTCACGCTTCATTCCATGCCACCAAAATTGTTCCTTCAAATCTTGGTACATCTTAGTTCCACCGGGATGGATGGAGTAAGGTGTCTCATGGGCTTCCTTCATAATAACCTCCTTCAATTCTGAATCAGCAGGCACACAAATACGTCCTTTATACCAAAGAACTCCTTGATCATCTTCCTCAAATCCTGGCACCTTGCCGGAACTAAGTCTGCGCTTGATTCCGTCGATACTCTCATTTCCCTTCTGGGCTTCTTTGATTTGGTTCTTCAAGGTGAGTTGCAACTCAAGGTTGGCTAAGAATCCTTGACTGACTAGTTCCAATCCAAACTTTTCAAACTCTTGGTGCAACATAGGTTGCTCTTCCTTGATCATCACATTCAACGAACACGGCTTCCTACTCAATGCATCTGCCACTACATTGGCCTTACCGGGGTGGTAGTGAATTTCCAGATCATAATCCTTGATCAACTCTATCCATCTTCTCTGCCTCATGTTCAACTCCTTCTAGGTGAAGATATACTTCAAACTCTTGTGATCAGTGTAGATCTCACAACGGTTGCCCATCAGATAGTGCCTCCAGGTCTTCAGAGCTAGAACTACGGCTGCTAATTCTAGATCATGGGTTGGATAATTTTCTTCATGTGGTCGAAGCTGCCGAGAGAGGTAAGCTATGACCTTGCCTTCTTGCATCAAGACACAACCAAGTCCCAGTTTGGAAGCGTCGCAATAGACATCAAAGTTTTTGGTGATATCGGGCATGGTTAGGACGGGTGCGGTCACCAATCGCTTCTTGAGCTCTTGAAAACTCTCTTCACACTTAGGGGTCCATTCAAACTTCTTGTCCTTCTTCAACAATTGGGTCATTGGCCGGGCAATGCTTGAAAATCCTTCAACAAACTTGCGGTAATATCCCGCTAATCCGAGAAAACCTCTCACTTCAGTCTGAGTGGTAGGGGCTTCCCATTCCATGACTGATTTGATCTTCTTGGGGTCTACCGATATTCCTCCTGCTGATAGTACATGGCCTAAGAATCCAACTTCCTTCAACCAGAACTCACATTTACTGAACTTGGCATACAGCTGATGCTCCCTTAAGGTTTCTAAGATTAGTCTCAAATGGGTTTCATGCTCTTGTTCGGACTTGGAGTAGATAAGAATGTCATCGATGAAGACAACAACAAACTTATCCAAGAACTCCATAAAAACCTTATTCATGAGGTTCATGAAATAAGCAGGGGCATTGGTCAATCCAAATGACATCACGGTGTACTCATACAATCCGTATCGGGTAGTGAAGGCTGTTTTGGGGATATCCGTTGCACGGATCTTCAGTTGGTGGTATCCAGTTCTAAGATCTATCTTTGAGAATACTCGGGCCCCAGTCAACTGGTCGAACAAATCTTCAATCTTCAGGAGAGGGTACTTGTTCTTGATGGTCACATCGTTAAGCTTGCGGTAATCAGTGCACAGTCGGCTAGAACCGTCACTTTTATCCACAAACAGAACGGGTGATCTCCAAGCAGAAGAACTTGGCTGGATCAATCCTTTACTCAAAAGGTCATCCAATTGCTTCTTCAACTCAACTAGTTCTGCTGGGTTCATACGATAGGGTCGTTGGGCTATAGATCCAGTTCCAGGAATAAGCTCAATGATAAACTCGATATCCCGATCCGGTGGCATTCCGGGTAGCTCATCGGGAAAAACATCCGGGTATTCACAGACGATGGGGACTTGCCCTAAAGTTGGTCCTGAGATACTCTTATGACATCTGGGGATTGGGATGGGTTTGACTGACACATGCTTTACTAAAACTCCATGGCTACTTCTCATGGTGATGGTCTTTTTGGCACAATCTATAATTCCTTGGTGTTGAGACATCCAATCCATACCTAGGACCACTTCCAATCCTTTGGTTCCTAACACAATCAAACTGGCTAAGAATGAGATCCCATGAATTTCTATGGGCACTGCCAAGCAGGTACAACTAGCTTTGGTTACTGACCCGGGAATTTGCACAGACATGAACTCTTTCAAGGGTGTGGGTTGAAGTCCACTTTTATCAACGAATAGTTGGGTAACAAATGAATGTGAGGCTCCAGAATCAAACAGAACTCTTGCAAGAACTGAGTTAACAGGGAACATACCAAGCACAACGTCGGTTGCTTCCTGAGCTTCTTCAACATTCATGTGATTCAGACGGCCTTGAGGCGGTTTCCTTGGTGGATAGCTCTTGCCATTTCCCACATGACGCTGTTGCTGAACAGGAACAGTGGTCTTGGAGGCATCATTCAGCTTCTTGGGGCACTCATTGGAGTAATGCCCTTTTAGTCCGCACTCATAACAGGTAACACCAGACTTGTCACCGGGCTTGGGTAACACAGGGGCGCCATTTGGCCTTGGGGTATTGGTGTTGAAGTTGTTGCCACTAGGCCTTGGAGGTGCACGGTTGAAGTTGTTGCTGGGTGGACGGTTAGGATAGTTGGGACGCGGAGCAGGTGCAAGCGGCCTCATAGGTCTTGGGGCGAATCCCATAGGTGCATTTCCCCTTGGCTTCTGCGAGTTGCTCGAGTTGCCTTGATACATCATATGACGCTTGCGGTTCGCTGCCGCTTGCTTGAGTTTACCTTCCATCTGAATGGCAGAGTCAACCAATGACTCCAGGTCGGCAAAGGGAATACTGACCAGGACACATTGCATCTCATCATGAAGTCCATCCAGAAACCTTTCTTGCTTCTTCTCAGTGGTGTCGGTGTCATCTGGGGCATACCTAGACAAGGTAAGGAACTTGTCACGGTAATCCACCACAGATAGGGAACCTTGCTTCAGATTCCTGAACTCATCTCTCATCCTTTTAACCAATCCCATAGGAACATGAGCCTTGCTAAACTTGCTCTTGAACTCCTCCCAAGGCATCACATACCCTGGGGCTTGCATTGCACGAGTGCTATCCCACCAAGCTCTTGCTGCTCCAGCAAGGTAGTGGGTGGTGTACAAAACCTTCTCATTCTCCCCAACTTCGGCGACTGCCAAATTGTTCTCCATAGTGCGAAGCCAGTCATCGGCATCTAAGGGTTCTTCAGACTTAGTGAACATAGGAGGGTTGGTGTTTTGGAAACTCCTTAACTTGGATCGGTGATCACCATTGCCATTGTTTTCTCCTTCACCATTGCCATTGCCATTGCCATTGTTGCGGTTCATTGCCATCTGGGTTATCTGCTGAAGAGTGGCCAAGTTAGCTTGGCGCTCAGCTCGGGCTGCTTCCCGGTCTTCCATGATCAACCTTAGCAATTCGGCCATTTCTGGGTTCGGGGGTGGGGGTGCTCGCGGCATCTGAAGATAAGGTGTGTAAGACAAGAGGGAAAAGCTAATTTGCTAAGATTTAAAGGTAACATGGATGATGCAATTTTTGTCTTACTAAGGCCTTAAGAGCCAAATTCATATTTCATTCAACACTCAACAAACATATCATACATACGAGTTCACACATTACAAATGGTTTACATTAAACCATTGTGACTCGTCTACTAGAGAGGGGGATACAACTCACACCTACACGAAGTGAACATAAAGTGGAACTCATAACTAGATAACACGTGGATCTCGGATCTAAATAGCGGGCTCCTCTGGGTCTTCCTCCTCATCACTCACAATGAATCCATTGTGTCCACCATCTTCCGAATCCTCAAGGTCCTCCATGAAGTCATCCTCATCACTAATGAGGGCATTATCCTCCTTGTGGAGATCAATGCCTTCCTCCTCACCAAGGTGATCCTCAAGACTCTCAATGTACTCAGTCAGCTCAGCCACATTGGCCTTCAACTCCTCAAGATCCCGCTCCTTCTCATCGCGCTGGCGACGAAGGCTCTTGCGCTCCTTCGCAAGAATCCTGATAGTGCTCCTCGCCTCCACCAGTGCAAAGTGCTCGAGGTTGGCCCTAGTACGGGCACGGTCGGCCTCCTGCTGAGTGGAGTACAGCAAGAAGTCCATGTGATCGATGTAGGTACTCGGCTCATTCTGCCCGGGCATGTTTGCGGGACGCCCGTCCGCATCACGCCGAGCAAAATTCCTAAAGCGCTCTCCCTGAACCTCCTCAACGTGCAGTCCGCACAAGCGGGCGTGTATCTCCTGCATCGCTCGGACCAAACCATCGGCCCAAGTGTTCTCCACAAGCTCAAACTTGACCCTTGGAGAACCCAACATCCCCTTCTTGCCACGGCAACTGGCTCGGATAAGCCACCGTAGCTCTCCATCTGGGTGCTCATTGAGCACGGCTCCCTTGAACTCCGGGTACAAACGGTTCAGGAACAAGGTCAGGGTGGTGAGGTCTCGCTCGAAACAAAGGCTGCCACCATGGCCCAACTGGTACTGCTCAGTGAATACCGGGGCCATCTACAAAATTTTAGATTAGATTAAGTTAGTGATCAACTCAAGTGTGCAAAATTTTAAGTAGACAGAAACTGAAGTATGTATAAAACTTTGCAATTAGAGAGGAAAGATTAAGCAATTTTGCAACCATTACTTATATCTTTGCTTTTATCAAGGTTTCATTTAACGCCCATTCTAACTAAGGTCTCCTATGGTCAGCCTAGGCTCTGATACCAACTTGTGACGACCTCAAATTTGATACAAATTTGAAGTGCCCGTTATGTATTCCACCGCAATCCCAGAACCGTTGTTGCGATATACATAACGTAGTTGGTAACCAGTTCCATAGACATTACAATACGATGATTCAATACAATGGTCATATAGACCAAGTCATATTACAACACAATATAGCAGCGGAAATAACGTCTTCGGCCCATGCCTTCTCCCTACAGGCAAATGGCGACTCACGGAGACGAGCTTAGTTCTGGTACTCTTCCTCATATCCTTCCTCCAGATATTCTTCCCCATAGTTTGGCCAAGTTGATAGCCAGGGACACAACCATGAGTACATTGGATGCACTCGCAAACCATCTTATAATTGAAATGATGAAGTAGGTATGCAAGGTTGGTATGGTGGACTAAGCACTAAGTTTATTTGCAAAAGCTAGTTTTATTTCCCAAGAATGTTCATTGGTAGACAAGAGGTTTAGTTCTCTAAGTTCAATCTAAAGAGGAATTTCAAGTGTGTCAACATCCTGGTCAAGTCAAGTCAATTCAATTCATGTCATTCACCAAGTTCACCATAAGTTGTTTTCATTATTGACAAAAGCCAAGTAGAGTTAGCCAACTGTCCATGACCGCGGACGCGGCTATTCGAATAGTTTGAAAACCTCTGCAGAGGGGTACACTTTACCCACAAGATTCGATACATCTGCCGGGGGAAATCCACGGTCCGTCATACAAAAGTATGCGGGTTTCAGATAATCAAACAAAACCTTTCACTTGCTCACCCTAGTATAGGATCCTTCCCTAGAGCCCGGGGTACGGAATCCCCGCTCCGGCGCCTCTAGTTCTGCCCATCCCGGGAGCCGGGTTAGTGGAATCCACCTGGTCCAGAAGTAACCGCTCACGGGTCCTTCCATGAAGATTTGATACAAGGCCTCCCATACTAAGATAAACAAGCTACGGATTAAGCCCCTTCCCATATAGGGGTAATATGGTTGTACGGTAGGGTTGGCTCCCATGTACATCACTCGTTGTCATTGAGAAATATATTTCATAGTTCTTAGTCAAGATTAATTTCTTTCATAAAGCCATTATGCAGGAGCAATCTCCAATTCAAGTTTCAAGTTCAAATCACCAATTTCAACTAGAGTTCCCCTTATAGATGGCCTCAATATTATTAGCGACTAAGCAACTACATTGAGTGATGAACACTAAATAGAGTTGGATAAACTCAACTTGATGCTCTTGTTAAGCAAGATATCACTATTCTTCTATCATTCTACTCTAGCAATTCAATCATGCAATTTACTTAAAACAAGTAGAATGCAATATCAAAACTAGGCATTGGGAGTATGAATCAAAAGATGGCTTGCCTTGGTTGGCAAAGTGTCCGGGGTATTCTTCTTCTTCTTGATAATAATAATCCCCTCCAATATCCTCCTCGGCGACACTAGCGTCTAATAACGAATGAACACAAAGCACACAATCACTACACAATGCTTAATCACACACCAAGCACACATCTTTGTTTGTTAACAATAGCATTCATGTTGCATTTTATGGTGTGGGATGGTAAGTTTTTCTTCTAAGTTTTCTTCAAGTGTGCAAGTTAAATTCTCTACTAAGTGTCATAGGTTGTTTACCTTCTAAGCATTGGTATTGGTTTAGGTGTATTAGGACTATTTCAAGTGGAAGTGATCCACTAAGTGAATTGGCAAAGAGGGTAATTTTAATTCTAAGTATAAGATAGGGATTTATCATTTTATGCTACAAGATAGGATTGGGTTAAGGTCTAATTGCTCACACTAATAGGGTTTGGGGTTGATTAGGGTTGACTAACAGTAAGGTAGAGCATTAGTGAGTTCACAAATTAATTTTCATGCTTTTTGATGGCTTAAATAATTTTCTAGAAATAATCTATGATAAATAAGCTATGGTCACACTATTCATATCTAATTTAATTCTTAACTTATTTTGAATTCTAACTAGTTCTACTGTGTAGAGTATTTTATAGGCTTTTCAACGCATATTTTCTTGCTGCAAATGGATTTGTAAATCTCTTGGAATTTAAATTTGAAAATAACATCTGAAAATTATTTGAACTAATTCGAAAAGGCGGGAAATTAATTAAAAACGAAACGGACCGAATCTAACTGGCTGGGCCCAATTCGAATCAAACCCGAACGGGCCGGCCCATACCGCTTCGCTGTGGCGGGAAAAGAATAAAAACGGGAGCTGACAGGTGGGGTCGGGGTGTCAGCTCACTTAACCTCCCCGAATCGGTAAGCTAGCGTCCGATCAAGATCTAACGGCCCTCAGTCATCGTCTCGACGGAGACGAGGGAAGCTCACCTGCGTACAGTGAAGACGACGGCGGCGACGGCGACGTGCGTAGGGGAAGAAGATCTTGACGGCGACGTGCGGGATCGGCGGCGTTGCGTCTCCTCCACCGATTCCCTGCAGCAGCTTGCTCCGGGGTGGTCGAACGCGGCGGCGCTCCGCTCGTCCAGTACCACGCCGGCGGTGCAGGTGTCGACAAACTAGAGCAAACGGGGCTAAGCGAGAGTGTCTGGGAGGTAGCTGGGGACTGGGTGAGTTGCTTCGTTTGATCGGCGGGGCCTTTTATAGGCCGGAGCGTCGAGGAACAAGGCGACCAGAAGCTCGCCGGCTCGGGGGTCCTGGCTGCGTTTGAAGCTCTCCCCGGTCACGGCGGCCACGCTCGCGTGCTGGGAGGGTTATGGCTTGGCCGCGGGGTGCTGTGGGTCTGCTCTGGCAAGGGCAGGGCGGTCGGCGACGCGCAGGAAGAAGAAGAACTGGGAGGGGGCCCTGGGCGCGTTTCTCCTCCTCCCTCCTCTTCTCACGGCTTGGGTCGGGGCTAAGGGTGCTGGGCTCGACCGTGGCGTCGTCCAGCAGCATGGCTACAGCACAGGAGCGAGCCAAAACAGTGCAGGCATAGTAGCATCGATTTGGTTTGATTTGCTTCTGCCAGTGTTCGACGAAATGCCCGCAAGAGTTTGAAATTCAAATTTTTGAAATTTTCCAGTTTGGGTACTCAACATATTGGCCAAGGTATCCTGTCATATTTTTGTTTCACAGAAAGAAGAAGTTTTGAAGAAATCTTATTTCAAATTTTGATATAGTCACTGTTTCAGATTCAAACTTTGGTTCAAGTTTGGGTGATGTTCTAGTTTGCATTTTGAGTAGATTTTTGTTGATTGAGTTAGTATATAACTTGGTTAAGCTCAACTCACTGGCCAAACATGAAGGTGATTAACAGATTTCTTAATCCAAGGGCTCAAAGTGGTGTAGTCAAACAGATTTCCTAGATCACCTTTTTCTTCTCTTTTTCTTTATGATTTTTATTTCTGGTTTCTTTGGTTCTTATAATTCTTCTCAATTGCTTCTATTGGTTCACTTAGAAGTAACTAACCAATGCACACTCAAAAATAACACACATGAAATAATAGGATACAAATAAAAGAAAATGCATGTATGCATACAATAATAGATAAAAGTTTTATCTGGGTCCAAAAATTGGGTACTTTATTTAATAAGAAGTGGATTACAATTTCTGAGTTGTTACATTATTCCACTAGAACAATTCCTTAAGATCCATGTACATCTTGGTGCTTCCCGGGTGTATAGAATATGGTGTTTCATGTGCCTCCTTAAGTATCAATTCCTTGATTTCCGGTATGTCCGGCACATATATTCGGTCATGAAACCAAAGTGAATTGAAATCACCTAAACGGAATTCTGATGGTCTACCTTCCTCAATCCTGCGGATTTCTTCGGCAATAAATGCATCTTCATCTTGTCTTCAAATTATTGTATACTTGAGATCACTATGTCATTCTTCAATTACCTTCTCGGTAGCTAAACTACCTAAGGATTGTACTTCAAGACATTGGATCTCCAACCTCTCCAAATCCATAGGCAATTCCTTGGGAAGTTCTCGGTTCATCGGTTGAGTGTCTGTACTCTTTCTGCTCAAAGCGTCGGCTACTACATTGGCCTTCCCCGGTGTATAATTGATGGTCAAATCATAATCCTTGATCAATTCTAACCATCATCGTTGCCTCATGTTCAATTCCTTCTGAGTGAAGAAGTATTTGAGACTTTTGTGATCTGTATAGAGTTCACACTTAGCTCCATAAAGAAAATGCCTCCATCCTTTTAGTGCAAACACAACGGCTGCTAGTTCCAGATCGTGTGTTGGATAATTAACTTCATGTGGTCGTAATTGCCTCGACCCATACGCTATCACCTTTCTATCTTGCATCAAAACACATCCAAGTCCGTTCTTGGATGCATCACAATATACGGTATAGTCTTTGCCAGTTTCTGGTACGGCTAACACAGGTGTTGTGGTTAGCTTCTCCTTGAGTGTTTGAAAACTTGCCTCACATTCATCCGAACAAACAAACGGTGTATTCTTCCGGAGTAACTTGGTCATCGGTCCTGCAATCTTAGAGAATCCTTCTATAAACCTTCGGTAGTATCCTGCCATTCCCAAAAATCCTCTGATCTGTTTGACATTCTTCGGTGACTCCCATTCCAAAACAGATGCTACCTTGCTTGGATTTACTGCTATACCTTCTTTACTGATCACATGTCCAAGGAACTCTACTTGGTCTAGCCAGAATTCACACTTACTGAACTTGGCATACAACTGATGTTCTTGTAGAATCTGTAAGCAATCCTCAAATGCTTGGCATGTTCCTCCTTGTCCTTGGAGTAGATCAAAATATCATCTATGAATACTATCACAAATTTGTCCAAATATGGCATGAAAATCTTGTTCATGAGATTCATGAAGATCGCTGGTGCATTTGTCAATCCAAAAGGTACAACTAAATACTCATGGTGTCCGTACCTTGACACAAAAGCTGTCTTTGGAACGTCCTCCTTCTTGATCTTAATCTGGTGATACCCTGATCGAAGATCTATCTTTGAAAATACTTCGGCTCCCCTAACTTGATCAAATAAGTCTTATATTCTTGGCAAAGGGTATTTGTTCTTGATTGTGACATTGTTGAGGTTTCTGTAGTCTCCGCACATCCTACGTCCTCCGTCCCGCTTATCAACGAAGATTACTGGTGTTCCCCAGGGTGAAATACTTTCTTGAATGAAACCTTTCTGCTCTAGCTCGTCCAACTATTCCTTCAATTCAACCAACTCCTTGGGTCCCATCTTATATGGTGCCTGAGCTATAGGTGCTATGCCTGGAATTAAGTCAATGGTAAACTCAATTTCCCTATCTGGTGGCATTCCCGGTAGTTCCTGTGGAAACACGTCTTGGAATTCATTAACCACTGGAATATCCTCAAGTCTGGATTCCTTTAGAGCGTTGAGTTGTAGTTGAACTTCAACATGTGCATGTCGATCACCTTGATACACTATCCTTCCCCCTCCTGGGCTCTTAAGTGACATAGTTTTCTCTCTGCAATCAATCTAAGCTCCATTCTCCTCTAACCAATCCATTCCAAGGATTACAACCATATCCTTCATAGGGATAAGAAAAAGATTGGCTAGGTAAATGCAATCACGGATCATAATGACCTGCTCTTGCCTGAGGTGAGTGACTAAAATCTCCCCCCCCCCCCCCCACAGATAAAACAGTAATGGGGTATTCTAGCTTATTGCACGGAATCCCATAAAGATCAACAAACTCTTGCGAAATGAATGAGGTAGTAGCACCAGTATCAAAAGTACTTTGCCGAGATGAGATAGGATCTAAAGCGTACCTATCACGGTCTTATCGGACTGATTCACTTCCTCAAGATTAGTGCAATTCAACTTCCCATAAGTTGGCCTCTTACTTTTACCGCCTCCAAAACCTCCACCCCGGTGTGACCCTCCTCCTGTACCTCGACCTCCAGTCCGGCCCCTTTCAGGACAATCTTTTATCATATGTCCACCCTTCTTGCGTCCAAAACAAATGATTCTGGGTTGTTGACAATTCCTCTCTATATGACCTCGCGCACCGCAACCACGGCAAACGATATCATTGTTCCCACTTGTAGTGCCACGAGGTGTAACATTTCCTCCGGACCTATACTTGGGTTTGAACTTGATATTAGGAGTTGACTTGGCATCTGGATACCTCATGGGTTCAATCCTGGCCTTCTTCCTCCTATCTTCTTGGACTTGCTTGTAATCATCTTCCATGGTGATGGCTGCATCGACAAGCTCTTGAAAATCTGCTGCCTTTAACATCCTCAATTGTATCCTTGCACTTGGGTGCAATCCTCTCATGAATTGTTTCTTCCGCTTCTCATCAGTATTCACGTCCTCCGAAGCATAACGGGATAGAAGAGAAAATTCCCTGACATACTTCATAATAGGCTTGTCATTCTGCATGAGATTCTCAAATTCTCTTCTCTTCAATTCCATGATACTCTGCGGCACATTTGATTCCCTGAACTTCTTCTTGAATTCTTCCCAGGTGAATACCCTTCCTAGAGGATGTATTGCCACAATGTTGTCCCACCATGCTGCTGCGTGTCCACATAACAGATGTGTGGCATACCTAAGCTTCTCACTATCATTGCAACTTACAGTGTTGAGTTTCCTCTCCGTGTCCAATAACCAGTCTTCCGCGTCCATTGGTTCCGGTGCTGATGCAAAAGGAAGTGGTCTTGTATTCAGGAAATCTGCCAATGAGACTCCATGTACTCCATCATTTCAAACTTCACGACTATGGTCCATCACATCCTGCACCATCTTTATCTGACACTCAATAAGCATACGCTGCCTCTCATCTGCAGTCCTCATGTACTGAGCAAAATCCTCCTGCGTATGGAATGGTGGTGGTGGTGGTAATGGTTCCCTTGCTGCTGCATCGGCTGCCTCCTTAGCCTTGGCTTTAGTCTCCATCCTCTGTTGTTCAGATTCTTCACCAACTACCATCGCCATTCTATCCCCCTAACCCTGTTACATTAAGCAAAACTCATAGTTACACCATGCTCATGCTTTCTGAGCTCAACTTTATGCATAGTGTTAGTCACACAATAAAAATCCAAATAAAACATAGCCAAATCACACCAAACATATACCATGTATATACATGGGAAAAATAACATAGTGTTACATAACATATCATCCTGTGAGTAACTACACTCACTTATTCAAACTGCGAAAGCAAATACTACATATTACACATATGGTACATATGTCACGAAACATGTCGCCTCCATATCGGTGGTGGTCCTCTACGGGTAGTCGCACTCCTGATACATCCCCGGTGTCCAACCGGTAGCTCTTGATGTCCTCCTCAGTGAAGTAGGGGCATAAGATGACTCCGCCGGGAAAAAGTCATAATCGGGTGTAGTACCTAAGTTGAAGTCAGTCATCCCCTGATAACTGCTCAACGATGGGTAAACAACATCAGTAGTACCCCTCTCCACCTTAGGTCGAGAGCATTCTCCACGCTCCATGTGAGTAGGTAACTCCTCCTCCGCGTCCGAATCTATCTCTATAGGCTTTCCCGCC
Organism: Dactylis glomerata; assembly: GCA_007115705.1. Lineage (NCBI taxonomy): Eukaryota > Viridiplantae > Streptophyta > Magnoliopsida > Poales > Poaceae > Dactylis > Dactylis glomerata. The sequence goes on along the minus strand of QXEO01000964.1, from coordinate 4,149,162 downwards.
ACGTCTCCAGTGCGGTGAACAACCCTAAACTGACTCGTGACCTCCTGCTCCGAATCACATGGAATCGGATCTTCGGCCATTCCCATATACTCACCGAAACGCCAACCCATGGAGTTTCCCACTAGACTATCATTATGAGGCATTCCCCATGACTCCAAACCTGCCTCGTATCCGGCTCCAGTCGAGCCGTGTGCAAAGTGTGCTGGTGGCATCTCTGGTTCAGCCTCGGGCTCGAACTCCTGCTCCTCGAGGTCTATCTCCTCATCTAGGTTTATAAAGTCTCCAATGGAAAAGGCTGGAGTGGGTGCCCTCGGTGGTCCAGAAGTCTCCCCCGTACACCACGGAGTAGGTGTCAACTCAGTGATCTCGTCCACTAGACTCTGTATCTCTCCCACTAGTGCTCCATGCATGTGGTAGAACACGCTAAGCAGATGCTTACACCTGTCCATGTGCTCTGCTGCGGCATGTGGGTGTCTCTTCGCAAACTTGTAACTATCCCGACAAGGATCTTCTCCTTCCTCGTCGTGTGGGATGTGCGTGAACTTAGTACCTAATAACTTCTCCGTTTTGTGTTCACGGATATTAGTTATGGCTCTCATCACTGCTATCTTGTAAGCTACACTAACTGTGTGTGCTTCTCCAGCTGGCATGATCACGCTCATGCCCAATTTGGCAGGAAGCATGATCCCTACCTTGTACTTCTGAAAGACCTTTCCCTCATAATAAGCATACTTCTTGACTGGAATACGGGTTTCACACCCACACTCTAGCAAGATGCCTCGTAAAATATCGGATAAGTTCCCATCATAGTCGTCCAGAGTCACGTCCCTAACTTGCACGGTGCTTGATGGCCTTGTGTGTGCCATCCTGGCAGTATAAAAGATAAAAATTAGTACATGATGCATCATAATAGTAACAATAAAGAATTGTAACACTAAAAAGTATGACCTTGTTATTCTCAAGTGAATAATGCCATGACAAGTTTAGAGAACTCTTTACTATTCCTATTTGACTCCTACAGGTCGTTCCCATTAACTAGGCGTCCAACCTAAGGTCAAAGCTTTTGCTCTGATACCAACTGTGGTGACCCAGCATACCACTACATGTTGTAGTATACAAGTCATTGACATAACACTCGTGAAGTACCAATTCACAAATATTACATCCCTCAGAGTGGTACAACATAAACATAGCGGTCTTTATTCAAGCACTGAATATTACAAGCCATGATGTTACAAAGGACTCCAGTTCCTCCTCGGTCCAAAGAGGAATACTAGATGGTTCTAAGTTGATACTACAAACCTTAGATACAACTGAAAGTAGTAAACTAAACATGATGCCCAACTCTAGTCGCTTATTCTAGGTGTTCGGTGCGACCAAAGTTTCTATCCTACGGTTCTAGGTGTCCGCCTCTTCCTCGATTCCTCCATCGGGACCATAGGAGATGGTGTAATCAATGCCTTTGACTCCTCCTGATAGATCCGGTTCTTCATAGTAGACCTCCTCGTAGTTCTTTGGGCTTCCTTCGGTTTCTTCAAACTGGCCCTTCGAGTCTAAGAAAGGGTTAAAAAGGAGTGGGGTGAGTAACGAGCGTTACCCAACAAGTTCATTTAATAGTATACAGGTGTTTGATACACTAGCTACGACCATAGACTAGAAAGTCTTAGGTCAAATACAGTTTTTGTAAGCATTTCTTCAAAGATTGATTTTATTCAAAGAACTAGGTCCGTCAGTCTTCACAGGTTGATTAGAGATTCGATGGGCTCCTCACCTGCCGTGTTCGTAGCTCCTTCCCAGAACAGGGAGTATCTTGATACATTTTGTACACTCTGCAGAGGTGCTCACTTGTACCCATAGGAGATCAACACTTTGCTGCACAACCGGGCATACTTTCCCGTCCATACTTCCTTGGTATGGGGCCCAGCCATTGATCCGAGCCAGTCACTGTTCCTTCCCGCGACTGTGCATACCCACCCTTTTGCGGCTCCAACTTTGGTTCGCTACCCTCGCCGGTCTACACTTTTGGTAGTTGCCGACCTCGGCATACTTGCCTTTCCTAGACAATGAGTTACCCCCACCGGATTGGTTATGCCCCGTGGTAACACCGGCCTCGGCACTCTACCCCCGTCATTGCCGCAATCCATCATAGACCACCAGAATCGTGAATTCATTAGGGGGAATCCACCCATCCCGAAGCTCCGCGCAGGGAGACAACTGCTCCAAAACGGCGCGTCCATTGATATGCATGAGGGAAAAGATACAGCTGACTCTTCCGTCCCATTCCAGACCCTATGGTTGACCATATTTTATGACACAAGAATCACTGGCGACATTGGTTATTAGTCCTAGGTGAACATTCCCGGTATAGTGGGACCTCCACCATACTCTTACCATGGTCCCACTGCCCACCTTCCTAGGTTGACAACCATTATGATTGCTAACCACTAATCATATTCATTCAAGAAAAGCAGAACCTTTGCATTTTAATGCAATCATAATAATAATACCACCGATATATTTGCAAGTACTTTGTTAAAGATAAACAAGAGATATGAGCAAGAGTGAACTTGCGTGCAAACTGCAAGGTAGTGCAGTTGGATTTGTTGAAGTGACCCGGGACCTCGGGTTCTAGAAAACAGCATCATTGTCCGATAAGGGCAATGGTTAAAGATTCAAATAATGCATGATTTTAAAGTGTGTGTGATCCCCTTAAACCCCCCAGAAGTGTTTTATTCTTTTCCTAGGGTTTATATACTCCTTTTATGATTTTAAAGAGCATATGTTATCAATTGCTTCACTCAAGAATATTCTTCAATACCCTAGAATGGAGTTCAATTTTGATAAAGAGTTCTACTCTAATTAGGTTTTTCTTTAGATGTCTCATAATTAGAGAAAGAACCTTTTAAGTTCTCTTTCCTATTATTTTTCCTGGGGGTGATTTATTAAAAGTGTATATACCCTAACTATGAATTTATCAGAGTATATATTAGGTGAAATTCATTCAAGAATACTAAAGTTCAATTCTTGAATGAATTACTTGAATTTATTTCAAGAATGCTATTTCCTTTTTACTTTTGCATTTAAATCATTTCTAGAGATTTTTCTTTTAAAAGAAACTTCATAAGTCAGTTATGAACAAATCTTCTCTTATTCACAATATCACTATATATGTGATTAAAAAGGTCAAAATCATTTAAAGTTATTTTTACAAAAATCCAATTTATTTTTCTGCTATTAATTGGGTGTTGGAAGGTTTTTTCTAAAAACCCTTTTCTTTAATTCAATTTCTGTTTTTTAAGTTTTTGATTAAAACCTCACCCTCTCACCTCTCTCTCTGCCAGCCCTGGCCCACCTGTCGGCGCCAGCCCCTCTGGTCGAAGCCGACCAGCGGCTCGGTCAGCCCGACCGGCATACCTCTTTGCTCGCCCGTGTCGTCTTCTCCCTCGCGCTCTCTTTGGCAACCGCATCGCCTCACCGCCACCGCGCTCAATTCCGATGAGCCCCGCCGGAGTCCGCTGCTGAGATGATGCTCAATCGATAGATCAAGCGACGGCGATTCCGCCTGTCCGCGAGATCTTGTCAGTTGCTTCCCGGACGCTCGCATCCCCGTCGCCTCCGAAGCTCAGGACCTTGGCCATGGCGACCTCGAGCTTGACCTCGAGCTGCTAGTCCCTGTCCTCGGCGAGATCTGTGCTTGGTGAGTTGGGTGCTTCGTCGACGTGTCGTCGGCGATTTCCCCTGGCTTGGTGCCGTCGTGGCCGCGCGGGCACTGCCCCGCCATGCCACGGTGGTATCTCCTGGGCGTCGTGTAAGTGCTCCTCCTCCACTTCTTCCCCTCTGTACTTCTCTATAATCTCCTGGAGTCTGCTCCCCTCCTGGAGCTTGCTCCATGCCCTCCTGGAGCTTGCTCCATGCCCTCCTGGAGCTGCCTCTGTGATACGTCTCCAACGTATCCATAATTTTTGATGCTCCATGCTTGTTTTTACACCATTTGTCTAATGTTTCGTTACACTTCGTGGCACTTTTATGCATTTTCCGGAACTAACCTATTAACAAGTCGCCATAGTGCCAGTTCCCTATTTTCTGCTGTTTTTGTGTTTCAGAAAAGCTACACAGGAAATATTCTCGAAATTGGACGAAACAAGTTCCTGAAGGCTTATTTTTCCCGGAAGCTTCCAGAGATCCATAGAGGAGACGGAGAGGGGCCACAGGCCACCCTCATACAAGGGCGGCGCGGCCCAGCCCCTGGCCGCGCCCCCTATGTGTGAGGATGCCTGGGTCCACTTCTGACACTGCCCCTTCGCCTATGAAGACCCCCCGACGGGAAAAACCTAAGTACCCGATCAATTTTCTAGAAACACATCGCGATCCGCCGCAATCATCGACCCAAGATCGGGAGGGTCCAGAAGCTCTTCCTGGCACCCTGCCGGAGAGGGGAATCGCCATCGGGGGTCTTCTTCATCGCCATGCTTTCCTCCGGAGCGATGAGTGAGTAGTCTACCTTGGACTATGGGTCCATAGCAGTAGCTAGATGGTTGTCTCCTCCACCATGTTCTTCATGTTTAGATCTCATGAGCTGCCCTACATGATTGAGATCACCGTTATGTAATTCTACATGTTTGGTTTGTTGGGATCCGATGAATATTGGTGTTATGATTGAGTTGCTATACTGAAATATATCTTATGTTATCTCTATGATGTTTATGATCTTGCATGCTCTCCGCTGTTAGTAGCTATCTTGGCCGAGTAGTTGCTAGTGACTCCAAGAGGGGGTAGTTATGCTCGATAGTGGGTTCATGCCTCTATTTAACCTGGGGGAGTGACAGAAACCTCTAAGGTTGTAGATGTGATGTTGCTACTAGGGAGAAAACAATATTCATATGCTCAAGGGCATATGCTTTGTTTACATTACACACTTTGCTCAATGCAATTATCTGTTGTTCGCAACTTAATACTCATGGGGTGTTCGGATGATATCCCCGTGAGTGGATTATTAGTCATAGATGCAGTTGGATGGTGGTCTATGTATTTTGTTGTAATGCCCAGAGTAAATCGCATAGTGATCTTCTTGACATATCATGTTTATCTTTATTCTATCAATTGCCCAACTGTAATTTGTTTACCTAACATATGTTATTTTATCTTATGGAAAGACACCACTAGTGAACTGTGGACCCCGGTCCTATTTCCATCATATTGCTATTACTTGTTTACTTTACTCGCATACTTTCACTATTTTCCACTCAATACGCTCATACTCTTTGTTTCAAGCAAACCGGTGAGATTGACAACCTCATCGTAAGTTGGGAACAAAGTACTTGGTTGTGTGTGTGCAGGTTCCGTGTTGCTACTGGCCGAAGATGAGTCAACAAGTGTCGTAAACGGCGCCCTTGTTGGAGTGTTATTAAGCCAGCCCGCATCACCTTCAGTCGTTTGTCTCTCCTCTCCTGAACGATAAACCTTGGTTTCTTAACTGAGGAAAAATCTTGCTGCTATATTCATCACACCTTCCTCTTGGGGTTCCCAACGGGCTGGTCATCAACCAGGCATCAAGCATATTTTCTGACGCCATTGCCGGGGAGGAAGTAGAAGACTTCTGCGAGGGGAGTTTTTCGCACACACATCCTTTACTTTGTTATTGTTTTGCTTTACTTTATTTATTTTACCTGCATCATTTTTTATCAAAAACCCAAAAAACTTAGAATCCTTGGTAGTTGTTTTTACTTATCTGCTTTTAGTTTTGCTGAAATGGCTAATCCTGAAAACACCAAGCTGTGTGACTTTACTAGTACGAACAATAGTGATTTTATCTGCACTCCTATTGCGCCACCTGCTCCTGCTGCAAACTTTTATGAGATTAAGCCTGCTTTATTGAACCTTGTTATGAAAGAGCAATTATCTGGTGCTAGTATTGAAGATGTTGCAGCTCATCTCAACAATTTTGTTGAGCTATGTGAGATGCAGAAATATAAGGATGTAGAAAGTGATATTATTAAGCTCAAGTTGTTTTCTTTTTCTTTGAGAGGAAAAGCTAAAGATTGGTTGCTATCTTTGACTAAGAATAGTATTGATTCATGGACTAAGTGTAAGGATGCTTTCATTGGTAGATATTATCCTCCTGCTAAGATTATAGCTTTGCGTAGCAATATTATGAAGTTTAGTCAGTTTGATAATGAACATGTTGCTCAAGCGTGGGAAAGAATGAAATCTATGATAAAGAATTGCCCCACTCATGGACTGACTACTTGGATGATTGTCCAAACTTTTTATGCAGGACTGAATTTTTCTTCGAGGAACCTATTGGATTCAGCTACTGGAGGCACTTTTATGTCCCTTACCTTGGGCGCCGCAACAAAGCTACTTGACAATATGATGGTAAATTACTCCGAATGGCACACCGAGAGAGCTCCACAAGGTAAGAAGGTAAATTCTGTTGAGGAAACCTCTTCCTTGAGTGATAAGATTGATACCATTATGGCTATGCTTGCTAATGATAGGACTCATATTGATCCTAATAATGTTCCTTTAGCCTCTTTGGTTGCTCAAGAAGAGCTTGTTGATGTGAATTTCATTAGAAACAATAATTTTAACAACAATGTTTATAGGAACAATTTTGCTAGTAACAATTATAGGCCGTATCCTTCTACCAATGGTAATGGTTATGGTAACTCTTATGGTAATTCCTCCAACAACACTAGGGCCGCGCCCTCCGAGCTTGAGGTAATGCTCAAGGACTTCATCGGTAAGCAAACTGCTTTTAACAAGTCTGTTGAAGAAAAGTTAGGCAAAATTGATATTCTTGCTTCTAAAGTTGATAGCCTTCCTCATGATGTTGAACTTCTGAAATTAAAAGTGTTTCCTAATGATGTGAAAGAGAACAATGTTTTTGCTACTGCTAATGCTATTCAAGTTGGAATTGATGAAAATATTAGATTGTTAGCAGAATTGCATGCTAGATGGGAAAGAGAGGATGAGATTGCTAGGAATATGAAAGTTTGTACTATTACTACCTCTAATTATGTTGTTCCTAATGCTAGCAATCCTCTTACTTTGATTGGTGTAGATAAAACTCCCACTCCTTGTGTTAAAAAGCATAAAACTGCCAAAACTTTTTCTCAAAAGAGTGCTAAAATTTTTTAGAGTGTAGGAGATGATAGCTCTATTTCCTTTAATGATTTTGATGTTGATGGCTGCAATATATCTGAAGTAATTTTGTTCTTGCAAAATCTTGCTTTGACTCCCAATGCTAGTTCTTTAAATGTTGCTTTTACTAAGCATATTACCAATGCTCTCATGAAAATGAGGGATGAAAAGTTGCAACAAAAAGCCTCTGTTCCCAAGAAGTTAGAAGATGGTTGGGAACCCATCATTGATATGCATGTTAATGGTTTTGATTGCCATGCTTTATGTGATCTAGGTGCTAGTATTTCTATCATGCCTAGAAAGATTTATGACATGCTTGACTTACCACCGCTTGAAAAGTGTTATTATGATGTTCCTATTGCTGATGTTGCTAAGAAGAAATCTTTGGGAAGAATTAATGATGTTCTTATTGTGGTTAATAATAACCTTGTTCCCGTTGATTTTCTTGTTATGGACGTTGAATGCCATGCTTCATGTCCTATTATTTTGGAAAGACCCTTTCTTCGAACTGTAGGTGCCATCATTGATATGAGAGAAGGCACCATCAAATATCAATTTCCACTCAAGAAAGGTATGGAACACTTCCCTAGGAAAAGGAAGAAATTACTTTTTGACTCTATTCTTAGAGCAAATTATGAGCTTGATGCTTCATTACTTGATGTTACTTGATTCGCAATTTTCTGCGCCTAGCTCAAAGGCGTTAAAGAAAAGCACTCTTGGGGGATAACCCAATGTTTTATTTTCAGTACTTTTTCTTTTATTTGAGTCTTGGAAGTCATTACTACTGTAATGACCACTCCTTATCCTTTTTATTTTATTGTTGTGCCAAGAGAAGCCTCTAATTTGAGTGAGGTAAGATTTGGGGATGTTGCTGTCCTGAAACTGTCTTCGTGCTGCACCATAAAAATTCGTATAAATACTCTGTATATCTTTTAGACCTGATATTTCTTGTTCATATGCCCCAGGATATATCCAAACTTTCATTAGTTGAACACTTTTTGATTTGAGCAACATAAAACCCTTTAAAAATTCGGCCTTTGTCAGCTGTTCTGTTTTGACAGATTTCTGCCAATATTTGTGTTTGCCGCTTTATCGCTTTCTTTTGAGTTCTTTTGATCACGGAACTTTTGGGGAAGTTACTACAGTAGTATATGCTATATATGTGCTGGTTTTGGGTTGAAACCTGAAGCAAAAAGAGGTTGATTATATGTTATGCTACACTAATGTTGCTAATAGATTTGTGTTTAGTTTTGTATGAAGGAAGTTTTCAAGTGTAGGGATTGGAGAATGATGAGATGAGTTGAAGAATGGACAAAAGCTCAAGCTTGGGTATGCCCATGCATCACCCCAAGAAATATCCAAGAAGTACAAGCGTCAAAGCTTGGGGATGCCCCCGAGGCACCCCTTCTTCATCGGCAAAAATCAGGTCACCTTTCAAGACACTATATTTTTATTGCTTCATGCACTATGTGTTTTTCTTGGAGCGTCAGTTGTTTTAGTTTTATTTTTTAGTTTAGTTTGTTTGCTGCAATAAATGGTTGGACCCCAACAAATTTCTTTTGGAGAAGTTGCCTTGCCTTTCATTTGCCAAGAACGCTCCAGTTTTCACTCTTATCAAAAACCGAGTGTTCTTCTTTTTCTGCTACTGCTTTCGGTTTTCGTTTTCGCCTTGATTTGCATTCAGATATTCTTATATTTATTCATCAAGGTGTATTTTTTCCTCTGATCTTTATTGGTTTTCATCAAAAGAGGTGTTTATAAAAAGTTTGAATGGTGTTGGAAAAGAGAAAAAGCTTTATGCAAAAAAGTGGTACAAGAAGGAGCTTGTGTAGACTGCGGCTTAGGCTTTTTCATGTCATGCTTGATATCTTTTTGATAGTATGCTTAGTGGTTTTTCTATAGCATGACTTGTCTCAAATAACTGAGATTGCTTAATGAGCCTTTGAAAAAAATCATGCCTTGTTTTTAATTATTTGGAAGCATTATTTTGGTTTTCTCCTTGATGCTTTATTTGGGTTGACTTGGCGCATGCTCACACATGTTAGACTCTTACAAAGTCACCAATAGCCTCTATGATCATTTAGTTTTTGACTTTTGATGCCATCTTATGCTTCTTTTAATGTCGCTTTGTCACTTTGCATGATTATGGCCATTATTGCTCTCTTAGTTGGTCGTTCCAATCTTTTGCTAGCCCTCTCCTTGTACTGAGTATGAGCTCTACTCGTGCATCCAACTCCTAAAAACCAAGTTTTCCAAATTGTCCACCATACATACCTACTAGCAATTTGCTATTCCAAGTAAATTTGACTTGCTTTTATTTTCTCTTCAAATTAAACTCTTACCAGTGTTATGCGAAAATTGGTCAGTAAAGCTCTCACGAACCGGAAGGCACACTTTACTTTTTCCTATTCTTAAAAATTTGACATTGTGGTCTCTTATGTTGAGTTGTTATGCTTGCAAGTTGTAAGTTGGAGACTAGCCTAGCCATGCAGTCATGGGCAAGCTTTCAACATTGCACTCCTCTTTTGAGTTGATATCGTGATCTTTTGTTTATGGATGCCCGCGGTGTGAAATGAGTTGGGAATCTTGTGGGGATCATGGAGTTTGTATATGTGTTAGGGAAACACCTGGGCCACCAATCTAAGCCATGCATAATTCATGGTGGAAATTTGCAGCATGCCCATAGTGGACATTCGACGACGCATCTCAAAATAAAAAGCTATACAAATGGTAAATAAAAGAGATGTCGAGGTGTTCATTGTCTGCTTGTCCTGTCATTTTGATGTGGGCTTGTTCCATGTCATCGGGCACGGAGGTACCCCGTTGGCGGTTCTCAATGATACGCATATACTTATAATGACAAGAGCCTTGCTTGGGACTCTAAGTAAAGTAGCATGAGGTTTGGGTACTTGTATTCACGGGACATGAGGTTTTCAACTTATGATTTGTCAAGCATATGCATCATAATTGTTCTTGCATTAACTTTAACCATTCAAGATGCTTATGATGGGGGCAATGAGAGCTCAAAGCCGGTAAGTACCATAATTTTTGAAGGTTATAAAACTTGCAATCACTGCTTCCCTCCGCGAAGGGCCTTTCTTTTACTTTTATGTTGAGTCACCACCTTCTATCTTTATGCACCATTAAGAGAGCATAGTTGTCATTCTTAGTATAATGTGCATTGTCCCAAAGTTTTTATTGATTGATTCATATTGTTGGTTTCACTTGTTCTTAAATTATTTGTATCTAGTCGCCCTCTTAAACTTGAAGGTGTCCTATGCATTTATGTTTTGCTCTCTTTGAAGGACAAGCTGAAAACCATTTGTATGTTTTTCCTTATGATTTGAACACACGTTTGACTTTCATTGTTTCATCTTCATGATCTTTTGTTTGTGTTCATTTGCATGTTTATAACATGGTTGCTAAGTTTCTATTATCAAGATTATATCTTTCATGCCCATGTTTTCAGTTCTTATGATCCCAGCTCACAATGCTTACATACATGATCAAGATTGTGTAGGTGCATGTCACCTCAAAAATTATTTCTTTTGTTATCACTTACCTACTCGAGGACGAGCAGGAGTTAAGCTTGGAGATGCTGATACGTCTCCAACGTATCCATAATTTTTGATGCTCCATGCTTGTTTTTACACCATTTGTCTAATGTTTCGTTACACTTCGTGGCACTTTTATGCATTTTCCGGAACTAACCTATTAACAAGTCGCCATAGTGCCAGTTCCCTATTTTCTGCTGTTTTTGTGTTTCAGAAAAGCTACACGGGAAATATTCTCGGAATTGGACGAAACAAGTTCCTGAAGTCTTATTTTTCCCGGAAGCTTCTAGAGATCCGAAGAGGAGACGGAGAGGGGCCACAGGCCACCCTCACACAAGGGCGGCGCAGCCCAGCCCCTGGCCGCGCCCCCTATGTGTGAGGATGCCTGGGTCCACTTCTGATGCTGCCCCTTCGCCTATAAAGACCCCCCGACGGGAAAAACCTAAGTACCCGGTCAGTTTTCCAGAAACACATCGCGATCCGCCGCCATCGTCGACCCGAGATCGGGAGGGTCCAAAAGCTCTTCCCGGCACCCTTTCGGGGAGGGGAATCGCCACCGGAGGTCTTCTTCATCACCATGCTTGCCTTCGGAGCGATGAGTGAGTAGTCTACCTTGGACTATGGGTCCATAGCAATAGCTAGATGGTTGTCTCCTCCACCATGTGCTTCATGTTTAGATCTCATGAGCTGCCCTACATGATTGAGATCACCGTTATGTAATTCTACATGTTTGGTTTATTGGGATCCGATGAATATTGGTGTTATGATTGAGTTGCTATACTGAAATATATCTTATGTTATCTCTATGATGTTTATGATCTTGCATGCTCTCCGTTGTTAGTAGCTATCTTGGCCGAGTAGTTGCTAGTGACTCCAAGAGGGGGTATTTATGCTCGATAGTGGGTTCATGCCTCTATTTAACCTGGAGGAGTGACAGAAACCTCTAAGGTTGTAGATGTGTTGTTGCTACTAGGGAGAAAACAACATTCATATGCTCAAGGGCATATGCTTTGTTTATATTACACACTTTGCTTAATGCAATTATCTGTTGTTCACAACTTAATACTCATGGGGTGTTCGGATGATATCCCCGTGAGTGGATTATTAGTCATAGATGCAGTTGGATGGCGGTCTATGTATTTTGTTGTAATGCCTAGAGTAAATTGCATAGTGATCTTCTTGACATATCATGTTTATCTTTATTCTATCAATTGCCCAACTGTAATTTGTTTACCCAACATGTGTTATTTTATCTTATGGAGAGACACCACTAGTGAACTGTGGACCCCGGTCCTATTTCCATCATATTGCTATTACATGTTTACTTTACTCGCATACTTTCACTGTTTTCCACTCAATACGCTCATACCCTTTGTTTCAAGCAAACCGGTGAGATTGACAACCTCATCGTAAGTTGGGAACAAAGTACTTGATTGTGTGTGTGTGCAGGTTCCGTGTTGCTACTAGCCGAAGACGAGTCAACAAGTGTCGTAAACGGCGCCCTTGTTGGAGTGTTATTAAGCCAGTCCGCATCACCTTCAGTCGTTTGTCTCTCCTCTCCTGAACGATAAACCTTGGTTTCTTAACTGAGGGAAAATCTTGCTGCTATATTCATCACACCTTCCTCTTGGGGTTCCCAACGGGCTGGTCATCAACCAGGCATCACTCTGCGCTGGCCATGCCCACCTTGAGCTTGCACTGGCTAAGCTCACCTGGAGCTTGCACTGGCCATGCTCATCTGGAGCTTGTGTTGGCCAAGTTCTCCTACCTCTATTGCACTGGGGTTTCTCCCCAAGCTGCACTTGTGCTGTGAGATTAAGTTGGCTGTGATGTGTGTTCTTAAGCTCCATGATCTTACTGTTAAACTTGATCATGCTTGCCTTGGCTGCTACTATTAGTTTCAGTCATAGTTTCAGTTAACTCTGTTAACTGAAACTTGCTGATTCAGTTAACTGCATACTATGGTGGCCTGTTACTGTTGAATCAATCAATTGCTGTTGTTGTTTGACTAGTTAGTATCTTGCTAGTGGCTAGTCGAGTTAACTGAAACTTGCTGATTCAGTTAACTGCATACTATGGTGGCATGTTACTGTTGAATCAATCAATTGTTGTTGTTGTTTGACTAGTTAGTATCTTGCTAGTGGCTAGTCTTGATCAATCTGATCAAGTGCATGGATAACTATGTGTTTTAGTTATCTCTGAATGCTACTATTAATTGGCTGGTGATGTTAACAGTCTCACTGCACTTTCTTGCAGTGGTTCTGTTGTGCTGATTTAGTGATGCAACTTTTCTGTTGAGCTTGGTTCTACCTAGCTGTGATGCAATCTTTCATGCCTGCTGTTATGGCTCTTGCAGTAGCTTCTAGCTAACTGCTTCACTGTGATGCCTCCTTGAGGTGCTCACAGTTACTGTGGGTGTTAAGTTGGTGCTCTTGAGAGTAGATCACCCCCTGTGGTGCTCTGCTGGTGGCTTATTTGATTGAAAGTGTCCCTGTCCATTTTTCCCAAATGCTTAACTAAACTTGGTCAATTTTTATTGACAGAGCTAGGTTTTAGGCCTTAGTATTGGTAGCTAGGCAACCCATGTGCCACTCCTGGCCTTGCTCTTACTTCTGTGAGTATTTCCTTTGAGAATTTCCCAGATAAGGTTATGTGTTAGGGAGTAGGTGCTGTGGATGGCCTTGTCTCCAAGGTCTTGGCCTCCTGGACATCCAAATGATGACCAAAGCCTTTGTTTCATCAAGCTTTGCTTGATCTCTGTGTGGCTGTGCTCTGTGCAGTCTGCCTAGGAGAATAACTTGTGAGTTCTCTCCCAGCACTCATGTGTGCTGTGGTTTAATAATAACCTGCTGCTGAAGAGTAGCTTGTTCTTCTGGAATTATTCTGATTTCCTGCTTCTTGTGGCAAGCCTGCTCCTCCTAGCTGCTTGACCTAGTTCCTAGTTGAACTATGTGACCATGTTGGTCTTTGGCTTTGCAGGATGGTTTATTTGATGATGTGCTGGGGTGTGAATCTTCCATGTTGCTCAACACATGAGCAGGGTTGATTGTGTGGTGGTGATTCAGTGGTGGTGATATGATCTTGCTGGTGATGGTGTTCTTGGGTATTGCTGTTGGTGGTGTGGTGATGTTGTTCTTGGTCGACTGTGATCTTTAGCCGAGCAAGTTTCACCTCTGTGATGCTTTTATACTTGGTCTTGTGACTTGGGTGTGTGACACCTGAGTGCATGCATATGGTGACTATGCTGCTGTGAGCTGCCTTGCCCATCTCGGCTGACTTGGGATATTTCTACCTGAGACTTTGGTGATAAGATCAACCTCCTGATGATTATCTACAGTGGCTTGTTATTTTTGGATGCCACTTGGTAAATGCTACCTTTGCAAACTTGCTATTTCTTTTTATTTGGTTGCAGGTGCCAAGATCAGAAAAGAAGAAAGGAAAGAAAGAAGACTTTTAGTTTTCTTTTTGAATCTTGTAACTTGTAATCTTCCATTTCTTCTTGTTGTAATTGTCTTTGATTATTTCCAAGTTGTAATATTCTTTTATTCATGAATTATGTAAAGACAATGTAATATGTGTTGATGATCAATAAAGTTTAAGTTTTCTCTAAACTTTATTGATGTTTATACTTCCATCTTATTTCTTCTTTATTAATGTTTATCCTTTCTAAATGTGCCTTTTTAATTCTAAGTTCAATCATTCAAATTCAAACTTGATTTATGTCTTAGTTCAATTCCAAAGCTTATAGCTAGGGTTTTAGTGGTTTAAGTCATCACTTCACACAACCATGGATCAAAAGAGATCATGTCCAAATCTTTCGCACTTCGAGAGTTCACCATTCCCCCCTCGAAGAGAGATTCGATCACTCTTAGGTTTTAGTAACAAAGGCACGAAAAAATCCCGTAATTTTAGATGCAATGCACAAAATCCCTTCTAGTCTACCCCGGAGTTGTCCTAGGTTCTGGGATGTTACACTTATAGACTACACGAGAAGAAGACAGGAAAAGATGAGAGCAACCCGTGGAATGCAGAACAGCTCCGGCGCTTTTATGCGTAGAAGAAGCATGGCGATAGAAAACTACGAGTTGTGACCCTCTGAACCCAGAACATGAGGCCACAGACCGGGTTCTTTGGGTCAACTCGACAATATGTGTAACACATCACTATTTTCCACTCAGGGGCTCTGACCCTCGAGTCGTATGAAAAAATATGAAAGTTATCGAGATCCTATATTCACATGTCTCCAAGAATTACTGCAAGGTTGTTTTACAACCTGATACTCGACAAAGAGTAAAGCACGGTTAAAGGAAACATGCAAGTAAATCAAACACGCCTCTGAACACTGGTAGTTCCTCTGGTCTATTACAAAACACACGACGACAAAGAAATAGAGTTCATTACATATACTTATTACATAAAGCAAGCTAAGAGAGAACCAAACAGAAGATTACATCGAGGAAGCATCTAGTGGAAGTGGACTTCAGCTTCATACTTCCTCTGGCACTGTGTGCCGTCGTAGATCTTCACGTCAAACTTTGACATACCACAATGGTAGTCGAAGAGCATGAAGAACCCCTGATGCAGCTCGTGGTCTTCTACAAACTGGGACCAACCGCCCCTGAAGTACATCTCGCCGCACCCATGATAGCACACTTCCACTTCATAGGGAGTTCCCCCCCCCCAGACTGTTCACGAAGAATTGCTTCATGAAGCTCACACCCATCCATGAACTTGGTAAATTTCAGTGGAACACGATGTATCTCACGGCATTGAGCGCCGGCGATATAGAAGAAAGAAAAGTCTTGACAGGAGTAGGAGGAGAGGCGTTGCGGGGAGCAGCGCTGGAACCTGGAGCAGCAGTAGCAGATACCTTGGGCTTGTTTTTACTCCCCACAGGGCGGCCAGGGCGCCGCTTCACAGATGCGGACGACGAGGCTACCATAGGGGCATCCTTCGGTTTGTTCTTACTGCCGTAGGGAAGGCTGCATCCCCGCTTCTCCATCATCACGCCGGTGCCAATGTTGACATCACCAGCATCCGCCATCAGGAAGCTGCGCTCACTGGAAAGGAAAAAACCCTAGATGAGATTTGGAGGAAGAAGACCATGCGGCGGAGAAAGTTGGCAATGAGGGAATTAGGGTTTTCCTTGGCGAGCCTGCGTACTTTATTTATAAGTAACTTTAAGTGGGACTTTATGAATTACAGGTCCAATGAAAAGTTACGGGCCTTGACGTTATCATCGGAGAAATCAAAGGAATGGTGGAAGCATATATAAAAGGGAAAAAAGAAAAATTCAAGCTATTTTCCAAAGAAGAAAGACGATACAGAAGGAAGATATTTGAGCCTAAGAGATTTCAATGCAAACCCCTCCTTATATACCCGGGGGCTCGTACCATTGGGAGCACTTGATGCGTACCCGATGAATCAGCACATGGACAACGTAGCCGGAGGACAATTTATTTTGAGCCTATACCAGGGGGCTACTCCCATCGGGAGCACTGGTCGTGCACCCGATGACAATGGATAAACGTTGAAGTAAAAAGATCAAAAGTATAATCGACTACCTTTGTCGACAAGCAACCTTCGACTATGTTGTCAACAAAATGACATCGATTACTCCCATCAGGAGTTCTTCACGATTATTGGAAGGAAGAACAACTCGAATATTTTACATATCTCAACAGCCAAACAAGGCTTGCAAAGTGTTGGAATTATGCCCTAGAGGCAATAATAAAGATGTTATTATTATAATTCTTGTTCATGATAATGTTTATATTCCATGCTAGAATTGTATTAAACAGAAACTTTAATACTTGTGTGGTTTATGAACAACACCGTGTCCCTAGTACGCCTCTATGGACTAGCTCATTGATTAATGATGGTTAAGGTTTCCTAATCATAGACATGAGTTGTCAATTAATAATGAGATCATGTCATTAGGAGAATGATGTGATGGACAGACCCAAATAAAGCAGAGCAATTAGATCGTGTCATCGTGTTCATCTTTGCGAAGCTTTTCTTATGTCAAGTATTGTATTCCTTAGACCATGAGATAATACAACTCCCTGGTATCGGAAGAAAGCTTTGAGGTCATCAAACATCATCCTATGTGAGGGTGATCATAAAGGTGTCTCTCAGGTGATCGGAAAGTACTTGTTGGGTTGTATGTATCGAGATGGAATTTGTCCCTCCCGAGTCGGAGAGATATACTTCGGGCCCACTCGGTAATCGATATCAACACCGCTTGCAAGCACGTGGTTAAGGAGTTAATCACAAAGTGATATTGGATTACGGAACGAGTAAAGTACTGGCTGTGAACGAGATTGAACTAGGTATGATGATACCGACGATCGAATCTCGGGCAAGTAAAATGTCGCATGACGAAGGGAATACATATACGGGATTAATTGAATCCTGGCATCGTGGTTCATCCGATATGATCATCGATGAATATGTGGGAGTCAATATGGGTTTCCAGATCCCGCTGTTGATTATTGATATAAGATCATGTCTGCATATTCTCGAACCCATAGGGTCACACACTTAACGTGCATCGACGCTAGGATAGAATGGATAATTGGTTTATGAGTTTTTGGTCGGAGTCTCGGATGAGATCCAGGACATCATGAGAGGTTCCGGAATGGTCCGGAGAATAAGATTCATATAAAGGAAAGCAGTTTTTGGATTCCGGAATCGTTTCGGAGTTTATCGGTATTGTACCAAAAGGTTCTAGAAGGTTCCGGAGTGGGACCAACGTGGGCCCACTTGTCGGAGGCCTATGTGGGCCTAAGGGAAAGTGTCCTGGCCACTTTGGGCCAGGCGCACAAGGCCCCTAAGGCCCAGCCGGCCAGCCCTTAGGGGAAACCCTACGGGAACCTTCCAGAAGGAGGGGGGAACTTGCCCCCCACTCTTTCCCCTTGGGCCGCCGCCCTAGGGCTTGGAGGAGGGGCCAAGGCAGCCGGCCACCCCCCCCATATAAGGAGGGGCTGGGGCGCAGCCTCCCCTCACTCCAACCCTAGCCGCCGGCCAACTGCTGCCCCTCCATCTCTCTCTCGCGCGACTGTGCGTAGGCGAAGCCCTGCCGTAGAAACTCTCCACCATAAGCACCACGCCGTCGTGCTGCAGATCCAATCTATCTCTCCACCATACTTGCTGGACCAAGGAAGGAGGAGACGTCGCTGCACCGTACGTGTGCATCTCTCGGAGGCGCCGCCACTTGCGGCGTAGGATCGGATCAGATCGCGGGGAGGAGACGGCTAGTACGACTACATCATCCACGTTCTGTTGAACGTTTCCGCTGTGCGATTTCTTCAAGGGTATGAAGATCTCATCTACCTCTCTCGTTGATTACATCTCCTAGATTAGATCTTGGCTTTCTTGTTCGCATCCGTAGGAATTTTTTTTGATTTACTATGCTGCGAAACCCTTCAGTGGTATCAGAGCTAGATCTATGCGTAGATGTGTTTCACGAGTAGAACGCAACATGCTTGTTGCGGGCGTTGATGTTTTCTGTTGCAAACCTCTTTGTTGTGTATTTCTTATGGCGCGGCATAGTGAGATCGAAGCGGTTCAGGCCAACTTTACGCGACCTCGTTCGCGAGACCGGCTCCGCACTTGACGTGTGGCTTGTTCCACACATGCGGCTGGTGGATGCCAGTTTCTCTCACTATAGTAGTCATGAGATTTACATCGGATGTTAGCAACCATAATATCACCGTTGTGGCTTTTCGTAGGTAAGAATCGTTCTTAACTTGTTACTCCCATAAGCCACGTAAAACATGCAACAACAAAGTAGAGGCGTCTAACTTGTTTTTGTAGGGAGTGTTTTGTGATATGGTATGGCCCAAGACATGATGTGTATGAATTGAGATGTATGCGATGATCATGTTTTGTAATCTTTCACGACTTGCATGTCAATGAGTTCACAACCGGCAGGAGCCATATGGTTGTCTTTATAATTGTGTATGACCTGCGTGTCAACTTCTTATACGCCATGTAATAGCTTTACTTTATCGCTAAGTAGTTAGCAATAGTTGTAGTTGCTATTCGTGGTGGAGGCAATCATGGTGGAGTGATGGAGATCATGCCGGCGCGCACAAGATGGAGATCATTGCATGGAGATTGGCTATACCATGTCACATAAAATTATATGCATGTGATGTTTATCCTTTTATGTATCTTATTATGCTTAGATCGCGACGGTAGCATTATAAGATGATTCCTCACTTAAAGATCAAGATAAAATTGTGTTCTCCCCTCATATGCGTCGTTGCGAAAGTTCGTCGTTTTCAAGCATCTCGTGATGATCGGGTGCTATAAACTCTACGTTCACATACAACGGGTGCAAGCCAGTTTTGCACACGCGGAAATACTTGGGTTTGACTTGACGAGCCTAGCATGTACAGATATGGCCTCGGAACACACGAACCGAAAGGTTAAACATGAGTCATATGAATGATATGATCGACACTTTGTTGTCCACCATTGAAACCACATCTCTTCTCGTGAAGATCGGATTAGGTGTGGTGAATTTGGATCGTGTTCACTAAACAACTTGAGGGATGTTGAATTTAGTGGGAGTTCATCTAGTAATTTGATTAAGTTGAACTAATTATCTTGAACATAGTCTAAATTGTACTTGCAAATGTTGTAGATCAAATGGCTAAGTCCAACTTCAACTTCAACGTTTTTGCTGAGAAAGAAAAGCTTAAGAACAATGGGTCTAACTTCACCAATTGGTTCCGCAATCTGAGAATCATTCTCGCTGGCGGACAAAAAGCCTATGTACTTAAGGAAGCGTTAGGTGACACCCCTGCTGCAACAGCAAAAACTGAAGAACTTGCTGACTTCAATGCTCACAGAGATGATTGTGATGCGATTATGAGTACCATGCTGTTTTCTATGGAACCGGAACTTCAAAATCGTTTTGAGAAGTACCGTGGGCCTTATGAGATTCTTGAGGAACTGAAAACCATGTTTCAGACTCAAGCCCGTTCTGAGAGATATGAGATCTCTGAGAAGTTCTTTAACTGCAAGATGGAGGAAGGGAGTTCCGTTAGTGAGCACGCCATTAAGATGTCGGGCTACACTCAACGTCTTGAGCAACTGGACTGCAAGATTCCAGAAGAGCTCAAGATTGACAGAGTTCTGCAATCACTCCCTCCTAGCTACAAAGGTTTTGTAGTTACTCACAATCAAATTGGTTCCACTGATACGATCACTAAGCTCTTCGCAAAGCTTAAAGCTGCGGAGGTGGATATCAAGAAAGACAATCATGTGTTGATGGTCAACAAGACCACTAGCTTTAAGAAAGCTAAGGGTGCAAAGGGATCCTTCAAGAAAGGCAGCGGCAAGCGCGTTGCCCCTGCTGAGAAGAAGCTCAAGTCTGGACCTAAGCCGGACACTGAGTGCTTCTATTGCAAGGACAAGGGTCACTGGAAGCGCAACTGTCCGAAGTACTTAGCGGACAAGAAGGCTGGCACCATTAAAGGTATATTTGATATACATGTTATTGATGTTTACCTTACTAGCGCTCGTTGTAGTGCCTGGGTATATAATACTGGTTCAGTTGCTAATATTTGTAACTCGAAACAGGAGCTACGGAATAGACGGCGGCTAGCAAGGGATGAGGTGACGATGCGCGTTGGCAATGGATCAAAAGTTGATGTGATGGCCATCGGCACGCTCTCCTTAGTTTTACCTTCGGGATTAGTTTTAAACCTTAATAAATGTTATTATGTGCCTGCGTTGAGCATGAACATTATATCTGGATCGTGTTTATTGCAAGACGGTTATTCATTTAAATCTGAGAATAATGGTTGTTCTATTTATATGAATAACATCTTTTATGGTCATGCACCTGTTGTGAATGGTTTATTTCTTCTGAATCTCGAAAGCAATGAAACGCACATCCATAACATTGAGGCTAAAAGATGCAAAGTAGATAGTGATAATCCAACTTATTTGTGGCACTGCCGTCTAGGTCATATTGGTGTAAAACGCATGAAGAAACTCCATTCTGATGGACTTTTGGAGTCTCTTGATTTTGAATCATTTGACACGTGCGAACCGTGCCTCATGGGCAAGATGATCAAAACCCCGTTCTCTGGAATAATGGAGCGAGCAACGGACTTATTGGAAATCATACATACCGATGTGTGCGGACCAATGAGTGTTTCGACGCGCGGTGGATATCGCTATTTTCTCACTTTTACTTATGACTTAAGTAGATATGGGTATATCTATTTAATGAAACATAAATCTGAAACGTTTGAAAAGTTCAAAGAATTTCAGAACGAAGTGGAAAACCATCGTAACAGGAAAATTAAATTTCTGCGATCCTATCGTGGAGGTGAGTATTTGAGTTATGATTTTCTCACGCATCTTAAAGCAAGCGAAATCGTTTCGCAACTCACACCACCCGGAACACCACAGCGCAATGGTGTGTCTGAACACCGGAATCGAACTCTATTAGATATGGTGCGATCGATGATGTCTCTTACAGATTTGCCATTATCATTTTGGGGTTATGCATTAGAAACCGCTGCATTCACTTTAAATAGGGCACCATCTAAATCCGTTGAGACGACACCGTATGCACTATGGTTTGGTGCTAAACCTAAGTTGTCGTTTCTTAAAGTTTGGGGATGCGAAGCTTACGTCAAGAAGTTGATGCCGGACAAGCTCGAACCCAAAGCGGAGAAATGCGTCTTCATAGGATACCCTAAGGAAACGATTGGATATACCTTCTACCACAGATCCGAAGGCAAAGTCTTTGTTGCTAAGAACGGATCCTTTCTTGAGAAGGAGTTTCTCTCGAAAGAAGTGAGTGGGAGGAAGGTAGAGCTAGACGAGGTTATTGAACCTTCTCTCGAGTTGGAGAGTAGCGCAGCACCTGAAGTTGTTCTGGTGCCGTCTGCACCAACAAGAGAGGAAGCTAATGACAAGGATCATGAAACTTCGAACGATGCTACTACTGAACTTCGCAGGTCGACAAGGTCACGTGCCACTCCTGAATGGTACGGCAACCCTGTCTTAACCGTCTTGTTGTTAGACAACAGTGAACCTGCGAACTATGAGGAAGCAATGATGAGCCCAGACTCTGAGAAATGGCTAGAGGCCATGAAATCCGAATTGGGATCCATGAGTGAAAACCAAGTATGGACTTTGGTGGACCCTCCTAGCGACCGTAAGGCCGTTGAGTGCAAATGGATTTTCAAGAAGAAAACGGACGCGGATGGTAATGTTACTGTCTATAAAGCTCGGCTTGTCGCAAAAGGTTTTCGGCAAGTTCAAGGTGTTGACTACGATGAGACTTTCTCTCCCGTAGCGATGTTTAAGTCCATTCGGATTTTATTAGCAATTGCTGCGTTTCATGATTATGAAATATGGCAGATGGATGTCAAGACTGCGTTCCTCAATGGCAACATTGATGAAGAGTTGTATATGATGCAGCCTGAAGGTTTTGTCGATCCTAAGGATGCTAATAAAGTGTGCAAACTTCAGCGTTCCATTTATGGACTGAAGCAAGCATCTCGGAGTTGGAACCTTCGTTTTGATCAAGTGATCAAGAGTTTTGGATTTGTTCCAAATTGCTACGAAGCTTGTATCTACAAGAAAGTGAGTGGGAGCTCGGTGACATTTTTAGTACTATATGTGGATGACATATTGATTATTGGAAATGACATCGGTATGCTTAACGATGTGAAGAGTTATTTGAATAAATGTTTTTCAATGAAAGACCTAGGAGAAGCTACTTATATATTAGGCATCAAAATCTATAGAGATAGAGAAAGACGCCTAATAGCTTTAAGCCAAAGTACATACCTGGACAAAGTTCTAAAAAGGTTCAGAATGGATAAAGCAAAGAAAGGTTCATTGCCCATGTTGTCAGGTAAGATATTGAGCAAGGCTCAGTGTCCAGCTACGGTAAAAGATAGAGATACTATGAGAAAAGTGCCATATGCCTCGGCCATAGGTTCTATCATGTATGCCATGCTGTGTACTAGACCGGATGTGTCCAATGCTCTTAGTTTGACGAGCAGATACCAAAGTGATCCAGGAGTGGAACACTGGACAGCCGTAAAGAACATCCTAAAGTATTTAAATAGGACTAAAGAAATGTTCTTGGTCTATGGAGGTGATGAGGAGCTCGTCGTAAAAGGTTACGTCGACGCTAGTTTTGACACCGACCCAGATGATTCTAAATCTCAGACATGATACGTTTATATTTTGAATGGTGGAGCTGTGAGCTGGAGAAGCTGCAAGCAAAGCGTGATCGCGGGATCTACAACAGAAGCGGAATACATGGCTGCTTCGGAAGCATCAAGTGAAGGAGTTTGGACCAGGAACTTCATCACTGAGCTTGGTGTGGTTCCAAATGCCTTGGACCCACTGGAGATATTGTGTGACAACACTGGCGCCATAGCACTGGCTAAGGAACCAAGATATCATCCAAAGACCAAGCACATCAACTGCCGGTTCCATATAATTCGAGATTATATATCAGATGGAGATCTGAAGATTAGCAAAGTACATACGGATCTGAATGTCGCAGATCCATTGACTAAACCTCTTCCACGAGCAAAACATGATCAGCACCTTAATGCCATGGGTGTTAGATTGTTGCCAGATGTAAACTAGATTATTGACTCTAGTGCAAGTGGGAGACTGTTGGAATTATGCCCTAGAGGCAATAATAAAGATGTTATTATTATAATTCTTGTTCATGATAATGTTTATATTCCATGCTAGAATTGTATTAAACGGAAACTTTAATACTTGTGTGGTTTATGAACAACACCGTGTCCCTAGTACGCCTCTATGGACTAGCTCATTGATTAATGATGGTTAAGGTTTCCTAACCATAGACATGAGTTGTCAATTAATAATGAGATCATGTCATTAGGAGAATGATGTGATGGACAGACCCAAATAAAGCAGAGCAATTAGATCGTGTCATCATGTTCATCTTTGCGAAGCTTTTCTTATGTCAAGTATTGTATTCCTTAGACCATGAGATAATACAACTCCCTGGTATCGGAAGAAAGCTTTGAGGTCATCAAACGTCATCCTATGTGAGGGTGATCATAAAGGTGTCTCTCAGGTGATCGGAAAGTACTTGTTGGGTTGTATGTATCGAGATGGAATTTGTCCCTCCCGAGTCGGAGAGATATACTTCGGGCCCACTCGGTAATCGATATCAACACCGCTTGCAAGCACGTGGTTAAGGAGTTAATCACAAAGTGATATCGGATTACGGAACGAGTAAAGTACTTGCTGTGAACGAGATTGAACTAGGTATGGCGATACCGACGATCGAATCTCGGGCAAGTAAAATATCGCGTGACGAAGGGAATACATATACGGGATTAATTGAATCCTGGCATCGTGGTTCATCCGATATGATCATCGATGAATATGTGGGAGTCAATATGGGTTTCCAGATCCCGCTGTTGATTATTGATATAAGATCATGTCTGCATATTCTCGAACCCGTAGGGTCACACACTTAACGTGCATCGACGCTAGGATAGAATGGATAATTGGTTTATGAGTTTTTGGTCAGAGTCTCGGATGAGATCCAGGACATCACGAGAGGTTCCGGAATGGTCCGGAGAATAAGATTCATATAAAGGAAAGCAATTTTTGGATTCCGGAATCATTTTGGAGTTTATCGGTATTGTACCGGAAGGTTCTAGAAGGTTCCGGAGTGGGACCAACGTGGGCCCACTTGTCGGAGGCCTATGTGGGCCTAAGGGGAAGTGTCCTGGCCACTTTGGGCCAGGCGCACAAGGCCCCTAAGGCCCAGCCGGCCAGCCCTTAGGGGAAACCCTAAGGGAACCTTCCAGAAGGAGGGGGGGGGAAACTTGCCCCCCACTCTTTCCCCTTGGGCTGCCGCCTTAGGGCTTGGAGGAGGGGCCAAGGCAGCCGGCCACCCCCCCATATAAGGAGGGGCTGGGGCGCAGCCTCCCCTCACTCCAACCCTAGCCACCGGCCAACTGCTGCCCCTCCATCTCTCTCTCGCGCGACTGTGCGTAGGCGAAGCCCTGCCGCAGAAACTCTCCACCATAAGCACCACGCCGTCGTGCTGCAGATCCAATCTATCTCTCCACCATACTTGCTGGACCAAGGAAGGAGGAGACGTCGCTGCACCGTACGTGTGCATCTCTCGGAGGCGCCGCCACTTGCGGCGTAGGATCGGATCGGATCGCGGGGAGGAGACGGCTAGTACGACTACATCATCCGCATTCTGTTGAACGTTTCCGCTGTGCGATTTTTTCAAGGGTATGAAGATCTCATCTACCTCTCTCGTTGATTACATCTCCTAGATTAGATCTTGGCTTTCTTGTTCGCATCCGTAGGAATTTTTTTTGATTTACTATGCTGCAAAACCCTTCACAAAGGAGGTCAATAAAATTCTCGGGCTAAGTCATCGCGACAAAGCTTGAATGTCGTGGTCATAAAAGGTCACGAAGGTAAGACCCCAGGATCCGTCCTATGTGGCCTAGTATACGCACCTGAATGCACTCTGCTAGTAACTTTCCGTGTCCACGACACGAAGAAAATCCTGGTGGATGCACTGGGTACCCTGAGAACTACTGGAACTCTTTCTTTGTAAGTCCTAAATGCGGCAAAAGAACGGGTTAGACCAGGTCCCAGACTCAAGTCCAAGGGGATTGAGTTTGAAGTAGGTGACAAGTATCTGCTCCGACAGTTAACTGGCCTCTTGATCCGTCAGAGCTGTTAGGCTTGTTCACCAAAACCCCTTGCGAGATAATATAATGAAAGTTGATTATTTTGAGTACAGGGAGAAGAAGAAGTCGAAAGATTGATCAAGTCGAAAATATGAAGATTTGAGATTCAACCCGAATATACAATTCTGATAGAATCTCGGGGGCTACTGACAAGGGTATAGCTAATAGAGCCCGTTACTCGTGTACCCCTAAGGCCCGTTAAGCTAGGCCCAAGTGTAATCGTAGTCAAAATACGAGTCCATGTCGAAAACAGACATTGTAATATGTATCGAGCCCGACCGGTTCCTTGAGACCTGGCCACCTATATATAGGGGCCTGGAGAGGCCGGTCAAGGACAGATTGAGAGTAAGCCAAGTTGGCCACCACGTTTATTCTCGATACACGCCTTGTTTGACTGATCTTTACCTTTGAGTTCATCCGACGCCCTATTCCCCCGATCCTAAGTCCTTCATCTTGGACATTTGTCAAGTTAACCCTCATCAGGGAGCATGATCAGAAAACCCTTCAATACACTATAGAGCACGTACAGAAACCATAGGAAATTTGGATTCCCAGTTAGCATCTACCAGTACTCTATCAAGTTTCTCGAAGGTGGGTTCCGGGAGACTATTAGCCTAGGTGAATTGTCTTCCGATCATTGAAACCTCTCGTAAATCTGAATTGTCAATGACAGTGTTGAATAGGAAATGCCAATGATCATCAAAATGACCTTTACTTTTCTCGTGACGAAATCTCAGCAAATTGAAGTCTCCCCCAATTAAAATTGGGTGTGGATTATCCTTTGCCAAGTTAACCAACTCACGAAGAAAATCGGCCTTAAATTCTTCATGTGCAGCTCCATAAACAGTAACCAAAGTCCGTGTGAAGTTATCAGCATGGTTTTGGATATGGAGTTTAATGTGATAATCTCCACCGGAACGGTCTAAAACTTCCATGGTGTCTGTTCGTACACCAAGAAGAATGCCCCCGATCTACCACGGGGAGGCTGAGAAGTCCATTCAAACTCTACCCCACCCGATAGGCGATCTAGTAGAGTTTGAGAGAAGTCTCTTCTTCCTGTTTCCGAAATAGCAACAAAATATAAATTATGATCATTGATGCAATGAGCAATATGTAAATGTTTAGACAAGTCTCCGAGACCTCTGCTATTATTAAACATACCATTCATTGTGAAACAATTTTAGATTTTGGTACTCTAACCCTTTTCTGAGATTTAAGCATGGATGTAGATTTAGATTTTCGCCTAGATGCTTTCAGTTCATAGAACGGATCTAGCATTGAGTCATTAAAATCTACCTCCAAAACCACACAAGAGGCGCAAGGTCGGGGCATTGGGACCCAGACCGAGGTCGACGGTATCCGGGTAAGCACTCTTTGCCGGCATACTCTAGGACTTGTACATTTCTTGTTTCTCTCTTTATTTATTCTAACTTAGTTATTTTGACATTGAATGTCCTTATAGGTCCCCTTTGGGCACGAAGCAGACCTCCTGCTTTAGGGTTTCACTGGTGGATGAGACATCGGCTTCTCCGCCTCGGACCAACACTGGTTGTCCGAGCCTGGCCTGAACAGCTTCTTCCCCGGCCAGGGAGGTTACTCCTCCGGCTGGAACAACCACTCCCTCAGTAGGGGCCGGGATTTGAGACCGCGATCGCCGATGTCAATATGGACATGGCTGGCCATGACAACAACCAAGACCCCGGCGCCAGCAACATGGGCGCCGGAGGAGATGATGACACCGGCGCCGGCAGCATGGGCGTCGGTACCGAGAAGACTACAACTTCAGAGGAGCTGGGGCAGCAATAGCAAAGGCCTCAAAGGTAAGTTGCTCATTTTGTATTTTTTCTATTTGCTTGTTGTTTGTTGTCTGTAAGCTAATCTTTTAGCACCCTGTAACCGGCATTTGTGGGCTTCGTTAATTCAAACCGGCTTGGTTCCGTACGCACATCCGTCCAACGTATCAAGTCGCTTCCGTGAAGAAAAAAGAGGCGGTGGCTAGGGTGGAAAGCCTAGCACTCACCGCGAACTCGCCTCATCCTCGCCGTCTACGACCAGGAATCGACAGACCCCTGCCTCCTCTCCTTGTCGCTCCGGTGGCGGGAGAGGGCGGGGACCTTGGACCTACGCTCAGCCTTGTTAAAGGGTCCCTAAAGTTAGAGTTTGGTCATCTGAATCGTTGTTATGGTGGCTACAACGGTGTTGTGCGGGACAAGAATAAGGTATACTTCCCTCCTCGTCCACCTCGTCGGCGGCGATCTTGCTGGTGGCGTTAAGGAGGGCGGAGATTTGTCTGGTCGCCGCTTCCATAGAGTGTGGTGGATCTCATCCAGTCTACGTGTGTTACAGTTTTAGTGTTAGAAGGTCCAGATCGATTTAAGAGTTCAACGACGGCATGCTCTAGGGCGCTAGTCCTTAGGGGCACGTGCACGGAGACTCCTCGAGTGTCATCAACAATATCAGGCCGACTCCGGTAAGGAAGCGCTCTGGCGGCAGTAGTGGTCGTTAGGTGGTTCAAGAACCTCAATATAATTTTTATTATATTTGTGGTGCTTTATATTCTTACCTTTCCCGTAAAAAATAATTCAAACCGGCTCATGTTAAGCCTACAGTCTAATCCAGTTTTCGTGCCAAGTTGGCCAAATCTTGGGCAAGCGATACCTTAGGCAAAAATTTGGCTAGCCCTTTTGGTGTGGGTGAGTTTGGGCTAAAACCAAATATACCCAGAAATCACATCGTTTATCGGCCCGGCTGAAAAGTCCATGAGCCCATCATCTCGTCTCTTCTCCCCCACGTTTCCGACGGTCCGACCCGTCTCGCTCACAGCTTTTCTTTTGCGCCCCACCTCTCCTTTCCCTCACCGGCGTGGACGCGCAGGGCTACACGAAGGCGCCACCGGCAGCGGATAACCCCGCGGTCCACCGCCGGAATACAGCTCCGCCTCTAGTACTTGGCCAGCCGCCGCGTCTGAATATAGGCTCGGCCGCTCGAGGCTTAACCCTATCCCTCACAACTTAACCCCCGGTGGAGGCTGCGACCGCGGCGGCGCGATGCTGTTCCAGGTGGGAGGACAGGGCGCGCGGCCCACCTTCTTCGAGATGTCTGCGGCGCAGCAGCTCCCGGCCAGCCTCCGCGCCGCTCTCTCCTATTCGCTCGGTGTAAGTCCAGCCTCGCCTCCCCGATGCGATCATGCTCATCGATCCACTCTGGTTAGCTAGTTGGGTGTATTCAGGCCACTTGTTTTTGGTACTTATAAATGTTTAAATAATTTCTGTTCGTGCGCTGCATTGTAGTGATCATTTGGAGATGATTGGAGTGTGTGATTTATGCTCTTTTTTTAGTTCTTTTATTGAATCTGTGCCAGTATTGATCGGTGAGGCCAAGGAATATAGTTATTGGTTAACAAGATCAGCTAGTAATACGAATATTACCGATTGCGCAAGGTGCTTCTGCTGCAGCTGAAAGCCACTATCACTTGTTTTAGGTTGTTTGACTAGCTGCAATGCAATGGCTTTGGGTAAATTCATGTTATGCGAAGAATAGTGAAATTAAGTTCACACCGTCATTTCTAGAGAGGGACATTGAGATCACATGGTGTTGTTCTGTATGCTAGGGAGATATTGTTAGTTTGCTTGTCATGAATATGCTTGAGGATGATGTGAACTTATAGCTTGCTTGTTAATTAAAGGATGCACTTGATGATTCGCATTAGCATTCTTGTTAACTTGAGTGGGCGACTATGCTTCTTTTCGTTCAGAAAACAAGTAAGTTGACAAACAAAGTGTCATTTGACTCAGTTCGAGAAGGTAGGATAACAAATACCGATGGGAGGATATTTTATGACCGTTTGAAGCAGCCCAATGGATGAGCGATCTGAGCGTTTTCTCTTATCAGAATTCTCACTCATGTATCACAACTTTATGCAAGGAGCCTAGATATAGTGGCAAATGAATCCATATAACAATATGGAAAAGTTCTCAATATAGTAGCAGGCTGGAAAACACCCAAGAACACCACTTGCAACAGGACTTCAAAAATAAGTACCTTGACAAGGCACCTTTGTACATGTATACACAAAGTTGTCAGAATCGCGATTCTGAATCGGATCGGAAATGCTCTGGTAGAATCGTATCGTAGAATCGAGTCGTAGAATCTAAGATTCTACCCGATTCTACCAACACTAGATTTTTTGATATTTCCATAGTTGATAATACATAATGAGTGTTTATTCTGTATGAGAATGAGAAAAGTAATATATATATATATCTCAACTTAAATAGCATATATATATTAAATAGCATATAAGTGCACAACCACAAACAAAATTAAGCATACGCGATAGGTCTCAAACATACAGGTTCATAAGGACATTGTCACAAATATGCACGTTCAGCCTGAGCAAATATTATTAAAATATTATTCTTCATCCGTTATGGACGGTATAACACTAGTACTGCCTCGCAGATATAGAAGGCGCTTAATTGTTGTCGTCGTCGCCATCTTCATGATTGAAGTTCCCGAAGTCATAGCCATCAAGATCTTGGTCCAATCCAAGATCATCTCCACCTGTAAACAAGCAAAAAATAATGGTGATTTATAATACAATGAAGAAACCAATGTGTTAATTTTTGAGTGAATTAACTCCGCGTACATGCTTCGGTTAAATTATTGACCATATTCTCAACTTCCTGTTCAGGATCAGCCTCTTGTTCTTTCTCTGATTCCCTATGGGCAATTTTGTCTAGGGCACGCAACCAATTCTTCTCTGTAGGAAGAACAGGGTCCTCCTTTTCAGTTATCCATTCATCATCAGAAGATACATCTTCCGCATCATAGGTCACCTTTGCTCGTCTTATTCTTCTAGCTTGCCTATCTAACAACTTCAGGTTATACATGACAAAGACTAGATCATTCATCTTCTCTTGGTGCAAGCGATTTCTTTTTTTCGAGTGTACCTACATAAGTTTTAGAATAAAATCATCAGTGTGCTTACATAAATATGCTATATAATATTGCATATAAAAAATAACCACTGAATTTCTTACTTGCTCAAAGGCACTAAAATTTCGCTCACAACCTGAAGAGCTACAGGTTAAGCTCAAAATTTTAATAGCAAATTTTTGTAGCTCAGGAACTTCGTCTCCGTATGAATCCCACCAATCCGCTGGTACAAGAAATTAAGACTATGTTACTTCTGCAAAAATAATAACATGACTACAAAGTTAACATGCACTTGTGCAAAGTAACTAACCAGGAGCCTTCTGTGTTCTAGTCATAACTGCTGATTCCATTCCAAACAGTCCTAATCCATTTTTAAATGCATCAAGTTGTAGGTCTATCTTCACTCTTTCATCTAAATTAGGAACCATTTTCTCAAGGCATGTGTAAAGTCCACGTTTTACTTCTGCAGCTTTAAAATTGGCACTATAATGGCAATGTGGATTCAGGTAGTATGCAGCAGCATGTAAAGGCCTATGGAGTTGTGCTTCCCATCTTGCATCAATAATCTCGAATATTTGCTTATACCTGTACAGAGAAAATGCAGAATAGTAAACATACAGTATATATGTTAGGATTAGAATCTATAGCATCAAGCATAAATACGTGATGTACCTCTTCTTCACATTGCCAAAATTTTGCTTTATCTTTTCTTTTGCACGACTCATCTCATCATAAATGAAAGGCATTGCAGGCTTCTCATCTGAATCAACTAGCCGAAGAACTCTTATAAGTGGCAATGCAGCTTTCAGACATAGGGCAACATTAGGCCAAAACCCACGGCTATCCAATACAATTTGCTGAACTTCCTTGCCTTCTTTTGTAGCAGCAAATTTGCTACCCCTCCACTTGTTTGAGCTAAACATGTTAACTAACGCACCTTTCAGTTCATGTAGACAACCCAATGTCAAATAGGCAGTAGCAAATCTTGTGATCGCTGGCCTAATTAACTCTCTTCCTTTAGTGAATTCTCTCAGCCAACTAAGTGGCAATGTTCTCGAATAAATATATGTGCAGATTTTCCGGCCCTTTGCGATTGTTGTGGTGTGCATCTTAATACTTTTCTCAAAATTTTCAAGAATTAAATCAATGCAATGTGCAGCACATGGTGTCCAGAATAACTTTTTTCTCTTCTCCATCAATAGATCACCAGCTTCCTTGTAGTTAGCCGCATTATCAGTCACAACTTGCACAACATTATCCTCTCCTACTATCTCAACAACATCATCTAGCATTGCAAAAACTTTGTCGGCTGTTTTGGAAATATCAGAAGTATCAACAGATGCCAAAAAGACAGTACCCTTTGGGCTGTTCACCAAAAAATTGCATATTGATCTTCTCTTTCTATCGGTCCAGCCATCCGACATAATTGTACACCCGGTCTTTTTCCACTCTTCTTTAAATTCAGCAACCAGATTCATTGTTCTCTGAACTTCTAGCTTGAGATATTTTACTCTTATTTCATGGTATGATGGAGGCTTTAGATTTTTACCATATTGTCCTATCATCTGAACCATCTTTACAAATTCTGGATTCTTGACGGCATTGAATGCAATAGCAGAGGTATAGAAAAAACGGCAAATCTGAATGCAAACCTCCTCTCGCTCTTGTTTTTTGTAGAACTGATTCACAGTTGTCTGGGCTTTACCCTTGTTAGCTGAATGATCTCCATCTTGACCTTGGTCATTCTCTGCTCGAGTATTTTGTTCTTGAGAACCGCTTGCTATCCTTTGTAACTTCCTCTTTTTTGCATCACTCTCTTCTTCATGACAATTTAGAAGCTTCAAGAACATTAGTCGGACATCATCAGGTACTTTTGAACAAGGCTCCACGTTAAAGCGAGTCCCTGCCAAATGATGCTTCAACCTATATATTCCCCCCCCTCTAACCTCAGAGCAATATCTGCATTTGACGGTCTTCTTTTCACGATCAACTTCCTCTCCATGACCCCATCCAGTGTCAGACCGATTTCCAGGAGCATTTTTCCTTTTTGTTCTACTACCAGAACCTTGGCTAGTTGACATATTGCCCTAAAACAAATAATCATGAAAAAATTAGGTAAATATTAATTAGAAATAAGAACCATGTGTAAGCTAGCTAGCTGATTACTATTTACTAGTTTAAGCTAACTACAAATCGTGTTGTTGCTGCACGCATCCATGCAACCCTTCGCTCCACCCAAGATCTGATTTTAAATAAAGTAAACAGTAGAACAAGCTGACCGATTACGTGTGAACTGGAGCACCTTGTGACCTGCTCGAGTTTGTCCCTTTCCTCCTCCACGTTCACCTTGGCATGGATCTCAGAATTTCTGTGTCAGATGTAGATGAGAAATTCAACGGAGGAAGAGAGAGAAAGAGACACAGCCGCCACTAATTGGATCGAATGCCCTAGGAACACTAAATTAATAGGGTTAGAACAGACCCTATCGGCCGTCCATCTTAAAAAAATGACTGGACCAGAGCTTTGAGTCAGAGTCGTTCATGTTTACGACTCAGCTTGCGATTTAATACGATCTGACGACTTGGAGCGAGACCCTACGTCGACTCCACCAAAAACAATCCCGCTTACGGTTTGGATCGTTTTCAACATGTAGGATCGTATAGTCGGATGATTCTACGATTTGAATCGCGATTCTGACAACTTTGTGTATACAGCTGATGCATACTTACTTGGATGGTTGTTGGATTTTGTGGTAATTTGATTGCCCCATGTCCATAGAATGTTAGACTTCTTAAGTCAGCATTATTGGGTGCACCAATTTTCTTTGTGCTTGTTTTCAGCTGCAGGCTGCATTCAACTGATGGACTTGCCTATCTATACTTCTTATAAAGCAAAACAACACTAACTTGCAATTGTGATAGTCTATCCCTTCATGCAAGCTATCCACATCACCTATTATGTTAGCCAATCAATAGTCCACGTCATCTATATTTTCCATCTAATTGTCCACATAATCAATTTTTAGCCATCAAATGTACAACAATTTTATCTCAATTAAATGTTGACCAATAGAATCTTGCATATTCCTATAGACAACTCCGTGTTTCAGGTATTTTATACTCTTTCATTTATATGATAGAGTTCCTGAAAAGATTCCTGCTGCAACACGTGCGTTATCCTTCTAGTATTTAAGAAAGTAGATTGAAATTTTGCTTTTGATCTTAGAAAGTAAGAATCTTTGCACTAAGAAGGCCATTCCAACTCATGCTTTCTCTGGTTCTCCAAAATGATCACTTTCTGTATTTGCTTTTAGTTTGTCATGCCCCTTTTTTAAATTGCTAATTACTCTATACTGTTACACTTGCAGGTTTTTGCACTAAGAAGGCCATTCTTGCATAAAGTTTTAGATTATGAAGATGAATTTTTTGCATTGTTAATGTCTGTCCTCGAGTCCCATAGTTTACGAACAACAGGTTTGTCTTCACAGTCGCTGAACTTTCTTTTCTGTTGAAAGTTAACTTTGTTTACTTAATTTTTTTAAGAATGGAATAGAAAATATAGCAAACCCTGGAAAAAGTATCATTATGTATGTAGTGCTAAGCTTGAGCCTTTTATTTCCCTTCAATATCAGCATGATGCCCTGGCAAAATAAATAAGTAAATAAAATTAGCATGGGGCTCATCAGTGAGAGAAATTTCGTACACCACTCTGTGATAGATGTTTCTGCATCTCTTAATTCAGCCCTGCACCTGATCATCTTAAATCCTCTTCATCATCACCTTGTCTGATTCAAACAAAAAATGATGCTACTGCAGGTTAGGTTACCACTACTTTTGTTGTCTAACATGACTATATGGCATGCAATAAGCTTGTGATTTGATTATAGCTTCATCCTGAAGTCACCCAATCTTAATATCCAAGAAGCTTCTTTTTTTGGTTGTGGGATGGAACCATGGATCCTACATGTTTGGTTAGTAAAATGGAATGACCCCCACCTTAGGACTAACTCCAACAAATGAAAGAAACTTCTAGCACTATGCCCTTTTAACCTATTTTAGCCTAGTTGTGGTATTGCAGTGATATTACGGATGAAACAAGTCTGACATGTGATCAACAATTAAGTAGTTATATTATGAGCTTTTCCCTACAGTGGTTGTAAGTGATTCTAACTTTCCGCACATTTCTTTCAGATGGTTCCTTTTCAGAGTCATTATATGGTCTCAGGCGGCGACCTGTTAAGGTTTCAGTGAACCGAAGTAGTCCTGGCGCTGAATCTAATGAAAAAGCATATGACTCTGCACTAAGGAAGCGCCAGAAAACCCTCTCCGTTGTTTTTTTGGTATGATGTCACCTGGCAGAGTTTAATTTGAAGTATTTTCTGCAACTTTATGTTGGATTTGTTATCTCTTGGGTCTAAGTAGGTTTATTTATACTGATTTTGCTGCTTCTATTGCCTATGAGCAGCTAATACTGAAGCCCTACTATATTCATTCCTCTAATGAATGCATCCAACATTTAATCTGGGATCTCATCAGGTTAACATTAATAAATCACTAAGAACAAAACTCACCATATGTTATTGAAAACCCCTCGTGTTATCTTCTAATGTGTTGGTGCTATGAGCCGCTCTTTGATTTTGAGTTGACTTGTTGACCGATACTCCAACAGACATCACTGCCGGGGTTATTTTACCTCGCTAGCCATTCAACAGTATGAACATCCATGTGTCCCTTGCTGTAGTTACAGGACCTGGTATTCTTATTGTTTTGCAAGTGCAGTATTTTCACAAACTAAAAGCTGAGCACAGATAAGAATTATGGTTTTCAATCATGCTGTTGTTCTGTTGGCTGTTGGTTGTAATATTTGTCATCACAGTGATTCTTTGAGTGTACTCCTATGAAGAGATCTGATATTTATTTTGTTTCTGTTGTAAACTGAACTGCTGATAATCTATCCACTCCTTGATTGCACGCATATTAAGCCCCAATTTTTTTCACATACTTGTTTGAATTTTCTTGGGATGCAACTTTATTTAGCTTAGCATCTCAATGTTAAAATATGATATATATTTAAGCACTGATGTTATTTGAAGCTGTGAGCTTTTTGCTTAATACACTTTCCCAAGGTTCTTCAATAGCACAAGTACATCCACATAGATATTGCCATTGTCAAATCGAACCATTTATTTATCTGTCTTGTTAAGATAAGTAGATACAATATGTAAATTGATCTAGACAAATATGTAATGATGAAATAACTCTGTTTTCGATTATTTCTTCTATTTTATGCTAACCTGCTCTAGATATCTGTATAGGTTGTTTTACCATATTTCAAGTCAAAGTTGCAGTCCATATATAACAAAGAAAGGGAAGCAAGACTGCAGGCAAGCCTGTGGGATCAGGGTGAGGTTACATTAGATGAAGCGGGCTTTGTATCAGATCAACAAGGAGCGACTTCTCAAGCACATGTTGAGACTACAACTGGAGAGGTGTCACATTTGACACGTCTTAAGACAAATTTTGCGGCACTAATAGGTGTTTGTTATCCATGGATTCATGCAACCAATGAAGGTTGATACACTATATATCTAAACATCTTCCGAAGCTTCTTCTGTAGCTGATAATTTTGGAGAGCTTACTTCATTCATATTGCTCGTATCTTAGCGCCAACCAGTTTCAGTTTTGGAATTTGTTTTGTTACTTTTGAGTTTTGAATGACCTTCCTTTTCTTGTTTCAGTCAATAAATGCCAGTAGGCTTTGTTTGTTCCACCTTTTTTGTTTGTTTCCATATTATGTAAGCAAAATAATTGTGCATTGCTGCTCTGGCTGTTTCATCATGTGGGCAACATAAATGTAACTTATGGTGCTACATTGATTTGCAGGCTTTTCATTTGCTTACCAGTTGCTGTATCTGCTGGATGCTACTGCATTTTATAGTCCAGGACTTCATGTGCTTGGGCTTCACGTTTGTCGTGCTACTGGACAAGAGCTGGTATGTAACTTACTACTTTGCATTAGCACATATAACTGGCTCGCATGTAACTCAGCATACAAGGAACCATACTTCCGTCTTATTTTTCATGATACATATTTACATACATCTTGTCTAATCTATATAATTGGATTTTTCTTACTGATAAAAGCCCCTTTTAATCAAATGAAGCATTGTGAGATGGCAACAGCATTTACTGTTTCCCATTTTGTTTAGATATTGTTATTCTGCTGAGATACTTCCTCTTGCTTTTTCTTGACAAAGTAGATGGATTCATCTTCTAGGATATCAAGGATTAGAAGTCGTGAACTTGAGAGACTTCGTGGTCCTCCATGGTTGAAGGTATGGAAGGACTCAGACACTACCCGAGTGTATTTGCTTACAATTATGAATTGCCAGGTATATCTTTTAATTAACAAGTTTATTTATATGATCCATGCAGACCATGCAAAGGGTGCTCCTTAATTCTATGTACACGACTCTTGATTATGCACAAACTGGTTTAATTGCTGCGGTCTTCTTTTTCAAGGTCAGCTCAAAATTCTGCCCTATGAATCCAAGAGACTAAAACCTTTTAAGGTTCAGTCACTTTTATAAACATTCTCTCAACAGATGAACAGTTAAGGTAGATTGTGTAATATTTCTGATATGAATTATTGCATCTTAACTTTCTGTTATAATAAAAACTTATATGGTTGTCCTAGCATACGCTGTGGTGGATGCATTGTGATACAAAAAAGATTCTACTGTGGAACCACTCTTAATGCTGCTGTTGATGCATTCTGATGCAAAATACGATTCCATTGTGTAACCACACTTAATGCTCGCTTTCTAATCCTATTTAGATGATGGAGTGGTGGTATCAATCTGCTGAAGAAAGAATGTCAGCTCCGACTGTATATCCCCCACCCCCTCCTCCGCCACTACCAAAGGTATATCTGCTAATTGCTACTATACTTAAATGTGCAAGAAAGCTACTACCACACTTTGACATGAGTATCAATCTGCGACAACTTCTTTGTTATGTGAATCAACCTCTTGATTTTGCAACTATGATGTTGCCTACTGTCTTGTGGAGCACATCCAGCCGTTTGCTATTACAGTTTGATATGGACTTATGGACGTCTTATCATTTTCCCCAGGTTGCTAAAGATGGACTTCCCTTGCCACCTGACAGGACGCTGTGCCCTCTGTGCTGCCAGAAGCGCAATAACCCATCTGTTCTTTCGGTTTCTGGTTTTGTGTTCTGCTACAGCTGCATATTCAAGTCCGTCTCTCAGGTAGATATTCTGCTAACCAGCCATTCGAAGCAGCTTTTTTCTGTGTTGCATGTCTACAATGTAACATTGCCGATTGTTTCATTACAGCATAAAAGATGTCCGGTGACGTTGGTGCCTGCAACTGTTGAACAAATCAGGCGCCTCTTCCATGATTTGTAGCTCGGATAGACACACAGTTTCTGCTTCCTGATAACGAAGAGGAAGCTAGTTATACAAAATCACACTTCACAGGTCCATTTTCGTCAAGAATGATGGAAGCTTTTGTGTTGCAAAATCACTATGGCACGGGCACCGTAGGCACTGATGATATTTCTCCTTTAGGAATCCATATGTTCATGCAGCCCTTATGCCATTTTTCTGTTTGTTGAAACTTCAACTCGGAAGATTTAGGTAGTAGGCCATAAACTGAGTTGATTTATCCAGAGATTTTGACTGAAGTGGTCCCTGACCATTGTCACTCTGAAGTCATGCAGAGGTCATATCTGCGTTTTTTATTTATGTAAAAATTGAATGTAATATTGATACAAGCCTATAACAATTTGTTTGCTATGTATCTCACAAGTAATGGAACCAATAGTAGTTTCAGTAGTTTTCTGAAGGTTTATTTAAAATGTTGAGAATTTCACAATCTATTTCGAAGTTTTCAGGTTATAGTTGAGTTTTAAAAGATTAGCAAAAAAGATGAACATAAGACGGTACCACACTACAGCTATGTACAAACTGCGCAGTTGGTCCCCTCGTACATCTAATTAATAATTTGTGAATGCATGATTGCCTTGCCTGTGCGTGGTCAATTTCAACAGCCTTGTATCTTCTCTTCTCATTGCTCTGAGAGCGACTGTTCTTCACCTTGTTCCTACCGGCGCCTTCCGTCCTTCTCCGCTGGCCAGAGAAGAGGCTAGAGGGGGAGAGTGGCTTGACCATCTCCTCCGTCCTCCCAACTCTTGCATGTCTAGTTCTAGTTTTAGGATTTATACCTCCTCTTTTGTCCCATAAATGGATGATTGTATCCATCTGGGATCCTACTTCCTCTTACCTCTCCTTCCTCTTTGGTCTATATTGATGGTGACAAGGTGGAGGTATTGATGGGTCCTTGGAGCAATTCCCTATGCCGATTTTCCTTTGCCTTTGCCATTTCCATGGCGAGGCTTGAATTGTTTTCTTCAACATCTCTTGTATCCTTGCTCCAAGATTGGCTTTGGTTCTCCAAAATCTGGTGCTTTGACTCAACACACAGAGCAAGTTGAATTTGGTGCATGGTTCAAGCTTTGCTGAAGGCACCAAATTCATCTTATGTGGGTGATGTTGATCTTGCCCTTACTATGCACCAAGCAACCAGCAGTCCAACACATGCTTGTTTTGTTTTCTAGTTGCCCTGGAAGAGCTTCCGCTCGAGTTTCTTCTAGTTCACCGAGATTTGCTGCCGAACAGGGTGGTGTTTCAAGGAGGCATGCCTGCAATCATGTGCGCCTCGGGTAGAGCCATGTCCACCCGATGCCACGACACCTGGAGCTCCGGCAGGCCGTTGACAAATCAAGCTCCAATCGAGCGGCGGCGACATCACCGGATGCAACCCAAATTCACTCGACACATGTTATGGCCTTCAAAAGTGTTTAGCTTACGTGTTCTTTTTGGGTCCAACGATGTGTGACTCACATGTTCTTTTTGGTCATTCTTATACTTTTTTTTTCCTTTCCCAGGGCTGCATTTTATTGATGGGCAATGTCATACCATGTATTCATGGGTTTATGTTGGCTGAAAGAAAAAAAAATGTCATATCATGTATTTATGGGTTTATGTTCGCCGAAAGATCAATTTTGTACTATGAAAAACCCAACTTTTTTGAGGGATAATGCGCCGCTTTATTAATCTTCACGCACAAAAGGGATACAAAAAGCCTTCAGGAGGCTGGATCAACCACAAGCGGTGACCTTGATCATCTCTAACTATACTTCTAGCGAGGCTATGCGCCTCCTTATTGCAATGTCTTTTCTCAATACTAAATTCTAAAACTTCAAAACTAGATAAAGCCGCTGTTATTTCATGTATAACATGAGCTTATGTCCCTAGTGTTCCTTGGTTCAGGCTGGCTACCACGTTGAGGCAGTCGCTGGCCACTATCACTCTTCAGAGTCCAACATCACGCGCTAGGTCCACTGCCTCACGGCAGGCCATCGCCTCAAGTATCTCCGCATCAGTCTTCCCTCGAAAAACCCTAGCCGAGGCCCCCATAAATTCCTTCTAACTCGATACGTACCAACTTTAGGCCTCGTTCGGTTAGCCCCTCCCCGGCAGGGATCATGACCGAATCCACGCGAACCCCCGCGGATCGGGCCGGCCGTGGATTGATTCCCTTCCAGTAAAAGTTGCGCGTTCGGTTACACCCTGTGGGAATTTCAGCCCGGCCCAAACCCTCCTGATCCCGACTGTTTCGTCCGGGAAAGAAAAATCGCCTGATGACTCGTGGAACCGTTCCCGAATCGTTACCCACGGACGAGGCGACATGCGGAGGAATACCACAGCGGGTCGACAGTATGCGCGGAACTCTCGTGGAAGAGGGTAGAGGAGTGGAACTGTGGAAGGGGATTAGAGTGACTAGTAAATGTGCACGTGCCACGCACGTATTATAATACTCCATATATTTTCTTGTCCAAAAGAATACACCTCTATTTTCCGGTGGTTTACAAACAATACTGTTACATCCACAATATATTCTTCGGAGATCGATGCTCCACGTAACACACACCTGGTCAGTTCGTGGAACAAACTCACTGAAGTGACCATTATATACAGTTAAGTGAAAAATGCAACACCTAACCGGCAGACTGAAAATCGAGCTACCGGCAGACTAAAAAATAGATCTACAGCTAACTGACGGCAACTATCCGAGTGTGACATCATAAGAGAACGGTATTTGCCGGCACAACTATGCTCATCACCTGCGCCTCAGGTTTCTCTGCGAGAGTAAAAGTCAAGGTGAAAGGATCAATGGAATTGTTCCCGACAAATCACGCTGTTAGCAGTCCACAGATTTAAGCAAGGATTTATTCAGAAGTGTTAACCTATCAGAAATAAGATATCCTTGAAAAACAAACAAGAGGTACTGATTCTTCTATTAGTTGAAACGACGGAAACTGGTACGCATCATACAGACCACTCAAGTTGATGATATTAACAATTGTGCTAGGCACACGTTATCATAAGCAGCTAACAGCTTGGAGTAAATCTGGTAAAGGAAGCTAACCTATTGAGTGAGATGCGAGTACTAAATGAAGTTGAAGTTAATTAGATTTCAAATGCATTTATGTTAATACATTTCAACATGGATATCATTTGTATTTTCCTTTTGACATACAACAGATTCTGTGGGGAAGGTTCGTAATAGGCCGACAAACATACCTATATCTTCTTTGGACAGAACGTTTCTGAAAATCCATCAGTCATATGTGCACATGCACGCATGTATAATCTTATGAATTTATTTGTCCTTCTTTGCAGGGTCGGCATTTTTGAATTTCTTACTCTGGCGATCATGAGAAATTAATGTAAACATTGCGGAAACATATTTTTACCTTGTTTAATTAATGTAAACACAGAGAGATATGGATAGGGAGAGAAAAATAAAAATGAGAAGGGATCTCTTTACATTAATGGAGTTGTGTATATACCTTGTATTTGTTCTGAGCCCATATGCGCCATACCTCCATCCTTGGCCACTTGATCGAGGTTTTTCTGAATTACTGGAGAAAGTTGTAACCTTCTTCTAGTGGTGAGCCATTCGCTGCTTCTCTAGGTACTTCCTCGGTGACTTGGTGCTTCATTACTCGTGGCATCTGCAGCTCCATTGTTCGATGTGTTCACTAAGTCTTTAAATGGGAAACACCCCATAAATGTTTGTGGAGAATTTTCCATTTTCGAGTCAGCCAAAAATCTGGCACACTTTGATATGTAGATAATAAAATAGAAGCATGATAATTACATGAGTCCAAATAGGTATTGGAAAAGCCTTTATGTAATGATCAAGTATCACGGAAGATTGCAAACCTGCAAAGAATGATGGCACTGTTTTAGTTATACGGGTAGCAGCTTTACGGAAAATAATTGCCTATGAAGACAATCTAATAATACCACTTACAGGTCCCAGAAGCTAGCAAGAAGGAATGACAAGCTATTACCTTCATTCAGAAATGGTCATAGAAGCTAGCAAGAAAGAATGACAATCAAGAAGTCTATCACAAAAACTTAAAATATATATTCATTAGACAAATGATGTTTTTCTTTGATGGCACAAAGGT
The DNA here is from genome assembly GCA_007115705.1 of Dactylis glomerata. Lineage (NCBI taxonomy): Eukaryota > Viridiplantae > Streptophyta > Magnoliopsida > Poales > Poaceae > Dactylis > Dactylis glomerata. The sequence goes on along the minus strand of QXEO01000964.1, from coordinate 4,107,204 downwards.
TCACATCTTCCTCTCAAAAGAAGGGTTGGATATTTTTATTGAGCATTTAGATGTATTACCATTAAGTTTCTAGGAAACAAAAGAACACTATTTGAATAACAAAAATGTGATGCAACACAGCTTGTGATTACGACCTACCACCACTAATCCTGAGAACACTATTGCAAAGACATGAAAATTGGCAAAAAGTGTATTGGTGATTATTTAAAATTCAGTTGGTTGAGAAACTTACAGAATACTCAATCCCTTGATTTTATCTGAACGCCGCCTCGCTGCTTGCAGGAAAAAAGAAATAGTTATGCAACAATCGAACAAAAGTGAATGTTGGATTGTCCAACTTGAAAGAAAAAATTGCATGCACCTCTACTCTTAGCACTTCCGGAAGGAGCATATGACCATTGCGGTATTGTCAAAAAGGTTAAGTTTTAAGATTTGTATAAATCCTGAATATTTCCGGCTTGGCAATGCAAGTCTCCTAGCCTTCTTAATGATTTTTTTTTTCAAAAATATGCACAGATATAAGGAATAATACAGTGAGATCCCATAAGTGGAGAGTTTACCTGTAGCTTTACATCAAATCAATAAAGGTTATATCAAATTCGAAATCTGTAATCAGCCAACTTGCATATCTAAACTAAAAAACGCCAAAGAATCTTTGGTCAAATATTCAATAGCTATCTTTCTTAAGAACCTTCCATACCGCATCAATCATACAGAAGGTTAATAACTAAGAAGAACAAAACTATAGTGACACAGATTAAATGTTGTTTACTGTTAATCTCACGTTCAAAACTATCAGAACTTAACAAATAGAACAGATCAGCGTTTTCAAATAAAAAGAGTACAGAATGCATTTTGGTTCAAACCTGCATTACTGAGCGCAAGTTGTACTACTGTACATACAGAGCTCGTGTAAACAGAAGTAGTAGTTCATATTTGGTTCATGCATACCTTTGAATGTGATTAGTTGAGATTTGGTACATACACAACTCGTGTAAACATAAGTAGTATTCAGAAGTAGTAGTTCAGATTTGTAAACATAAGTAGTTGCCCGATCTGAAGGAATGCAGATGAACCAATTTGAACCAATCTGAAACCAGCTTCCTTAGTTTCTCATATAACAGGTACAGAAACATAGACAAACAAAATACGAACTAAGCTGAAACAATCTGAACCAATACATGCTACAACACTGCACTATTCGGATATAAACACAGCAATGCACTATTTGGCACCATGAACAGCACAATGCAATAGGGGAAGGATTGATGAAAACAGAAAGTTTACCTTTAGCATCAGGTAGCAGCTTCAGGGAGCCGGTGTTCGTGCCGTCAGGTACTCAGGTGTCGGCGGCGTCGGCGTCGTGGAGCGCGGGGGGAGGCTGCAGGTGGAAGCGGCGCGTCGAGCGTGTGCACGTGTGAGATAAGTGCGCCGGACGGCGGCGGAGGACGGCGCCGAGCGTGGGGCAGCCGCCTCGAGCGCAAGGACGGCGTCGTCTAGGGCGGGGACGGCGGCCTCATCGCGGGACGACAGCGTCTAAGGTGGGGACAGCGGCCTCAGCGCGGGGATGGCGGCCTCGACCGGGACGGCGGCGTCTAGGGCAGGACGGCGGCGTCTAGGGCAGCGTCTAGCGCGGGGGCGGCGGCCTCGTGCGCGGAACGGCGGTTTTCTTTCGTTCGTGGGCAGGAGTTGAGGACGTGCGTGGCTAGGAGTTCAGGACGTGCGTGGCTAGGAGTTTTTTTGAGATCTGCGTGGTTAGGAGTTAACTCTGATGGTTCGTCATACAACATTTTGCTATCTTAATCGTTGGATCTTGGGGCTGGATGGATCTGACACTCTGTGTCTTTTTATATTAGTTTAGATGTGTCGAGAATCACCCAAAACAGGCAAGTTTGTTCCCCGCGGGAACAGAACCGAACAAAGCCCATAGAGGATCCGACAGAAACTGGGTCGAGGCCCAGGTAAAACCCACACGGCTCATACAGACTCACCTGTGTCGAGATCTCCAGAGGCCGAAACATTCTTCCCCTTCCTTTCCCTTCGGCGGCTCTGCTCCTCTCTCTCTCTCTCGCGACTCATCCTCCCCATCCACAAAACCCTCGGAAAGCAAAGGCGGCGACGGGACATGGCGGAGGTCGAAGCTGTTGTTCCCGTGCCGGCGGCGGAGACCCCGGAGGTCGCGGCCGAGAGCGACGCGGGTGCGGCGGCGGAGGCGGAGGCGAAGGGGCCGCACAAGCTGCAGCGGCAGTGGACCTTCTGGTACGACATCCAGACCAAGCCCAAGCCCGGCGCCGCCTGGGGCACCTCGCTCAAGAAGGGCTACACCTTCGACACCGTCGAGGAGTTCTGGTGGTACGTCCGTGCGTGCGCTCCTCCTTCTCCTGCCTCCTTAGCCGATCCGATCCGATCTGATCTAGTCATCTAGGTACTCTGTTGGTTCATATCCTCGGTGGTTATATGATTGGGGATTTTCGGCGGAGAATATCAAGTTCTATTTCGCCTTACGTGGTTAACCTAACAAATCATATATAGGCATGGTAAATTTGTTACAGTAGGTTATTTTGAAGATATTTATCCATTATATGATTGGCTGCTATAGATTTCAGATTTTATTTCTCTGGGTAGAGATGGGATTGCCGTTGGACACAACATTGGTTAGAATTTTGATGTTAATTTTGCGATGAAGTACAATGATACTATTCGTTACTGCATCTGGTAGAGGATTATTTTTGTTGTTATCAACAGTCCCGTAGATATTAACAACAGTTTATAATAATGTTAAATTCCCCTTACTTAGTTGTTCTTTATACTCTTGTTATCCCAGTTGAGCTTGCCAAGTTTTATATATTGTCTCTTCTCTAACTTCCCCCTAAGTATTTTTCTCAGAATTTCTTCTTCTAATTAGTATAAATAATTGATGTGTTCTATTTGAGAGATGAACTAAAAATCTCAACATATGTACACGAGATTTTGATGTTGTTTATTCCTAGATTGTTCACTTCAAACTGGATAAATATTCTAAGATTGTTCTGATGGTTGGACCGGTTGTTTGGACTCAATCCCTGCTCTTGTTGTTTGGTTCTTTTTCCGATCTGTTAGGATCTCTACTCTTTAGTGCTTCCTTTAAAAAAATGCGGGAATGCCCTATTATTAATAATTGCTTAATAAAATGATTTTGGTTCGATTTTGGACTAAACAATCTAAACACACTTTGTGTATAGTGTATACAAATGTGACCCTAAAACCCCTAATGGATAATCATATTTGAGGAGTAGCAGTATCAAATACATGTGATTGTGGTTTGCAGGAACCTACTATCAAGATTCTGTTTCTGTTATGCTACAGTTCTTTCTCTTCCATTTTCTCTAGGATTTTTTTCACTTTGATTATCCTATATGTTTCTGTATGCTACAGTTCTTTCTCTAACTTAACCCTTTTTCTTTGGCAGCTTGTATGATCAGATTTTCCGTCCAAGTAAGTTGGTAGGCAGTGCTGATTTCCATTTATTCAAGGCTGGGGTGGAACCAAAGTGGGAAGACCCAGAGTGCGCTAATGGGGGAAAATGGACTGTGATATCCAGCAGAAAGCAAAACCTTGATACCATGTGGCTTGAGACCGTAAGTTTCTGTAATTTAATATTTTATTTATCAGAGGTGCTTTAGACCATCCACAATGCTGATTCTATTCAAGAAAAAGATTGAATCGGTGTTGTTTTGCTGCAATGTGTAGCTTCGGTTCAATAGCAGAGGCAGGACCCATCCAAGGAATATATAAATGGAATCCTTTCTCCTCCTGGTTAGATTTGCATGTGACATACTCCCACGCTGTGACCCATCCAAGGGGTATCAGACTATAAACATTATTTTAACAGAGAGTCGAACTGGAATCGAACCATGTCAGAGCTTCGCTTCTCTGCGTTGAAGTTTTGAATCGATTCTCTGCAGTGTATCGAGCCGGTTCCAAGAGCCCTTTGAATCACTTTTGCCCCACGCTGTGGCTGGTCTTAGAACTTTGGATTTACCACCTCCAAATTATCCAATAATTTTTCTCACCAATCAGTCCCAACAATTTGATTGTACTGCTTACGGTGATGCGTCAAACATGGAACACAATGGTAGTTATGGCCAAGATAAGGCCGATGGTGAGGACGATGACATTTAGGACGAAAATCAAGGCCATTGGCTTGCTTGGACCGAGCAAGACAACATTCGACTCCTGAGTAGTCTTATAAATTGTTGCTCTATATTTCATGCTTTCTTTATGAAACTTGTAGAAATATAATATTTTTAAATCAAACATTAGCACATGGTTGAATAACTCCATCGATGACAAAAAAAGGGAGAGATCTACTTTGTTGTCATCAATGGAGTTATTCAACCATGCGCCAATCTGCGATTTAAAAGTATTATATCCCTACAAGTTTCATAAAGATAGGATGAAATGTCAAATAATAGTTTGTAATACTCACAAGTCAAATGTTGTCTTCCTCGGTCCAAGCAAGCTGATGGCCTCGATTTTCCTCTTAAATGTTGTCGATGCCAATGGTGTTATCTCAGCCATCTTTACCGGTGTGCTCCATACTCGACCCATCACCGTAAGCAGTAGGATCTATGTTGGGACATATTGTGGTTTGGGAGAAAAAATATTGGATAATTTGGAGGTGGTTACATCTCTAGGTTGTGTTGTGAATCCGAAGTGTACCATCCATCACCGAAAGGATTCGTTTAGGAAGTTTTGTGCTGTGTAGTGAGAGAAAACTTGTGGAGTTTGTGAAATTTGCACAACCATTCGTTCACTCACATGTTATAGCTTCTGATTTTTCTTATTTGGCTCAAAGTTCCTGTCAGGGGAATTCGTTTGACTAACTTTGTAATCATGCAGTGTATGGCTTTGATTGGAGAGCAGTTTGATGAAAGCCAGGAAATTTGTGGAGTTGTCGCTAGTGTCCGCCAGAGACAGGATAAGCTTTCATTGTGGACCAAGACTGCCAGTAATGAAGCTGTTCAGGTTTGTTCTGAAACCAAAATCATTTTGCAAATCAACTTCGCCAGTGATTGTATTATTCGTGTATATTAATGATTTTGTTCAAAAGTTACTTTAGACACTCGTAATCTGTAGTCCAGTGCTCTGTCACCTCTTTTATAGTCATCAATCAACATTCAGCTAGTTTATTTTTTCGCATTTTAATGCTCTTAATGAGTTCATCCTGAAACAACTTGAGCGCTCCACAGACCATAGCTCTGATGAATGAAGCGTGGCAACAGAACAAAAGCTTTCAGTTAGAATCAAAAGGGTATAAGAAAATGTTAATAGCCATTTACATGGCCAAGCAAAGTATCGATTGGACAGCTAATTTCAGGGTATATGATCCATGTAATCATCAACTGGTCAACTGACCAAAGGCCACTAAGCTTCTTATCTCTTGAAGTGAAAATGGTTTCGTTTGAAAGTAGTACTATTTCGTTCCATTTGAGTTCATTTAATGCCATTTAGTGTCATGGACAGTATCAGTCTATTGTGTGGGCAAGCATAGTGTGGTGGTTTTGCACTGAAGTGGTTGTCTGTGTCTGTCATGCAAGTAATTACAATACATCAGAACACCATGTAGACTATATAAATGTATAACTTGTACCCACTATGCTTATATGAGAATTGGAAGAGGATGCTCTTAAGCCTTTTCTCTAGGAGATTTTGTACTTACCCTAAGGCACTCGAAAATTTCCAGTGTTAGCATTTTGTATTGATTATACAACTTCCTGTTTTTGCTTGCCCTTTTATAAAAAACATTGTCACGTGGACTTTTTTACTTCTGTTTTGTACTACCCCCGTCCCATAATATGAGATGTTATTACAACCAATGAACTCATTTATTGGCTGTAGTAACATCTTATATTGTTGGATGGAGGAAGTACCATATAACTGGATAGGTATTTTTTTTAAATTGTAACCCAATGCTTTATTACTCGGGATAGTAGTTACATTTCGACTGAATAGCTTAGGAATCCATTTATTACATCAAAACGAAAGGAGCTTACACCAAGAGCTTCTTTTGTAAAGATATGTGCGGCATTATATGCACCGCGACCAGCAAAAAGAAAGGTTGAAATACTTGAAATAATAATGAGGTTCATTTTCTTTTAGTTTAAACAGAAGAGGCTTGGTTAGCTTCCTATCAGCAGCTGTTCTTGCAACCAACTATTCTTTAAGTAGAGTAAGCTAATAGGGCCCTTGCTGGCACTAGACGCCACAAGAATCGTTGGCTTGTGTGCTTAGTCTAGCCTTGCAAGCAACCTCTTCCTACCAGAGGACTACCATATACCTATCCTGATCGCAAATCTATCAATTTGTTACTTTTCATCGGCACGCAACTCGAAACCTCTGATGCTCCTTTTTGCTTAATGATGCAACTAATGTAATGCCTACTCCCTCCGTTTCAAAATATAAGATGTTTTAGGTTTATGAAGCAAATGTATCTAGACACCTTTTAGTATGTATATTCGAGTGAACCTATACACCAAAAGATGTCTAGATACATTTGCTTCACAAAGCTAAAACATCTTATATTTTAAAACGGAGGGAGTAGAACTGATCTATTGCAACCCAGATATTCGATTCCTAACATCATGTGTGAAGTAGATAGATAAGTAAGTTACTTTCGCTTTGTTAACTTGCGTAAGATATGTGAATGTAGTTACGTGAGCCTGCTTGCCTCACTTTCCTAATTTACAATGCTTGCAATAGGGTGTACTGTTCAGAAGCTCATTGAGACAGACGAAAATAAGATGCGTAAACCTTCATAGCTATGGTATGGCTATGTACTAGTTGACGAGCTTCCCTCCAGTACTTGATAGAAGCCCATGACTATCTGAAAGTGGTCTTGGCTGTAAGCTGATAGGCGTAGTTGTATCGAAGCGGTGTATATCGTATACAATTTGAGCCATTTGCTGCAAATAGTACGGCCCCCCAGGCCGCGACTTCTCAACTGTTGCTTTTTCATCATGCTCGGATGGTATTAACTCCTACTGTATTGAGTGTCCTCTTTCTTTTATCTTACAGGTAGACATTGGCAAGAAATGGAAGGACGTTATTGACTACAATGATAAGATGGTCTACAGCTTCCATGTATGCCTTTTTTATTCTCAAATAGCGTTATGCTGCTCTACAGCTCTAGGCACTTGTAGAGGAATATTAGATGTCCACAGCTCACTCTATTTTCATATCATTGAAATGCAGGATGACTCTAGAAGTCAGAAACCAAGCAGAGGTGGACGATACACCGTGTAAGGCTGCACATGATGAAGCTTGCAGCTCGGGAAAGTCGCAGTCTAGTGTTCCGAGATTCAAACAGCTTCAGCTGAAGTTATTCGAGGCAGTTTTCCAATCTATTAAGTTGTTTTGCTCTCTGATAGCTTGTGGTAAGAGATACTAAGTGATTGTATGCACTCAATTTTCCTCTCGGTATCCCTTGATTTTAACAAGCTAGAGGGGCAGTCGTGTGTCAGCGTGTGTGACATGGGATGCATACATGTTCGTACTAGACTTCTGTCTCTGGTTAAAATATATATTTCCCATTTCTGCCAAGCCTAGCCCACACAGTTGCTGCCTCTGGCTGAACATATGTCTGCCATTTCCCGCCTAGACCATATATGGGCTTTGGGAAGCTGACAGAAAAACTGATGTTTCTGCTTCGAATTTGAAACACAAGGGTAGTTACAGTAGATTTCTAATCTAAATCAAGTTATACCAATTCTTTCTAGGAACCATCTTCCCTTGCTCTTTCCATTCCTACCAATATGCCTTCTTAGACAGAACATCTTTTGATACCTCGGTGCTTTGATATTTGCCCCACGCGGAACTTTTGTTGTTGTAAATTCACGTTTGAGCAAATGAACTTATGGAACAGCAGCTCTTTCGAAAGATGGAACCTTTGAGCAAATGAAAGTATGAAACAGCAGCTTTTTCGAAAGATGGAACCTTGTGCGTCGGTTTTGCCCGCCTCAGGCAACAAGAAGTCTCTTCTTGGTTACCAACTACGCAAGATCGGATTTCACCTCAGATGGCTCCCCTACCATCTGCCATTTATACACGCGCACGCACTGTCTTCACGCTCACTCACACACTGCCACCAAAAACACTGACCCGTCACTCACCGTGAACAACCCCTACGTCGACGTCTCAATTCACCGCTTGCTTCACCCATGGCCTTCTTTCTTCCCAGCTTCACCTCTCCCCGTTCCTGTCCTTTTTTTGCATTCTTTTTCAGGGCCTTTTGCTTCAAGAACACTGCGGTCGCACCTAGGAGCAGCGCAGCGAACGCACGTCTTGCTTTGCAAGCGATCCATCCACGCTGTGCTTGTCATGCCTTGGCTTGTGCTCTAATCAAGCCGGACTCTCCACCCCACGGTTGGTGACAGACGCCGCCCTGCCACCTTACCGCGCCATCTCACCGGCCCTCCTCAGCTATATCACCGATCAGCCTCCTCGTCCATGTCCCTTCACCGATACCTCACCCCTCCACCACACCACCACCTCCGAGCGGCGCCGTGGCAGCGTCGCCCGCCATGGACACCGGCGAGCCCAAGGCCAAGGCTGCCAAGGCGTGCCGCGCCTGCGGCGACGATGTGGGAACGCGGGAGGACGGCACCCCGTTCGTGGCGTGCGCCGAGTGCGGGTTCCCGGTGTGCCGGCCGTGCTACGAGTACGAGCGCAGCGACGGCACCCAGTGCTGCCCCCAGTGCAACACCCGCTACAAGCGCCACAAAGGTCAGCACTCTGCACCACACCGTGCATCCATCGATCGAATGCCAAAGAGTGCAACGTTACGAATTTAGGATGCATGTTGACATGGCCGTGATCACGCAGGGTGCCCGAGGGCGGAAGGGGACGAAGAGGACGGCGAGATGGACGACTTCGAAGAGGAGTTCCAGGCCAAGAGCCCCAAGAAGCCTCACGAGCCTGTTCCATTCGATGTGTACTCGGTGAGTGAGATCGATGGATCGACCGATGTGCAATGGTTTTACTCTTTTCAGTGAAAATAAAAGTGCAATGTGTGACACGAAGGTTGACTTGCAGGAGAATGGCGAGCAGCCGCCCCAGAAGTGGCGGCCCGGTGGTCCGGCGATGTCCTCCTTCGGCGGAAGCGGTGAGTGCAGAAAAAGAAAAAGAAACAGAGTAGAACAGAACCACTTCCATCTCTTCTACAGTGAAAGTCGAGAGAATGATCGGCATTCTGAACTGAAGAGTTCTTCGTGTGGCGTTCGATCATTTTGCAGTTGCTGGCAAGGAGCTGGAGACGGAGCGGGAGATGGAGGGGAGCATGGAGTGGAAGGAGAGGATCGACAAGTGGAAGACCAAGCAGGAGAAGAGGGGGAAGCTCAACCGCGACCACAGCGATGACGACGAGGACGACAAGAACGACGACGAGTACATGCTGTAAGCCACAACCGCCTCCTGCTGGTTCAGTTTAGTAGTTCTTGCTAGTATCTGAATTTGAATTTGTATAATCGTGTAGTCTGGCGGAGGCGCGTCAGCCGCTGTGGCGCAAGCTTCCGGTGCCGTCGAGCATGATCAACCCGTACCGCATCGTGATCGTGGTCCGCTTCGTGGTGCTCTGCTTCTTCCTCCGGTTCCGTATCATGACCCCGGCGAACGACGCCATCCCGCTCTGGCTGGTGTCCGTCATCTGCGAGCTCTGGTTCGCGCTCTCCTGGATCCTCGACCAGCTGCCCAAGTGGTCGCCGGTGACCCGCGAGACGTACCTCGACCGCCTCGCGCTCCGGTACGACCGCGAGGGCGAGCCGTCCCGGCTGTCCCCCGTCGACTTCTTCGTGAGCACGGTGGACCCGCTCAAGGAGCCCCCCATCATCACCGCCAACACGGTGCTGTCCATCCTGGCCGTGGACTACCCGGTGGACCGCAACAGCTGCTACGTCTCCGACGACGGCGCGTCGATGCTCTGCTTCGACACCCTCTCGGAGACGGCGGAGTTCGCGCGGCGGTGGGTGCCCTTCTGCAAGAAGTTCGCCATCGAGCCCCGCGCCCCGGAGTTCTACTTCTCGCAGAAGATCGACTACCTCAAGGACAAGGTGCAGCCGACGTTCGTCAAGGAGCGGCGCGCCATGAAGCGGGAGTACGAGGAGTTCAAGGTCCGGATCAACGGGCTGGTGGCCAAGGCGGAGAAGAAGCCCGAGGAAGGGTGGGTGATGGCGGACGGCACGCCGTGGCCCGGGAACAACTCCAGGGACCACCCCGGGATGATCCAGGTGTACCTCGGCAGCCAGGGCGCGCTGGACGTGGAGGGCAACGAGCTGCCGCGGCTGGTGTACGTGTCCCGGGAGAAGCGGCCGGGTCACAACCACCACAAGAAGGCCGGGGCCATGAACGCGCTGGTGCGCGTGTCGGCGGTGCTCACCAACGCGCCATTCATCCTCAACCTCGACTGCGACCACTACGTGAACAACAGCAAGGCCGTGCGCGAGGCCATGTGCTTCCTCATGGACCCGCAGCTGGGGAAGAAGCTCTGCTACGTCCAGTTCCCGCAGCGATTCGACGGCATCGACGCCCACGACCGTTACGCCAACCGGAACGTCGTCTTCTTCGACGTAAGCAAGCCACTTTCGATCTAGGTTGTGTGTCCTGAATTTAACTGAGCTGAGCTGACAGAGTGCTTTGCATTCCATTGCAGATCAACATGAAGGGGCTGGACGGGATCCAGGGCCCGGTGTACGTGGGGACGGGGTGCGTGTTCAACAGGCAGGCGCTGTACGGGTACGATCCGCCGCGGCCGGAGAAGAGGCCCAAGATGACGTGCGACTGCTGGCCGTCGTGGTGCTGCTGTTGCTGCTGCTTCGGGGGAGGGAAGCACCGCAAGAACAAGGACAAGAAGGGCGGCGGCGACGGCGACGACGAGCCGCGGCGTGGGCTGCTCGGCTTCTACAGGAAGAGGGGCGGCAAGAAGGACAAGCTCGGCGGCGGGCCGAAGAAGGGGTCGTCGTACCGGAAGCAGCAGCGCGGGTACGAGCTGGAGGAGATCGAGGAGGGCATCGAGGGGTACGACGACCTGGACCGCTCCTCGCTCATGTCCCAGAAGAGCTTCCAGAAGCGGTTCGGCCAGTCGCCGGTGTTCATCGCCTCGACGCTAGTTGAAGACGGCGGACTGCCCCAGGGCGCCGCCGCAGACCCCGCTGGCCTGATCAAGGAGGCCATCCACGTCATCAGCTGCGGCTACGAGGAGAAAACAGAGTGGGGCAAAGAGGTAAATCATTTTTTTCTTCAAAAAAATAAAATAAAATTTGCACCAGCCGGGAATCGAACCCGGGTCTGTACCGTGGCAGGGTACTATTCTACCACTAGACCACTGGTGCTTGCTGATTTATTTCTGGTTACACTTTATACAGATCGGATGGATCTACGGGTCTGTGACTGAGGACATCCTGACGGGGTTCAAGATGCACTGCCGTGGGTGGAAGTCAGTGTACTGCACGCCGACGCGCCCGGCTTTCAAGGGATCGGCGCCCATCAACTTGTCGGACAGGCTTCACCAGGTGCTCCGGTGGGCGCTCGGCTCCGTCGAGATCTTCATGAGTCGCCACTGCCCGCTCTGGTACGCCTACGGTGGCCGCCTCAAGTGGCTCGAGCGCTTCGCCTATACCAACACCATCGTCTACCCCTTCACCTCCATTCCCCTCATCGCCTACTGCACCATCCCTGCCGTCTGCCTCCTCACCGGCAAGTTCATCATCCCTACGGTAAGTCCCATCTATCGTCCCTAATTTCATTCCGTGGAACACCGCTGTACCACGTACTACAGAGCAAAGTAGTAACCGTGCGTCGAATGTGCAGCTCAACAACTTGGCGAGCATCTGGTTCATCGCGCTCTTCATGTCCATCATCGCGACGGGGATTCTGGAGCTGCGTTGGAGCGGGGTGAGCATCGAGGACTGGTGGCGCAACGAGCAGTTCTGGGTCATCGGCGGCGTCTCCGCGCACCTCTTCGCCGTCTTCCAGGGCTTCCTCAAGGTGCTGGGCGGCGTGGACACCAACTTCACCGTCACCTCCAAGGCCGGCGCCGACGAGGCAGACGCCTTCGGCGACCTCTACCTCTTCAAGTGGACCACCCTGCTTATCCCGCCCACCACGCTCATCATAATCAACATGGTCGGCATCGTCGCCGGCGTCTCCGACGCCGTCAACAACGGGTACGGCTCCTGGGGCCCACTCTTCGGGAAGCTCTTCTTCTCCTTCTGGGTCATCGTCCATCTCTACCCCTTCCTCAAGGGCCTCATGGGGAGGCAGAACCGCACGCCCACCATCGTCGTGCTCTGGTCCGTCCTCCTCGCATCCATCTTCTCCCTCGTTTGGGTCAGGATCGACCCCTTCATCGCCAAGTCCAAGGGGCCTGTCCTTAAGCCATGTGGAGTACAATGCTGATTAGCTACACTTTTGGGGCGTTTCATATTTGATGACTTGTTTGTTCTCTACAAGTTTTGGAGTGAGATAAACTGTTAATTACATGGAGGTCAAGTTGTAAGAATTACTCCGGAGATTATATTCCAATTGAGGGACATTATTCCTGCATTTCAGTTGTTAGTTCCTCTGTTCCATAAAACTTGTCGCTAATGTGAACGTATATAGACACATTGGATGCATCTAGATATTAAAATGTGTCTAGAACTCTAGATACATCTATACTAGCATCATGCCCGCGCGTTGCTGCGAAACAACAAATAATATAGACTTACCAAATAGAAACACATCAGAGATAGTGGTGGCGACTTTGTCTCAATGCGTGCTACGACGTTTACGAGTCAGGTCAAAAACAAAGATATAAAATTAGCAAATTAGATAGCATGCAAATCACAAGTACATATTTGTTATAGTTATTAATTAGAGCCGTGACATATCTGAACCAGCTCATCATTTTGTTGTCTCGTTTTTTTTTTCTTTCCAAAACATGAAGACACTTGCTGATCTTTCAATGGTAAATTCACTTTTTTTTTCTCTGAGTTTCCTATGGAACCACCAACGGCCTATGGTAGAAAGTTACCTAACGCCACCAACGGCCTTAGCGTAGCTTTCTACCAACCTGTGCAAGCCTTTCTTGATTCATTGCTGCCAGTCGTACTCGATGCCAGAGGCCAAAAACATCGCAGAAAATCAGATACAATACATGCAACACGACACTGCCATATACTGATTACGAAAGCCGATCCAGGTGGAGAGACGGGCTACTGCTTGAGCAAGAATCGCATGATACATCCAGCTGGTTTTGCTGCCTTCCCTCGTTGCTCCAATTCGGAGGACCGCGACCTACCGGTGCACCCTCCCGACATCGTTGTCAGAGTAGGAAAGGGAAAACAAGGTTGGTAGAAAGCTACGCTAAGGCCGTTGGTGGCCTTAGGTAACTTTCTACCAATGCTTCGGCCTATAAAGATCAGTTCTTCGGTTCAATTCCCGGTGCCTTCATAAACATTGTTTGGAAGATTTGGGCACCTTCAAAATGTTGCTTCATAATTTTCCATTAAAGAAAGAATATGCATAATTTTGAAATTCACTTGTAGAGTATGAGCTTAAAATACTTTATAGACCATTTGATGGGACAAAACATTATCGACCAGGAAGCAGCTATGCATCAACTCAAAGAAAAAGATCCTATGTTTAAAAAAATCAAATATACTGTGCAATGTACATCTAAAAGATCAATCAAATAGACGGTGTTAAATTCAGTAATTATTAAACCTGAAAATTGTACCAGAAGTTCCTAACTATTGATGTCAAACGCTTTGCATTATATGTGTACCCATGTACAACAACATTTTGTGCCATACCATTTGTTATGTGGCATCCTGCTAGTTAATAAAGTATGTGAAGGTTAATCAATCTGGCAAGGTACCAAGTAGTTGAAACTATAGTGAAAGATATTCTGATATTCTCTAGATGACATATTATAAAGTATAATATGTGAAGGTTAATCAGTCTGGCAAGGTACCCAAGTACTTGAAACTATAGTGAAAAAGATTATTCTGACATTACATTCCGCAGATGATATATTATATTGTCTTTTAACAAAAGGGGATATCACCAAGAACGTGAACTAAAGGGTCAGAACTGGGAGCAGAAAATGGAGCTCATCTGAAATAGTATCGGATGAGCTAGCTGCAACGACACATTACAACCGTCTGCAAGAAAAATCAGGGGTGGGTGAGTGCGGGAGGAGCATTCGTGGCGTGCGGCGCCATTAGGGAGCTTCCTACGCGTCAGCAACAACGCTGTGTGCGTGCCGACTTCAGATCGGGTTCACGATGCCTTGCACACGAACAAGCTCGACGGACCAGCGAGGAACCTGATGCTTGGTGCCCAGGAGGAGTTGGGGGCGGGCGGCCGCTTGGAGGGCCTTGGATTCGGCAGGTGGCACGAAAACAGAGAGGATGCAGGATCATGGCGCAATAAAAGCAGGAGGCGACCACGGAGATGCTTGGGGAGGCCCGGCAATATATAGCAACGTGGAGTCACGCGGCAAGGGACGGCGAGATCCGACTATCCGAGCGATGCTGTCTAGCTCACGACGGCAAGACGAAAGAAAGAGGGAAGGATTAAAGGACGAACCGTTTTTAGGTGGACGAAGGGGGAGGAAAGCGTACTTTTGGTGGATTGAAAGCATACTTGCGAGCCACAGACCATACCTCTAGCAATATTATTAGTAGAGATTATCGACAAGTTTTATCAAACAGATGGAGCACTATAGACGTCTAAATTCTAATTCGAAGCCAATTCCTTGGCGTCTAAGGGAGCCCGTCTATGTTTTCAAAACTTTATTGCTTATGCTTATCATATACTTCTAAGCAAATCTTTGTGTTGTCATTAGGAGTGATAGTCTCAATGGTATGCATTGCAAGCAAAAATGGATTATGACCAGGATGCATAGTCTACTAATCTTGGAGATCAAAATTGCTAGGATAAAAACATACTCCCTCCGGCCCGGATTACCTGGCCCCCTGTATATTTTTCGAAAAACCCCCTAGCAAATTTTGGACACTCGCTCCACTCAGTCGCCCACTCGCTCCCCACTCGCTCACCGCCGCTCTTCCTCCCTCCCCTCTGCCCCAGTCTCCTCCCCCGAGAAAAGCTTCAAGCTTTCCTCTCCATGCTCCATGGGCTGCTGCTCGCTCCCCACTCTCCCACCGCGCTCGGCCGTAGATCTTGGCGACGGCGGTGAGCGTGCGCGCGTTGGGCTCGACGCCCATTTCCTCGAACAGGCTGCGCGCGAGGCCGGGCTTGCTCGTCTTCCCCAGCGCCTCGAGCAGCGCGTTGTAGACGAAGATGTTGGGGCGGACCCCGACCTCCCGCATCTCGCGGAAGACAAGCTGGATGCCGTCGTAGTCGCCCGCCTCGCCGAACATCTTGGCGAGCACGGCGAAGGCAACGTGGTCGGGCTTCCAGCCGCTGCTGCGTGCGCGGTCGAATAGCGCCAGCACCTCCTCCTTCATGCCGAGCTGCGCGTAGACGTCGAGGACCGCGGAGTATGTGACCTCGTCGGGGAGCACGGCGGGGGCGGCGCCGTCGGGGGAGGGGGAGTACATGTGCTCGAACCACTCGACGGCCTTGGCGAACTGGCGGCAGCGGCGGGCGGCGGTGATGAGGGTGGAGTAGGTGATGTTGTCGAGGGGGATTCCGGAGTCGAGCATGTCGAGCGCGAGCCGCTCCTGAAAGGAATATGCCCGAGAGGCAATAATAAAGTTGTTATTATATTATTCCGTGTTCATAATAGATGTTTATTTCTCATGCTAGAATTGTATTAATCGGAAACATTAATACTTGTGTGATTAATAAACTAAAAGGGTTCCTAGTAAAGCCTCTCTTTTATACTAGCTCGTTGATTAACTGATGATCAAGGTTTCCTGATCATGAACATTGGATGTTGTTAATAACGGGGTCATATCATTAGAAGAATGATGTGATGAACACTCACACCCATAGTACGAATAGCAATACGATCAAGTCATCAAGTTCATTGCTATATCAAACTCATGCGAAGTAGTTCTAATCCTTAGACCATGAGATCATGTTAGTCACTGATACCGGAAGGGTACTTTGATGATATCAAACGTCACACCGTAATAGGGTGATTATAAAGGTTGATTTGGGTACTCTGAAAGTATTAGTTGAGGCTCATGGATCAAGAGTGGGATTTGTCCATCCGGATGACGGAAAGATATTCTCTGGGCCCTTCTCGGTGATATTGCATTGGAATAGCTTGCAAGCATGTGACTAGGTCACGGGAATGCATTATAACGGAACGAGTAAAGAGACTTGTCGGGAACGAGATCGAACTAGGTATGGTTGATACCAAATGATCGGATCTCGGACAAGTAATAATATCGCGAGACAAAAGGAATTAACTATGTTCGTTACTGGTTCACACGATCACTAGTTCATCGTTGAGTAAGTGGGAGTCATCATGGATTTCCAGATCCCGCTGTTGATTATTGATCGGAGAGGAGTCTCGATCATGTCCACGTTATTCATGAACCGTAGGGTGACACACTTAAGGTTCGCCATCGTTTTTGAGTGGATACGATACTCCGATCGAATTACAGGACAGCATAAGGGTTGTTTCAGAAAAGCACCGAAACTGTTTCGGGATATCGAAATAACTCAAGGGTGTATTTGTTAATGTTTGTTAATTGAATGAATTAACAAATATTAAAGAAATAAAAATGTTTTATTAAATCAATAAGTGTGAATTTTAATTGGCATGAATGTCATGCATTAAAATGGGGGTTACCTCATGTTGATGAGGGAGTAATCACCATAAAAGGGAATGAAGAAGGGGGCAATGAAGAGAGGGGGAGACCCTTGGCCGGCCACCCCTTGGCTGCCCTCCTCCTCTATATAAACCCCCCCTTCTCTCCCTTGAAACACACTTCTTGATCCTCCCCTCCCTTGCATAGTTGCTGCCCACTTTCCGTCTTGGCTTAGCGAAGCTCTGCCGGAATTGTAGTTCGTAGTTCATACACTTAGAGAAGTGTGTGGAGGAGTGTCCGGCGGATCCCTTCTTCCGCTGCCCCGCTGGACCGAGGGCGTGGAGGAGTCGACGTCGAGCTGTACGTGTGACCGAGCACGGGGGCGCTGCCACTTGTGGCGCCGTGTACACGATCTTGTGATCGTCAAGTGAACCACTACGTCGAGTGAACAACTACGTCGACTACGTGCGTCTACATCGACTCTCCATCGTCAACGTTTGTGCGGGAACGTAATCCCCGCTTACGGTCGTCGAGGGTTAGTCTCCGTTGCTACCACCTCGTAGAGTTTCTTGGCTAGTTTATGTGTTCTTGCGTAGGAAAATTTTTGTTTTCTATGCTACTAACCCATCAGTGGTATCAGAGCCATCTCTATGCGTAGTTGGTATGCACGGTTAGAACACATGTGGATGTGGGCGTTGATGATCATGTTATTGCTATTTTTTGTATTTTGGATCATAGTGGCATAGTGGGATTGAAGCTGCCCGAGACTAACCTTACGTGACCGCGTTCACGAGACTTGTCCCACACTTGACATGCTTCGGCATATGTGGCTTTGCGGGTGCACGTTTCTCCCACTATAGTTATGATCTATTTTACAAAGAGTCGTTAATAATATTTTTATCACCGTTGTGGTTACATGTTCGTAGGTAAGAACGGTTCTTCCTAGAAAGCCCTAAACCACATAAAATATGCAAGACAAATTAGAAGCGTCTAACTTGTTTTTGCAGGGCATGTGATGTGATATGGTTAAATTGTTTATGTTACAAATTGTATGCAATGATCCTTTTTGTAAGTTATAAACAACCGGCAGGAGCCATATGGTTGTCTTTTTCATTTTATGGCCTGCGTGCCGAATATATATATCCAAGCGATATATTGTAATGGAGGAAGACAACCAAGGTGGCGCGCCATGGACCTTGGTGCTACGCCGGTGGAATGATGGAGATCATGCCATGACGCACAAGATGGAGATCTAATGCGTGAAGGACCATATCATATCACATTATATATGCATGTGATGTTTATCCTTTTATGCATCTTATTCTGCTTAGATTTGATCGCGCGGTAGCATTATAAGATGATCCCTCTCACGTAAATATCAAGATAAAAATGTGTTCTTCCATAGCATGCACTGTCAAGAAAGTTCGTCGTTTCGAGACACCACGTGATGATCGGGTGTGACAGACTCTACGTTCACATACGACAGGTGTAAGACAGTTTTACACACGCGAGTGCTATGGTTCTACTTGACGAGCCTAGCATGTACAGACATGGCCTCGGAACACGAACCGAAAGGTTAAGCATGAGTCATATGGTTGATATGATGAACATGGTGATGTTCGCCTTTGAAACTATGCCGTTGCACTTGATGATCGGTTGCGGTATAGTGAATTTGGTTCGTGTAATCACTTAAGAAAACTAAGAGGGATGTTATTTTTAAGTGGGAGTTCATTTAGTAATTTTGAATTATAGAACTCAATTTATCATGAACTAAATCAAAGTGAATTTGCATAGTTTGTTGTAGGCATTGGCATCCGTTTACTACCTTGCGTTTAGCTATAATTGAGATAATAGAACTATAGAATTCTGGATGTTAACTTTACGAACTGGTATCGTATTGTTTGAATGTCAATCTAAAGTTTAAGGTCCTATTGCAAACTTTTAGCAAACCTTGGTTACTCGATAAAATTTAATAAGTAGTATTAAATCAAGAGTAACAATTCCAGTGTTAGTATCTAAGTATCACACTTGCCTCCATGATCCTTGATAGTCAAAAGTTGTTTTTAGTATCAAGGTTATCTAGGAGTTGAAAGAATTGTTTCATAAACTATCATATGTGGAAGATATTTTGATATCTGAAACAATGTTTGGTTGCAATGTGATAGAGTATAATTTCGTAAGACACATGTTCTCATATTGTATGAGAATTTGTGAAGATTGGAGACGCTAGGCGTCTAGATCTCCTAAAAAGGTTTTGGGAACTAACATTATACTAAAAATTTGTCCTCATGAGCTATAGTAGCTTGATCATGAAAGTTGTCATGATAGGATGAATACAAGATGTCGGTAAAATGTTTACTACATTAATAGATTACTGAAGAATGGAATTTGGAAGAACGCCAAATATTTGATAATGGTGATCTACTTCAATGTGTGAGTCCAAGGATATTAGTGTTTGACTAATCATGCCCTGAACTATGTGCCATGTGAATGGCTCCACTATTGATGTTGATAGATTCTTCTAGAAGGAAAAGAATTGCTAAAAAGAGAATCCAAAATTTATTCTGGCGGAAAAGAAAAGACTGGAAATGTCCAGCTCAGGTATATAGAAGATATACATGTTATGGGTGTATTCGTTGCTTGTTAAAACAATGTGGTTCTTGAGTATTTGATACTAAATTGGTTGGTATGAACTGTCATACAGAACAACACAATATAAGAACTACAATGGCCTAATTAACTAGCAAATGAATATGGGATGGTTCTCATCGAAAACAAATAAAGTGTTATTGTGTTTCGTTGGAATTAAACCTAACCTTCAAGATTTGTTTGAATAATTGTTATTTTGTTCTGGTATTATGAGAACAGTGGTTGTTCAAATTATTACCGCATTCATAAAAGATGGATGAACGCTTATCTTGTTGGAGAAATCACATCCATAACACTGATGCTAAAAGTGTCTCAAGACAAATGATTAGAAGATCACTTATGAGTGACACCACCGTTTAAATCATATTGGAAAGTAAACATGAAGAAACTCCATGTTGATGGGATTTTGGATTCTTTTGATTTTTGAATCAATTGACGCTTGTGAAAATTTCCTAGAGATGATTAAAACTCCGTTTGTAGGCCAAACAAGAACGGACGACTAACTTATTGGATATTGTACATGTTGATGTATATAGTCCATTATGTGTAGCCGTGTATGGTGAATTCTTGAACTTCATTTACTTTAACCAATGATTTGAGTAGATATATGTGTATATTTACTTGATAAGGAAGAAGCATGAAATATTTGAATATTGTTCAAAGTATTTCTAGTTGAAGTTGAAAATCATTGTAACAAGAGAATAAAGAATTTATGATTTGATCATAAAGGAATATATTTGAGTTACAAGTTTAGCAAACACCTAAAAGTTGAGGAATCGTTCCATAAACTTGTATTTCTCGAAACACCATAGGAGTATGGAGTGTTCGAGAGATGAAATCAAACTTTGTTTGACATCGTTGGATCAAAGGTGTCGTCTATAAAACTGCCATTATATTTTAACGATAAAGCTTTAGAGACTACCGCTTTTACACTGAAAAGAGCGCCATCATGATCCGTTAAAATGACACCATATGAGATATGGCATGGGATAAAACCCAAGTTGTCTTTTCTAAAATTTTGGTATGCTAGGCATATGTAAAATGTTTGCAACCAAAGTCGGATAAATGCGTCTTTGTAGGTTATCCCAAAGTAACTGTTGGGTATTCCTCCAGAACACTGAAGACAAAAGTGTTTGTCGCTAAAAACGTCAAGTTTCTTGAGAAGGAATTTTTCGCAAAAAGTCAAGTGGGAGGACAATAGAACTTTGATTGGGTTATTGAACCTAAGCTATATGTGCTGAGTAGCGCAGCGCCGGGAAGTGTCCCGGAGGCGGCCACAATGCGCATGGATATAGTACCTCAAAAGTTGTGGTCACAAGATATCTAAGTTCCTATTGAACCGTGTGAGTCGGGTAACAATCAAATAGTTAGATTTGAGAATGAATCATTATTGTTTGACAATGATGAACCGACTGCATGCAAAGAAGCAATGATGGGCCCTGACTCCGTCAAATGGCTAGAAGCCATAAAATCCATGATAGTTCCATACACGAGAAACCAAGTTTATGAACTTGGAAGACCCTCAAAAGGCATGAAGCCTAATGAACGTATTTGGATCTATAAAGACAGACATGGATGTTTAACATCTTTGAAATAGTCGGCACATCGTTAAAAGAGTTTACGATTGTGTTCAATGAGTTGACTATGACAAGATTTAATCTTTCATAGCGATATTTTGTCTGGAAGGATTACTGTAGCAACCACTACATATGCCAAGTTTGGTATATGTTAGTTGAACAAACAAGACAACATTCTTCTAATAGAATGGTTACCTAGGACATGTACATGACATGGTCCAATGGGTTTTGTAAATTCAAAGGATGCTAAAAGGCATGCAAACTTCAATGGTTGAAGTATGCATCGCGGAGTTGGAATATTCACCGTGATGAAATAATTAAAAGGTTTAGTTTCATCAGATACGATGAATATGCTTGCATTTGCAAGAAATTAAGTGGGAGCGCTGAGACATATTTTCAGTACATTATGTATAAGACATATTGTTAATTGGAAATTATGTATCTTTTATTGGCATAGGTTAAGAATTTCATTAAAATTAGATTTCAATGAAAGACTTAGGCAAAACCAAAAAATTGGGTCTCGATGTCTATATAGATAGATCGAGGTACCAATATGGTTGTGCCAAAGTACATAGATGAAATATTGAATGAAGTTCAATATGGAAACGACAAGAAAAGTTCTTGTCGCATGGAAGAGGTTGAAACAAGATTCAGGTGTTTTGACACTTGATGAGTGAAGCCACATGAATGATTTGATCGATCATGTATACCATGATATGTACATATCCAGATATGTCCTATGCTCTAAATGTTATGAGCATATACCAGAGTGGTAAATGTCATAAGATGATCACTGGACAATAGTAAGGATATCCTTATGTGCTTTGGAAGGACTAAGGATATATATTATGTATGACGAAGTAACACATAGTTCACTGTAAAGTGTTACATTGATACTAAGTTTGTCACAAGATACAAATTAAGTTTATCTCAATTTTAGCTATATGTTTAGGTGGCACAATGTAATGGAAGGAAGTTCCATGATGGATTTGGATAAGTTCCAAAGTTAAGACATTGTAATGGATTCTACAACAAAGGTTGAGTATATGGCTGCTTTAGAAGTAGCAAAAGAGGGCATTTGTGTCAAGAAGTTTGTTATCAAACTAGGTGTAGTTCCAAGCTAGCTATTACTGTGAAGATCTATTGTGCGACAATAGTGACAACATGATTTTAGCTAAAGGAACTAAGGTCTCACCAAAGGACCAAATTTATACCCAACTATCTCATTTGAGAATGAGTGATGCGTAGAGACGCAAAGACATGCAAATACACACAGAGCTGAAAGTGTCAGATCTGGAGATCAGGTTTACCACATGCAACGCGTACGTATAACACGTGAATGCCATAAGTGTTATATACGCAAGTATCAACTAGATTATTGACTCTAGTGCAAGTGGGAGACTGAAAGGAATATGCCCGAGAGGCAATAATAAAGTTGTTATTATATTATTCCGTGTTCATAATAGATGTTTATTTCTCATGCTAGAATTGTATTAATCGGAAACATTAATACTTGTGTGATTAATAAACTAAAAGGGTTCCTAGTAAAGCCTCTCTTTTATACTAGCTCGTTGATTAACTGATGATCAAGGTTTCCTGATCATGAACATTGGATGTTGTTAATAACGGGGTCATATCATTAGAAGAATGATGTGATGAACACTCACACCCATAGTACGAATAGCAATACGATCAAGTCATCAAGTTCATTGCTATATCAAACTCATGCGAAGTAGTTCTAATCCTTAGACCATGAGATCATGTTAGTCACTGATACCGGAAGGGTACTTTGATGATATCAAACGTCACACCGTAATAGGGTGATTATAAAGGTTGATTTGGGTACTCTGAAAGTATTAGTTGAGGCTCATGGATCAAGAGTGGGATTTGTCCATCCGGATGACGGAAAGATATTCTCTGGGCCCTTCTCGGTGATATTGCATTGGAATAGCTTGCAAGCATGTGACTAGGTCACGGGAATGCATTATCACGGAACGAGTAAAGAGACTTGTCGGGAACGAGATCGAACTAGGTATGGTTGATACCAAATGATCGGATCTCGGACAAGTAATAATATCGCGAGACAAAAGGAATTAACTATGTTCGTTACTGGTTCACACGATCACTAGTTCATCGTTGAGTAAGTGGGAGTCATCATGGATTTCCAGATCCCGCTGTTGATTATTGATCGGAGAGGAGTCTCGATCATGTCCACGTTATTCATGAACCGTAGGGTGACACACTTAAGGTTCGCCATCGTTTTTGAGTGGATACGATACTCCGATCGAATTACAGGACAGCATAAGGGTTGTTTCAGAAAAGCACCGAAACTGTTTCGGGATATCGAAATAACTCAAGGGTGTATTTGTTAATGTTTGTTAATTGAATGAATTAACAAATATTAAAGAAATAAAAATGTTTTATTAAATCAATAAGTGTGAATTTTAATTGGCATGAATGTCATGCATTAAAATGGGGGTTACCTCATGTTGATGAGGGAGTAATCACCATAAAAGGGAATGAAGAAGGGGGCAATGAAGAGAGGGGGAGACCCTTGGCCGGCCACCCCTTGGCTGCCCTCCTCCTCTATATAAACCCCCCCTTCTCTCCCTTGAAACACACTTCTTGATCCTCCCCTCCCTTGCATAGTTGCTGCCCACTTTCCGTCTTGGCTTAGCGAAGCTCTGCCGGAATTGTAGTTCGTAGTTCATACACTTAGAGAAGTGTGTGGAGGAGTGTCCGGCGGATCCCTTCTTCCGCTGCCCCGCTGGACCGAGGGCGTGGAGGAGTCGACGTCGAGCTGTACGTGTGACCGAGCACGGGGGCGCTGCCACTTGTGGCGCCGTGTACACGATCTTGTGATCGTCAAGTGAACCACTACGTTGAGTGAACAACTACGTCGACTACGTGCGTCTACATCGACTCTCCATCGTCAACATTTGTGCGGGAACGTAATCCCCGCTTACGGTCGTCGAGGGTTAGTCTCCGTTGCTACCACCTCGTAGAGTTTCTTGGCTAGTTTATGTGTTCTTGCGTAGGAAAATTTTTGTTTTCTATGCTACTAACCCATCAGCTCCGCCTCGGGCCAGCGGCGCGCGGCGCGGAGCAACTTGAGGGCGACGTTGAAGAGGATGGTGTCGCGGGCGGCGGGGAAGGAGTCGGCGGGGAGGGAGCGGTGGTAGGCGAGGAGGGAGAGCGTCTTGCGCCAGGAGGGGTGGAGGTAGTTGAGGAGGAGGTGCGCGTCGGAGGTGGTGGGCGGGGAGTCGGGGATAGGGAAGAAGGCGTGGAGGGTTGGGGAGAGGTCGGAGTCCTCGGGGAGGGCGCGGAGGTCGCGGAGGAGGGGCTGGAGCGGGGCGGAGGAGGGGTGGAAGGAGGCGGGGCGGCGGCGGTGGCGGCGCAGGGAGAGCACGGTGGGGCGCGGCTTGGAGGGGTTGACCCAGGTGGGCTAGGCCGCTGGGGGAGGGAGAAGAAATATTTTAGGGAGGGAGTTTTTGCAAAATTCTTTTTAGTGGGCTGGGCCGCTGGGGGGCCATCTAATTCGGGCCGGAGGGAGTATAAGAGTTTTTTAAGAGCATGAACCATCGACAAGTGGTCCGACCCCAACCCGGACCCGCACAAGCGGGAGCTTTATGCACCGGGCTGTCCTCTATGAACCATTGACAAGGAGTTACAAATAAAACATTCCCTCAACTACAAACCAACTTATCTTGACGAAGCTTAGGTGTTCCAAAAATAATTTAGCAACAAAATGTCTGGATAATACTACATCACTATTATACCTTTGTCTCCCTTTTTAACTGCTGGAGGATTCATATATTTGTGAGCCTACAAGCTCGTTTGGCTTGTTCCAGCAATGTTACTGGGTTTTACACTTTTACTGCACTTCATATATTTGTGAATAGATATGTAATGCAAGAAAAGATAAGCTCGGTTATGGTCTTAAAGATTGAACATGCTGGGATCAAATGTATGAAAGAAAAATCATGTCACTACTCACTACCATCATCCACTGCCAAATTAAACAGTTACCTGCAACCTTTACCTTGAAACCAAACAGAACATCCATGAGCCGACGAATCTTGGAGATCCAATGTACAAAAAAGACAATTTAGATCTCTGTAATTTTTGCTTTTCGGTTCATGTTTTGTCTGCTGAACTGCTGATACACTGCTTATCAGTGCTTATGGAGAACTATGTAAGAAAACGTTGTAGGCCAACAACGTTTCCTTAATGAAGCTGGTCGAAACCCCTTTTCTCAACAACAACAACAAAAAGCAGATAAACCATGGAAAATAATTTGAAAACGTCCTAGATTCCATCAAAACTACTCGATAATACTTATTTTGGAACTTCTGCAAGGTTGATATATAATCGTACAATCTGCCTAGGCTTGTTGCTTAGTTCTAACTTCCATGCCTCTCACAATAAGACCAAACTTGTAATTGCCTGCAGTCGTCTCCGTCAAGCTGATGGACACCTCGTGATCATCGCCTCCCTCGTTGTAGAATTGACCCAGCTCCACCTCCATCCAACCGTCAGCTCTTCTTCGAGGGAGCAGCACATCCTTTCCAGGAGTAACTGTGCTAGGTCTCGAACCACGTCGTTGCAAGATCTGATAGGGAGGTGCCCCGGCTGCAATGTCCCCGTCCTCGTTGGCACAGGCTTGTAGGCAAACTTGCCGGGTTGATTCGCTCCCACGAAAGCTAACCGACGCATTCTGGAACGGGAAGTCCAGCCGGAAGAAGTTTTCGGCTAGCTTGAACACCATATAAGCGGTGTATGTCGTGTTGTCAGAGAGCATCTTGCTCTGTATCTTTCCACGGATCTCCAACCAGGTAAAAGACCTAAGGTACGCGGCCTCGGAGAACCTGTCAAAAAATGAGGTAGGGATTTATTTATGGCATGGATAAATTTTCGAAAACAAAACCATCCCATGACAATAACTGAATTCGCAAACATCTGAAGTTCTGAACCTTTTGCCCCTTTTCATGTAGTAATCGTCAACCTTGAAATTCATCCAGCACATGTCGCGCACCGTGTTTCCCCACAAAATCTGAAGCGCCCTTGACGAAATTGTGTAGCACTTGCCGCCGGTTACCCTGTTTAGCTGCATGCTCTGCGAGGATAGATACATAGAATCACCACCGTAAATTTGACGAACAGTTCAGCAGGATGTGTAGACAAAGGAGTTGTGGTCTGTACATACCACGAACTTGGTTGGGAGGAGGGCCGGTTGGGTGGCGAGGCGCTGGAACAGACCCTTCTTGGAGAGGGGCTTGCCGGGGAGCTCTTTCCTGGCTAGCCGTGGGAGCTCGCGGGGAAGGAAGCAGGACCAGACGTCATCGGAGTCAGCGGCGGCGCGGAAGACCCACGAGACGCCGGCCGCGCGGCAGGCGTCCTGAGGGCGACTGAGGGAGATGACCGTCTTAAGCAGATCCTCGGGGAGCCTGTCGATCTCCATGGAATCTTGCTCCGTTTCTCGATCTCAGTCGGCTCTCAAGGTTGATCTAGGCTCGAACACAGATATGTTAGACGAAGTCGCAATGTGAACGATAAGTTGGAAGGGGGGGGGGGGGGGGGGGGGGGGGGGTATTTAAAGGAGGTTTGCTAGCGTTTGCCGTTTGCAGGAAGTTGGAGGCGGCGCATCTTCGTCTCTGGGAAGATTGGAGGCCAAGAAACATGCGTCAGCACGTGAATTAAAATCCCGAGGAACACATGAAAGCGGAAAGTTGTTTTAAGACGGCAGCATGTTTGTGGCTCCCGCACCTTGCCAAGCCTGAAACCTGGTCCGACTCGACCAGGGGAGTTGTAAAGGCCCAGTAAGAAATTGGACAGTTAATTTTTCCTATTATAGTTTCCAATAATTTTGGGGTACTTTGCAACACATGATCTAAATCTAAATCTAAATCTAAATCTAAATCTAAATCTAATCTAAATCTAAACTCACTAGTACACGGTATGTATTTAGGGGCACTTTGGACAGGGGCATTTTTCAAAGTGCCCCAATTTTTTTAATTTGGGGCACTTTGATCAAACTGCCTCTAATTCATGTATAATTTGGGGCACTTTGGTCAAAGTGCCTCTAATTAGAAAGCTTTTTGGGCATTTTGAAGAAGTGCCCTAAAATATTGCTACCTTTTGGAGCATTTTTAAAAATGTGCCTCAAAAGATGGCTACTTTTGGAGCACTTTCAGATGTGCCCCAAAAGATGGCTCCTTTTGGGGCACTTTCAGATGTGTCCTAAAAATTTATATACGACAGGCTATTAAACATAGTAACATAAATCTTGTACAGTATTTAACTGAATCTGAAACAAACCATGAAGCAATAAAAATTAAGGACTAACAATGACATCATCAACAGCAACTAAAGGTCAACAACAACTAATTAAAGATCAATAGCAACTAATTAAGTAGCAACAACAACTAAGGAGCAACAAGGTGTAGCAGCATCAGTCAACATCAACAGCATAAGTATCTTCATGGGTTTATTATTTCGACAAAGTCCGGACTGCTTGCTGCAATCCTTGCTTCAGTATTCATTAGATCCATCCTCGATGCCTGCCACTTATGCAAAATATTCGCACCCTATTTGGAATATAATGTGATCATCTCCTTTAAAGTGGTACCATCCTTGTATAGGCTCACAAAGATTCCTTATCAAGAAAAATGCATTTTCCATTCACTAGACACTTGACAGCTGACGAGGTTTTAACCCGACAATGCCCATGTTTAGGTTTCTTTTTTTGTTATTTTTTTCTAACGTTTCTATCTCAAATCTGATTTCTTTTTTATTTCATGATTTAAATTTTTTAGGTTCATTTCTTTTTACCTTTTTAGAGTGTGGAAATGTTTTGTTCAATTTTTTCTAGTTTCCTTTTTTTATTTTTTCTTTTTATATTTGCCATTTACTTTTTTTATACCTAGCTAAATAAAAACTTGTTTCTTTTATTTATAAATATGTCTTCCTCCTACTTCAGATAATTAGTTTACACAGTTTTTTGTTCCTGGAATTAATTTTGTTCAATATAATGTTCTTTTTTGTTCCTTCATAGAGAATGTTTTGTTCCGCTTAATCTATAACATTACTTCCACTTTTGATTTTGCTAGTTTGTAATTATTTCTACACCACTATATAATTATGTTGTAATTATTTGTTCCTTTATTTAGAAATTTTGTTCCTCGTACTCTATAAATTAGGTCCACTATTTTTTCTACTTGCATTTTTTCAAAGATTTTTTGATCCTCATGCGTCAAAATCTTTTGTTCCTCTCGGTGATAATTTTGTTCTAATGTGAGACGTGATTTGTTCCACGGGTACTAAATTGTTTATCTGGTTGGCAAAAAATAGTGTACCACAGTAGTTCCAGTTTCCTTTTTTCTTTTTACTTTATTTTCATTTACCATGTACTTTTTCTACCCAGCTAAATAAAAACTTGTTCCTTTTATTTACAAATATGTATTCCCCTTACTTCAGATAATTAGTTTCACACAGTTTTTTGTTCATGGAACTAATTTTGTTCAATATAACGTTCTTTTGTTCCTGGTGTATATTTACTTGTTCCCTCCTTCAGAAAATATTGTTCCTCTTACATTACAAAATTACTTTCAATAATATTTTTTTGTTCCCTAGTGTATATCTTTTTGTCCTTAATTTGGAAGGTTTTGTTCCTCTTACTCTACAAAATTAGTTCAACTATTTTTTTTGTTCCCTAGTGTATATTTATTTGTTCATTCATTAAGAAAGTTTTGTTCCTCTTACTCTTAAAATTGAGGTCCCCCAAAAATTGTGTTCCTAGTGTATAATTATTTGTTCCTATTGCATAATTATTGTGCCTTCATTCAGAAACTTTCATTTCTCTTACGATACAAAATTAGTTTCACAAATATTATTTTGTTCCCTAGTGTATAATTATATTTTCTAATTTATAATTATTTGTTCCTTCCTTCAAAAAGTTTTGCTCCTCACTTCCTCTTACTCTACAAAATTAATTGCATTAATTTTTCTTGTTCATTAGTATGTAATTTTTTGTTCCGCTTACTTCCACTTTGTTTTCGCTAGTTTATAATTATTTGTTTGCCACTATATAATTATGTTATAATTATTTGTTCCTTCATTTAGAAATTTTGTTCTTCTTACTCTATAAATTAGTTCCACTAATTTTTTGTTCTACTCGTGTTTTTTCGATGATTTTTTGTTCCTCATGTGTCAAAATCTTTTGTTCCTCTCGATGATAATTTTGTTCTAATGTGAGACGTGATTTGTTCCACGGGGTACTAAATTGTTTATCTGGTCGGCGAAAAATAGTGTACCACAGTAGTTGTGTTTTCTTGTTTCCCCATGTTTTGGGACTTTTGTCCCGCTCAATCCCTATTTTAACGCTTATGCTTTGCATTTTTCTGGTAAAGCGTTCCCACAGCTTTTAGAAACTATATATATATCTTGCAGTAGTAGACGAACTGATACAATTCAAACACAAATAAGTAAAAAACATACAGATTGTTCGTCTAACGTTCAGTATGAAATTAGATGGAACACATGCAGTAACAGTGAATGATAACATATGTACGGAGGCCTTGTTTTTCAGTCCGGCGCAGGGGAGCAAGTGAGAAAAGAAGGCGTGTTTACACTTTACACTGAACCATGCTGCCAGGCAGCGATCGATGCATGCATGCACGGTATTTTTAGTCCTACCTCGCTATCTGATATAGAGAATTGTTGAGAAATAAACATGTGATCAATTGTATATGGAAGGGATATCTCTCAAGAGGTGTCTGCTGGGGAAAAGGTGTCTCTCTAATACACCTCTTCATCCTGTATATAAGTGGGTCTCCCACAATGCAATAATATAAGAATCTCATTTGTGTCTCTTTCTTTATTTCTTTACTTCATACTACAACACGTTATCAGCACGCTCGGACTACTGGTTCGGCCAAGATCAAAGAAGACTCATGTGACGAACTCGTCCACGCCCATCGAAGCATGCCGACATGCTGAAGAAAGCGATTGCCATAGATCAATTAACATGCAGTTGCATGGAACTAGTCAATTCTTAATGCATTGAAGATTATTTTCCTATTTTGGTTAGAATCGGTGAAGTAATCAATGCAATTTTTCGCCGTTGTGTCTTTCAATCAGCACAAAAGATGGCGCGTCTCATGCTGCAAGATCGGATGAGCAATGGCCTCGTCGAAGTACAGAGGAACAGCAGGTATAGTTCTTTCTGGCGACAATCCTCGATGCTATTCACGAAATTACGGTGGACAGCGGCGGCAGACTTCGTTCGTATGCGTTCTCCAGCGCGTCAAGGCAGCGGTGTCCGTCAGCATCGCTGCGGCGCCACGGCCAACAACCTCGACGCGGCCGTGACTTACCGGCCAGCACGCGGCGGCCCTCGGCACCGGTTTTTGATCGCGGCTTCAGGCAAGCACGGCCTAGCACGGTGTGGCAGGGCTACCCTAGGCACGGTACCTCTGGTCGGAGTCGGACGCGGCGCGACGGCGGCATGTCCTTGGCCCCGTAGCACTGACGGCCACCAGGCCTTCGCGCGGCACTGTCCAGGCATCGGTACGGCATGGGCATGAACATCAGACCAGGGCTCCTGCATAGAGGCAGCGTCTCCAAAGCGAGGTACTGTGGTCCCCTTGTCCAGCGCATGGCCCGGCCAGCGGCGAGCAAGGACTCGCCAGAGATCAAAGCGGCGGGAATCAGGGAACAGTGCGAGGCTAGTCCGGCGGCGTAGCGACTCGCTACGGTGCAGAAGCGGACATCACCGATGGTACCCCCTGACTGGCGTGGCCTCGATTTCCATCTTGTCGGTGGCGGTTATTCCCTCTTGGGGAATTGGTAACCGCGCAAAGGAGAGAAGAAAGGGAATTCTATCTCTTGGGCGATTTTACAAATCAGCCACTGTATTATA
This sequence comes from Dactylis glomerata, assembly GCA_007115705.1. Classification (NCBI taxonomy): domain Eukaryota; kingdom Viridiplantae; phylum Streptophyta; class Magnoliopsida; order Poales; family Poaceae; genus Dactylis; species Dactylis glomerata. The sequence continues at coordinate 4,076,317 of QXEO01000964.1, read as the reverse complement.
TTAAATAATTAAGGAGGTGTCTAGCCATCGCCCGTGCGACAGACAACATCCTTCATCGCACACAAAAAAAGGTAATTCACGGTCGGGACCAGGTGAAAACCGGACCGGCTCCATTCCTCGCTTCGGCCATGAGCAACGCTCCCGCAAGCCACGTGCACTGACCGGCCGACCATGCGCGCCCCGGCCTCCCTAGCTCTTCCCTGCTCCGGCCAGGAGCAACCTGCAGGCCGCGCACGCTGACCGGCCGACCATGCGCGCCGCCGGCCTCCCATCACGCGCCCCCTAGCTCCTCCCGTCGCGGCCCTCCCTAGCTCTTCCTGCAGACGCTCCCTCCTCATCTCCGGGGAGCAGCCGCCATGGCCGCCAGGAGCAGCAGCTCGGGCGGAGTAGCACGAGGGTAGATCGATGTCTTGCCGGTGGGAATTTGAGGGAGAGAAGGTCAGCGGGGCCGTGATGGAGAACGACAGTATAACCTGAGGCCGCCGGCGGCCGGAATTGGTGGTACACACCGTTGAGGAGAAGAGAGAAGGGAGAAATTGGAAAGGGGAGGGAGACGTGAGAGGAAGAAGATGACCACGTGAGCGTAACCCTGGAGAGATAAGGGAGACATTGACCACAGGTTCCATACGTAACAGAAGTTGGTATTTGCTTATTATGCTAATTTGTTGCCTTAAAATCACTTAATAGTATCTCAGATTATGCAAAAAAAATTGTCTGTATTGTAATTTTCCCTAGCAACAATATAGTCATCAAATTCTGAAGTTGTCCACAAATACTGTAAAATTGCCTACGGATTAAGTTGTTGATGGATGTAACGCAACATTAGTGTAGTTTTAGGCAATTTTAATGCAGTCGTAGGTAACTTAACTTTAGCAGTACCACTATGTTGTAGGTCAACTTCACATCACTGGTGAGCAATTTCGAAGCAGCACGAGGCAACTCAGTGCTCTTGTAGGCAATTTTACTGAAGCGGTATGCAATTTAAGATTAATGTAGATAACTTTAGTGTAGCTACCGGTAACTTGCTTCAGACAACTTCAACACTGTGGTATCATAGGCATGCAAGTTTGCAACTAGCGGTAGGCAACTTCGTATCTACAGTAGGAAAATTCTACTACCGCCTTTTGCCGCTCACGGTCTCTACTCCCATTGAACGCGACCTGACAGATCCCAAGCACGATCCGCACGTTGCCTCCGCACAATTATCCACGATCCCCGTTGTCATCGCCGCCCAGAAGCAGCGGTCCCCCGGCCGCAGTGCCAGGAAACCCCCTTTGAGTTCAACCCCTTCTAGCTCGTCCCATCGGCGCCTCGATAGTGACCCCATAAGTTTTGCTTGTGGACCTGGATCTTGATAGAGAACCGCCAGCGGATCACGCCTCTCGGCCTTCATCTTTGGTGGGCAACTTTTCAAACTACGGTAGGCATTTTCACAGCAGCAGTGACAATTTCAGCGCAGTTGTAGGCAACTATGCGGCAATGGTAAGGAACTATGCTTTAGAGGTAGGCAACAGTAGTCAACTTTGTTGTAGCGTAGTCAATTTTGCAACAGCAGGAGGCAATCACCATACTGAAGGCAACTTAGTAAGAAGAGTAGACAACTTCGTAAAGCAAGTTTGTGTTCTGACGGTAACTTCACAACTATAGTATGCAAGTTCACAATATTTGCAGACAAAAACCTAATATAGTTAAGCAACTATTGTATCATTAAATGATATAATTGTGCAACTAATATAGCATGTTACGCAATAAAAATTGGAAGAATTCGCAACTAATATGTGTTGTTAGGCAACTATCCGACAAAAATAAAGCCACTCCCTCTAATCGGAGGTAGGTCACCTTCAGATCAGTTGTGGGAAATTTCAAAGCAGCACTGGCAACTCAGTGCTGTCGTAGGCAACTTTATTAAAGCGGTATGCAATTTGAGATTAACGTTACACAACTTTGTGGCATCACAAGGCAATTTTTAGTGCAGCTATCGGTAACTTCGCTTCAGACAACTTTACCACTATGGTATTATGGGCTTTCATGTTTGTAACTAGCGGTAGGCAACTTTGTATCTACGGTAGAAAAATTCTCCTGCTACGTTTTGCCGCTCACGGTCTCCTCATCCTTTGGACGCGACCAAAAAAGATTCCAAGCACGATCCACATGCCTCCTTCGCACAATTCTCCACCATCCCTATTGTCATTGCCGCCAGAAGCGGCGGTCGCCCCGGCCGCGGTGCCAGGCAACCCCTTTCTGGTTCAACCCCTTCTAGCGCGTTCCATCGGCGCCGCGATAGTGATGACCCCATAAACTTTGCTTGCGGACGTAGATCTTGATAGAGAACCGCCTACGGATCACGCCTCTCAGCCTTTGTCTTCGGCAGGAAACTTTTCACAGGCAACTTTTTTACAACTACGGTAGGCATTTTTACAGCAGCTGTACTGCAAAATCAATCGATTATTTTGCATGTACGCGTACACACTAAACTAGCACCTTTTCTTCGAACGGTAACTAGCACCTAGAAAATCAGATCCATAACCACATGAAGCTAGCACCTACCAAATGCACACAGGAAGTTAGCAAGCAGAGGAAACCGAAAACGTGTTGACAGGAGACTTGCGGCAGCCTCGACCTTCTCGCCGATGCGGCAGATGAGCTTGGTGCCTGCGGAGATGTACAAGACGATGATGCGGCGGCGGACGGGTAGGCGGACTCGTTTGTGCGGCTTGGGATGCTCGCGTGGACGGGCTGCAAAGGCTGAGGTCGCCGGCGCGCGGGATAGCCCGTCGGAGGTCGGGGCATGAGCTTCCGCCCTTCCGGCGGCGTACTCGGGCCGGTCAGCGGGCTTGCCTGCAGGGGTCGGGACATGAATTGGGGCCCTCTCAACGGCGCGCGGTGGTGTGGGAACGGGGTGTGGACGTCAAACTGTCGCAGCTGCGTTGCCAAGCATCGGGATTCTGGGCAGTAGAACTCTGCATCTGGACATCTTCTTGAAGCTATCGCGCTGCTAAGATGAGCATGTCCGCCGCCCCGGCACAGGTAGCTCGAGAAGTACGGGAAGGCCTCCGCGACAGAGCTCGGATGAGATCTTCTCGTCAGGTGGTTGCCGGGGCCCTGGCCAGAGGATGCACGGGAGGGGATTGTGGTGGCGCGGGACCCTGGGGTAGGTGCAGGCGGCGCTCTGCGTTGGTAGGCCGGCCGGCCAGTAGCCGGGCGGCACGCTGGGCTGGTCCGCCAGCGAATGGAACCTCGGTGGCGCAGTGGGGTATTCTGCCGATGTGGGGCGGGCTGCGGTAGTTCGCCGGCGAAGGGAGTCGAGAGCGGTGATGTGGGGCTGCACCTTGGCGATACGCGGTGGGGAGGTGCGAGATCGCCGGAGGACTACGTCGGAGCAGGACCACCAAAATTGAAGGAGACCGGGGGAGAAGCTGCGCCGGACGAGGACAGTGGAGGGGTGAGCGGCGGCAGGGAGATGCGCCGGTGGGGAAGGATTGGGCGGCGCGCGGGGTTACCGGCCATGGCGGCGAGCATGGATGGCAGGACAGGTCAACGCGCGTTGTGGATATTTTCCTAGGCAGTTGTTTTCTCCATAGGCTTGGATGCTCATCCCGCGGTCCACACGCGGCCGACGAGAACGTCGTTCTATCGCGCGCGCGCTGGGAAGAATTTAGGATTAAATAATATCTATATAAGTCCATGTAATTATAGGTTAAGCACATGCTTACTAAAAATTATAGTGGAGCCAATTTGGCTCATTGGACTCAGCAGTTCAGCCCTCGGGGTTGTTTTCAGCACTTGAACCAAAACGGAATTGTTATTTGCGTTCTATGCCCGATAAATATAGTCTTGCTAAATTGCATAATAATTGATTATGCATCATTTTACGTAGTGTAAAATGAACGTATGTATTACGTGAGTAATACGTTTGTAAAGCAATATGTGTAATCCATTATTCGTAATAGAATATGGAATTTGCTTGCAAGTTTGGAAAACATAAGGTAGCAAGGTGTATGACACTTGCCTGACTATGTCAAATTTATATTGACGAATCACAAAGTAATGGCTAGATGGCATCTACTACTTAATTGTAGACTATGCACTATTACCGTGAGGTTTATATGTCATTTTGACATAATGACTACCTTCAATTTTGTACACAACCTATGGATTGCATTATAGCAACAAATTAATTTCGTTCATAACTGCGAGGTCTACACCACATTGTGATGATTATCTTCAATGTGTTTTAGTTAACACAAGGTTGTGATAAGCTCCATAAGAGAGAGGTCTACACTACTTACGAGTGATTACCTCCATGTGTTTAAAGCAGAATGAAGGCGCAATAGTTATGGCATGGTATCATAGCAACGATATAATTTTCATTCTCAACTATGATGTCTACATCATTGGTGACTACTTTCATGATGTTTTTCAAATATATGATAGCTTCATAGCATTTGTCATTTGTTGCGACTTTGGTGTCACATATTCCATCAGGAGTGGAATCCATGGAATTGCCGGTGACAACATCGTAAGTTATGCTATGAAGAGAATTATGCAAAATACTTGCATATTTTGATGATTACCTTCCATTTAACACAACTTATGAGACATCATAATAGCTATGAATTAAGTTTCATGCACAACTGAGAGGTTTAATTCACTTCATGGTGATGACCTTCATGTGTTATAAATAACATAAGGTTGTGGAGGCTATGATCGGTGGGAAATGTCCATAAGAGTGAGGCACCACTAGGTGGTTGACTACCTCTATGTGTTAAGGAAATTTAAGGTTTATCCCTTTTGAGGTGATTACCTTTAATTTAAAGATTTAGACCACATTGTGGTGATTATCTTCTTGTGGAAGGTTTACACTATGGGTCACTAAATCACCATGACCATGATTATGTTTAGCCATAGCATTTTCATCCTACTTAATTTGCTAAAAGTAAATTAATACATGAGCATTTCATGTAGCATATGGCCGACCTTCCTTTGAAAGGAAATGCGATGAGATGACATTAGGTTGGAGTAATTATCCAACATGGGTCAAGGACATATTATGTCAACTTGTGGCCTTGTCGCCACAGAAAATCCACCTGTAAAGAATGTCATGGCTATTTCTAATATAGCTATAAATTATGCATGTTTGCATTTATGTGGCATCGCAATGACTCACTTCTCAAACTAAGTATTTAGTGGATGATGAATATCCATATGCTCTTTGGGAGACTTTCTTGCGGAGAGATATGTTATTATAAGCGCAACACGAATGACAATTCATTCGTATTTGGGACTTCAAGTCCTTTGAGGCTTATAATTATGTTGCCTATAAATCAACATCGAGTTGAGATTACATGATAAGGTAATTTTGGATGCAAATCTGATTATAAATCTGTATTGCACTTTATGTTCTCCTATGATGGTAAATAGAAATGCCATCTTTATTTTAGGCTAAAAATATGATGAACTTCTTATGAATATTCATCAGGTTCGCCCAGCGGGTGTGACACCATTGCCTGAAATTCATGCTGGTGCTTTTAGTACTAAGCGATTGAGTGGTTTGAGAACCACGAGGAGTTAAACATAAAGTGAAAATAAAATGGCAAATATACCATGGCGTATGTATCTCAAAAGGGAAGGGATCATTTAAGATAAAAATAATTGCAATGACAAAGTATCATACCAATGATTACTAATCTGTCATGTATTGGGTTGAATCATACCACCGAGTCATTGGCAAGGCAAATGATTCAAATGGGAAAGTTTTGACGTTCAACTTTAAAAGGAACAACTATAAAATATTCTGGTATGTAGATGGAAAATGACTCCTCTACTTTGATGATACACTTGTGGATGGTTATTTCCAAGATATTATGGAGAACTCTTGTAGTCTCCTGGTTATCCCATAATATCATGTGCCTATAATTGTACTACTACATGTAGTATAATTTGCAACATCTTGTCCCTTGGACATGATCGTTGAGAAAATTGAGTGTATGAATTAGTTCATACTCAATATTGTTGCGTACACAATAATTTGCCATCCTTTGTCATTATGACACATGGAAATTATTGACAATTCCATTGGCCATAACTTAAAAGTTGCAATATTCCCAATAATCATGAGATTTTTATGAGCACTGAACGTGCCATAGGGGAATTAATTTTAAGGCACTCTCACCTTAAAATTTGAAATGAGCCGACATGATTCTTGAAAGCATTCAAGAATATATGTGGATTGCTCATCCATGTATGGGTTATGTTCGTACTTCATGGTTTTAATAGACGCATCTAGAAGATGGTCTTAGGTGTGTATCATTCACACAAAATCATGTGCTTACTGAATTAAGTGCTCAAATTGATGAATTTAGAGCAAAGTATCCTAACGTGGGATAATGCCATTGAATGGAATTGTTAATGAATTTGATTCATGGCCATTCAATGGTTATATTCAGTATGTGTACATACCCAAAATGGTCTGGCTAAACTTCTTATGAAAGAGAGTTAAAATTGCATGGCCAATGTTGCAGAATTGTGATTTTCCAACATTTTGTTGTTGGTAAAATGCGGTTTCACACGTCGCATATTTGGTCTAATTTAGATCAAATGCATATAATACTCCATCCCCTAGCAGTTTGTACATAGAAATTAGTGAATTATTTCCCATCTGCGGTAATTCGGTTGTATACCGATATCACCACCCCAGCGTATATCATGGGGCTTCACATATATTTGGGATCTATATGAGGAATAACTATGGTATGATTGTTAATCCATCAAATACCTTAACCCAAACAAGGGAGTTACTGTAGCCCGTATGCTGATTGCAATAAGCAATAAATACATTCTCTGGCATTAGGGGGAGATGAGTACCACAAAGAATGTCATTGAATAAATAAGAAATGTCGTAGACATTTTGTCCACGTACTTAAGAATCTGAACTGGAGGTTCGGGTTATGAGAAATTTGTAAAATGTTGCAAATAATCTGCCAAATTATTTACTGATGACAAAGGTGTCACTTTGGTCAAGTACCAGAACGAGTGGAGGTACCTAATAAACCACTCGTGCCCCCAAATGAGAGCAAGAGGGGGAGAATTCTGGTCACTTGAGACTAAGTTCTTGTATGTTTCCATTGAAACAAAGTAGATGGTCTCCTAAGTCAGTAAATTTGATTCAACCTCGAGTTGAGTGACACAAGATGGATGTGTATCATCCAGAGCCCAACACAAATGTGCACAAAAGTTTAAGTGCTGGGAGATCAGAACACCTTACTCCGTTGTTGTGGGAAATCACAAGGAGTTAAGAGGTTATAGAATTCCACAAAAGATATTGATTGATGAGAATCGAATATGAGAAAGTCTACATATGTCGAGATATATTTCTTCTTGGTAATTGCTAAATAATCCTTTTGGGTCCTGAACCAAAATCCATGGAAAGTGTTGTTGCACTTATATTGGTTCAAATGAAAGGAAGCAATTGAAGAAGAGTAGAGCTCGCTCATCAAAAGAGAGGTGTTTACAATTGTAAAACCTTCTCCTCATAAGTATCTTCCGTAGGAAAGAGAATTGATTTTTCGTTTGGAAACGAAAATAAATGAGGTGGTGAGAAAAGCGAGGCTTATAGCATAAGGGTTTCCGCAGAGACTTGACATCGATTACGATGTTGCATACTTTCTAAGGTATGAGTGGAATTATATTTCGATAAAGAATGTTATTGGCAGTACAAATTCATGTGGTTGATGTGTGTAGTAGCTACATACTCACATGGGACAGTAAGTTCGAATATGCATATTGGAGTCGCTGAAGGACTCAATATTCTGAATCCAAACAAAATTGCAACATGAATGTGTGGAACTTCTGAAGTCATTCTATGACTTGAAGTAGTCGGATAATTGTGTGGTACGACCGACTAAGTGAGTTCTTCCTAGATAAGGATAACTCTAATATTGATGATTGTTGATGTGTATTCACGAAGAAATCCTTAATTGGATTTTATATCACATGTGTGGTGTTGATGATCTTATCATCGATGTCTAAACGACCTATGGATACACACAATCACTTTAAGATGGAGATTTGGGTCAACCAAATTGTGCTTAAGTTTGTAACTTGAAGCATATTCCCCCAGGAATAGATGTCTGTCAGTCTTCATATATCTAGAAATATTGGAGATGTTCAATATGGGTATATTACATCAGTGACATATAAGGTCATATTATACCTAATATTGGGATACAAATCCTTTTATAGGTAGGGGAAATGGTGGCATGATAGCTGGACATGAAGTTCCATATCTAAACACCATCGGAGCACTCAATTATCTTGCAGAATATGTCAGGCCTGACATTATAGTTGTTGGCAAGTTATTGAGAGTGTTATTCCCCAAAGGGTATAAGATTTGTGTATGGAATATTCTCATATATGTCCAAGGCACAAAATATCTTGATTAATACTATCATGAAAATCAAGATTGGACCATGGTGTGATATACGATAGTGGCTAATTATGTGATCCCAACGGTGCCATATCAAAGACTGGATTTACTGGAAGAGTATTCTGAAGAAATTCTTCTGAATAGACTCTAAATGAGTCCTTCCAATGATCACTCTGCGGTAATTATTTAAAGCATCACAAGATGTGTATGGCTTTGCAGAATGATTGGTCACATGTGAAATCATGTGGAGGTTATCATTATCTACCAAGATAATGTCACTTGTATTGCTTACGAGTTGTATTCATCCTCAAGAATTAAAGGAATGTAAGAGGATAATTTGCAAACAATCTATTGTGACATTCACTATATCTCTACCAACGTTTATATTCCAGAATTAGGTTCGTGGAATTGGTATGGGATAACCTTGAGGTTTGCAATGTTTAGGGGGAGTAAAATCCCAAGTTATAACTCGTTGATGATCTCCCGATCACTGATATTGTACTCTTTTTCCCTTTATGAGTTTTCCCTAAGGTTTCTCATACAAGGTTTTTAATGAGACAATACAAATACAAGTGCAGACATATGTCATATGGTTTCTCCTTATATTTTTCCCACTGGGTTTTTGAAGGAGTTTTCGATGGCATATTGTTATAATGTTTCTCCTTAATTTTTTCCACAGGGTTTTTAGGAGTTTTTGGATTGCAATATACAGATGACAAATTGATCAAGGGGGAGTATTGAGAAATAAACATGTGATCAATTATATATGGGAGGGATGCCTCCCAAGAGGTGTCTGTTGGGGAAAAGGTGTCTCCCTAACATACCCCTTCACCCTGTATATAAGTGGGTCTCCCACAATGCAATAATATAAGAGTCTCATTTGTGTCTCTTCCTTTATCTCTTTACTTCATACTACAACAAGAATGACCAGCTTATATATCCCGGGGGTGCTCGTTCGTTGCATGCATTAGCTTGTCAGAGACGCAGCGTACCGATTACGGAAGCCTGCCAGCGTGCCAGCCTAGTGTTTCCGTCACCACGGTCGTTCATTGTAGTTAAAAAATCTTTAAAAGATATAAATCGGCCGGGAAAGATCAAAGCCCAACAGAGCGATTCCTTAAGCGAAACGGTAGCCAGGCGCGCGTACAATCTAGCCCCGATCAAGCTAACCATTGAAAAGTGGGCCTGGCCCAACTCTACGACCCCTAAGGGCACGTACAATGGGGTGATGTCAGCCTTCCCTTAGAGGTGCCATGTAGGATTTTTGCTTAGTTGGAGGAGAGAGAAATAAGAAAGAGAAGATTGTCTTTCCTTAGCTAAGGGATGATCTCTTAGAAAATAAGAGAAGACTATTTCATGCATTGTACCATTTGTCTTCCCTTAGCCAATTAATTTCTTACTAAAAATAGTTATTTCACATTAATTGTTAGAGATGACAATAAGAGATAATGCATTGTAGAAGACATATTTGGTGCTTTCTCTAGATGATGTGGAGGGCTAAGAGAAGGCATGTCTTCTCTACCATTGTACATGCCCTAATAAGTTAAAACAGCCGGAAATTGCGTTCAAAAAAGATAATAATCAGTGATCAACGATAATAATCAATTTGGGCAACTAATATAGCAATGAAACTTTGCCTTGTGTTCATTTGGGGCACTTCTAAAAGTGTCTCTAATAAATTTTGGGGCTCTTCAATCAAATGCCTCTAATTAAAATCTATTTAGGGGATTTTCAAAAAAAGTGCCCTAAAAAGAATTAGAGGCATAAGTAAAGGAGGCACATTTCAAAGTGCCTCAAAAGATATTTAGGGGCACTTTATTTAACATTAGAGGCATTTTGAAGTGCCCCATATTAACTACCATGTTGTAGTGACTCTAAATCTAAATCTAAATCTAAACTACATATAAAAGAGCAAATTTGATAGGAACATTTAATCCGAACCGTTTATTCATCTAAATCCAATGGCCCAGATTGCTGGAATGATGAGAACCTCAACAGGCTGCTCCAGTACATCTGAAAATTCTCAATCTACGATTTCTCTGTCTCGCTCGCTAGCGCACAACAACTCTAGGGTATCCCTGCCGCCATCCAACTCTCCTCCTTCCACCTGCCCGGACCTCTATGTGGCTCCAGATGCTTGACTCCAGGCAAAGGAGAGCACACCGGCCGGAACAACCACGCGCACGCGCATGTGGCAGCGGGAGGCGATGCGGCGGAGGAGAGCGCCGTGGCCGGGATAGCCACGCGCACGTGCGTGCGGTGGTGGGAGGCGCCCATGAGCTTTGGAGTGCCGGGACGCGCGAGTTCTATCATTCTATGCCATATCCCTCGAGTGGCACGCCGCCTCCTCGAGCTCGCACCCGGCGGACGACAACGCTGCCAGCAGAGGGCGACGGCGGGCGGCACCAGTAGGCTAGCAATCTTGGAGCTAACCGGTGAGTTGACCGGCACCAAGCATCGAGGGGGCTGAGCGGCGGGTGGCGAAGGGAGTGGCGGGCATGGAGGGCAGCCGCGGGCGGCGACAGTTTGCTTGCAATAGACCGGCGAGCTGACTCGCGCCAAGCGTCGAGGGGGCTGGGTAGACGTTCGCCGCTGCGGAGGAAGGACAGGGACATGCGCCCTCCACTATGACCTACCCCCACTAGTGGAAAAATGGGCTTCCATTCGTCCTATTTTTCCCGAACCAAATTCGATCCGCGGCTAAAGGGTCCATCAGTCCCGGTTCATTTGAAAATGTGGGCCAGGGGATATTAGTCCCGGTTCAAAAGGGACCTTCAGTCCCAGTTTCACCTAACAGCCGGGACTAATGCCCCATGGCCCTTTAGTCCCGGCTCGTGGCACAAACCGGGACTAAAGGTTCGTGCCAGGAGCCAGGACCAATGACCCGTTCAAACGAACCGCCCTTTCGCGCCAGTTATCGATCGACGATGCTTCGATATCGATCGACATTACGATGATGCTTTGTAGTCGCGCGCGCTGATCGGGAACCGGCGCCGGCGCACCTTGGAAACTCGCCTGCATTCACATCACCGGCGTGCTCATCTTCCCTCTCTCACTATATAAAGCACTCATATTTGATCATCTAAGCACACCATCTAGCCTCTTCTTCCCCAAAACATCTCCCACACATCACCATACTGCCGGCGCCCGCGAGCTCTCTCTCCCTCGACAATGGAGGAGCAACTTTGGCCCCGGTCTCGGATCTACTATGTGGTCATCGAAGAGATGAACTTCACCATCACGGAGACTCTCCGTGCTTCGAGGGTGGAGAAGTGGATCCGCTTGGTCAAGCGCCGGTTCCTCGACGATGCACCGGTCAAGTGCGTGGGCTTGGACTGTGAGTTCACCACTCACGTGCGCCCTCAACGTGCCGCCGTCCTTCAACTCTCGGTGGCATCCGAGATATTGGTCTTTCAAATTTGCAAGGTCAATGACGTGCCGCAACTACTCAAGGACTTCTTGAAGGACACCACCATCAAGTTTTGTGGTGCGGCTATCAACAACGATCTGCGCATGCTAAGGCCATACGGAATTGTTATTCCGTCCGCGTATGATCTTCAACAGGTTGTCCCAAACCCCACTAGCAAGCTAACGCTGAGTCTCTATGATTTGGCCAATGCTACTATTGGGACACATCTTGAGAAGAAGAAGAGGGACAACAAGAAGAAGAAGGACAAGAAGAAGAAGGAGAAGAAGTACAAGAAGATGGGAGAAGAAGAAGATGAAGAAGAAGAAGATGATGAAGAAGAAGAAGATAAACTAATTTTTGGTTGGGAAAAAGTTTCATTGAGCTTCAACCAACTATTGTATGCCGCTTTACACGTTCGCCTAGGCTTTGAGATTGCTAGGAGATTCTGGTAGCTAAAGGGCTACAATAGCCATGTTGATCGTCTTAACCTTAATAATTAGGTGGATGATTATGTATGGAAAAATGTTGGATGAGCTTGCTTGGAAAATGTACTCCCTTTGAGCCATGTCGATGAGTATGTTTGGAAAAATGTACTCCCTTTGTTTCGGTTAACAAAGTCTACTAATTTTCGAATTTGTGATTTTTCAAGTATTTTGGCTTTTTTGAATATTTTAATCATCTAAAAATTAATAATTAAATTATACATAAAGATTATTTGAAATTCATTGGTGCTTATTATTCTTAATCATTGTTTCTTATTTTGTGAATTTATTTGGAATTTAAAAAAGTAATATTATATATTACCAAAGTGTATAGGTTAATAGAATTAGTACAATACCATTATCAAGAAGTCGCGAGCGCAGTCTTAGAAGCTGGTAGGGAAGGAATGGAGAAGTTAAACGTGCTAAGGATAGAACAGTGTGAGGATGTGTGACCGACCGGGAAGTGAGGACCACAAGTACTTGTAATTGATTTGAGATATAGAGTGAGAGCCATAAGTATCTAATTTGATATGAGATATGAGAATAGAGATGATTAGATAATAGAGAAATAAAGAAATAAAGAAAATAAAAAAATATAGAAATTCCGAAACAGAAAATACAATTTTATTCTGAATGGACCTATAGTCCCGGTCCGTGTTACGAACCGGGACCAAAGGTCCTCCAGCCGCAGCACATGCCTTGGGCCACATGGAGGACCATTGGTCCCGGTTCGTAAGCAACCGGGACTAAATGCTGGAGCCTTTAGTCCCGCTTTGTTAGTCCCGATTGCGGCAACCGAGATTAATGGGCTTTACAAACCGGAATTGAAGGCCTTTTTTCCACCAGTAGCCGTCCGGTGCAGACAAGGATATGGGTGGCCGGCTGGCCGCGCTGAGATCAACGAAGACACCTAGGTAAGTTAGAACGATGGGCCCTTGCATGTTAGGCCTTCGCTGTTTTTCCCATGAGGCTAAAGTCTGCTATGTCATTCTATTTTTGTTCAGTTTAGCTTTGTGCTAACAGATCAGAATAATAATTTAGCGTTTCTCATTTATTGACTCACCACATAGGTTGTACGATTTGGCTACTGAAGGTGTCGATCATCCCATAGGTTGTACGATTTGGCTACTGAAGGTGTCGATCAAGTCTTTGAAGTTCAGAATGCAGAGATCATGCAGAGATCGGATGTGAGACGTTGTAGCAGAGTCAGTTCTAGCATTTCACGGTCACAACTAATATTTCAGGGACTTCCTCATTGATAATTCATAAGCAAACATCAGCCACGATGTTTAAGTTATATATATGGATCTTGTTTCATACATGCGAAAAAGGTTCAATTAAAGCGGCAGTCTTAGATCCAACCTCAATTTTGTAGACTCATACAGGTGTATAATGTCGCATTGATTAGTAAATATATAAGTCATAGAGTTTGTAAGCTTCCAGGACTGTATATAAGGCCACATCTAAGTTAATGCGCAATTTTGCTACTCTTTCTTTCCAGTATATTAACCTATGATCCTATACATCCTTATATTTATTTGGAATCAAGCAAACTGCTGTCTGTCGCTTCATTTTTGATAATCATAGCATTCTTAGGCAATTCAGGTATACATCATAATTCCATATTCTACTTCTAATTATCCTATCCATGGATATTATCGATTGTTTCAGTTGACTAAGTGACCTCAAAAGTAGCAAGATGGTACAAATTACAAATATCATTCAGGATGTGTCCTTTTTGAGTTCTCTTGTTTATTCTTCTCTGAGCAAAGTTCAATACTTGAGTTTATTTGTCACCATTTTGTGCCTCAGTTTATAGTTCCACAAAGCGTCATGTTTCAAGCATAATTAATTCGGTTGTCGTCGTTTTGGCTGATATATGTAGCATCCACTGGCATCATCCCTCTCTCTTCTGAGGCTTTAAAACACATTAGCGAGGCTTCTTATTTTTAATGCATTTTCTTACATGTTCTTCGTGCAATATCATTTGAGTTCTGATCAGGAGAGAGACCATGTGGTGTTTCTATAGAAGTCAGGTGAAACCTTAGCATCAAAGTTTACACATGTCATAACAATCATGAGTAATTTGAAGAAGGGTGAACATGACATGGATTTATATTTTGACGAGCCAAAGATGACTCATTTCAATTTTGTTGAGGCATACATGGTTGTATTCATCCCATTGTTTATGTCGATGAGATTCAGATTGTTATTTTTGCCTCCTAAAGTTTCTGATTTTTTATCCTCTTACAGTAATGTCATTTGATAGTTATGATTCAATGTTTTTCTTTTTCATTTGATTTATCTAGACGGTCCTTGGTTTCTTTAAACCATTCTTAAGCTTGTGATTTGTCTCCTTGCCTAGAGGCTATTGTATCAAAAATAAGATTTTTAAAGTTGATTAGTATCAGTTTTTAAGAGGATTTTTGTGTTCGAAATAGAAACGTGTGTTACACGTGCAATCTTACTAGTGATTCTACAAAGGTAGAACTAGATAAATCGGAACAGTAAATTTCGAGCGAGCTATTGAGCTATGGTCTCGTGGTTTCATCGCTGCCCATCATTCCATACACATGCTTTTCATCGTGATCCCTTCTTATCCATTGCATGCCTCCGGCTCTTTGCCTCCCTCGCTAAATCTAGCTGCCCATGGAGTTTATTCTCCATAATGTATCATCGGCCTTGACAGCATGTTGCCTCCCCATTGGAGGGCTACATAGGAAATTATCGATATTTGTTTTCCCGATGGCCCCCACAACAGGCGCTCTCTCGACCAGGGTGGCGATCGCCACTGTAACGACCCGAAGCCATGTTCATGGTGGGATTGCCTCGATCCTCTCCCATGGAGGGCCATTGGGAGAGGGGCGACATAGCCACGCGTCGCTACAAAGGGGATTCTCGGCCGCGGGGAGTTCTGGATCATCATTTCCACCGTTTCCGCCTCCCATCGCGCAGCATCTCCCGACCCAGTTCTGCGACGTCTCGCCAATTAACTCTGGCGATTCCTGCGGATGGAGGTGAGGATGCGCCATGCAGCAACGCGGTTGAAGGAGAAGGAGTTTTAGGAGGAGCGGGACGAAGCGGGTGCAAGCTCAGGGACGCATTCGACACTCCCGGGCGATGGATGTCGGGGATGCTAGAAGTCGCGTTCGGGAAACCGCACGCCGGTTCATCGGGCTTCTCGATCCTCATCTGCGATGGCTCCATCAACATCAGCGCGAGCGCTAAGCGACCCGGCTGAACAAGGCGCTCGAGGAGCGATTCCGCCTTCGATGAGGCCTCGGACGATGAAGCCTGGTTTGAGACGTCTCGCATCCATGAGCTCGGTCATGGAGAGGTCGTGGAGGTGGAACTAAAGGAGGATGTTTAGATGTTTGTTGGCCCGTAGGTATGGCAGAAAACATTGTAGATTCCTCGGAAAATAGGTTGTCCCCGCCATCTTCGTCTGCCATTGGAGCAAGCTGTAGAGATGGCGAATCTGCACGCGCCTCAGATGTGGAAACTAGTTAAGAGTATGAGAGGGTTCTTGATAGCACAGGTGGATGCGGCAAATTCGATCATGAAATTTAGCTACCACACAACATTCCTATCAGAGATGGTGCAGAGTTGAGGATGATCAGATAGGAAGCAGCAGACTTGGTTGAAGCAGGGGAAGACATCGATCATGTTTGGATCCTGCAGAGCAATGGGAGTTTCCTAGTTTGAACTCAAATGAAAAAGTGCGCTCCAAGGAGATTCGTGCTATGGAGAGGATGGGATCAAAGTACGGAAGAAGGAAGAGGGGGTGGGGGCCAAGATGATAGCAACATGGAAACCTTTTTCTAGCAGCTGTGGCATATTCCATGGCATCCCACCTACCCTAGGGCTACCCCCAATATAAAGCAGCAAACATAGAGCTCTAGGATTTATTACTTGCTAGTGGCGACAGCGGCGGAAGAACCTACTAGAGTCGCTTGTCTGGGTGTTGAAGCCGATCAGGGTGTTTTGTGTTGTTCCTAGGTTAGGGAAGGCTAGCATAGGAGGTATGAAGGGAAGAGGCAGAGGGGCTCCAGGTAACAAAGAACAGTGGCCACAACATCAGATGCAACAGCAGTTCTAGCAGCAGATGCAGCCGCCGATGGAGTTTGGTCAGATTCCACAATATGGCTATCCTCCTCCTTTTGGTTTCATGCGAGGGGCTTTGCCTTCTCCTGGGGGATTTAATGGTCCCTTTCCCCAATTTCCCCCAAATCCACCTTTTGGCATGCAATAAAACCAGTGGATTGCTCCACAACAAGATGGGAATCGGCAACAATAGTAGTAGTCTTAGAGCAGTACTGATCAGGCTGGGAAGAACAAGAATCATACTAAAGCAAAGAAGAAGCTGGTGGCAGCTCCAAAGGAAGCACCCTTGGTGCCTGGGCCTGATAGCTTTGCTCAGATGAACTATACTAGTTCTATCTGCATGTGTTGTGTGGAACCAAGCCACCACCAGACTATGTGCACTAAGCAGTTGTTTTGCTTTATCTGCAAAGCTACCACTCATCCAGTTGATGAGTGTCCAGTCAGGAAAAGACCATATTAGATGGCTAAGTATATAGGGAGTGCTGCTACAGGTTTGGGCTTTTATCACATTGAGTTGCCAGAAGTTGTGATAAACCCTATGGCCTCTTTAAAGAACTACGGTGTGGTGATTTTTGAAGGATGTGAAGTTTCTAGGGGAGAGCTAGCCTCTGATTTTTCCAAAATGTACAAAACAAATTGCCCTTAGCATATTAGGGAGCCGGGGCAGCCAGACACTTTCTTGGTTAAGTTCCCACCTCATATCACCGTTGAGCAGGTAATTGGTTACCCCAGGTTTGGCTTATCCAAAGAAGGTATGTGGGTCAAGGTGGAAGCTTGGTCTAATGATCCTGAACCTGTGTAAACCTTGACTAACGTCTGGATTAAAATTACTGGACTACAGTCAAAATGGTGTGAGTGGAACACTTTGGACCAAGCTATTTCTATTTTTGGCATCATGAGAGATGTAGACTGGCTGAGTGTCTTTAAGAAAAATGCTCAGGAAGTGAGACTAAAGGCCACCTGCATGGATCCTTCCAAAGTCCCACCAGGCAGGCTCTTTGAGTTTCATAGAAACTTGTTTACTTTGGGATTCACTGTGGAGAAATCTGTGCCTAGTATGGAGGAAGAGGATCTCCTTGGAGAAGACCTTGAGGACCAAACTAGGAGGAATAATTGGAATTGAAATGGTGGAGACAAAGGGATGGATACTGATGGCACGACTAGTGTCCCTCCTAATGGCAACCTGGGAGCTACTAGCTCTACCAACAATACTCAAACCAGGAGGCACCCACAGGACAAGGATGTCTATCAACCTGGGAGAACCAAAAGAGTTGGAGGGTCCTTCCACTGCTTCTGTTGTCTATTAACTCTTAGCGCAAAAAGGAGTGATAGACAAAGAGGGTTGCTTTGTGTGGGACAAATCTGTAGTAGAGGCTAGTGTTTTGGAAGAAACTGAGTAGTTCTGGGCAAAAGAGAAAGTTATGGATACTTCTTTTCAGCAAAGACTGGAAGATGCGTGGATAGAGAAATCAATCTGCCTGATGATATAATGCCTGACTTTGATAATGCTGAGGTCAAAGAGAAGCTCCTTCAATAGAACAATCAGATGGGGAAGAAATATAAGTGGGTCCTATTCAAGCTCTAAGACAAAGCTCTAGGATTGACAGGTCCAAGGATATCATGGAAAAAGCAGAAGAAAGGAAGAGACGGACTAATCTGGAGATTCCTAAACTGAAAGGTATAATGTGTTCTAATCCTTTCTCTTCTTTACCAATTCATGAACTAGATGAAAGAGCTTATAGAGTTGGTATTTCCATTAATGAAACAATGCTAGAAATAGAGGGGCAATCTGATCTTCCTAGTTCCTCCTCTAGTATGCCTCTTTCTACTAAAAATGATAGGCAAGAGGAACTGGAAAATCACCGGACTGAAGTAATTAGGAAGTCTCCGGGCAAGAACCCCGGGAAAAAGTGCCAATGATTTGTTGCTTAGTAGGAGCATCTCTGCTCCTGGTAGACATAAATTCATAGATGATAATTTGATTCCTTTGCATTTAGACTATGTAGGTTTTCAGGAAACAAAGAAAGAATAGTTTAGCAGCTCTTTCTTGAAGTATCTTTTAGGAAATATGAATTTTCTTGGAATCACTTACCTGTTGTAGGTTCTACTGGTGGTATCCTAGTAGGTGTTAATTGTGATCTTTTTGAAGTGGTAGCTTGGGAGATTAAGCAATTTTTTTGTTAGTGTGGTTGTTAAGAATAGGGTTAATGATTTTATTTGTAGAATTACTATAGTGTATGGCTCTGCCTATGAGGATAGAAAGCATGTGTTCATTTCTGAAATTCATGAGCTCTTTCTTCACTGGGAAGGCCCTGCTCTGATAGGCAGCGATTTCAACCTGGTTAGGTCTTCAGAAGACAAAAACAATAGTAATATAGATTATAGATGGGTAGACAAGTTTAACTCTTGGGTAGAAATGTGGGCTTACCTAGAAATAGGGTTAACAAGGAGAGCATACACTTGGGGGAATAATCAGGAGAATCAGGTGATGTGTACACTAGATAGAATATTCTGCACTAGAAATTTTGACTCTGCTTTTCCCGTATAAACTGCAAGAGCTTTATTTAAGATTGGGAGTGATTGTACCCTCATTCTTTGGGAATCTGGTGAAGCCAGAAGGCCTAAAAGAGTGGTTCATATTTAAAAATGGTAGTTAGTGTTGACACTATGCAAGATGCCAACTTGTTGGGACTCCAAGTGCAGAGTGTTGTAGCAAGAGGAAATTTTCCCCACAAAGAAACTCGGGGTTTATATCGAACTCTCGGGGAACAGTCGAAAAAGCTCTTGTCGTTCTTCTTCAAGCAACCAACAAAACAATTTCCTTATCTTGTGTCCCCAACTCCACCGAGTGGTTGTCAACCACAAGATGTGAATGTAAGTAAAAAAAATCTGAGATGCAATAAAGTAAATAAGTAAATATGACGCGGGAAAGGTATTTTTGGGTTTGTTGTATATGCAAGAAAGTAAATATGTTTTTGTATTTTTGGAATAAAATGATTCTGAAAATAAAAGTATGAATAAAAGTGTTGGAAAGGACTTTCTTATGGTTAAAATTGGACCAGGGTTCATAGGTTCACTTGTCTACCCTCTCATAAAGTTCATAGGTTCATAGTTTCTTATGTTTTTGAATTCTCAGCTGTCATTGAGAAATTATAGCACATGTATTCTCTTTATACCTAGTGAGGTAACCATGGAAAGGTAAAACACCCTATAAGATCATGAATATTGTCACTATCCAATCACTACTACCTAGTTACTCCATCTAATACACACCATCCCCCTCTCGCACTCTCGCATACATGTGGAAGATGACGAAGACGAATATCGCGCCCCCTACCTAGCACGCCAGATGTCGTGGGTGCATCCACGGACACCAGGGGACTCTCCCACTAGATTGTATGGAAAGTGGCTTGGATGATATGCCTTCTTCATGGCAAAAACCACACATAGAACACACGACGATTTTACCCTGGTTCTGGCCGCGAGAGAGGATCTCGCGTAAAACCCTACGTCAAGCTGATACGTCTCAAACGTATCCATAATTTTTGATGCTCCATGCTTGTTTTTACACCATTTGCTTAGTGTTTCATTACACTTTGTGGCACTTTTATGCATTTTCTGGAACTAACCTATTAACAAGTCGCCACTGTGCCAGTTCTCTGTTTTCTGCTATTTTTGTGTTTCCGAAAAGTTACACAGGAAATAATCTCGGAATTGGACGAAACCAAAGCCAGTCGCCCAAAATTTCACCGAAGCTTCCAGAGAACCGAAGAGGAGATGGAGTGGGGCCACGAGGGCCCCACACAATAGGGCGGCACGGCCTGGCCCCTGGCCGCGCCCCCTATGTGTGAGGTCGCCTCGGTCCACTTCTGACGATGCCCCTTCGCCTATAAAGACCCCCTGACGGGAAAAACCTAAAGACCCGATCACTTTTCCAGAACACATCGCGATCCGCCGCCGCCGTCGACCCGAAGATCGGGAGGGTCCAGAAGCTCTTTCTGGCACCCTGCCGGATAGGGGAATCGTCACCGAAGGACTTCTTCATCGCCATGCTTGCCTTCGGCGCGATGAGTGAGTAGTCTACCTTGGACTATGGGTCCATAGCAGTAGCTACATGGTTGTCTTCTCCACCATGTGCTTCATGTTTAGATCTCATGAGCTGCCTTACATGATTGAGATCACTGTTATGTAATTCTACATGTTTGGTTTGTTGGGATCCGATGAATATTGGTGTTATGATTGAGTTGATGTACTGAAATTTATCTTATGTTATCTCTATGTTGTTTATGATCTTTCATGCTCTCTGTTGTTAGTAGCTATCTTGGCCGAGTAGTTGCTAGTGACTCCAAGAGAGGGTATTTATGCTCGATAGTGGGTTCATGCCTCTATTTAATCTGGGGGAGTGACAGAAACCTCTAAGGTTGTAGATGTGCTGTTGCTACTAGTGGGAAAACAACATTCATATGCTTGAGGGCATATGCTTTGTTTACATTACACACTTTTCTTAATGCAATTATCTGTTGTTCGCAACTTAATACTTGTGAAGTTCTCGGATTGATTCGCCACAAGTGGATTATTAGTCATAGATGCAGTTGGATGGCAGTCTATGTATCTTGTTGTAATGCCCAGATTAAATCTCATAGTGATCCTCTCATCATATGCACGTTGTCTTTATTCTATCAATTGCCCAACTGTAATTTGTTTACCCAGCATGTGTTATTTTATCTTATGGAGAGACACCACTAGTGAACTGTGGACCCCGGTCCTATTTCCATTATATTGCTTTCACCTGTTTACTTTACTCGCATACTATTACTGTTTTCCACTCGATACGCTCATTCCTTTGTTTACAGGAAACCAGTGAGACTGACAACCTCATTGTAAGTTGGGAGTAAAGTACTTGGTTGTGTTGTGTGCAGGTTCCACGTTGCAGCTGGCAAAGCAAAGCTTGGACGAGGCACCTTATAAATTGTCTGGAGCTGTCGCAAGCTAGCAAGCATCACCTTCAGTCATTTGGCTTCTTCCCCTTTGGATCGATAAACCTTGGTTTCTTACTGAGGGAAAACCTTGCTGCTATATTCATCATACCTTCCTCTTGGGGTTCCCAACTGGACGGTGAACATTAACCATACCGCAAGCATCAAGAATTTTCTGGCGCCGTTGCCGGGGAGGAAGAAGAAGACTTCTGCGAGGGGAGTTTTCGCACGCACATCCTTTACTTTGTTTATTGTTTTGCTTTACTTTTTTACTTGCATCGTTTTATCAAAAACACAAAAAAATTAGTTCCTACTATAGTTGTTATTTTTGTTGGTCTGTTATTGTCTTGCTTTATTATGCTTTCTATCAATGGTTGGTTTCTTTGAAACTAAATCTTTTTGGCAAGGTGGGTTCACGGAAGAGCAACAAAAATATTATGAGGAACACCGCTTGTCACAAAAAGGGAAACACTTATGGGAACAAATTGATAAATTGTATATCATTGCTAGAAATGTTTGCTCTACTTATAATGTTACTTATTGCTTTGATAAATCTTGTTGCTGTAGGAGGTATAAACACCTCCCTTTTCAATGTGAGTATAATGATGATGTTACCATGTCTTCTTATATTAATGGAAATTATGACTTTTATGATGTGGAACAAATTGAAGAATTTATTGCTTGGAAGGGTGATCAAGAGGAGGAAGAATGGGGCTACCCATGTCTACCTCCCAATAAGAGTAACTCTTTAACTAATACCTTATTTGATAGCCCTCCATGCTTAACAAAGGAGGATGAGTGTGATATTTATATTGTTGAGTTTGTTCATGATGCTACTAAAAATTATTATGAGAGAGGAAAATATCGTTGTTGGAATTTTCATGTTACTAAAACACCTCTCTTTATATTGAAAGTTCCAAGGTTGCTCTTATTTTATTTACCCATGCTTGTTACTATGTGCTTCTTTGATTTATTTTCTTACAAGATTCCTATGCATAGGAAGTGGGTTAGACTTGAATGTGTTTCATATTTGCTCCTTCATGCTCTCTTTTGCTTCAATTCATATTTATTATGTGAGCATCTTCTCGAATTACTGAGCCTAGCTCAAAGGCGTTAAAGAAAAGCACTCTTGGGAGATAACCCAATGTTTTTACTTTCAGTTATTTTTCTTTTATTTGAGTCTTGGAAGTTATTACTACTGTAATGACCTCTCCTTATCCTTTTTATTTCGTTGTTGTGCCAAGAGAAGCCTCTAATTTGAGCGAGGTAAGATTTGGGGATGTTGCTATCCTGAAACTGTTTTCGGTGCTGCACCGTAAAAATTCATGAAAATTCTCTGTATATCTTTTGGACCTGCGATTTCTTGTGCATATGCCCCAGGTTATATCCAAACTTTCATTACATGAACACTTTTTGATTTGAGCAACAGAAAACCCTCTAAAAATTTGACCTTTGTCAGCTGTTCTGTTTTGACAGATTTCTACCAATATTTGTGTTTGCCACTTTATCGCTTTCTTTTTGAGTTCTTTTGATCACGGAACTTTTGGGGAAGTTGCTACAGTAGTATATACTTTATATGTGGTGGTTTTAGGTTGAAACCTGAAGCAAAAGGGGTTGATTCTATGTTATGCTTACACTAATGTTGCTAATAGATTTGTGTTTAGTTTTGTATGAAGGAAGTTTTCAAGTGTAGGGATCAGAGAGTGATGAGATGAGTTGAAGAATGGAGAAAAGCTCAAGCTTGGGGAGGCCCATGCATCACCCCAAGAAATATCCAAGAAGTACAAGCGTCAAAGCTTGGGGATGCCCCCGAGGCACCCCTTCTTCATCGGCAAAAATCAGGTCACCTTTCAAGACACTATATTTTTATTGCTTCATGCATTATGCGTTTTTCTTGGAGCGTCAGTTGTTTTAGTTTTCAGTTTAGTTTAGTTTTGTTTGCTGCAATAAATGGTTGGACCCCAACAAATTTCTTTTGGAGAAGTTGCCTTGCTTTTCATTTGCCAAGAACACTCCGTTTTTCACTCTATTCGTTTCAACGAGTGTTCTTCTTTTTCTAGAACTGCATTTAGCTTTCGATTTTCGCCTTGATTTGTGTTCAGATCTTATTATATATTTACATCAAGGTGTATTTTTGCCTCTGGTCTATATTGGTTTTCATCAAAAGAGGTGTTTATAAAAAGTTCGAATGGTGTTGGAAAAGAGAAAAAGCTTTATGCAAAAAAGTGGTACAAGAAGGAGCTTGTGTAGACTGCGGCCTAGGCTTTTGCATGTTGTGCTTGATGTCTTTTTGATAGTATGCTTAGTGGTTTTGATGTAGCATGACTTGTCTCAAATAACTGAGATTGCTTAATGAGCCTTTGAAAAAATCATGCGTTGTTTTTATCGTTTGGAAGCATTATTTTGGTTTTCTCCTTGATGCTTTATTTGGGTTGACTTGGCGCATGCTCACACATGTTAGACTCTTACAAAGTCACCAATAGCCTCTATGATCATTTAGTTTTTGACTTTTGATGCCATCTTATGCTTCTTTTAATGTTGCTTTGTCGCTTTGCATGATTATGGCCGTTATTGCTCTCTTAGTTGGTCGCTCCCAGTCTTTTGCTAGCCCTCGCCTTGTACTGAGTATGAGCTCTACTCGTGCATCCAACTCCTAAAAACCAAGTTTGCCAAAGTGTCCACCATACATACCTATTAGCAATTTGCTATTCCAAAGTACATTTGACTTGCTTTTATCTACTCTTCAAATTAAACTCTTACCAGTTTTATGCGAAAATTGTTCAGTAAAGCTCTCACGAACCAGAAGGCACACTTTACTTTTTCCCGTTCTTAAAATTTTGACATTGTGGTCTCTTATGTTGAGTTGTTATGCTTGCAAGTTGTAAGTTGGGAATTAGCCCAGCCATGCCTTCATGGGGCAAGCTTTCAACATTGCATATCTTTTGTTTATGGATACTCGCGGTGTAAAATGAATTGGGAATCTTGCGGGATCATGGAGTTTGTATATGTGTTAGAGAAATGCCTAGGCCACCAATCTAAGCCATGCATAATTCATGGTGGAAATTTGCAGCATGCCCATAGTGGACATTCGACGACGCATCTCAAAATAAAAAGCTATACAAATGGTAAATAAAAGAGATGTCGAGGTGTTCATTGTCTGCTTGTCCTGTCATTTTGATATGGGCTTGTTCCATGTCATCGGGCACGGAGGTACCCCGTTGGCGGTTATCAATGATACATGTATACTTACAATGACAAGAGCTTGCTTGGGACTCTAAGTAAAGTAGCATGAGGTTTGGGTACTCGTATTCACGGGACACGAGCTTTTCAACTTATGATTTGTCAAGCATATGCAGCATAAGTGTTCTCGCATTAACTTTAACCATTCAAGATACTTATGATGGGGGCAATGAGAACTCAAAGCCGGTAAGTACCATAATTTTTGAAGGTTTATAAAACTTGCAATCACTGCTTCCCTCCACGAAGGGCCTTTCTTTTACTTTTATGTTGAGTCTCCACCTTCTACCTTTATACACCATTAAGAGAGCATAGTTGTCATTCTGAGTATAATGTGCATTGTCCCAAAGTTTTCATTGATTGATTGATATTGTTGGTTTCACTTGTTCTTAAATTATTTGTATCTAGTCGCCCTCTTAAACTTGAAGGTGTCCTATGCATTTATGTTTTGCTCTCCATGAAGGACAAGCTGAAAACCATTTGTATGTTTTTCCTTATGATTTGAACACACGTTTGACTTTCATTGTTTCATTTTTCATGATCTTTTGTTTGTGTTCATTTTCATGTTATAACATGGTTGCTAAGTTTCTTCTATCAAGATTATGTCTTTCATGCCCATATTTTAAGTTCATTGATCCTAGCGCACAACGCTTACATAGATGATCAAGATTGTGTAGGTGCATGTCACCTCAAAAATTATTTCTTTTGTTATCACTTACCTACTCGAGGACGAGCAGGAGTTAAGCTTGGGGATGCTGATACGTCTCAAACGTATCCATAATTTTTGATGCTCCATGCTTGTTTTTACACCATTTGCTTAGTGTTTTGTTACACTTTGTGGCACCTTTATGCATTTTCCGGAACTAACCTATTAACAAGTCGCCACAGTGACAGTTCCCTGTTTTCTGCTACTTTTGTGTTTCAGAAAAGTTACACAGGAAATATTCTCGGAATTGGACGAAACCAAAGCCAGTCGCCCAGAATTTCACCGAAGCTTCCAGAGAACCGAAGAGGAGACGGAGTGGGGCCACGTGGGCCCCACACAACAGGGCGGCGTGGCCTGGCCCCTGGCCGCGCCCCCTATGTGTGAGGTCGCCTCAGTCCACTTCTGACGATGCCCCTTCGCCTATAAAGACCCCCCGACGGGAAAAACCTAAAGACCCGATCACTTTTCCAGAACACATCGCGATCCGCCGCCGCCGTCGACCCGAAGATCGGGAGGGTCCAGAAGCTCTTCCCGGCACCCTGCCGGAGAGGGGAATTGCCACCGGAGGTCTTCTTCATCGCCATGCTTGCCTCCGGCGCGATGAGTGAGTAGTCTACCGTGGACTATGGGTCCATAGCAGTAGCTAGATGGTTGTCTTCTCCACCATGTGCTTCATGTTTAGATCTCATGAGCTGCCTTACATGATTGAGATCACTGTTATGTTATTCTACATGTTTGGTTTGTTGGGATCCGATGAATATTGGTGTTATGATTGAGTTGATGTACTAAAATTTATCTTATGTTATCTCTATGTTGTTTATGATCTTGCATGCTCTCCGTTGTTAGTAGCTATCTTGGCCGAGTAGTTGCTAGTGACTCCAAGAGGGGATATTTATGCTCGATAGTGGGTTCATGCCTCTATTTAATCTGGGGGAGTGACAGAAACCTCTAAGGTTGTAGATATGCTGTTGCTACTAGGGGGAAAACAACATTCATATGCTCGAGGGCATATGCTTTGTTTACATTACACACTTTGCTTAATGCAATTATCTGTTATTCGCAACTTAATACTTGTGGAGTTCTCGGATTGATTCACCACAAGTGGATTATTAGTCATAGATGCAGTTGGATGGCGGTCTATGTATCTTGTTGTAATGCCCAGAGTAAATCTCGTAGTGATCCTCTCATCATATGCACATTGTCTTTATTCTATCAATTGCCCAACTGTAATTTGTTTACCCAGCATGTGTTATTTTATCTTATGGAGAGACAACACTAGTGAACTGTGGACTGCTACTGGTTGATGTGGGAGCAGACTGTGCTTGTGCGTGGTGAATAACCAGCCCGTTGGGAACCCCAAGAGGAAGGTATGATGAGTATCGCAACTAGTCTTCCCTCAGTTAAGAAACCAAGGTTTAATATCGATCAGGAGAGGAGAGACAGGCGACTGAAGGTGATGCGGAACCTGCACACACACAAACAAGTACTTTGTTTCCAACTTACGATGAGGTTGTCAATCTCACCGGTTTGCTTGAAACAAAGGTTATGAGTGTATCGAGTGGAAAACAGTAAAAGTATGCGAGTAAGTAAACAGTGCGAGAAAGTAAACAGGTGATAGCAATATGATGTAAATAGGACCGGGGTCCACAGTTCACTAGTGGTGTCTCTCCATAGATAAAATAACACATGCTGGGTAAAAAAATTACAGTTGGGCAATTGATAGAATAAAGATAAACGTGATATGTCAAGAAGATCACTATGAGATTTACTCTGGGCATTACAACAAAATACATAGACCGCCATCCAACTGCATCTATGACTAATAATCCACTCTCGGGGATATCAATCCGAACACCCCAGTAGTATTAAGTTGCGAACAACAGATAATTGCATTAAGCAAAGTGTGTAATGTAAACAAAGCATATGCCCTTGAGCATATGAATGTTGTTTTCTCCCTAGTAGCAATAGCACATCTACCACCTTAGAGGTTTCTGTCACTCCCCCAGGTGAAATAGAGGCATGAACCCACTATCGAGCATAAATACCCCCTCTTGGAGTCACTAGCAACTACTCGGCCAAGATAGCTACTAACAACGGAGAGCATGCAAGATCATAAACAACATAGAGATAACAAAAGATATAATTCAGTACAGCAACTTAATCATAAACACCAATATTCATCGGATCCCAACAAACAAAACATGTAGAATTACATAACGGTGATCTCAATCATGTAGGGCAGCTCATGAGATCTAAACATGAAGCACATGGTGGAGAAGACAACCATCTAGCTACTGCTATGGACCCATAGTCCAAGGTAGACTACTCACTCATCGCTCCAGAGGCAAGCATGGCGATGAAGAAGACCTCCGGTGGCGATTCCCCTCTCCGGCAGGGTGCCGGGAAGAGCTTCTGGACCCTCCCGATCTTTGGGTCGACGGTGGCGGCAGATCGCGATGTGTTCTGGAAAACTGATCGGGTACTTAGGTTTTTCCCGTCGGGGGGTCTTTATAGGCGAAGGGGCGATGTCAGAGGGGAAGCCAGGCGCCCTCACGCGGGGCCCACGCGGCCAGGGGCCTGGCCGCGCCACCCCTGCGTGTGGGGCCCTAGTGGCCCCCCTCCTACTCTCCTTTGGATCTCTGGAAGCTTCCGGGTAAAATAAGACTTCAGGAACTTGTTTCGTCCAATTCCGAGAATATTTCCTGTGTATCACTTCTGAAACACAAAAACAACAGAAAACAGGGAACTGGCACTGTGGCAACTCGTTAATAGGTTAGTTCCGGAAAATGCATAAAAGTGCCACGAAGTGTAACGAAACAATAGGCAAATGGTGTAAAAACAAGCATGGAGCATCAAAAATTATAGATACGTTGGAGACGTATCAAGCATCCCCAAGCTTAACTCCTGCTCATCCTCGAGTAGGTAAGTAATAACAAAGAATAATTTTTGAGGTGACATGCACCTACACAATCTTGATCATATATGTAAGCATTTGTGAGCTGGGATCATAAGAACTTAAAACATGGGCATGAAGATATAATCTTGACAATAAGAACTTAGCAACCATGTTGTAAACATGTAAATGAACACAAACAAAAGATCATGAAAATGAAACAATGAAAGTCAAACATGTGTTCAAATCATAAGGAAAAACATACAAATGGTTTTCAGCTTGTCCTTCAAAGAGAGCAAAACATAAATGCATAGGACACCTTCAAGTTTAAGAGGGTGACTAGATACAAATAATTTAAGAACAAGAGAAACCAACAATATGAATCAATCAATGAACTTTGGGACAATGCATATCACACTAAGAATGACAACTATGCTCTCTTAATGGTGCATAAAGAAAGAAGGTGGTGACTCAACATAAAAGTAAAAGAAAGGCCCTTCGCAGAGGGAAGCAGTGATTGCAAGTTTTATAACCTTCAAAAATTATGGTACTTACCGGCTTTGAGCTCTCATTGCCCCCATCACAAGCATCTTGAATGGTTAAAGTTAATGCGAGAACAATTATGATGCATATGCTTGACAAATCATAAGTTGAAGACCTCGTGCCCCGTGAATACGAGTACCCAAACCTCATGCTACTTTACTTAGAGTCCCAAGCAAGGCTCTTGTCATTGTAAGTATATGCATATCATTGAGAACCGCCAATGGGGTACCTCCGTGCCCGATGACATGGAACAAGACCACACCAAAATGACAGGACAAGCAGACAATGAACACCTCGACATCTCTTTTATTTGCCTTTTGTTTAGCTTTTTATTGTGAGATGCGTCGTCGTATGTTCACCATGGGTATGCTGCAAATTTCCACCATGAATTATGCATGGCTTAGATTGGCGGCCCGGCGTTTCCCTAACACATATACAAACTCCATGATCCCTACAAGATTCCCAATTCATTTCACACCGCGGGCATCCATAGACAAAAGATCACGATATCAACTCAAATAAGAAGTGCAATGTTGAAAGCTTGCCCCATGACAGCATGGATGGGCTAGAATCCAACTTACAACTTGTAACAACTCAACATAAGAGACCACAATGTCAAATTTTTAAGAACAGGAAAAAGTAAAGTGTGCCTTCCGGTTCGTGAGAGCTTTACTGACCGAATTTCGCATAACACTGGTAAGAGTTTAATTTGAAGAGAAAATAAAAGCAAGTCAAATTTACTTGGAATAGCAAATTGCTAGTAGGTATGTATGGTGGACACTTTGGAAAACTTTGGCTTTTAGGAGTTGGATGCACGAGTAGAGCTCATACTCAGTACAAGGCGAGCGCTAGCAAAAGACTGGGAGCGACAAACTAAGAGAGCAATAATGGCCATAATCATGCAAAGCGACATTAAAATAAGCATAAGATGGCATCAAAAGTCAAAAACTAAATGATCATGGAGGCTATTGGCGACTTTGTAAGAGTCTAAGAAGTGTGAGCATGCGCCAAGTCAACCCAAATAAAGCATCAAGGAGAAAACCAAAATAGTGCTTCCATACAATAAAAACAACGCATGATTTTTTCAAAGGCTCATTAAGCAATCTCAGTTATTTGAGACAAGTCATGCTACAGCAAAACCACTAAGCATACTATCAAAAATAAATCAAGCATGATATGAAAAAGCCTAAGCCGCAGTCTACACAAGCTCCTTCTTGTACCACTATTTTGCACAAAGCTTTTTCTCTTTTCCAACACCATTTGAAATTTTTATAAACACCTCTTTTGATGAAAACCAATAAAGATCAGAGGCAAAAATACACCTTGATGAAAAGATATGACAAGGTCTGAACGCAAATCAAGGCGAAAACGAAAACCAAAAGCAGTAGCAGAAAAAGAAGAACACTCGATTTTTAATAAGAGTGAAAACTAGAGCATTCTTTGCAAATGAAAACGAGTACATCTCCTCCAAAAGAAATTTGTTGGGGTCCAACCATTTATTGCAGCAAACAAACAAACTAAACCAACTAAGAAAACTAAAACAACTGACGCTCCAAGAAAAACACATAGTGCATGAAGCAATAAAAATATAGTGTCTTGAAAGGTGACCTGATTTTTGCCGATGAAGAAGGGGTGCCTCGGGGGCATCCCCAAGCTTAGACGCTTGTACTTCTTGGATATTTCTTGGGGTGATGCATGGACATCCCCAAGCTTGAGCTTTTGTCCATTCTTCAACTCATCTCATCATTCTCCAATCCCTACACTTGAAAACTTCCTTCATACAAAACTAAACACAATTCTATTAGCAACATTAGTGCAAGCATAACATATAATCAATCCTCTATTTGCTTCAGGTTTTAACTCAAAACCACCACATATATAGCAAATACTACTGTAGAAACCTCCCCAAAAGTTCCATGATCAAAAGAACTCAAAAGAAAGCGATAAAGTGGCAAACACAAATATTGGCAGAAATCTCTCAAAACTGAACAGCTGATAAAGGTCGAATTTTTTAGGGATTTTCTGTTGCTCAAATCAAAAAGTGTTCAACTAACAAAAGTTTAGATATAACCTGGGGCATATGCACAAGAAATCGCAGGTCCAAAAGATAAACAGAGAATTTTCACGAATTTTTACGGTGCAGCACCGAAAACAGTTTCAGGACAGCAACATCCCCAAATCTTTATCTCACTCAAATTAGAGGCTTCTCTTGGTACAAAAACGAAATAAACAAGATAAGGAGTGGTCATTACAGTAGTAATGACTTCCAAGACTCAAATAAAAGAAAAAGTACTGAAAATAAAACATTGGGTTATCTCCCAAGAGTGCTTTTCTTTAACGCCTTTGAGCTAGGCGCAGAAAATTGCGAATCAAGTAATATCAGCAGAAGCATTAAGATCAACAGCAGAGGTCTTGTCAATAAGGCATTGTATTTCATCCACATAAGTTTTTGAAGATCCTTTGTGATCATGCTTTGGTACACTATTCTCATCAAAAAGATTTTCAGGATAAATCCAGTCAAAATTATTTTCGAAAGCTTCACTCAATCCCAAAAGCTTGCAAGGTATAGGTATCTCGGCCCCTTCATCATTTGTACTAATAACCGTTATAGGTGAACCGAGTTTATTAAAACGTTTAAGAACTTTCCTAGCTTCAATAACGACATCCTTAAATTCTAGGCGCAAAGTTTCCAAGATAAAAGCTTTCTTTTCGGGATCCTCAATTTCATGAAGCTTAAGGAACATATATTGCATAAAAGGATTAAGACTAGCAAACCTAGCTTCCAGCATGTCAATTAAATAAACAGAAGCAACTTCAATACTAGGAGCAAGCTCAACCCAAGACTTTTCCTCAGCTTCCTTATGCATACTAATGTGATTAAAGAACTCCTCAATGTTACTTTTGCCAATAATTGAACCACTACCTACTGAGAGGTCCTCCAGAACGCACTTAGGGATCAACATGATAAACTAAAGTAAAGAAATAACAACTACCAAGGATTCTAATTTTTTTGGGGTTTTGATATAAACGATGCAGGTAAAATAAATAAAGTAAAGCAAAACAATAAAACAAAGTAAAGAATGTGTGTGCGAAAAACTCCCCTCGCAGAAGTCTTCTCTTCCTCCCCGGCAACGGTGCCAGAAAATTAGCTGCTACTGGTTGATGTGGGAGCAGACTGTCCTTGTGCGTGGTGAATAACCAGCCCGTTGGGAACCCCAAGAGGAAGGTATGATGAGTATAGCAACTAGTCTTCCCTCAGTTAAGAAACCAAGGTTTAATATCGATCAGGAGAGGAGAGACAGGCGACTGAAGGTGATGCGGAACCTGCACACACACAAACAAGTACTTTGTTCCCAACTTACGATGAGGTTGTCAATCTCACCGGTTTGCTTGAAACAAAGGTTATGAGTGTATCGAGTGGAAAACAGTAAAAGTATGCGAGTAAAGTAGGACCGGGGTAAAGTATGAGTGTATCGAGTGGAAAACAGTAAAAGTATGCGAGTAAAGTATGAGTGTATCGAGTGGAAAACAGTAAAAGGTTATGGAAAACAGGTGATAGCAATATGATGTAAATAGGACCGGGGTCCACAGTTCACTAGTGGTGTCTCTCCATAGATAAAATAACACATGCTGGGTAAACAAATTACAGTTGGGCAATTGATAGAATAAAGATAAACGTGATATGTCAAGAAGATCACTATGAGATTTACTCTGGGCATTACAACAAAATACATAGACCGCCATCCAACTGCATCTATGACTAATAATCCACTCCCGGGGATATCAATCCGAACACCCCAGTAGTATTAAGTTGCGAACAACAGATAATTGCATTAAGCAAAGTGTGTAATGTAAACAAAGCATATGCCCTTGAGCATATGAATGTTGTTTTCTCCCTAGTAGCAACAGCACATCTACCACCTTAGAGGTTTCTGTCACTCCCCCAGGTGAAACAGAGGCATGAACCCACTATCGAGCATAAATACCCCCTCTTGGAGTCACTAGCAACTACTCGGCCAAGATAGCTACTAACAACGGAGAGCATGCAAGATCATAAATAACATAGAGATAACAAAACATATAATTCAGTACAGCAACTTAATCATAAACACCAATATTCATCGGATCCCAACAAACCAAACATGTAGAATTACATAACGGTGATCTCAATCATGTAGGGCAGCTCGTGAGATCTAAACATGAAGCACATGGTGGAGAAGACAACCATCTAGCTACTGCTATGGACTACTCACTCATCGCTCCGGAGGCAAGCACGGCGATGAAGAAGACCTCCGGTGGTGATTCCCCTCTCCGGCAGGGTGCTGGGAAGAGCTTCTGGACCCTCCCGATCTTTGGGTCGATGGTGGCGGCGGATCGCGATGTGTTCTGGAAAACTGATCGGGTACTTAGGTTTTTTCCGTCGGGGGGTCTTTATAGGCGAAGGGGCGATGTCAGAGGGGGAGCCAGGCGCCCTCACGCGGGGCCCGCGCGGCCAGGGTCCTGGCCGCGCCACCCCTACGTGTGGGGCCCTGGTGGCCCCCCTCCTACTCTCCTTCGGATCTCTGGAAGCTTCCGAGTAAAATAAGACTTCAGGAACTTGTTTCGTCCAATTCCGAGAATATTTCCTGTGTATCACTTCTGAAACACAAAAATAGCAGAAAATAGGGAACTGGCACTGTGGCAACTCGTTAATAGGTTAGTTCCGGAAAATGCATAAAAGTGCCACGAAGTGTAACGAAACAATAGGCAAATGGTGTAAAAACAAGCATGGAGCATCAAAAATTATAGATACGTTGGAGACGTATCATGGACCCCGGTCCTATTTCCATTATATTGCTATCACCTGTTTACTTTACTCGCACTATTTACTTTACTCGCATACTATTATGGTTTTCCACTCGATACGCTCATTCCTTTGTTTATAGCAAACCGGTGAGATTGACAACCTCATCGTAAGTTGGGAGCAAAGTACTTGGTTGTGTTGTGTATAGGTTCCGCGTTGCAGCTGGCAAAGCAAAGCTTGGACGAGGTGCCTTATAAATTGTCCGGAGCTGTCGCAAGCTAGCAAGCATCACCTTCAGTCGTTTGGCTTCTTCCCCTTCAGATCGATAAACCTTGGTTTCTTACTGAGGGAAAACCTTGCTGCTATATTCATCATACCTTCCTCTTGGGGTTCCCAACTGGATGGTGAACATTAACCGTACCGCAAGCATCACTAGCCTGTTTGATTCTTGATGATGAAGGTGTACGGTGGAGCGAGTACAGATCGCCGGTGGCAAAAGACTATCTCCTTAGGCCACCGGACTTGGTTTCTTTCCGAGATAGAGCTCTCTGTCTTGGCCTTAGCTTTTTCTCTCTTTCCTTTAGTGTGTGTTCTTTTAGGACCATGGCTTGGTCCTCCTTTTATGCTTCAAGGGGATACCACAGTAGCCGAGATGCATGCTAGACAAGTTTCCAGCAGCTTTATGCGGTGGCCGTGTCGGGTGGCACCACGAGCCCCGCTACCCTCCATGCCGACTGGCACGCCACACTGATGGGATGAGACCGGCCGGTCTCGTCAGTCTTTACCTTGCCTAGCACAGGCAATAATGTCTTTTGTTTTCCCACTGTAGTGGGTTTCCGATGCATGCTCACCATGCGTGTTCTCGGGGCGGGACACGGGTCTTCCACCATAGGGGGTGCATGCCACGCACCAATATCTAATGACTCAAGGGTGTGACTCCGTGCTCGCTTGACTGCTCCTTCCTTCTCGCTCGGGCAAGGAGCCTTCTGCTATACACTTTATCAACTTCACCTAGGAAGAGAGACTTCTCAGCTACGCATCCCTCCCGGCAAGGGGAGGGGCCTTGAGTGGTGCCCGACAATGCCCTGCCAAGCCGAGCCGCAACGCGCCACGTCCCCTTGTGGGGAGGCAGCACTTTGGCTTCCTCTTGATCAGCATGGGCAACGTGGCTGACGTTGGGACCCCCTGGCCCAAAGCACCGACAACAATGGTGAGGCGTGCTCGCGGCGGCGGCCGGTCGCTTCCGCGGGTGTCCCGGCTAACCTGGATAAAAAGGGGGTGGATTTTGGATTGGAAGGGCGTGGAAGAGATTTAAGGGGTAGACAATGACCCGCCATTACTTATAGATATTAAAAATGGTAAAGACTGTATACATCGCTGAGGCACACTCAGATCTTAGATCCCTACATGCGCAAGGTCAAATGGAGATAAAGAAGTCAACAAAATAAAAGGGCTCGACTTCATTAATTAAGGACCAGCAGGGCATTACAAAAAAGCTCATCGACCACTAGATGAACTATGCTAATAAACTACCTAAACTGATGCTAAACAAAAGTTGATGCTAAACTTCCCTAGACAACTGCCACTCCTCGCCATCGGCCTTCAGCTGCTGCTCCCCTTCGCTGCTGGTCCTTCTCCTCCGCGCCTAGAGTTTGCCCTGGATCTCAAACATCACCTGTTTGGGAGTGACGAGTAAACAGCACCCATTAGCATCACCTACATCTTCCATTGAGATGAATGTGAAAAAGATCAACTCTGAACGGCTGTAGAAGAGTTTCTCCCGCAGTAAATCGGCATCAAAGCGGCTCGAGAAATCCACATAGACGAAGCCTCTAATTACCCCACTGATATTGTAGAGGTCAGTAGGCCCGCAAAAACACTTATTGAGGAAGGATTCGACTAGCGGTCTAGATAACCTAGTGCGGGAATACGCCCAGATGCGAAGCAGGTTCGTGTCTACGTGGCACGACCGCGGCTCATAAGCGGCGGGAAGCCTGAACGATGCAATGGCATAGGAGCTAGAGGAGGAAGAAAGGGGATTGAGGTAGCAGAGAGATTCACTGTGAGAGTGAGATTTTGGGATAGATCTCGCGGGTGTATCCTATAATAAAAATGGTGATTAATGGGGAGGGGTGGAAAGCCGTCGTTGCCGGTTCCCGAGCTGAAATGTCACCTCATGCTGACCTCTCTGATGAACATGTGGTACAGCCACAATTTTCATTATGATGGGAGGGTGGAGTAAGTCAGTGGAGAAATACGGCAGCATGACAACTCAAGTGTTCATCAATAGAAAATCTTTGAAGATTGCTCAGATTCGAAGATTTGGGTTTTTAGGGTGACTCGATTAGGGACATATCGGTGTTAAGATTTTCGAATGGTAAATAAAAAGAAAAATATTGTATGCGGATTTCGGCTAGTTAAAAATATTGCTTACTCTATGTGTCAACCACCAGGGTCAATGACATATGGACCGAACATGATTTGTCCCCGCCTATCATCGTCGTACATGAGCACCAGATATGGTCATGTTTGCTAACGGTTGGGCTATGTCTTTTTTTGTGACGAGCACCCTGGTTGTCACTGATATTCTGAGCGGCATTAAAAACAAGTCAATTTAGCTTTCTTGGTCAATATGTTTTAAACAAAATTTATCCTTTTAAGACCATCTTCATGGTATGAGTATATTTCTTTGCGATAATAGCACAATGCAACCTATACAAGAAACCAAATTAAATAGTGCTTTATACATAAAACTAGACTATCACACAAAAAGCTTTTCATTAACTTGGTGTGAACCTTCCTTCTTTCGAGAAACCCAACAATTTTAACACATTTTCATCGTTTATTTCTTTTCCATGTCATAGAAAAGGATGCATTACCAATTGTTACTTTTCTTAATCATAAAATATCTGCACTAATCTGACATAGACACCATTCCTTTTCCTCAAAGCTACTATATAAGTAACTCTATAATTTTTTACATTACCAAAATTACTCCATGATGTTAGTACGTGCATTTACACGTGTACACATACTAGTATGGAACAAAAGAAAAGTCTATTGGGTGAATCCTCTTTGACCATTGATTTGATGAGACAACACAGAGCTCGTGATACCAAAATTACTTGATTCGCCAAAAAAATCTAAAATACTACAGCTAGATGGCTACTCCTTCTATACTCAACCACCATTTCCCTTCGTCTCCATCATCTATCCCATTATCCCAACTTATACAGGATGCGTCGCTGCGGCCACCGGCACTTTTGGATCCTCTTCAGCGCCTAGTTTTAGAGCCTTTGTTCTTCCAGTGGCTCTTATAGCTTCCCCCATCTATCCTTCCATCACATCCAACTAAAAAACCCACAACGCCATCGGCACAACTCCCACCAGCAAGGAGAGTGGTGATACGTCTCCAACGTATCTATAATTTTTGATGCTCCATGCTTGTTTTTACACCATTTGCCTATTGTTTCGTTACACTTCGTAGCACTTTTATGCATTTTCTGGAACTAACTTATTAACGAGTTGCCACAGTGCCAGTTTCCTGTTTTCTGCTGTTTTTGTGTTTCAGAAGTGATACACAGGAAATATTCTCGGAATTGGACGAAACAGGTTCCTGAAGTCTTATTTTACCCGGAAGCTTCCAGAGATCTGAAGGAGAGAAGGAGTAGGGCCACCAGGGCCCCACACGCAGGGGTGGCGCGGCCAGCCCCCTGGCCGCGCGGGCCCAGCGTGAGGGCGCCTGGCTCCTCCTCTGACATTGCCCCTTCGCCTATAAAGACCCCCCGACGAAAAAAACCTAAGTACCCGATCAGTTTTCCAGAACACATCGTGATCCGCCGCCGCCATCGACCCGAAGATCGGGAGGGTCCAAAAGCTCTTCCCGGCACCCTGCCGGAGAGGGGAATCGCCACCGGAGGTCTTCTTCATCGCCATGCTTGCCTCCGGAGCGATGAATGAGTAGTCTGCCTTGGACTATGGGTCCATAGCAGTAGCTAGATGGTTGTCTTCTCCACCATGTGCTTCATGTTTAGATCTCATGAGCTGCCCTACATGATTGAGATCACCGTTATGTAATTCTACATGTTTGGTTTGTTGGGATCCGATGAATATTGGTGTTTATGATTGAGTTGCTGTACTGAATATTATCTTTTGTTATCTCTATGTTGTTTATGATTTTGCATGCTCTCCGTTGTTAGTAGCTATCTTGGCCGAGTAGTTGCTAGTGACTCCAAGAGGGGGTATTTATGCTCGATAGTGGGTTCATGCCTCCATTTCACCTGGGGGAGTGACAGAAACCTCTAAGGTGGTAGATGTGCTATTGCTACTAGGGAGAAAACAACATTCATATGCTCAAGGGCATATGCTTTGTTTACATTACACACTTTGCTTAATGCAATTATCTGTTGTTCGCAACTTAATACTTTTGGGGTGTTCGGATTGATATCCCCGGGAGTGGATTATTAGTCATAGATGCAGTTGGATGGCGGTCTATGTATTTTGTTGTAATGCCCAGAGTAAATCTCATAGTAATCTTCTTGACATATCACATTTATCTTTATTCTATCAATTGCCCAACTATAATTTGTTTACCCAGCATGTGTTATTTATCTATGGAGAGACACCACTAGTGAACTGTGGATCCCGGTCCTATTTCCATCATATTGCTATTACCTGTTTACTTTCTCGCACTGTTTACTTTACTCGCATACTTTTACTGTTTTCCACTCGATACACTCATAACCTTTGTTTCAAGCAAACCGGTGAGATTGACAACCTCATCGTAAGTTGGGAGCAAAGTATTTGTTTGTGTGTGTGCAGGTTCCACGTTGCAGCTAGCAAGCAAAGCTTGGATGAGGCGCCATATATAAATTGTCCGCAGCTGTCGCAAACTAGCAAGCATCACCTTCAGTCGCCTGTCTCTCCTCTCCAAGAACGATAAACCTTGGTTTCTAAACTGAGGGAAAACTAGCTGCTATACTCATCACACCTTCCTCTTGGGGTTCCCAACGGGCTGGTCATTCACCACGCATCAAGCTAATTTTCCGGCGCCGTTGCCGGGGAGGAAGTAGAAGACTTCTGCGAGGGGAGTTTTTCGCACACACATTCTTTACTTTGTTATTATTTTGCTTTACTTTATTTATTTTACCTGCATTGCTTTTTATCAAAAACCCAAAAAAATTAGAATCCTTGGTAGTTGTTTTTACTTATCTGCTTTTAGTTTTGTTAAAATGAGTAATCCTGAAGTAGAAGTTCGTAGTTTTAAGCAACAAGGGGGAGAAAGTTTAAAAGATGCTTGGTACCGTATTAACAATGCTCATCATAGGTGTACCAAAAAGCACTCTACCACGATCCTCCTTAGAAATTTTTATGTTGGTATATCTAGTTGGAATAGGTATGTTCTTGATACTCTTACAGGAGGTAATTTTCTGGGTACTCCCGCTGGAGAAGCATGCACTATAATTGAAAGTTTAGTGGGAATACCACCTATTCATGTTGCTAAAACCGAGACCACCTTGGAGGAGGTGGTAGAAAAGCTCAGCTCTTTAGAGAAAAGTTTGCCAAATATCCTAGAAAATGCTAGCCGCGTTAGTGAATTAATAGAAAACATTGGTAAGAGAATTACCATTTTAGAGGCTAGCACTACTCATGACAATCAAAACTTAAGGATTGGTAAACTAGAGGAGTCTATGGAAACTCTTAGCTTAATCTTCTCTTCTCTTAAATTTAAGAAGGAGAAAGTGTTTGTTGGAAAAGAGCAAAAATTTATGTATGTTCCCAAGGTTTCTGCGCTTAAATCTCAACATGTTCTTAAAATTGGTAAGACTCTTAGTTCCACTAAGGGTGACTTGCAGGTTGAATCATCTTCGGGAACCTTTAAAGAGCCTACTGAGGTAACTAGCACTTCATCACTTGATGTTACTTGATTCACAATTTTCTGCGCCTAGCTCAAAGGCATTAAAGAAAAGCACTCTTGGGAGATAACCCAATGTTTTCTTTTCAGTACTTTTTCTTTTATTTGAGTCTTGAAAGTCATTACTACTGTAATGACCGCTCCTTATCTTGTTTATTTCGTTTTTGTGCCAAGAGAAGCCTCTAATTTGAGCGAGGTAAAGATTTGGGGATGTTGCTGTCCTGAAACTGTTTTCGGTGCTGCACCATAAAAATTCGTGAAAATTCTCTGTTTATCTTTTGGACCTGCGATTTCTTTTGCATATGCCCCAGGTTATATCCAAACTTTTGTTAGTTGAACACTTTTTGATTTGAGCAACAGAAAATCCCTTAAAAATTCGACCTTTGTCAGCTGTTCAGTTTTGACAGATTTCTGCCAATATTTGTGTTTGCCACTTTATCGCTTACTTTTGAGTTCTTTTGATCACGGAACTTTTGGGGAGGTTGCTACAGTAGTATTTTCTATATATGTGGTGGTTTTGAGTTGAAACCTGAAGCAAAAAGAGGATTGCTTATATGTTATGCTTGCACTAATATTGCTAATAGAATTGTGTTTAGTTTCGTATGAAGGAAGTTTTCAAGTGTAGGGATTGGAAAATGATGAGATGAGTTGAAGAATGGACAAAAGCTCAAGCTTGGGGATGCCCATGCATCACCCCAAGAAATATCCAAGAAGTACAAGCGTCAAAGCTTGGGGATGCCCCCGAGGCACCCCTTCTTCATCGGCAAAAATCAGGTCACCTTTCAAAACACTATATTTTTATTGCTTCATGCACTATGTGTTTTTCTTGGAGCGTCAGTTGTTTTAGTTTTCTTAGTTGGTTTAGGTTGTTTGTTTGCTGCCATAAATGGTTGGACCCCATCAAATTTCTTTTGGAGGAGATGTACTCGTTTTCATTTGCAAAGAACGCTCTAGTTTTCACTCTTATTAAAAATCGAGCGTTCTTCTTTTTCTGCTGCTGCTTTTGGTTTTCGTTTTCGCCTTGATTTGCATTCAGACCTTGTCATATCTTTTCATCAAGGTGTATTTTTGCCTCTGATCTTTATTGGTTTTCATCAAAAGAGGTGTTTATAAAAATTTCAAATGGTGTTGGAAAAGAGAAAAAGTTTTGTGCAAAATAGTGGTACAAGAAGGAGCTTGTGTAGACTGCGGCTTAGGCTTTTTCATGTCATGCTTGATGTCTTTTTGATGGTATGCTTAGTGGTTTTGCTGTAGCATGACTTGTCTCAGATAACTGAGATTGCTTAATGAGCCTTTGAAAAAAATCATGCGTTGTTTTTAATTGTATGGAAGCATTATTTTGGTTTTCTCCTTGATGCTTTATTTGGGTTGACTTGGCGCATGCTCACACATGTTAGACTCTTACAAAGTCGCCAATAGCCTTCATGATCATTTAGTTTTTGACTTTTGATGCCATCTTATGCTTCTTTTAATATCGCTTTATTGCTTTGCATGATTATGGCCATTATTGCTCTCTTAGTTGGTCGCTCCCAGTCTTTTGCTAGCCCTCGCCTTGTACTGAGTATGAGCTCTACTCGTGCATCCAACTCCTAAAAGCAAACTTTTCCAAAGTGTCCACCATACATACCTACTAGAAATTTGCTATTCTAAGTAAATTTGACTTGCTTTTATTTTCTCTTCAAATTAAACTCTTACCAGTGTTATACGAAATTCGGTCAGTAAAGCTCTCACGAACCGGAAGGCACACTTTACTTTTTCCTGTTCTTAAAAATTTGACATTGTAGTCTCTTATGTTGAGTTGCTATGCTTGCA
This sequence comes from Dactylis glomerata, assembly GCA_007115705.1. Lineage (NCBI taxonomy): Eukaryota > Viridiplantae > Streptophyta > Magnoliopsida > Poales > Poaceae > Dactylis > Dactylis glomerata. Next base: position 4,035,033 of record QXEO01000964.1, on the reverse strand, counting down.
AGTTGTAAGTTGGATTCTAGCACATCCATGCTGTCATGGGGCAAGCTTTCAACATTGCACTTCTTATTTGAGTTGATATCGTGATCTTTTGTTTATGGATGCCCGCGGTGTGAAATGAATTGGGAATCTTGTGGGGATCATGGAGTTTGTATATGTGTTAGGGAAACGCCGGGCCGCCAATCTAAGCCATGCATAATTCATGGTGGAAATTTGCAGCATACCCATGGTGAACATACGACGACGCATCTCACAATAAAAAGCTAAACAAAAGGCAAATAAAAGAGATGTCGAGGTGTTCATTGTCTGCTTGTCCTGTCATTTTGGTGTGGGATTGTTCCATGTCATCGGGCATGGAGGTACCCCATTGGCGGTTCTCAATGATATGCATATACTTACAATGACAAGAGCCTTGCTTGGGACTCTAAGTAAAGTAGCATGAGGTTTGGGTACTCGTATTCACGGGGCACGAGGTTTTCAACTTATGATTTGTCAAGCATATGCATCATAATTGTTCTCGCATTAACTTTAACCATTCAAGATGCTTATGATGGGGGCAATGAGAGCTCAAAGCCGGTAAGTACCATAATTTTTGAAGGTTATAAAACCTGCAATCACTGCTTCCCTCTGCGAAGGGCCTTTCTTTTACTTTTATGTTGAGTCACCACCTTCTTTCTTTATGCACCATTAAGAGAGCATAGTTGTCATTCTTAGTGTGATATGCATTGTCCCAAAGTTCATTGATTGATTCATGATGATTGGTTTCACTTGTTCTTAAATTATTTGTATCTAGTCGCCCTCTTAAACTTGAAGGTGTCCTATGCATTTATGTTTTGCTCTCTTTGAAGGACAAGCTAAAAACCATTTGTATGTTTTTCCTTATGATTTGAACACACGTTTGACTTTCATTGTTTCATTTTCATGATCTTTTGTTTGTGTTCATTTGCATGTTTACAACATGGTTGCTAAGTTCTTATTGTCATGATTATATCTTCATGCCCATGTTTTAAGTTCTTATGATCCCAGCTCACAAATGCTTACATATATGATCAAGATTGTGTAGGTGCATGTCACCTCAAAAATTATTCTTTTGTTATCACTTACCTACTCGAGGACGAGCAGGAGTTAAGCTTGGGGATGCTTGATACGTCTCCAACGTATCTATAATTTTTGATGCTCCATGCTTGTTTGTACACCATTTGCCTATTGTTTCGTTACACTTCGTGGCACTTTTATGCATTTTCTGGAACTAACCTATTAACGAGTTGCCACAGTGCCAGTTTCCTGTTTTCTGCTGTTTTTGTGTTTCAGAAGTGGTACACAGGAAATATTCTCGGAATTGGACGAAACAAGTTCTTGAAGTCTTATTTTACCCGGAAGCTTCCAGAGATCCGAAGGAGAGAAGGAGTAGGGCCACCAGGGCCCCACACGTAGGGGTGGCGCGGCCAGCCCCCTGGCTGCACGGGCCCTGCGTGAGGGCACCTGGCTCCTTCTCTGACATCGCCCCTTCGCCTATAAAGACCCCCCGACGGAAAAATCCTAAGTACCCGATCAGTTTTCCAGAACACATCGCGATCCACCGCCGCCGTCGACCCGAAGATCGGGAGGGTCCAGAAGCTCTTCCCGGCACCCTGCCGGAGAGGGGAATCGCCACTGGAGGTCTTCTTCATCACCATGCTTGCCTCCGGAGCGATGAGTGAGTAGTCTATCTTGGACTATGGGTCCATAGCAGTAGCTAGATGGTTGTCTTCTCCACCATGTGCTTCATGTTTAGATCTCATGAGCTGCCCTACATGATTGAGATCACCGTTATGTAATTCTACATGTTTGGTTTGTTGGGATCCGATGAATATTGGTGTTTATGATTGAGTTGCTGTACTGAATATTATCTTTTGTTATCTCTATGTTGTTTATGATCTTGCATGCTCTCCGTTGTTAGTAGCTATCTTGGCCGAGTAGTTGCTAGTGACTCCAAGAGGGGGTATTTATGCTCGATAGTGGGTTCATGCCTCTATTTCACCTGGGGGAGTGACAGAAACCTCTAAGGTGGTAGATATGCTGTTGCTACTAGGGAGAAAACAACATTAATATGCTCAAGGGCATATGCTTTGTTTACATTACACACTTTGCTTAATGCAATTATCTGTTGTTCGCAACTTAATACTTTTGGGGTGTTCGGATTGATATCCCCGGGAGTGGATTATTAGTCATAGATGCAGTTGGATGGCGGTCTATGTATTTTGTTGTAATGCCCAGAGTAAATCTCATAGTGATCTTCTTGACATATCACGTTTATCTTTATTCTATCAATTGCCCAACTGTAATTTGTTTACCCAGCATGTGTTATTTATCTATGGAGAGACACCACTAGTGAACTGTGGATCCCGGTCCTATTTCCATCATATTACTATTACCTGTTTACTTTCTCGCACTATTTACTTTACTCGCATACTTTTACTGTTTTCCACTCGATACACTCATAACCTTTGTTTCAAGCAAACCGGTGAGATTGACAACCTCATCGTAAGTTGGGAGCAAAGTATTTGTTTGTGTGTGTGCAGGTTCCACGTTGCAGCTAGCAAGCAAAGCTTGGACGAGGCGCCATATATAAATTGTCCGCAGCTGTCGCAAACTAGCAAGCATCACCTTCAGTCGCCTGTCTCTCCTCTCCAAGAACGATAAACCTTGGTTTCTAAACTGAGGGAAAACTAGCTGCTATACTCATCACACCTTCCTCTTGGGGTTCCCAACGGGCTGGTCATTCACCACGCATCAAGTGGCAATGATTCTCGGATGTTTCAGGATGTGTTCACCGATGGACCTCTTGAAGAACTCACAACCAGATGCGACGCCATCACCGCCGTGAGCCTCCTTGGTTCATCCAAAATTCATCTTTACTCAGGAAAACATAGTGCAACTCTGCATGCTTCTCTGCCGTTTGGCCTCCCCTGTGTTCTTCATTTTCACGCGACCAAGATATCATGGCACTGCAACGAGTACTTGGAGGGCAAGGGCATGATGTGCCGCCTGACACTGCTAGACAGGTTCTCCTCTGACGCTGTGATGCCAACCTCACTGTCTTTTGGTAAGAACTGGGCAGGCGCCAACGGAGATTGGATCGCCAGTGTTGCGTATGGAGGCAAATTGTAGCGCCCCACCTTTTAAAAAAAAGGCAGAACTCTTATGTTAAGTGCTACTCCATAGATCACTGATAGCACCACAGTACAAATAGTTTTCGTGGTTTCATCAACAGATCTACCACAGGGGTCGGTGTATGGCGGTTTGTGGAAGGGGGTGAACACAGCAGAGCGATCCGGGACGGAGGTAGCACGAGTTTACCCAGCTTCAGATCTCGCAACGATGGCAAGACCCTACGTGCTGCTATAATTCACTATATGGCATCAAGTGCTCGGTTACAATGAGGTTGGTTGTTTCGCTAAGCAATTGGCCATATGTCTAAGTCTCATGCCTCGAGGGCTTCTCCACGTCGGCTTATAAAGGCGCCTGGCGTGGGCATCACGTTGGTACCGGAGCGGATACAATATGGAGTCCTAGACTAAGTCCTATACAATGTCGTGTACTACAAGGTAACCCACCATGGGCTTGTCTCCGGATCCGCCATAAGCTCCTGTGTCCTGTACCGCCATGGGCTTTCTAGGAACTGGGCCACTCGGTAGGCTATCCGCCATACCACCTCCATGGGCCACCCTGGCTTGCTGGTTTAGGACTACGTTGCTGGTATACCTATTTGGTATATCCCCAACAGTAACTCACAGGGAACTTCAAGATCGCCACCTTCATCCGCTAAGGTTAACAAACCTAGCCTCCAACATGTGAACTAAATAAGCAACATCATCTTCATAACTAGGAGCAAGTTCGGCTAAGATCTATCCTCAACATCTTTATGCATACTACCATGATTAAAGAACTCATCGATGTTACCTTTCCCAATTATAGAACCACTACCTATTGAAAGGTCCTCCAGAGCATACTTAGGGAACAACATAATGAACTAAAAGTAAAAGCAACGAAATACCAACTATAAAAGGAACTAATTTTTTGTATTTTCGATAAAAAGATGCAAGAAAAAGTAAAATAAAGCAAAACAATAACAAAGTAAAAGATTGGAAGCAAGAGACTCCCCTTGCAGAAATCCTCTTTCTCCCCGGCAATGGCGCCAGAAAAATTGCTTGATGGCGTGTAGATGACCCGCCAGTTGGGAACCCGAAGAGGAAGGTATGATGAGCACAGCAGCAAGTCTTCCCTCAGTGTAAAACCAAGGTTTATCGAACCAGTAGGAGAAAGAACCAACTTCCAAAGGTTGATGCTCGCTAGCTTCGCAACAGCTCCGGACAATTTATATATGGCGCCTCGTCCGGGGCATAGCTTTGCACCAGCAGCAACGTGGAACCTACACACAACACAACCAAGTACTTTGCCCCAACTTACAGTGAGGTTGTCAATCTCACCGGTTTGTTGTAAACAAAGGATTAAACGTATAGTGTGGTAAAAGATAGTAGTTTGCGAGAATGTAAATAAAGCAAGTAAATGGTAAATGGTAATAATAATGTAAAAGAATGGACCGGGGTCTACAATTCACTAGAGGTGTCTCTCCATAAGATAAATAACATGCTGGGTAAACAAATTACAGTTGGGCAATTGATAGAATAAAACAACCATACAAATGTTATGAGGATCACTATGAGATTCACTTGGGAATTACAACATAATACATAGATCGTAATCCAACTGCATCTATAACTAATAATCCACCCGCCGGATGTCATCCGAGCAACCGTTGGGTATTAAGTTGCAAGCAACATATTATCGCCTTAAGCAAAGTGTGTAATGTAAACAATACAAATATCATTGAATACAAGATTGTTGTATTCTCCCTAGTAGCAACATCACATCTACAACTTTAGAGGTTGTTATCACTCCCCCAATTTACCAGAGGCATGAACCCACTATCAAGCATAAATACTCCCTCTTGGAGTCACTAGCATCTACTCGGCCAAGATATCTACTAGCAACGGAGAGCATGCAAGATCATAAACAACATAGAGATAACATAGAGATGATAATCAATAAATCAACTTGACAAAGTACCAATATTCATCAGATCCCAACAAACACAACATGTAGAATTACACAACGATGATCTTGATCATGATAGGTAGCTCACAAGATCTAAACATGAAGCACATGGTGGAGAAGATATCCATCTAGCTACTGCTATGGACCCGTAGTCCAAGGTAGACTATTCACACATCACTCCAGAGGCAGGCATGGTGATGAAGAAGGCCTCCGGTGGTGATTCCTCTCTCCGGTAGGGTGCCGGGAAGAGCTTCTGGACCCTCCTGATCTCGCGTCGATGACGGCGGCGGCTTGTAGTATATTTCGTGGAAAATTGATCGGGGCTTTGGGTTTTCTCGCCGAGGAGAATATATAGGCGGAAGATTGGCGTCAGGAGGTGGGCCAGGTGGCCACACCACCTGGTGCCGCGGGCCAGGGGTAGGCCGCGCCACCCTATGGTGCGCCTGCCTACTGGCCCCCCTCCGTCTCTGCTTTGGACTCCGTCTCGTGTCGGGAAAAATAGGAACTTCAGGTTTTCTTTCGTCCAATTCCGAGAATATTTCCTGTGTAACTTTTGTGAAACACAAAAATAGCAGAAAATAAGGAACTGGCAATGTGGCATCTCGTTAATAGGTTAGTTCTGGAAAATGCATAAAAATGTCACGAAGTGTAACAAAACACAAAGCAAATGGTGCATAAACAAGCATGGAGCATAAAAAATTATAGATACGTTTGAGACGTATCAGCTTGTACCTCTTGGATATTTCTTGGGGTGACATGGACATCCCCAAGCTTGAGCTTTTGTCCGTACTTCATCTCATCTCATCATTCTCCTTTCCCTACACTTGAAAACTTCCTTCATACAAAAAGACATTCTGAGAATTTTCACGAATTTTTATGGTGCAGCGCAGAAATCTGTTTCAGGACAGCAACTTCCCCAAATCTTACCTTCCTCAAATTAGAGGTTCTTCTTGGCACAAAAATAATAAAAAAAAGATAAGGAGAGGTCATTACAGTAGTAATAACATCCAAGACTCAACAAAAATAAAAAGTACTGAAAATAAAACATTGGGTTATCTCCCAAGAGTGCTTTTCTTTAACGCCTTTGAGCTAGGCGCAGAAAGTGGAAATCAAGTATTTTCAAATGAAGCATCAATATCATAATTTGCTCTAAGAATAGAGTCAAAAATTAATTTATTTCTCTTTCTAGGGAAGTGTTCCATACCTTTCTTGAGCGGGAATTGATATTTAATGGTGCCTTTCTTCATATCAATGATGGCACCAACAGTTCTAAGAAAAGGTCTTCCCAAAATAATAGGATAGGAAGCATTGCATTCAACATCCAAAACAAATAAATCAACGGGAACAAGGTTATTGTTAACCATAATAAGAACATGATTAATCCTTCCCAAAGGTTTTTTCTTAGCAACATCAGTAAGAGGAACATCAAAATAACAATTTTCAAGCGGTGGTAAACCAAGCATATCATAAATCTTTCTAGGCATAATAGAAATTCTTGCACCAAGATCACATAAAGCATGGCAATCAAAATCATTCACATTCATATCAATGATGGGCTCCCAGCCATCTTCTAACTTCTTGGGAATAGAAACCTTTTGTTTCAACTTTTCCTCCCTAATTTGCATGAGAGCATTCGTAATATGCTTTGTAAAAGCAACATTCATAGAACTAGCATTGGGACTTAAAGCAAGCTTTTGCAAGAAGAAATTAACTTCAGAGATATTGCAACCATCAACATCAAAATCATTAAAAGAAGTAGAGCTATTGTCTCCCATACTCTGAAAAATTTCAGCACTTTTTGTAGAAAAGTTTTTGCAGTTTTGGGCTTTTTTTGCACAAGGAGTAGGAGTTTTCTCTACACCAATCAAAGTAGGAGGTATGCTAGCATTTGAAACAACATCACTAGTGGTGGTAATAGTACAAACCTTCATATTTCTAGCCATCACATCTTCTCTTTCCCACCTAGCATGCAATTCTGCTAACATCCTAACATTTTCATCAATTCTAACCTGGATGGCATTTAAAGTCTTGCTTTCTTTCACATCATCAGGAAAAACTTTTAGTTTTAGAAGTTCAACATCAAGAGCAAGGCTATCAACTTTAGAAGCAAGAACATCAATTTTACCCAACTTTTCCTAAACAGACTTATTAAAAGCAGTTTGCTTACCAATGAAGTCTTTGAGCATGAATTCAAGATCGGAGGGAGCTCCCCTAGTGTTGTTGGAGGAATTACCATAAGAGTTGCCATAACCATTACCATTGGTAGAAGGATACAGCCTATAATTGTTGCTAGCAAAATTGTTCCTATAAGCACTGTTGTTGAAATTATTATTTCTAATGAAGTTCACATCAACATTCTCTTCTTGAGCAACCAAAGAGGCCAAAGGAACATTATTAGGATCAACATGAGCTCTATCATTAGCAAGCAAAGCCATAATAGTATCAATCTTATCACTTAAGGAAGAGGTTTCCTCAATAGAATTTACCTTCTTACCTTGTGGAGCTCTCTCGGTGTGCCACTTAGAATAATTTACCATCATATTATCAAGAAGCTTTATTGCGGCGCCCAAGGTGATGGACATAAAAGTACCTCCAACAACTGAATCCAATAGATTTCTTGAAGAAAAATTTATTCCTGCATAAAAGGTTTGGATAATCATCCAAGTAGTCAGTCCATGAGTGGGACAATTCTTTATCATAGATTTCATTCTTTCCCAAGCTTGAGCAACATGTTCATTATCAAACTGTCTAAATTTCACAATATCACTTCTCAAAGCTATAATCTTAGCATGAGGATAATATTTTCCAATAAAAGCATCCTTACACTTAACCCAAGAATCAATACTATTTCTAGGCAAAGATAGCAACCAATCCTTAGCTCTTCCTCTTAAAGAGAAAGGAAACAACTTAAGCTTAATAATATCACCATCTACATCCTTGTACTTTTGCATATCACATAGCTCAACAAAATTGTTGAGATGAGCTGCAACATCATCACTCATCAGTACTAACACCAGAAAATTGCTCTTTCATAACAAGATTCAACAAAGCAGGTTTAATCTCATAAAAATTTGCCTCAGGAGCAGGTGGCACAATAGGAGTGCAGATAAAATCATTGTTATCGGTGCTAATAAAATCACACAACTTGGTGTTCTCAGGAGTACCCATTCTAGCAAGACTAAAAGCAAACAAGCAAAAATAACAACTATAAAGGAACTAATGTTTTTGTATTTTTGATAAAAAGATGCAAGCAAAAATAAAATAAAACAAAACAATAAAAAAGTAAAAGATTGGAAGCGAGAGACTCCCCTTGCAGAAATCCTCTTTCTCACCGGCAACGGCGCCAGAAAAATTGCTTGATGGCATGTAGATGACCGCCCAGTTGGGAACCCCAAGAGGAAGGTATGATGAGCATAGCAGCAAGTCTTCCCTCAGTATGAAACCAAGGTTTATCGAACCAGTAGGAGAAAGAACCAACTTCCGAAGGTTGATGCTCGCTGGCTTCGCGACAGCTCCAGACAATTTATATATGGCGCCATATCTGGGGCATAGCTTTGCACCAGCAACAACGTGGAACCTGCACACAACACAACCAAGTACTTTGCCCAACTTACAGTGAGGTTGTCAATCTCACCGGTTTGCTGTAAACAAAGGATTAAACGTATCATGTGGTAAAATATAGTAGTTTGTAAGAATGTAAATAATGCGAGTAAATAGTAAACGGTAATAACAATGTAAAAGAATGGACCGGGGTCCACAGTTCACTAGAGGTGTCTCTCCATAAGATAAATAACATGCTGGGTAAACAAATTACAGTTGGGCAATTGATAGAATAAAGAAAGCATACAAATGTCATGAGGATCACTATGAGATTCACTTGGGCATTACAACATAATATATAAACCGTAATCCAACTGCATCTATGACTAATAATCCACCCGCCGGATGTCATTCGAGCAACCATTAGGTATTAAGTTGCAAGCAACAGATTATCGCCTTAAGATAAGTGTGTAATGTAAACAGTACAAATATCCTTGAACACAAGATTATTGTTTACTCCCTAGTATCAACAACACATCTACAACTTTAGAGGTTGTTGTCACTCCCCCAAGTTACCAGAGGCATGAACCCACTATCGAGCATAAATACTCCCTCTTGGAGTCACTAGCATCTACTCGGCCAAGATATCTACTAGCAACGGAGAGCATGCAAGATCATAAACAACATAGAGGTAATAAATCAATAAATCAACTTAACAAAGTACTAAATATTCATCGGATCCCAACAAACAAAACATGTAGAATTACATAACGATGATCTTGATCATGATAGGCAGCTCACAAGATCTAAACATGAAGCACATGGAGGAGAAGACATCCATCTAGCTACTCCTATGGACCCCTAGTCCAAGGTAGACTACTCACACATCACTCTAGAGGCAGGCATGGTGATGAAGAAGGCCTCCGATGGTGACTCCCCTCTCCGGCAGGGTGCTAGGAAGAGCTTCTGGATCCTCCCGATCTCGCGTCGATGACGGCGGCGGCTTGTAGTATGTTTCCTAGAAAATTGGTTGGGTCTTTTAGGTTTTCTCGCCGAGGAGAATATATAGGCGGAAGGGTGGTGGAAGGAGGTGGATCAGGTGGCCCCATGATACGTCTCCAACGTATCCATAATTTTTGATGCTCCATGCTTATTTTTACACCATTTGCTTAATGTTTCGTTACACTTTGTGGCACTTTTATGCATTTTCTGGAACTAACCTATTAACAAGTCGCCACAGTGTCAGTTCCCTGTTTTCTGCTGTTTTTGTGTTTTAAAAAAGCTACACAGGAAATATTCTCGGAATTGGATGAAACCAAAGCCAGTCGCCCAGAATTTTACCGAAGCTTCCAGAGAACCGAAGAGGAGTTGGAGTGGGGCCACGAGGGGGCCACACACTAGGGCGGTGTGGCCCAGGGCCTGGCCGCACCCCCTATGTGTGAGACCACCTTGGTCCACTTCTGACGATGCCCCTTCGCCTATAAAGACCCCCCGATGGGAAAAACCTAAGTACCCGTCCAGTTTTCCAGAACACATCGCGATCCGCCGCTGTCGTCAACCCGAAGATCGGGAGGGTCCAAAAGCTCTTCCCGGTACCCTACCGGAGAGGGGAATCGCCACCGGAGGTCTTCTTCATCGCCATGCTTGCCTCCGGAGCGATGAGTGAGTAGTCTACCTTAGACTATGGGTCCATAGCAGTAGCTAGATGGTTGTCTCCTCCACCATGTGCTTCATGTTTAGATCTCATGAGCTGCCCTACATGATTGAGATCACCGTTATGTAATTCTACATGTTTGGTTTGTTGGGATCCGATGAATATTGGTGTTATGCTTGAGTTGAAGTACTGAAATTTATCTTTTGTTATCTCTATGTTGTTTATGATCTTGCATGCTCTCCGTTGTTAGTAGCTATCTTGGCCGAGTAGTTGCTAGTGACTCCAAGAGGGGGTATTTATGCTCGATAGTGGGTTCATGCCTCTATTTAATCTGGGGGAGTGACAAAAACCTCTAAGGTTGTAGATGTGCTGTTGCTACTAGGGGGAAAACAACATTCATATGCTCAAGGGTATATGCTTTTTTTACATTACACACTTTACTTAATGCAGTTATTTGTTGTTCGCAATTTAATACTCATAGAGTGTTTGGATGATATCCCCGTGAGTGGATTATTAGTCATAGATGCAGTTGGATGGCGGTCTATGTATCTTGTTGTAATGCCCAGAGTAAATCTCATAGTGATCCTCTCATCATATGCACGTCGTCTTTATTCTATCAATTGCCCAACTGTAATTTGTTTACCCGGCTTGTATTATTTTATCTTATGGAGAGACACCGCTAGTGAACTGTGGACCCTGGTCCTATTTCCTTTATATTGCTATCACCTGTTTACTTTACTCGCACTGTTTACTTTACTCGCATAGTATTATCACTTTCCACTCGATACGCTCATACCCTTTGTTTCAAGCAAACCGGTGAGATTGACAACCTCATCGTAAGTTGGGAACAAAGTATTTGGTTGTGTTGTGTGCAGGTTCCGTGTTGCAGCTAGCAAAGCAAAGATTGGACGAGGTGCCCTATAAATTTTCCTGAGCTGTCGCAAGCTAGCAAGCATCACCTTCAGTCATTTGTCTGCTCCTCTCCTGAACGATAAACCTTGGTTTCTTAACTGAGGGAAAATCTTGCTGCTATATTTATCACACCTTCCTCTTGGGGTTCCCAACGGGCTAGTCATTTACCAAGCATCACCCCACCACCTGGTGGCACGGGCCAGGGGCTAGCCGTGCCACCCTATGGGGTGGCTGGACCCCGGCTCTCCTCCGTCTCTGCTTTGGACTCCGTCTCGTGTCGGGAAAAATAGGAACTTTGGCTTTTATTTCGTCCAATTCCGAGAATATTTCCTATGTAGCTTTTCTAAAACACAAAAATAGCAGAAAACAGGGAACTGGCACTGTGGCATCTCATTAATAGGTTAGTTTCGAAAAATGCATAAAAACGCCACGAAGTGTAACAAAACACAAAGCAAATGGTGTATAAACAAGCATGGTGCATCAAAAATTATAGATACTTTTGAGACGTATCAATGGTCGGATAGTCATCCTCGCCCTGGTCCTCCGCGGGAGCCGGCTCAAGCTCACGGTCCTCCTGACCCTCAGTCGGCTGCTCTGGAGGTGGCCCAGGTATCTGGCGAGCGTGCTACTCAAGCACCTTGACGAAGCTACACTGGCGTGTGGAGTGGGTGGATACCCTGCCAGGGGTGCTGTGGAACTTGCACTGCTGGTCCAGCGCCGCCTCAAGGGTGTACTTGTCCTCTTTGTGCCTCTGACCGCTGCCATCAGCCCATGGGCCTCCTTGGTCAGCCGCCACTCATCTCGAGCTAGTGGAGCTCTTGGCGAGCGCCTCCTTGAAGTCGAGCCACATATTGACATGAAGAGCCAGTCGGCTCACTTTAGGGCGAGCCGGCTGGCGGGCCTGACCTCCTGGCCCAGCTACAAGAGCTGGGTCTTGCTGGTGGCAGCCATGGCTGCTGGAATGCTAGGCGCGGTGTCCTCGACCGCTCCTGCTTGGAGCGCGGGTGCTCTATCCGCGCTCCGCTTGGCCTTGATTGGGCGGCGACGCCTGCTGTGCTTGAGGCATGCTTGGACCCGTAGTAGGGGGCCGCCATTGCACCGCGGGCCGTGAGCTTCTCCGGCCGGTGCGGTACCCTGCGTGGCATAGAACTCACGGAGCATGGAGCTCACGCGATGCCGGGTGTCTTTGATGTCGGCCACTTTGCCGAGGAGCGCGAGGCGCGTCCGCTCCAGGGCCTCTACGGCCTGGACGGGGTCGCTGGCGTGGTCGAGTAGAGCACGCAGGTCCACGAAAGCAACGTCTGAGGTGTCCTGCTCTAGGAGCGGAGCGACTTGCCCCTATGGAAGAGGGCGTTCAAGCGGCGGGCACGCGGCGCGCGGTGAGTCGCCGCCCTCTTCGTCCCCCAGGGCCAGCACTTCGACCATGGCGCCAAGGTCGTTGCTTTCACTGCAGCTCAAGCGTACATTGCAGAGAGGGTGAGACACATCGATTGCCTCCTCAGGGAACGGCTTGGTGATGCCGACGTCGAGGAAGGAGCCGTTGTCGCTGAAGCCGTCCTTGAAGCAGTCGAGGTTATCGTTGACGCAGTCGACAGTGCTGAACCTCAGGACAAGGCCTGAGGCCACCTTCTCACCGAGAGTCGATGGAGATCCCGGCCGGAACTTCACACCAGTCACTGTCGCACGATACCCCACGGTGGGCGCCAGCTATCGTGGTATTTTGATGACAGTAGCCATAGGGATGGCTTAATGAGAGGGCTCGATGGAGAATAGCGTCGGGTCCGGCTCGGGTTGGGTAGTCGCGACATAGCATGTACCCAGGTTAGGGCCCTCCTCGCCGGAGGTAAAACCCCTATGTCCTGCCTTGTTCTTTATTACGAGCACACGGTGGCTACAATGGTGCTCCTTGAGCTGTATTATCTAGAGGAGGAAGAAGACTAGGTCAATCCCCTACTCTAAGGGTCCGGGCCCCCTTATATAGGCAGGGGCCTAGTTACATGAGTTGGTCCGGCTACTCGGCAGCCGGCTCGACAGTGGCCGTGATGTTGGCATGGGACCCGCTTCCCCTGCTCCTCTGCCTAGTGCAGGCCGCTTTATAAGGTAACCTTGTCCCCTGGACCGGCATATCCGCGGTATATGCCCCGGCTCCCCTCGGATCCTCCCGTTGGAGGCAACTTTACTTGGAGCGGTTGGTGGCGACGACCCTGTGGCTGGCGTCACCCCGGTCTTGGGCCTCTGGCGATTCTTGTCTGGTACCTGCAGGCTTTAATAAAGCGTCGGTTAGGAGTGGCATCGTCATTGCCGGCTTGGGCCGCCAACAGAGAAGACTGGAGCCGGCCTCTCTGGCCGAGTGTCGCTTCGGTTCCTGGGACGTCGGCCGGCAGGTTGCTCTGCCTTTGGCCTACCCAGGTGGTTATCCCCACAATAGTCATGAAAAACCATTAGAATTCAGGCTAGGACTTCACAAAACCACCAAGGATATCTTAAAAGTGGGACCCATTGTCAGGCTTATGTGGCACCACAAAACGGGCAAGGGAGACATATATTAGACTAGTTATAAATTATGGGTTTTTTTTGGAAATATTTATAGGAACCCACACGATCAGCTCATATTCTTCCTCCAATCCATGTCAGAGATCTTCTGAGGACACGAGGAGAAGCTAGTAGACCACCGCCACCATCTTCCCCGCAGCTGGGCTCTCCCTCCCTTCATGCCGGAGCCGAATCTCCCCTCCCTCCATGGTCGCGATGACAAGCTAAGTCACTGGTATATCAAAATGGGTACACAGTTTATGTAAGTGAACAACACCACAATGCATATTTGTATTAAAATCTTAATACCCATGCATGACAGCGAGAAATAATATTTGAAAACAAACTAGTAGTTGATTTCACACAACCTAGAATATTTCACTAAGATTAACGGTAGTGTACTCTACATATCTCGCCCAAGTTATTTGCTAAATTCTTCTGGTCTGTACAAAGTTTTGTACATTACACATTTAAGCATAACTAGGAAAAATGCCTGTGCGTTGCACTGGTAGTGAGAAAATCAAATTTTTGTTTGAATAATATTGGGCAAAATTCAAATTTTCTTGCAAAGTCAATGAGAATAACATTGACCTTGCTTTCTTTGAATGCCATAATGCCGTCAGTGATCATCCAGTCCAATAGCGGTTGCAAGCAATCCAAACAGATGAATTAGAGCTAAGACATTTCCCATTTTGATTTTTTTTTCAAGATTGACCGGGGGGGAACCAGTCCCCACCGCTTGTTCCATTCCACTCGAAAGAGCCTGGCAGGGCCAAGTTCTGATACAACAATTGAGAGAAGTACACGGGGGTTTACAAGGGAGGAGAAAACAAACAACTCCACATTCGAGCAAAAGTACAAGAACACCAAAAAGAAATGCACCACCTAGGATCCTAGCTTGCCGGACAAGCACTGACTGGAAGGAAGATCACCAACTCCAATCTTCATCAAGCCATCCGAATGTGGCTATATGGTCGCCGCTCTTGCCAAAGAACTCTGCTTGCCCTTCAGGGGAAGGAAGCCCTGTAGGAGGGAGGACCACAGAAAGAGAACAAGGGAGTCCACGACCATGGTTGCGGCCCAAGCAGGCACCCTCCACTCGCTCTCCGGGGGAGGAAGCCCCGGAGAAGGGAGGCCCACTACGAGGGAATGAGGACAACCAGAGAAGGGGCAATAACTTGTTAACCCGGCTTCAGATAAGAGGGATAGCATCTCAGCCAAACATCCGGGCACGAAGAACTCTGCAATGCAAGAAGACGTCCGACCGCATCAAACCAGTCGAACCTGGCTATATGGTTGCCGCTCATGTCGACGACATCCACTCGCTCTTCAGGGGAAGGATGCCCCAAAGAAGGGAAGCCCGAAGCAAGAGAGTGAGGATATTGGGCTCAAAGGATGCAGCTCGGGAGGACGCCCTCCACTCGCCCTTTGAGGGGAGGAAGCCTCAAAGGAGGGTGGACACCTCATGAGAATGAAGAACAACCATGGAGACAAATCAAGAACTCGCTAACCCGACGTTGGAGGGGGCCGAGCAAATTGGAGGACAAAGTGTAGGAACCAGGAGGAGCAATTCGTTGGAGCACTGATGCGTGGTGAATGACCAGCCCGTTGGGAACCCCAAGAGGAAGGTATGATGAGTATAGTAGCTCGTTTTCCCTCAGTTAGAAACCAAGGTTTATCGTTCTTGGAGAGGAGAGACGGTGACGACTGAAGGTGATGCTTGCTAGTTTGCGACACCGGCGGACAATTTATATATGGCGCCTCGTCCAAGCTTTGCTTGCTAGCTGCAACGTGGAACCTACACACACACAAACAAATACTTTGCTCCCAACTTACGATGAGGTTGTCAATCTCACCGGTTTGCTTGAAACAAAGGTTATGAGTGTATCGAGTGGAAAACAGTAGAGAATGCAATAAAGTAAACAGTGCGAGAAAGTAAACAGGTGATAGCAATATGATGGAAATAGGACCGGGGTCCACAGTTCACTAGTGGTGTCTCTCCATAGATAAAACATGCTGGGTAAACAAATTACAGTTGGGCAATTGATAGAATAAAGATAAACGTGATATGTCAAGAAGATCACTATGAGATTTACTCTGGGCATTACAACAAAATACATAGACTGCCATCCAACTGCATCTATGACTAATAATCCACTCCCGAGGATATCAATCCGAACACCCCAGTAGTATTAAGTTGCGAACAACAGATAATTGCATTAAGCAAAGTGTGTAATGTAAACAAAGCATATGCCCTTGAGCATATGAATGTTGTTTTCTCCCTAGTAGCAACAACACATCTACCACCTTAGAGGTTTCTGTCACTCCCCCAGGTGAAATAGAGGCATGAACCCACTATCGAGCATAAATACCCCCTCTTGGAGTCACTAGCAACTACTCGGCCAAGATAGCTACTAACAACGGAGAGCATGCAAGATCATAAACAACATAGAGATAACAAAAGATAATATTCAGTACAGCAACTTAATCATAAACACCAATATTCATCGGATCCCAACAAACCAACATCATAGAATTACATAACGGTGATCTCAATCATGTAGGGCAGCTCATGAGATCTAAACATGAAGCACATGGTGGAGAAGACAACCATCTAGCTACTGCTATGGACCCATAGTCCAAGGTAGACTACTCACTCATCGCTCCGGAGGCAAGCATGGCATGAAGAAGACCTCCGGTGGCGATTCCCCTCTCCGGCAGGGTGCCGGGAAGAGCTTCTGGACCCTCCCGATCTTCGGGTCGACGGCGGCGGCGGATCGCGATGTGTTCTGGAAATTTGATCGGGTACTTAGGTTTTTTCCGTCGGGGGGTCTTTATAGGCAAAGGGTCGATGTCAGAGGAGGGGCCAGGCGCCCTCACATGGGGCCCGCGCGGCCAGGGGCCTGGCCGCGTCGCCCCTGTGTGTGGGGCCCTGGTGGCCCCCCTCCTACTTCTCTTCGGATCTCTGGAAGCTTCCGGGTAAAATAAGACTTCAGGAACTTGTTTCGTCCAATTCCGAGAATATTTCCTGTGTATCACTTCTGAAACACAAAAACAGCAGAAAACAGGAAACTGGCACTATGGCGCTTGTTAATAGGTTAGTTCCGGAAAATGCATAAAAGTGCCACTAAGTGTAACGAAACAATAGGCAAATGGTGTAAAAACAAGCATGGAGCATCAAAAATTATAGATACGTTTGAGACGTATCAAGCATCCCCAAGCTTAACTCCTGCTCGTCCTCGAGTAGGTAAGTGATAACAAAAGAATAATTTTTGAGGTGACATGCACCTACACAATCTTGATCACATATGTAAGCATTTGTGAGCTGGGATCATAAGAACTTAAAACATGGGCATGAAGATATAATCATGACAATAAGAACTTAGCAACCATGTTGTAAACATGAAAATGAACACAAACAAAAGATCATGATAATGAAACAATGAAAGTCAAACATGTGTTCAAATCATAAGGAAAAACATACAAATGGTTTTCAGCTTGTCCTTCAAAGAGAGCAAAACATAAATGCATAGGACACCTTCAAGTTTAAGAGGGCGACTAGATACAAATAATTTAAGAACAAGTGAAACCAATCATCATGAATCAATCAATGAACTTTGGGACAATGCATATCACACTAAGAATGACAACTATGCTCTCTTAATGGTGCATAAAGAAATAAGGTGGTGACTCAATATAAAAGTAGAAGAAAGGCCCTTAGCAGAGGGAAGCAGTGATTGCAAGTTTTATAACCTTCAAAAATTATGGTACTTACCGGCTTTGAGCTCTCATTGCCCCCATCATAAGCATCTTGAATGGTTAAAGTTAATACGAGAACAATTATGATGCATATGCTTGACAAATCATAAGTTGAAGACCTCGTGCCCCGTGAATACGAGTACCCAAACCTCATGCTACTTTACTTAGAGTCCCAAGCAAGGCTCTTGTCATTGTAAGTATATGCATATCATTGAGAACCGCCAATGGGGTACCTCCGTGCCCGATGACATGGAACAAGCCCACACCAAAATGACAGGACAAGCAGACAATGAACACCTCGACATCTCTTTTATTTGCCTTTTGTTTAGCTTTTTATTGTGAGATGCGTCGTCGAATGTTCACCATGGGTATGCTGCAAATTTCCACCATGAATTATGCATGGCTTAGATTGGCGGCCCGGCGTTTCCCTAACACATATACAAACTCCATGATCCCCACAAGATTCCCAATTCATTTCACACCGCGGGCATACATAAACAAAAGATCACGATATCAACTCAAATAAGAAGTGCAATGTTGAAAGCTTGCCCATGACAGCATGGTTGGGCTAGAATCCAACTTACAACTTGCAAGCATAACAACTCAACATAAGAGACCACAATGTCTAATTTTTAGAACAGGAAAAAGTAAAGTGTGCCTTCTGGTTCGTGAGAGCTTTACTGACCGAATTTCGCATAACACTGGTAAGAGTTTAATTTGAAGAGAAAATAAAAGCAAGTCAAATTTACTTGGAATAGCAAATTGCTAGTAGGTATGTATGGTGGACACTTTGGAAAACTTTGGCTTTTAGGAGTTGGATGCACAAGTAGAGCTCATACTCAGTACAACGCGAGGGCTAGCAAAAGACTGGGAGCGACCAACTAAGAGAGCAATAATGGCCATAATCATGCAAAGCGACAAAGCGACATTAAAAGAAGCATAAGATGGCATCAAAAGTCAAAAACTAAATGATCATGAAGGCTATTGACAACTTTGTAAGAGTCTAACATGTGTGAGTATGCGCCAAGTCAACCAAAATAAAGCATCAAGGAGAAAACCAAAATAATGCTTCCATACAATAAAAACAACGCATGATTTTTTCAAAGGCTCATTAAGCAATCTCAGTTATTTGAGACAAGTCATGCTACAGAAAACCACTAAGCATACTATCAAAAAGACATCAAGCATGACATGAAAAAGCCTAAGCCGCAGTCTACACAAGCTCCTTCTTGTACCACTATTTTGCACAAAGCTTTTTCTCTTTTCCAACACCATTTGATTTTTTTTAAACACCTCTTTTGATGAAAACCAATAAAGATCAGAGGCAAAAATACACCTTGATGAAAAGATATGACAAGATCTGAATGCAAATCAAGGCGAAAACGAAAACCAAAAGCAGCAGCATAAAAAGTAGAACGCTCGATGAACGATAAGAGTGAAAACTAGAGCGTTCTTTGCAAATGAAAACGAGTACATCTCCTCCAAAGAAAATTTGTTGGGGTCCAACCATTTATTACAGCAAACAAACAAACTAACAAACTAAGAAAACTAAAACAACTGACGCTCCAAGAAAAACACATAGTGCATGAAGCAATAAAAATATAGTGTTTTGAAAGGTGACCTGATTTTTGCCGATGAAGAAGGGGTGCCTCGGGGGCATCCCCAAGCTTTGACGCTTGTACTTCTTGGATATTTCTTGGGGTGATGCATGGGCATCCCCAAGCTTGAGCTTTTTTCCATTCTTCAACTCATCTCATCATTCTCCAATCCCTACACTTGAAAACTTCCTTCATACAAAACTAAACACAATTCTATTAGCAACATTAGTGTAAGCATAAAATATAGTCAACCCTCTATTTGCTTCAGGTTTCAACTCAAAACCACCACATATAAAGTAAATACTATTGTAGCAACCTCCCCAAAAGTTCCGTGATCAAAAGAACTCAAAAGAAAGCGATAAAGTGGCAAACACAAATATTGGCAGAAATCTGTCAAAACTGAACAGCTGACAAAGGTCGAATTTTTGAAAGGTTTTGTGTTGCTCAAATCAAAAAGTGTTCAACTAACAAAAGTTTGGATATAACCTGGGGCATATGCACAAGAAATCGCAGGTCCAAAAGATAAACAGAGAATTTTCACGAATTTTTA
This sequence comes from Dactylis glomerata, assembly GCA_007115705.1. NCBI lineage: Eukaryota > Viridiplantae > Streptophyta > Magnoliopsida > Poales > Poaceae > Dactylis > Dactylis glomerata. The sequence goes on along the minus strand of QXEO01000964.1, from coordinate 4,015,394 downwards.
CGGTGCAGCACCGAAAACAGTTTCAGGACAGCAACATCCCCAAATCTTTACCTCGCTCAAATTAGAGGCTTCTCTTGGCACAAAAATGAAATAAACAAGATAAGGAGTGGTCATTACAGTAGTAATGACTTCCAAGACTCAAATAAAAGAAAAAGTACTGAAAAGAAAACATTGGGTTATCTCCCAAGAGTGCTTTTTTTAACGCCTTTGAGCTAGGCGCAGAAAATTGCGAATCAAGTAATATCAGCAGAAGCATTAAGATCAATAGCAGAGGTCTTGTCAATAAGGCATTGTATTTCATCCACATAAGTTTTTGAAGACCCTTTGTGATCATGCTTTGGTACACTATTCTCATCAAAAAGATTTTCAGGACAAATCCAGTCAAAATTATTTTCGAAAGCTTCATTCAATCCCAAAAGCTTGCAAGGTATAGGTATCTCGGCCTCCTCATCATTTATATTAATAGCCGTTATAGGTGAACCGAGTTTATTAAAACATTTAAGAACTTTCCTAGCTTCAATAACGACATCCTTAAATTCTAGGCGCAAAGTTTCCAAGATAAAAGCTTTCTTTTCGGGATCCTCAATTTCATGAAGCTTAAGGAACATATATTGCATAAAAGGATTAAGACTAGCAAACCTAGTTTCCAACATGTCAATTAAATAAATAGAAGCAACTTCAATACTAGGAGCTAGCTCAACCAAGGATTTTTCCTCAACTTCCTCATGCATACTAATGTGATTAAAGAACTCCTCAATGTTACTTTTGCCAATAATCGAACCACTACCTACTGAGAGGTCCTCCAGAATGAACTTAGGGAACAGCATGATAAACTAAAGTAAAGAAATAACAACTACCAAGGATTCTATTTTTTTTTGGGTTTTTGATATAAAGCAATGCAGGTAAAATAAATAAAGTAAAGCAAAACAATAACAAAGTAAAGGATGTGTGTGCGAAAAACACCCCTCGCAGAAGTCTTCTCTTCCTCCCCGGCAACGGCGCCAGAAAAAGAGCTTGATGCATGGTGAATGACCAGCCCGTTGGGAACCCCAAGAGGAAGGTATGATGAGTATAGTAGCTCGTTTTCCCTCAGTTAGAAACCAAGGTTTATCGTTCTTGGAGAGGAGAGACGGTGACGACTGAAGGTGATGCTTGCTAGTTTGCGACAGCAGCGGACAATTTATATATGGCGCCTCGTCCAAGCTTTGCTTGCTAGCTGCAACGTGGAACCTACACACACACAAACAAATACTTTGCTCCCAACTTACGATGAGGTTGTCAATCTCACCGGTTTGCTTGAAACAAAGGTTATGAGTGTATCGAGTGGAAAATAGTAGAGAATGCAATAAAGTAAATAGTGCGAGAAAGTAAATAGGTGATAGCAATATGATGGAAATAGGACCGGGGTCCACAGTTCACTAGTGGTGTCTCTCCATAGATAAAACATGCTGGGTAAACAAATTACAGTTGGGCAATTGATAGAATAAAGATAAACATGATATGTCAAGAAGATCACTATGAGATTTACTCTGGGCATTACAACAAAATACATAGACCGCCATCCAACTGCATCTATGACTAATAATCCACTCCCGGGGATATCAATCCGAACACCCCAGTAGTATTAAGTTGCGAACAACAGATAATTGCATTAAGCAAAGTGTGTAATGTAAACAAAGCATATGCCCTTGAGCATATGAATGTTGTTTTCTCCCTAGTAGCAACAGCACATCTACCACCTTAGAGGTTTCTGTCACTCCCCCAGGTGAAATAGAGGCATGAACCCACTATCGAGCATAAATACCCCCTCTTGGAGTCACTAGCAACTACTCGGCCAAGATAGCTACTAACAACGGAGAGCATGCAAGATCATAAACAACATAGAGATAACAAAAGATAATATTCAGTACAGCAACTTAATCATAAACACCAATATTAATCGGATCCCAACAAACCAACATCATAGAATTACATAACGGTGATATCACTCATGTAGGGCAGCTCACGAGATCTAAACATGAAGCACATGGTGGAGAAGACAACCATCTAGCTACTGCTATGGACCCATAGTCCAAGGTAGACTACTCACTCATCGCTCCGGAGGCAAGCATGGCGATGAAGAAGACCTCCGGTGGTGATTCCCCTCTCCGGCAGGGTGCCGGGAAGAGCTTCTGGACCCTCCCGATCTTCGGGTCGACGGCGGCGGCGGATCGCGATGTGTTCTGGAAATCTGATCGGGTACTTAGGTTTTTTCCGTCGGGGGGTCTTTATAGGCGAAGGGTCGATGTCAGAGGAGGGGCCAGGCGCCCTCACACGGGGCCCGCGCGGCCAGGGGCCTGGCCGCGCCGCCCCTGTGTGTGGGGCCCTGGTGGCCCCCCTCCTACTTCTCTTCGGATCTCTGGAAGCTTCTGGGTAAAATAAGACTTCAGGAATTTGTTTCGTCCAATTCCGAGAATATTTCCTGTGTATCACTTCTGAAACACAAAAATAGCAGAAAACAGGAAACTGGCACTGTGGCGCTTGTTAATAGGTTAGTTCCGGAAAATGCATAAAAGTGCCACTAAGTGTAACGAAACAATAGGCAAATGGTGTAAACATAATCATGGAGCATCAAAAATTATAGATACGTTTGAGACATATCAAGCACCGACAAAGCAAGAGCGTGGAGAAGTGAAGCCACCATTGAGCGACGGTGGCACGGGCACCACACAAAAATGAGAGAAGAAATGGCGACACGAGCGCCGAATAGGAAGGGAGCCGCATCTCATGATTTGCAAGGAGAGAAAGGGTCCAACACGATGCCTCCAAGGAGGTAGCGACATCCACGGACGCCGCCGTCGACAAGCTTTCGCCTAGACCACGAACCTCCCAGAGCAGAGCATATCAACACAAAGTGGGAGGAGAACCCACACCTCCAGGAAAGAGCGACACCAAGGACGACGCCGAGGCTGCACGAGCAGAGAGCGGGAACAGATCAGGTCGAGGACGGAGCACTGCCAGAGCCCCCACCAGCCATCCATGGGAGGAGGCCAAAATCACGCCGACCACCGACGGCGCAGCATCGGGCGAGGGGCACCAGAACGCAGCTGCTGCTGCCGCGCCGTCGAGTGCCTAGGCTGCGGTGGCAACGCCTCGGCCGCAGGCCCGCCAAAGCCTATCGGGCCCAGCGCAGCGACCCGCGGCATCCACGCCCGATGCCACCTTGAGGCGTACCGCCGCATCGACGCCGCCAACCACGCCACCGCCGCGGCGAGCAGCTCAGCCCCGCACCGCCGCACGCGCCGAGCAGCCCAGCCCCGCGCCGGCCCGTGCCACCAGAAGCCAAAGCTGCCCCGCGCAGCCAGCCCTGGGAGCGGGAAGGGGAGGTCCCGCCGCCGCCCACGCCGCGCGGGCTTCGCCCGGCGACGCACGCCGACAGCGGCGGTGGGGGAGGCGGTGGAGGTGGACCTACAAACAGGCAATTAGGTATTTGTAAGTAGCATTGCTTCGTATCAGCATTTCAGCAAATTCTAGCCTGACCTAGCCTGCACGTTTCACTAGTGGAAAACCAGGCTTCCATTCGTCCCATTAGTCCCGAACCAAATTCGATCCGCAGCAAAAGGGTCCATCAGTCCCGGTTCATTTGAAAATGTGGGCCAGGGGGCATTAGTCCCGGTTCAAAAGGGACCTTCAGTCCCGGTTTCATCTAACAGCCGGGACTAATGCCCCATGGCCCTTTAGTCCCGGCTCGTGGGACAAACCGGGACTAAAGGTTACTCTTTAGTCCCGGTTCGTACCACGAGCCGGGACCAATGACCCATTCAAACGAACCGCCCACTTCGCGCCAGTTATCGATCGACGACGCTTCGATATCGATCGACATTACGACGACGCTTTGTAGTCGCGCGCGTGATCGGGAACCGGCGCCGGCGCACCTTGAAACTCACCTGCATTCACATCTCATCGCCGGTGTGCTCATCTTCCCTCTCTCTCACTATATAAAGCACTCATATTTGATCATCTAAAGCACACTATTAGCCTTCTTCTTCCCCAAAACATCTCTCCCACATCACCACCATACCGCCGGCACCCGCGAGCTCTCTCTCCCTCGACAATGGAGGAGCAACTTTGGCCCCGGTCTCAGATCTACTACGTGGTCATCGAAGAGATGAACTTCACCATCACGGAGACTCTCCGTGCTTTGAGGGTGGAGAAGTGGATCCGCTTGGTCAAGCGCCGGCTCCTCGATGACGCACCGGTCAAGTGCGTGGGCTTGGATTGTGAGTTCACCACTCACGTGCACCCGCAGCGTGCCGCCGTACTTCAACTCTCGGTGGCGTCCGACATATTAGTCTTTCAAATTTGTAAGGCCAATGGCGTGCCGCAACTACTCAAGGACTTCTTGAAGGACACCACCATCAAGTTTTGTGGTGCGGCTATCAACAACGATCTGCGCAAGCTAAGGCCATACGGAATTGTTATTCCGTCCGCATATGATCTTCAACAAGTTGTCCCAAACCCCACTAGCAAGCTAACACCGAGTCTCTATGATTTGGCCAATGCTACTATTGGGACACATCTTGAGAAGAAGAAGAGGGACAACAAGAAGAAGAAGGACAAGAAGAAGAAGGAGAAGAAGTACAAGAAGAAGGGAGAAGAAGAAGAAGAAGAAGAAGATGATGATGATGAAGAAGATGAACTAATTTTTGGTTGGGAAAAAGTTCCATTGAGCTTCAACCAACTATTATATGCCGCTTTAGACGCTCGCCTAGGCTTTGAGATAGCTAGGAGATTCTGGAAGCTAAAGGGCTACAATAGCCATGTTGATCGTCTTAAGCTTAATAATTAGGTGGATGATTATGTATGGAAAAATGTTGGATGAGCTTGCTTGGAAAATGTACTTCATTTGAGCCATGTTGGATGAGTATGTTTGGAAAAATGTACTCCCTTTGTTTCGGTTAACAAAGTCTACTAATTTTCGAATTTGTGATTTTTCAAGTATTTTGGCTTTTTTGAATATTTTAATCATCTAAAAATTAATAATTAAATTATACATAAAGATTATTTGAAATTCATTGGTGCTTATTATTCTTAATCATTGTTTCTTATTTTGTGAATTTATTTGGAATTTAAAAAAGTAATATTATATATTACCAAAGTGTATAGGTTAATAGAATTGGTAGCATACAGCTATCAAGAAGTCGCGAGCGCAGTCTTGGATGAGGATGGGTGACCGATCGGGAAGTGAGGACCACAAGTACTTGTAATTGATTTGAGATATAGAGTGAGAGCTATAAGTATCTAATTTGATATGAGATATGAGAATAGAGATGATTAGATAATAGAGAAATAAAGAAATAAAGATAATACAGAAATTCTGAAACAGAAAATACAATTTTATTCCGAATGGACCTTTAGTCCCAGTCCCTGTTACGAACCGGGACCAAAGGTCCTCCAGCCGCTGCACATACCCCGGGCCACGTGGAGGACCATTGGTCCCGCCTCGTAAGCAACCGGGTGGTTAGTCCCGGTTGCGGAAACCGGGATTAATGGGCTTTACAAACCGGGATTGAAGGCCTTTTTTCCACACGTGTTTCTTATACATGTTAATTAATAGGTGTGCATAAGTGCATATAACAGCTTCATGGTACCTAGAATTTACCATGTCAATATAAAATTCAGGGAGGCCATCAAGACTCGGCCTCCTTTGATTCAAAGGATTTCCATAGGATTTCTATAGGATTATAATCCTGTGAAAATTTTCCTTTCTTATGCGTTTGATTTGTAGGATTGTATCCTGTAGGAACTTATCCTATAGGAAGTTCCTAGTGCAGTTTCGTAGGGAAAAAAGAATGAGCTCAAAGTTCATGGAAAAAATCCTAGCGGGAAGAAACGCACTCGCTCGTTTCTGTTGCCTGGCTTGAACCTGTGGTATTCCGAAAATGTACTACAAGCTTTAAGCTTGGTCGTGAGCGGGTGCGCTGAGGGCGTCTGCGTTGCGTGTTTTCGTTGCTGTGTCTGACATGCGGGCCCATGTGTATGTGAATTGGTTGGTTCGTGGGGAGGTAGTGCTACGCTCCCAGACCCAGACCCCGAACCCTATCCCCCTCTCTCTCTCCTCCCGTCTCTCCAATCCGCCTCCCTGGCGGCGGCTCCTCCCGTCTCTCCATTCCGGCTCCCTGGCGGCGGAACGTGCAGCGGCGGCGGAGCGTTTGGCAGCGCTGGTGATGGGAACGTGCCGCCTCTCTCCTCTTCCTGCTCCCTAGCGGCGGGCAGGCACAATCCAATCCCTCATCACCACCTCCGTCGAGCGCATGAAGGCACCAAACTCCCTTCGGCCCTGCCTCTCTCTAGATCCGCCTCCCTTCACATCAGTGGAGGAGACGGTCTGGGCGCCGCCGAAGCCGTAGACTGTCGCCGCCTTTGCTGCCCACTCCAAGATGGAATTAGAAGCCGCTGCCTCATCCAACAGGTCAGCGGTCGCCGAACACTGGAAGCTGGGCTTATTCTCTTCTCCGGCAAAACACAAGCTGCGCACCTTCGCCTCCTCTTTCCCACCTGACCTGACTTTATCCACCGCCCCGACGCGACGAATGGCCGTGAGCAAGTGAGGCAGCCGCACGCACACTGCGCGTGCCGCCTTCCCCCGTTTACCGAAGACATTCGAGCTGCCGGAATCGACAGGCGAGTAAGCCAGCAAACACGATGGCCGCCTTTGCCGTCACTCCGTCCTCTTGACTTATACAAGGATTGGCCGGGGTTTGGGTGAGCACCACCAGAGGGCGTCCTTCCCTGCTGGCAGGCTGAGCAGCAGCATCCTGTCCGGTCGAGGATGAAGATCAAGTCTGTGCCCAAAGCTGAGCCTTTTTCTCCTTCTCTGATTCGTTCTAGGATAATTTCTTGACCTGTGTAGTTGTAAATTAGAGTTTGATTAGGTTCCTAATTTACTTCCGCTGGTTAAGGACATCTTCTATGCCAGCCATGGTTAGTGCATGCTTGGTCCTTCGATTGGTCTCTTTCTGTATGTAACATGTTTACTACTTAGATTTTTGTTCTTCTTTAGGCCATCAGTGATTGCACAATTGTTTGTCTAGATAATGATTAATTTTCCTTTAATTTGTGCCTTTTGGTTTCCCTGATTTTATTTTGTTGTTTCTGCCTTACAGCTGAACTAGAGGACTCGATTTTGGTCTAAGACGTAGAGCATGAAGGCCACGGTGCAGAAATTGCACAACCAAGGTAAGGTGAGACTAATGCTAATTGATTTTTTCTAACTTTACCACAGTAACCACCTAAATATGTTCTTTTGGTTTCTTTTTTATTATCGCACAAAATATGATTAGCTCCTGGTTATGTAGGAAGTTGGAAGATTTTTCTTGTGTGCTCCTTAAATTGTTTTGCTTAGAAGATTGCATTCTTTTTGTAGGTGCAGCTGTCTCACTCTCTTTTCTTGGGTCTACCAAATAGTTGATCTTACTGATGGTTATTTTCTTGAAAGGTGAGCTATGATTGAATCACATGGTACTCTATCAGCTTAGAAGGTGTAATTACTTGTATACATCTGTTACAACAATAACTGAAACTACATTGACAATCTAGCATTTGAGATCACAGTACCCGAACTGTATGAAATCGGCAGGCTTGACAAGACCCATTCCATTTTGTTAATAAAAAGAAGAGCATGCACATTGCACATAGTCAGATTGTCTTGCAAAATATGGTGTCTGCCATGATTTCATAAGTTCCTGGCCGTATTTGATGATATTTTATTTAACTGATTAAATAGTGAACAACTGATTAAATAGTGAATATTTTCAGGCACAGAACAGTACGAGCAGTATGCAGGTTGAGGAGTATGGGTAGAATGCAGGTTGATGGGAGCATCTATTGATTCAAAGATTTAATCCCGTATCCACTCCATGAGGGACAGTTCTCTCAAATTGGTGTATATTTACATCTGGTAATTAAAGATTGAGTTTTGACCTTTCATCTCCATATCTGTTTCCTGCCAATGCATGTTTTTTCATGGTCGAAGTATTCTACGGAGGAATTGTGGCTTCTGTCAAAGGATAAGAACCAATTTTATAAGTAGTTATAGTACATGTGCTTCAGTGAGTCTTCGTGGTATGACTACTTATGCCTTTCCTATTTTTTTATCTCGCTTTACCCTTTTGACGTTTCAATTCTATGGTTTAATTTTGAATCCAAAAGCTTCCATGAGATAGAAATCACAACAAGAAAGAGCTGCATACAGCCTTAAGGATAGTAAGAAGTGCCAATAACGTTTAAACTACCCATTATTTGTTTTATGGTATTGCCTTGAGAATAGTAAGAATTTGGGATGTGCCAGTAATGCTTAAACCGCCCTTTATGTTTTATATCTGATTGCATCAGTCATCAGTTTACGCCTGAAGCAATCTTCACATATGCTACACTAACACAAATCATCTTCTTCTGTACTAAAACATATAACTGCGTGCAAGTTAAATTGGTAATGCAGACTTATATTTACTCAAAGATGTCTTGCAGTGAGGCCATCAATGGAAGATCCCTGTACATGTTGCCCACATCCGGAATTCCTTGAGGAAACACGCAGTAACATGTATTAATTGGATTTCACCTTTGTTTACAGCGTGTTGGTTATACTACAAGGTATTCAGTTAATTTACTTACTTCTGGTCAGCATCATGTATCGAATCAGGACAATTTAATAATTATCTCTCATGGAAATACCAACTGTGGCAAATAATACTTGTGTCCTTTTTTGTCCTAAACTCATTATGGTCCATTTTTAAAGATGACAACATCTATATCGTGTGCTTATCAGAATATATTCATATAATAACCAACTAAATTTTCCTTAGAGGGACAAAGTCAAGCAGCTAGCCATATATTCCTCTCTTTTAACGATGTGGAAAAATTAATCATACGATGCTATTATGGAAAAGAAAATGAAACGTCAGTGCAAAAAATTGCCTACCGCTCTGCCATCGTACAATGTCTAGGTCTGGCAAGTCATTTTAGACAAAGAGACCGTGTGCAAATAAGTTCTTGCCGTGTGAATATTTCAGTTGCAGTGCATTCCTATTTAGTATGCTGCCTATGCTTAGGTTATTTATGTACAAGATTAATTGATCAATTGGGATTGCTGAACTCTCAAGATTCTTAGGCCTTTGAACTTGGATATAATTTATTATTGGGCACATGTATGCTACAAATGTTCACATCCACAATTTTTGAAAATTGCTACCCAGCTGAGTAAGAAACCATTTTCTTACACAAACCGCAACTTCAAAATTGGTCGTTTAGGTCAATATATGAATGCACTTACTAGATAGTACTACGAAAGTACATATGACATATGAAAGAAACAAGTTTATTATCTGGCTAATTCTTATAAGTGCATATGGATTTAGCCATCATAACATAATTATGCCGGTCTCCTTTCAAGTTACAGGGTTAAAAATAACTTGGAATTCTTGACTGTCTATTTGGTTCTAGCAGAAGCGTGAATGTTTGTTGCTAGCATTGTTAGGGTTTCCTATCATTGTTGGATTGTTATGTTATGTTCCCTAAGTTATATATAGTTGGAAAAAAGGTATAGGGTATTTCTGCTTTATTGCTACATAAGCATAAGAAATAGATGCCTGTAAAGAAGGCATGTGAGGGAATATTTGTGTCATTTAGACATGATTATGTTTGTCTTGCTCTGACTTATAATAAGCTCTGCTCAGAAATTTTGAATTCTACATTTGAATGCAGGTAAGAGTTGTCAGTTTAGCAGCCTGACTGTGCCAATTAAAATGCTGCAACACTGTGTTACTGGATTGACAAAAATATTTTGTAGGTAATACGCACGCACAAGTATCAGTAAGAAATCTCTTTTCATCGGTATTAGCTCACATAAACTTAACTTTATGCCCAACTCTTGAACTAATCTGCATCGCTGCTGGGTTTGATCTTTCCTCACACTCCTTTGGTCACCCAGCATTGGCTGGCATCATAGAGACTAGAGAGGCTACCGGAAGGCCTTCTCAACTTGGTAGGGGCGGCCAACATAGACAGTCAACCTTGATGCAACAACCATGCGACATGACACGACACTAGCAAATCAGGCGCTCCTTCTCTGCCAGACAACTTCCCTGCTGTTCAAAATAATTGCTTTACCCTTGTGCATGTCAGTGGAAGATCAAGGATACAAATGGAGATGAGACCTGCTAAAGTCGTGTATAACTTTATATAAATGGGTACAGCACATACATTGTTTTATGGTGTAGGTTTCAGAGTTCCTCATTTCTTATGCGGGTGTAGTATGTCTTTATTTTGCTAGATTTATATATGTTCCTTTTTAATGGAAATGGCTCATCTCCTTCGACTAATGTAATCCTTCTAAATTTCTATGAGTTCTGCCCCATGTCCTGCAGAAATCTTAGGGTGTTTGATAAGAATTGTGTACGATTGATTCCAAAAATAATTGCTTGGAAACATACCCTTGATTTTCCTAATTGGATGGTCCAGATTTTATGGGGTATTATTACTAAAATAAATTAAATTTTCCTACAGCCCACAAGAGCTTTGTTGGCTGGACTGTTGGCTGGACGTGAAAACCTGACACACTAACCAAAAAGTGTAAAAGCGTATAGTAGGCGGGCCGGGCGAAGCCGGCCGGTCCGTCTAGTAGTATTCAATGCTATTGCCTACTAGGTTCCTGTGGTATTCCTTCCGTTGCAATCAAACAGCATTTGTGAGAGTTCCTCTATGTGTAGGATTCAGGTGGGTAGGACACTCTAATCTTTTGCAATTCTTATTCCTATATTTTTCCTACCCTATAAATCAAAGGAGGCCTCAAGAGCGACGGAGGAATTTGGGCCAGCTTATCCACGCGCCGCCCGTGTCTCCCCTGCCCAGGGCATGCGAATGTCCTTCTCGATCGGTCGCCTAGTCTGATGCTTTTCGCCCGACAGCATAGCAACACGTTCTCCTGCACAGCTTTGCCTAGCTTGCTCAGTTGTCGTGTGCTATTTTTCTTCAGATGCGAGCGCTGTCGAGCTGAGGTTTCAGGGCCGCACGGGTGAACTTGCCGGCCGAGGCGGACGCATCACTGGCGTCGGCGTAACCTCAAATCGCTCGCTTGGATCTATTTCACTTTTTCTGTGAGTCTATCATCTGAAATAGTTCGAATTTCGTCCAGCATAGGAAATTAGGGATAGCTCGAAAGTTATTTCCCCAGTTATGGCTATGGACCTTGTCTTCTCTCATCTTGACCATTGATAGATCATCGTGGGAAGATGCCCGATTCATTTATTTTGCGGCTCCTTGCTTGCCCTGCCATCGAAGCTCTTCGTCGTAAAAGTCCGCCACCATGATCTGACCTGGGCCGCCGCTACCCCTGCTGACGATCACACTTGCTTGTCTACGGGGCAATCGATCATGGCGGCAGTCGGTCTAGGACATCAGATTTGACCGCCGCTCGTTTGTGCTCATTGCGCTGTATCGTCGCCGTCCATAAAATCTTTGCTTCGCGTCTGGGAAAAGAAGAATCAGCTCGCATCGGTTATGAATAGGGACAGCCAGACAGCACAGATCGGCTTCTCCCATGACGGCCTTGATAAAAACCACCATGTGGCAGCGAGAGAGCACCAAGCATGGATCGATGGGCTTCGCTCGTGGCGGCCATGCGGCGGCCGAGGGAGGACGAGTGCGGATACGATAGATCTAGCAAGGTATCGATGAGCGCCGCCCTGTTAGGGTTCGCTGTTGGGCGTATCCAGATATGGGAGTCTCGTTTTATGTCGGGTGCAGTCATTGTTTTTGCCGGGCCATCATGGGCCATGGACCTGACGATTGACGAAGGAGGGAGGAACGAAGGCCTACCCCGCGATGGTGGCCCATGAGCGGAACGGAAGTCACGTGATAGGAAGAGATCGACATAACTGCGAACTACCGTTTGCCGATCGTTTTTGTGACTTACCGGTGGCAATCTCTGTAATTTCGGCGAAAGGTGGAATCCCCAAAAACTGGGAGAAACCCTTTTGCTTTTATTATTAGGTATAGATATGGAAAAAATATACATGCAAATTCTGTAAGGCAATAATATTTGTTTGCCTATATTTATCATGAAAATCTGTTGTAGCGAGAGACGTTCTTAAACACCTAGAACTGAACTGAAACAATTTTGGGACAAAATACAATTCAGGTTACAACTGAAAAAAATGTATGTAATAGCAACTAATGGAATGGCGTGAGAAATATATACCTAGTTTAATATACATGAGTGTATCTACATTGTAAATTATACTAGTAGAAAACGGGGCTAATATCCTGGGGCATTAGTCCCGGTTGCTCTTTGAACCGGGACTGATGCCCTGGGCCCCACCGCTTTTTCGGCCGCATGACCCCAGAATCCATTAGTCCCGGTTCGTTTTGAACCTTTAGTCCCGGTTCGTATGACGAACCGGGATTAATATCTCTGGAGTCGAATCCGGCCGTTGCCAGGCTCATTAGTCCCGGTTGGTAGTACCAACCAGGACTAAAGACGCAGCCTTTAGTCCCGGTTGCTATTACCAACCAGGACTAATGAGTTTTCTATATAAAAAATCTCCTTCTTCCTCCCCGAGCTAGCCACTCCCCCTCTCCACTCTCCAAGTGTTCTTCATGCAACAAGCTAGCTCGAGTTCATCCTCTTTGACCACCATTTTTTGTCACAAATTGGTGTCCCCACTTCAATCTAAGTGGACTAAAAGGTGAGGAACTTTGAGCTTTTGTCTTTCATTGGTAATTTAGCTCATTTAATGCTCTAGAAGTAGAGAGATTTGTGAATTTTTTATGGGAGCAATTATTTAGATGTTTATTTGATTATGTGTAGAAGTAGATGAAGATAGAGGTAGAAATAGAGGTAGAGATAGAGTTATAGATAGAAATATAAAATAGAAAATAAAAATAAAGATAGAGAGATAGAGATAGATAGAATTAAAAATAATGATAGAAATAGACATAGACATAGAAATAGAGATAGAGATAGAAAATAGAAATAGCGATAGAATAGAGATAGATATAGAAATAGAAAATAGAAATTGAGATAGAAATAAAAATAGTGATAGAAATAGAGATAGAAATAGAAATAGAAATAGAAAATAGAAATAAAAATAATGATAGAAATAGTGATAGAATTAGAAATTGAGATAGAAACATATAGATAATAGAAATAGAGATAGAAATAAAAATAGTGATAGAAATAGAGATAGAAATAGAAATAGTGATAGAAATGGAGATAGAAATAAAAATAGTGATAGAAATAGAGATAGAAATAGAAATAGTGATAGAAATAAAATTAAAGATAAAGAAATGGACATACAAACAAAATTAGAGACAGAAATAGAAATTATATATTTGATTTGCGTTTGATATATACTTATATAATAAAGATGAGCCGAGCATGGATGTACGCCGATCGACGCTCTGGAGATTTCATTAAAGGCGTGCATTCTTTTCTCAATGTGGCTGAGGCAACCAAGCGGAATGGTTTTATATGTTGTCCATGCGGTGTTTATCGAAATAAGAAGGATTACCCCTCCACAAAGACCCTTCACATCTACCTATTCCGGTTCAGTTTTATGTCCGACTATAATTGTTGGACCAAGCATGGGGAGAGAGGGGTTATGATGGAAGACAACGATGAAGAAGAGAATGATGACAACTATCCTGAGTTTCCTGAAATCACCGATACCGCAATGGAAGATAATGAAGAAGAAGAAGGTGAAGAACGGGCATCAGATGTGCCCGCTGATGATCTTGGTCAGGTCATTGTTGATGCACAGATTGACTGTGAAAGTGAAAAGGAGAGGGAGAAGTTGGAACGCATGAGATGATCACAAAAAGAATTTGTACCCAAATTGCGAAGACGGCCAGAAAAAACTAGGAAGCACGCTGGAATTACTGCAATGGAAAGCAGAGAGTGGTTTATCTGACAAGGGATTTGAAAAGTTGCTGAAAATTGTGAAGAAGATGCTTTCAAAGGATAACGAATTGCCCGCCAGTACATACGAAGCAAAGAAGATTGTCTGCCCTCTAGGATTGGAGGTGCAGAAGATACATGCATGCATTAATGACTGTATTCTCTACCGCGGTGAGTATGAGAATTTGAATGCATGCCCAGTGTGCAGTGCATTTTGGTATAAGATCAGGCGAGATGACCCTGCTGATGTTGAGGGCGAGCGCCCCAGGAAGAGGGTTCCTACCAAGGTGATGTGGTATGCACCTATAATACCACGGTTGAAATGTTTGTTCAGAAACAAAGAGCATGCCAAGTTGTTGCGGTGGCACAAAGAAGATCGTAAGAGTGACGAGATGTTGAGACACCCCGCTGATGGGTCGCAGTGGAGAAAAATCGACAGAGATTTCCCGGAGTTTACGGAAGATGCACGAAACTTAAGGTTTGGTCTAAGTATAGATGGCATGAATCCTTTTGGGGAGTAGAGCTGCAGTCATAGCACCTGGCCCGTGACTCTATGTATCTATAACCTTCCTCCTTGGTTGCGCATGAAGTGAAAGTTTATTATGATGCCAGTGCTTATCCAAGGCTCGAAGCAACCCGGCAATAACATTGATGTGTACCTAAGGCCATTAGTTGAAGAACTTAAATAGTTGTGGCAGACTGAAGGTGTACGTGTGTGGGATGAGTACAAACAAGAGGAATTTGATCTATGAGCGTTGCTGTTCGTGATCATCAATGATTGGCCTGCTCTTAGTAACCTTCCAGGACAGACAAACAAGGGATACAATGCATGCACGCACTGTTTAGGTGAGATCGATAGTATATATTTGGATAAAAGTAAGAAGGTGGTGTATTTGGGGCATCGTCGATTTCTTTCCCCCAAATATCAATTGAAGAAAAAAAGCAAGCATTTCAACGGCGAGGCAGAAGTCCGGGGCAAGCCTAAACGCCATACTGGTGATGATATATTTGATATGGTCAAAGATTTAAAAGTAATCTTTGGAAAGGGTCCTGGCAGTTTGTCTGTTCCGAATGACGCTAGCGGACACGCACCCATGTGGAAGAAGAAATCTATATTTTGGAAGCTTGAGTATTAGAAATTCCTAGAGGTCCGCTCTGCAATCGATGTGATGCACGTGACGAAGAATCTTTGCGTCAACCTACTAGGCTTCTTGGGCTTGTATGGGAAGACAAAAGATACACCGGAAGCATGTGAGGACCAGCACCGTATGAAAAGAAGAGACGGCATGCATCCAGAGGATTTTAAGGGTCCTACGAGCTACGCTCTTACCAAAGAAGAGAAGAAAATCTTTTTTGAATGCCTGAGCAGTATCAAGGTCCCATCTGGATTCTCATCGAATATAAAAGGAATAATAAATATGGCAGAGAAAAAATTCCAAAACCTAAAGTCTCCTGACTGCCACGTGCTTATGACGCAATTGCTTCTGGTTGCATTGAGAGGGATTCTACCAGAAAATATTCGAGTACCGATTGTGAAGCTATGTGCATTCCTCAATGCAATTTCGCAGAAGGTAATCAATCCAGAAGATCTACAACGGTTACAGAATGATGTGGCCCAATGTCTTGTCAGCTTCGAGTTGGTGTTCCCACTGTCCTTCTTCAATATTATGACGCATCTCTTAGTTCACCTAGTCAAAGAGATTACCATTCTCGGTCCAGTATTTCTGCACAATATGTTCCCCTTTGAGAGGTTCATGGGAGTCTTAAAGAAATATATGCATAACTGTGCTAGGCCAGAAGGAAGCATCTCCAAGGGCTATCTAACAGAGTAGGTCATTGAGTTTTGTATTGACTTTGTTCCTGACCTGAACCCAATTGGTCTTCCTCAATCGTGGCATGAGGGGAGACTAAGTGGAAAAGGCATGCTAGGAATGAAATTAGCATACTGTATGGACGGACATTTATTGAGTGAAGCACACTACACAATTTTACGAAATTCCACGTTGGTGGAGCCATATATGGAGCAACACAAGAATATTGTACGCTCGGAAAACCCAGGGCAGTCTGACTCCTGGATTACAAAGTTCCACATGGCGACTTTTGGTGGTTGGTTGCAAACACTTCTCATAAATGACACCACTGTTAGATATGAGCTATCCATGTTGGCCAAGAAACCATCTTCCACTATATTGACTTTCCAGGGTTACGAGATAAATGGGAATACATTTTACATGGTCGCCCAAGATAAAAAGAGCACCAATCAAAATAGTGGTGTCCGCTTCGATGCAGGACAAATGACACATATTATGGTTAGATAGAGGAGATATGGGAACTTGACTTTGGACCATCTTTTAAGGTCCCTTTGTTTCGGTGCAAATGGGTCAAGCTGACAGGAGGCGGGGTAAAGGTGGACCAGCAGTATGGAATGACAACGGTGGATCTCAATAATCTTGGTTACAGAGATGAACCATTCGTCCTAGCCAATGATGTCGCTCAGATTTTCTATGTGAAGGACATGTCTACCAAACCGAGAAAAAGAAAAGATAAGAAAACAAATACATCACATGATGAGCCAAAGCGCCACATTGTTCTTTCTGGGAAAAGAATCATCGTGAGAGTAGAGGACAAGACAGATATGTCAGAAGATTATAACAAGTTTGATGAAATTCTGCCCTTCAGAGTGAACACTGACCCAACCATCCTCTTAAACAAAGAAGATACTCCATGGTTACGGTGCAGAAGGAAACCCCAACACTAGATGGGGATGTTGGTGATGTGTAATAATGTATTAAACATTTTATGTAAATGTTGGTGATGTGTAATAATGTATTCAACCCTAATCTGTTACTTATTCAATTTCAAACACTTTTCATATTAAAAGTTTTGTCAGATTCTAAAATATGCAAAAGTTATATTAATCAATATAGTTTTAATTGAAAATGGCAAAATAGTTAATATTTTGAATAGTTAGAATAATTGATTTTGAAAATCGAAAAAAGTTTTGAATTACTTATTCAATTTCAAACACTCTTCATATTAAAAGTTTTGTCAGATTCTAAAATATGCAAAAAGAATATTAATCAATAGAGTTTTAATTGAAAATGGCAAAATAGTTAATAATTTGAATAGTTCGAATAATTGATTTTGAAAATAGGAAAAAGTTTTGAATTACTTATTCAATTTCAAACACTTTTCATATTAAAAGTTTTGTCAGATTCTAAAATATGCAAAAAGAATATTAATCAATATAGTTTTAATTGAAAATGGCAAAATAGTTAAAAATTTGAATAGTTAGATTAATTGATTTTGAAAATAGGAAAAAGTTTTGAATTACTTATTAAATTTCAAACACTTTTCATATTAAAAGTTTTGTCAGATTCTAAAATATACAGAAGTTATTCAAATTGAAATTCAAACTCATATTCAAATGAAATCTGAAAAAAATATTAGGCTTGGCGCGCATTTATTACCCCTTTAGTCCCGGTTCATTTGACCAACCGGGACTAAAGGTCTGGGGCTCGGGCGCGAACTGGAAACCGCCGCCCAAAAGTCTTTAGTCCCGGTTGAAGCCACCAACTGGGACTAAAGACCCTTTAGTCCCGGTTGGTGGCTTCAACCGGGACTAAAGACCCCCCTTTAGTCCTGGTTGAAGCCACCAACCGGGACTAAAGGGGTGGGGGTATATAAGCCCGCGCCACTCTCTCTTCTTCTTCCTCTCAACACTTAGCAAAATCAGATCGATACACAGCGGAGCTCCTGACGTAGAACTCGCCGGTGTTGATCGTTGCGGCCGCCTGTCGCCATCACCCCGAGTGCCGCCGCGCCCCCGAGCAACATCGCCCCCGAGCGCCACCGCCCCCGAGCCCCCAAGTGCCGCTGAGCCCGCGCCGCCCATGCCGCCCGTGCCCGACCGCCGCCGAGCTCGCGCCGCCCATGCCCGCGTCGTCCGAGCGCCGCACGTGCCGTCCCGACCGCCCCCGAGCGCCACCCCGGCCAGCCCGATCGTCGACGCCCCTGCAGCAACCGCCGGCCGACCCCTGCTAGTTAAGGTAAAAAAATTAGGATTTATTAATTAGTAGTTAGAAAATAGTTAGGGTTAGTAGTTAGAAAAAATGTTAGAATTAGTAGTTAGGGTTAGTAGTTAGAAAAAGTGTTAGAAAATAGTTAGGGTTAGTAGTTAGAAAAAATTGTTAGAATTAGTAGTTGGAAAAAAGTGTTAGAAAATAGTTAGGGTTAGTAGTTAGAAAAAATTGTTAGAATTAGTAGTTAGGGTTAGTATTTAGAAAAAAGTGTTAGAAAATAGTTAGGGTTAGTAGTTAGAATTAGTAGTTAGAAAATTGTTAGGGTTAGTAGTTAATTTGTTAGAAATAGAAATAGTTAATAGTTAATTTGTTAGAAATAGAAATAGAAATAGTTCATAGTTATTGTACTGCATTCGATGTTGATTATTCCTGACGTATTAATATTTCTTGTGTATTATTTAAGTTATGGATTACGGCGCCGGGAGAGAAGGTGATGAAGAAATGTTGACCATTATAGGAGAGGGTACCGATGCAGAAGGAGATGGCTCAGAATTTTTGAACGAGTCAGGTGAGGGAATGGAGAAGGAGCAGCCGCATAAATCGGAAAGAAATAATGATTGCGAGGACGGCTCACAAGGCACTGGACGTGACTTAATAACACGGTCCGGCGAGGTATATATATATGAAGACTCTATTCATGAATCAGTAGATGATGATGCATTAAGTGGTATATATATATTAACGAATGTTTTCTTCTTTTAGACCTCTGAATCTTCTAGAAAGAAGCGTGGCCCGGCCAAACGGCTGGCATCCAATCAGCATTACACGATTGGGTGTCTCTCAAATGAAGGCGAACCGTTGGAACCCAAGAGTGTCGCAAGTGCGTTCACTACTCAATGTGGATGTCTTGTCAGGGACATGGTCCCGATAAGCATTCAGTATTGGTATAAGCCCAAGGCGGCAAAGGGAGAGCCAGAAGAGGGAGAGCCAGAAGAGGGTGCAGTAGTCAATTATGTCACCAAGGTCATGAAAGATAGACTTTGGGAATCCCTCATTCCACATTTCAATCTGCCGGCCACCGAGTCCCTGGAAGTCGCAGAGATACAGAAGGAGAAAGTCAGGGAGTGGGCACTCAAGAAGATGGCTGCACAGTTCAATAACCACAAGAAGAGGTTATAGACCGCCTAGGTCAACGCCGATCGACAAGCTCCAGAATTTACTGGCCCAAATGAGAACCTGCGGGATCACTGGGACGGATTTGTGGAGTACAAGGAGTCCGAACTGGGTAAGCTAAGGAGTAATAAAAATAAGATAAATGCCATGAAAAAGAAATATCACCATACGTTGGGTCCAGGTGGCTACAAGATTGCCGAGCCTAAGTGGGATATGCAAGAGGCCGCCCTACGAGAAAAAGGCATCGAACCAGAACAATGGCCCAGAAGGTCAAGAAATTGGGCACTTGCGCATGGGGCTGTCTACGATGAGAGAACAGGGAAATTAGTCCAAAAGAAGAAACAAATTGCTGAACCCCTGGGAGAACTTGTCAAGACAATCGCCGAGGTTCAAGAGGGGACGTTCCAGCTGGACAGAGAGAACGACGAGCTGACAAAGGCCCTCAAGAACAAAGAACACATAGGACAAACACGAGGTCTAGGTTCTGCCATTCCGTGGAGGTCTGGGTTCGCCGAAGACAGCCAGACTTTTAGAAGTCAAGAGAGAGCGAAGAAGCAAAAGGCGCAGGAGGAGGCCACACGGATAGAGAGCCTAGAAAGGCAACATGCTGAGCTAAGAGAGATGTATTTAAAATAGCAGCAGGCACTGGACGAATTAAAGTCGCAAGGGACAACTCAGCCTTAGCAACAACTAGAACATGCATCAGGCGACCGATCTCAGCGGAGAAGCAGCGTGGCTTCCATGGAGGTCAGGGCCGATGAGGCACCGATGGATCACTACCCCGTGGATGATATCAGCAAGAAGACAAACTGTAAGATGCATGTTCCCATGAAGAACATATCGACGAAGGTGGCGGTTGGCTATGTGTTACCATCTGGACCAGAACAACTCTGGCATGGCCGTGAGATTCGAGCTGGCTATGCTCGTGTCGGGGTGGATGCAATTGTACTGGGGTATGAGTCCCTCGAGCTTGACGTTGCTGGACCTGAAGAGGAGGCAACACTTGGAGAAGTATTGGATGGTGTCATTCTTTAGGATAAGAAACACATCGTGTTTCCAGGCTCGGCGCCAAGGCGGCCACCCTCTCCTTCGAGTCCTCGCAATTCACCACCTCCCAACAACGACAGGGACGACTTCCATAGCCCGAGTCCACATCGATCTCTGCCTCAATGTCAGCCGCCTGCACCGTCTCTGCCCACTCATAAGTCCCAGAGTTATGGCAAGTCCGCTGTTATGTCCACGAGCAATGCCTCTCCGAAGAAACGTAGGGCCAAGAAAGTTAAGGCGGTGCCGCCTCCTCCTGTCGAGAAGACTGCTGAAGAAATTGAGGCGAAGGAAAGAGCCAAAGTGAAAAGAAAGCTCGCAGCGCTACGCCCGACCCCTACCCCAAAGCAGGTATATACTCCGAAACAGAAGGAGTGGGCCTTTGATATGCTTACCCAATCTTCGCAATATGAATTAAATAAGCCAGATGACTAAAAGCGCTGTTTGGATAAGCAGGTAGATGCGAAAGAAGAAGCTAATAAGACAAGCGCAACTGCAAGAGGGAAAAGAGACATTGCCCAGCTTAGAGCACAGGCCAAAAAATCGATCTCCTCGCTAAAGGTCTTTGCTAGTGATGCTGGTGGGAGTGTTGCTCAACCCAGTCACTACGACTTTGCTGTTGATGCTGGTTTGACTCTTTCTCAATTGATATATGAAGATATCCCAAAGGCGCATGTAGCACGGCAATATGAAAAGGGGAAGAGTCTGGTCCCACCTGAGATTGAAAGGACTCTACCAATATAAATGCGAAGATTGCATAAGTGGTACATGCATGCCGCAAAGGGCGCGCAAGAATTTCTCCTTATGAAAATCATACGGGACCATTTCTTAGGTGAAGACTTGGTCCATATTGAGTTTGATGAATTCTTTCAGCTATTCAATCAGGATGCGCTCGACAAATCTCTTGTCAGTTCCTATGTTCTGTAAGTGATTCATTATTTCTATAAGTCTCTAGCTCAACTCGTTCTTTGCATGTAATTATCCTCACTACGCTGTTTATTATGCAGAATAAAGAGTATGCAATGTAAGCAAAGGAACGACTTCCAAGTTGGATTCATTGATCCAAATCGAGTTAACGTAGTGACGGTACAGAACAAACGCAAGGAGACGGAGGATATCGTGCTAGAGTTCTTACTTACGCAGGAATACAGAACTAGAATATTGTTTTCATACAACTTCAAGTGAGTGTTACTATCTTATACACAGTTACTTTTCCTTACTCGATGTTATAAGTGTAATTGATGAGTTATTAACTTATATAATTAAACTTGCACGCAGTTACCACTGGATTTTGCTAAAGATTGAACCTGACTATGGAAGGGTTGAAATCTTTGACTCGCTGAATAAACAACTTAATGAATACCAAAGCATCATTGATATGATGGATATGTAATTTCAATCATTATGGCATTATATCGGTCTCTTTTGTTCATTTATAACTCATCTATTCATTTTGTTTGCTCGGCAGTGTTTGGAAACGGTTTATACGCACAGTAAAAGGTGAATGGAAAAATGAGCTGATTTTCTATCCGATCGAGGTAAGTCGTACGAGCTAGGTCCGCACATCCCTTTAATTCTAGTTTTAAATGCCATTCAGTATATCAATCTTGATATGTCACTGACTAAAATCTATTCTCATAAAGTGTGCGAGGCAGCCATCAGGGACTAATTTATGTGCATACTACACTTGCGAGAACCTTCGCGCGCAGGTCACTGAAGGAATTGATTTTCAAACAGTAAGTGAACAATATACTGACAAATTCATTTATTGCCATCAATTTTGTTATGATGAATTATATTCATATTGATCTTCTTCTTCGTAGTTCGAAGCAAAGCGGAATCGACACTCACCTACTGAACGCATCATACGAATTCAAGAGGAAATAGCCGGATTTCTGCTTGACCATGTTATTAACCCAAAGGGTGAATTTCATATCATTTTCAATTAGACAAGTTGTATGTGTGTAATTAAACAAGTCGTGATCTTATGTGTGTAAATAAGTTGTATACACTTGTATGTATATGCTCGGCAGACAAGATATATTATATATGTATCGGCTTATATATTATGTTGTAATATAATATGAATATGTATATATGAAAACTTGTTTGAAATGAATCAAAAAATTGAATGGAGCAAAATACAAATAAACCCTAAACCCCTAAATAACAATTAAAATCCAGAAAAATAAAGAAGAAGCAAAGGCTGCCACGTGTGGGCTCTTTAGTCCCGGTTCATAACACGAACCGGGACTAAAGGTCCTACGCCCACGAGCGCCTGGCCCCTGCCACATGGTAAGGCTTTAGTCCCGGTTCATAACGCAACCGGAACTAATAATAGGACTCCAGTCCTGGTTGGTTAGTCCCGATTGTGCAACCGGGACTGAAGCCCGGCACCAACCGGGACTGATGCCCTGTTTTTCACTAGTGTTATATGTGCAAAACAATGCTCATGATAGTATTTTGGATGATGTATGACGTTTGAAATAGTATAACTTAAATGATGATGATGTAAAAAAGTTCAGTACAAACATTAAAGAATGTTTTCAATATGCCTCATCAAATTTCTATATTTGTTGAAAATGTCTAGATACTATGACAAGTTACATTTTTTCTCTCGAACCAATCGTTGGAAACAATAAGAAGCTAAAGTATGAAGATTTATTGTAGCATTATGGAGTCATACAACCTAATGTCATCGTGTCCCTTCAAAAATTATCCCAAATAATACAATTTCCAAAGCCATATCTCTAACCTCTCATATTGTGCTATTTCATATAGTCCTTTTGATCCATAATACTTGTCGCTAAATCACATATATCTAAATATATTTTAGTGTGTCTACTTACTTGTTTCAACGATAAGTACTATGGATCGGAGGGAGTAAGAGAACCGCTACAAAAAAATGTATGGCATATCGAATGGATTGTTTTAATGATGCAACCCAAAATTCGATTGTTTAATGACGCAACCCAAAATTGGGTCCAGAGGTTTTTTGCCTCATGGAGAGTGGGAGCTATGCCTAGGTGAAAATCCCATCTTTCATTGACATGTGAGTCCCACATGTTAGCCAGATATCCAGTGGATATCCAAAGGGCAAAAATCTCTGTCCATACATTGTAAGTTATTTCCATCCTTATCGTCTACCATAGCCACCGTCCGGGAGCAACCCATTAGGGCATCTCCAATTTAGGGGTTATTTGGTTTAGTGGCTATCCACTGGATGGCAAGGGATAGCCACTTTTTTAGTGGTTGCCCTAAGTTTGGTTTAGAGGATAAGAGGGGATGAGGATATCAAGATTCGGGAAATATGCCTCAAAAAACTGGTTGACCTCATCCGCCCAAATCTGCTGGATGAGCTCAACCAATTCTGGCTGGTGTCGATAGCCTCATCGGAACCGTTTTTTAGTTGTTCTTTCACCAACCTCTATCCATTCCCCTTCTCGCCTATTTTCCTCTCTCCGACCACTACGGCGGCGACCCGTTGAGGGCTGGGCAGGGCATGGACTAGAGCGACGGCCGATGAAGAGCAACGTTGGCGGCGCCTGGATCGAGCGATGGCAGCACAGCTGGCAGCAGGGACGCACGCGCTCGCGGCGGGCAGCGAGGAGGCACGAGCTGCACGACAGAGAGGCGCGAGCTCGCGGTGGGCGGCGGGGAGGCGGCGGGAAGGGGCGAGCTACGTGGCCTGAGGCAACGGGGCGGGGCAAGCAGCGCGGCGGGAGGAGCGGAGCGGGGACGCGGATAGGACAACAGATTCTTCAGCCAAGAGTTATGACGGGTGGACCCCATCCACCGAGCCACATTTCATCCCTCCAACCAAACAAAATATTGGCTATCCCCAACCACACAAAATCCTCTCAACCAAACAGAAAAATTGGCTATCCCTAACCAGCTGGTTAGGGATTTCCTCATCCCCTGAATTATATCCTCTGAACCAAACAGCCCTTTAGTCCACACGGACAATCGGGCCAAAAAAACAGGCTCCAGTGGGGACACCCAAATGGTCTGTTTGTCCATGCGCAACTTATCGATTCACCAAATTTGGGTCTCAAATAGGATGAGCTGGACAGGCGCGAATGTCCTGCATGTCCTCCCTATTTAGCTCCGGACCCAAAGTTTACTTGTTGATTTATTGTCAGTTATTACTAAATCCAAAAAATACAAATAATCTTTACATGTTACCTTTACTTATTAAGTTAAGTTTTGTGCCTCTCACACTGTGAGTGCCTGACAAACAATCCTATGAGTTGGGGACACAAAATTGTTATTGTCCGTTGCAAGTTGCTTGAAGAGTGCAAGGAAAAGAACCATCATTTTCCTTGAGAGTTTGATATCTTTTCGAGTCACCCTTATGGGAAAAAATGCACTTGCTGCATCACTCTATGCTCGGAGTCCCAACTAGTAGCAATGTAAGAGTAGAATTGTTATCATCAGGGGGTTCGCCTGCCAGGAGATAGGGGATGGGGGAGGTTATAGTGAGGCGCGCAGCGGTGGAGCAGTGGCGGGCCATGGTTTTGGAGGGCGGTAGAAAAAGTTGGCGATAGGCGTACTGGCCGGCAGTGCAGGCAAAGGAATTCAGTGGAGGAGACGCGGGGTGAGGAAGAAGAAGACTCTACCATGACCTTGCTCTCGCTCGTGGGCTCCAGGCAACCTTCCTCTCATTGTGGGCGTCGGTGTTGTAACATACACTTCAAGTGTCAACAAGGGGCATCCTCAGCAGGGAGAGAGAGAAGAGAACTACTTTGTTTTTCTAAATCATTTCCTATTCTTTCAAACCATATTTTTGTTTTGAATTACTTGAGGATTCAAATACTTTATGACACTTTTCATATTATTCATGGGCAATATTACAGAAGTTCCATGTATTTAATTTGGGAATGTTTTCTAAATTTGGGAACTTTTTCCAAAAAATTAGAATAGAGAGGAGATAACCAAATTGGGGCATTATATTTTCTATATGAAATCTGATTAGCAAGTTAAATATAACGACCATGATGTAGTGGCAACTCCTATTTAGACTTAGCTAAAACTATGGATGTCACAACTCTATCCCCCTTAAAAGAATTCCATAAGTTCAAGAGCATTTTATTTTCGTGCATATGGTTCCTTAGTTTCTTAGTTTTTGCCTCAGTCAAAAACTCAGCTCAGTTCGTCCTTGAGTTTCATCTAAACCTCTATGTATTGTTGGATAGTTCTTGTCATTATATTTCCAACAACATTGATTTCATCTTATTTGGAGCTTGGATGCTCAAGATATTGCATTTTGGTTTCAATATTTTTTTTGCCTATTTCAGGTCGATGAGGGCAAAACTATGAAACGTGGGCATGACAATAAAAAACCCTTGTAGGTGATGAACCGATGAAATGATTTTTGGTACACATTTCGAAGGACCGTGAGAACGAAGTGGGAGTCTCGCATACAAAGTGAACCTTCATCACATAATTAACAGAGGATGATGTAGCTGAATGCGGATTTTTTAGGTTCGCTTCATATTAGGATTAAATTGTTATGTTTGCCAAATGATTATCCTTTGTGTGCTTAGTTTGATCAGAGTGGAAAGTTTGTGCAGGCATATGTCATAAATACATACATAATTCATTGAAATTCCAAAAAGGCCATTGGGTCTCAAAAATTAGCTTAGTGCTAAAACAATCATAATTGCTAGTTCTCGGCCAAGAATTAGCTTAGTGCTCAATAATTGGTGTTACAAATAAAATTTTGCGTTGCGATTCTTGAATCTATGAATAAAAAATGGGGTTATAACAGAGATTTTTTGAGTTACAAATTGCATCTTAGAAAAATGTCGGAGACCATATATTTGTTTCCTTCTTCGTTCTGGCCATGACTTGCAATATAAGGTTGCAACTAAAATTTAATGATCTTTACAAACTAAGTTTATTCTCAGTCAACCTAAAATAATTCACAGCATAAAATAAATCCTGTTTTTAAAGCTATATGTTAGATCAAACTTTACATCCTTTGGAAAGTTTGGAAAGTTTGTGCGGGCAGATGTCACGAATACATAAAATAATTCAATGAAATTCCAACAATTCTGAGCCACTGGTTCAGTCCTGCTTAGAGATACACAAAAAGGGAAACTGATGTGCTCAATTAAATCCTATACTGTTAAATTTTATGCTGCGATTCGTGAATCTATGGGTTGTAAATTAGGTTACAACTGAGATTATTTTCAGTTGCATGTTGCAACTAAAATTTGATGGCGTCACTTCACAAACTGTTTTAGTTCTCATTTCGACTTAAAATAAGTCATGCCCTGAAATAAATTATATATTTTCGAAAATAATTATATTAGATCAAACTTTACTATTGTTTGAGTTCTAAAAAACTTTATATACACTAGGGAGTACATAAGAATCCCGCTGAGAGGCTACACACGTTCGCAAAACTGTCTTCTACCAGTGTTGCCGCGACTCTCTCAAGCCGACAACTGCAGCCGCAGGCCTATTTGGCTGGATTCGGTGCTCATGCAGCTATAGCCGGGGCGTGCCGGCGGCGACCTCACCACGCGCGTGACCTGGTGGAACCCGAGCGTCAGCTCCAGCTCAATCTCGTCGTCATGTGCACCATCCCGGGCCACCTGTCGCGTCGGCGGCAAAGGGCTCTGCTCCGCCTGGCTCACGTGCGAGCCCGCCTCAATCTCGGTGTCCTCCGTCTCTTCCAGCGTCTGCTCGACGGCCATGACATCGTCGTCAAAGTGGCCGCTGTGGTTGTGGCTGCCGGCCGACTCCTCCTCGTGGCTCGCCGCGCGGTCGAGGTAATCATCATGCTCGCCGACGGCCACCCGCCCCGGGCTGGATGGCGCGCGCTTCGCACCTGAGCTCTTTGATTTGGCCGTGGAGGACGACGCGCGTTTGAACCGGGTGCGCCCGGCCGCGCGCGAGACCCCGAGCGGGTCGGCGGCGGTGTGCTTGGCGACATGGCGGATGTCGTACGCCCTGAGACTGAGAGGCGGGGTGGCCTGCGTGTCGCCGACGACGTCCTCGGACGACACCTGGACGATGCGTTTCCCCTTGAGCACGGCCTCGACGGCGGCCTGGCACGCCTCCCATCGGCCCGACGAGAGCAGCCCGACGGAGCCGTAGATCGGGTTGGCCATCCGGCCGCAGGCCTCGTAGAGCAGCGAGCGGAAGAGGGCCGGGCGGAGGGCGTCGGAGCCGGTGGCGGCGAGGAGGTTGAGCAGCCCCGCGCGGCCGTAGAACTTGGCGAGGAAGACGGTGGCGTTTGCCTGCGCCTCGGGGCTCTTGATCCACTCCAGGCACGGGCGTATGGTGCACCCGTCGCTGCACCCCTTGCGCAGCACCCGGCAGCCGTTGCAGCTCATCCGCATCTTCGGAACGAGGGCTGGCTGGTGTCGCTTATCAACTCGATCGGCGCAGATGGAGGCAGGGTGGTTCTCCCTGTACTCTTCGAAGCTTTTCAATGGTGTGATAGGTGATGATGTGAGACGAAGACGATGGAGGGAGCAGGGGAGAGGGGGCTGCTTTATAAGTCGGCTGGGCGCCACTGGTTTTGGGAAGGCGGGTTCGGCGCCGCTGCCAAAACAATGGGAGAGATGCAGCCTGTGGTGAGTGTTGGCGGGCCCACTGCACCCTCGTACCACGGAGCCGCGTCCCAGAAATGGATTTTAGCTCACAGAAAACTGGAGGCGGCCGAGAACTTTCGATTCGGTGGATGGATTTATGCGCTTCGCGGCGTACCGCGGTTTTCTTGGAGTGCTAGAACTCGCCGCTGGAATAACAAGTGGCAACTTCGCTGATTTTGACCCGGATGAATGCTGTGACATCGTCGTTTACCAAAATTGCGTCATGTCCAATTAAACATCTAAAGATAAAGATAAAAGCGGCTAATTCAAAACTGCGTGTTTTTTACGTAATTTTTAAGGATGCATGATTGATTTTTATAACAGGTCGATCCCGTACAAAAAAAGAGGATTGCCAAAAAAAAATCACTTTTGCTAAATAACAGCTAGCTGTTTTCTAATTCGCCAACAGTCACTTTTCTGGCCGTCAAGTCCGTTTCTAAGATTCGTGCGGGGCGGCCGTATTGTCGGGCCCGCTTTGTCTTAGTGGGTTTACCTGAACCCATTTGTCTTTTCAGTGTCCATTTCTTTTATTTTCCTCTACGTGTTCATCTCCGGTGAGTCCTCTCATCGTCAGTCGCGAGGGTCTCCGTCGTCGTAGTCGTTCGCGAGGCCGCTCCGCCCAGGCTACAGTGTCGAGGCATATTTGCCCCTCTATCCTAGTCGCCCCCAACTCTTCATCAGCGCCTCCCCCCTCTCACTGCAAGCACATAGCACCAAGGAGAGATCCACGCGACACTGGCTGCAACCAGGACGGCAGCAGCGCCCCGTTCATAACATTCAAGGTAGCATCCTCACCGAATATTCTCTGATTTGCTTTTCTTTTTCTTCCATTCGGTAAAGCTTAGGTCTCACTTGATGGATCTGGCTGAAGAAATTCGTAGTGTGGTAGACCTCGTGACCAGTATTGCTTGTGCTATACTGCTCCATGAAGCCTCTTCCTTGTCATGATTTCTGATGTTTGTATTGATTACTGAACAAAATTCCCCTCTGCCATGCTTTCTTTGTCACGATTTAATAAGTGCTGATTCATATGGATGAGAAGTTTTTAATACTTGATGTGCTTTGTTTATTTCTTCATTTCATGTATTATACGTGCTGTAGCTTCTGGTTTCAGTTGCCATTGTCCAGATCTTATATGCCGAGGACCCGAGGTTCTTATTACCATTGCTCTCTTCTCAGCGAGATTCAGAGATATGAATGACAACCTTTTCGTATATACTGAAGATGATTTTTATTGATAAAATATTTAACCTATTTGTACCACTCTGGGAACCAAGAAGAAGACCATACAACAGATTAGTGAATTATTTAGAAGCTCCAAAATGAGCTTTTTTTATGTACCGAAGTTCGTTGTTTATCAGTTTTCATGATGAGGAAAACTAATAGCTGGGTTGTCAAATGTGTTATTTCCTTAATGAAATCAATTTTTATCTTCTTTAGTTGTGCCTTACATCAATTAATTCATATTTTAGTTGATTGCTCAGCTGGCATTTGTAAGAAAAAAAGGTTTGTGTATCCTAGGGAAAAAGGATAACTATTGTAGATATGCCTTCACTTTGCACTTTTCATTTTTCTCTTAGCTAGTATCTTTTGGTTCTGAGTTTTATGTCTAGAACCAAATCTAAGCCGCATTCATCTTTTGAGGTTGATTAGATTTTCTGAAAATCGTCGGGTTCAGCTATTAGTTGATGTTGTCATTTTCTTTCATCAGTCACGAACTAACGTCAATTTTAAGTATTTCTACCTTTACATTTAGTTCATAGGCCGTCTCTCTCTTTAACTTCACTTTCTTCATTCTCTTTCTTGTTCCTGTCTTCTTTATCATTTATTATTATTCAGTGTCTTTCATCATTTTTCTGTAGTAAGTCTCTGTCATTATTTTGGTTTTTAGTCATTAGTTTCTCTTTCTTGAGTCCCTTGCATTATGCGGTATTATTCTTAATCCTGTTATTTTGTAGAGAATGACAAAATATTCACCTAATTCCTTTTGTCATTTATCATTTCTTAGTTATCTTTGGGATTTCCATCATTTGTATTCTTTTTATTCATTGATCTTTTTCTTAGTTCACTCAGTTTTCAGTCCTTCATCATTGATAGCTCAATTTATGTCCTCATTGTCAGTCTTTTCAAGTCATCAGTCTCTCTGTCTTTAGTCAACCATAACTTGCTTTTTCTTCAGTCTTTCTTTTGTAAGTTCTCTTTATTCAGCCTTCAGTATATCTTTCATTTTTCTCATCATTCACTATCTTCAGTCTTCTTGGTTCTTCATTATTTTTACTCAGTTTCATACATTTACTTCAGACTATCTATTTCTGAGTCTTTCCTTCAGTTATGTCCTCATTCTATGTCTTCATTCTCCTTAATTCTTCTATTATTTTTGTTAGTCTCTTATTTCCTATCTATTTATTATATTTTAATATTATTATGTTATTCTTTTCTCAGTTGTCTCTTTCCTCAGTTGCACTATCTTTTTAGTCTTCTTAATCAGTTTATTTTCTTAGTTTCTCCTATTATGTCCTCAGTCTTTCAGACCTATCAATACTTTTGTCCTCAGCATTTTCTCATTATCATTCTTATGTTATTTTTACGGTCTTTTTTTGGTAAGTTTGTGTCATTCTCTCTGTTCTTTATATAGTAAATCTGACTTGTCATTATTTTTCTCATAATTCTCAGTCAACATTGTTCAACCTTTTTCTCTCTTTCTTCATTTACACATTATTTAGTTTTTCAGCCTTGTTATTTCTCAGTTTCTGTGTTAGACTTGTCATTATCAGTTTGGCATTTAGTCTTGTAATTTTTAGTTTCTATCCCAGCTTTGTCATTCTCGTTGTTTTCGTCATTCTTAATTTCTATCTCAGTTTATCATTTTTCTTATTTTGTCCTCAGTCTTGCACTCCTATGTTTCACCATTTTTTCCTTCCTCAATCTTCGGTTAGTCTTTCCGTCCTGAAATCTTGGCTTCTGTCCTCGGCATGTTCTCATTATCATTCTTCTATCATTTTCGCCGATCTTTCATTGGTAAGCCTGTGTATTGTCTCTCCCTGTTCGTACCAATTTAAATTACTCCTGAGTCCTAGTCTATCTTTCTTGAGTTTCTAGCAGCTTAGTCTTTCTGTCTTCAATCTTTTAGTCTGTTTTATCTCTCTCTTGTTTCTTTAGTCTTTCGTTTTCCTTATTTTTTCAGACATCCTTACGTTTTTCATTATGATCATTTTATTTGTCTTCAATAATCCTTGCCTTTTTCTCCAGTATCTAGCAACTCAGTCCCTCTTTCTCTATCATCCATTTTCTTTCAGTTACTCAAGTATCTACTTAATTTTTCCAGTGTTCTTTGATTTTCCAGTCTTGTATCTTACTTCTTCAGTCTTCATCAGTGTTTTAGTTACACGATTCAGGTGTCTTTTCATTAAGGAAACCCTTACTACTGTAGGTCTACACATGTTTCTTTTTTGGAACAGTAGATAAGACAGAGTTGTGCCTAGGGGAGGGGTGTGGGTACACTGAGTACTATGCCGTGTCTAGTCAGTTGGTTCTTCAAATCAGTTCTTATTCAAGGTATCATTTTCTACCTAGACTTTCTTCCATTTTGTTTATTTGTATTTTTATGTCTTTCTCAGCCATGCTGTTTCCAGAGAGGCTGGACTGAGAGTTTAGATGGGTTTTTTGCTCAGTTCTACATGGATTCTCAAGGTACAAGCCTTGCTTTTATTCTTTTATTTAGTTTAGAGGGTTAGATCATTTAGCACGCCCAATCTACATACAACTTCCTTTTTCAAAGTGATTCTTTGTATTTTCCTTTATGTGTTACTCGTGTCATTCTTTCCATTTTCAGCAACTGAAGATACCATTTTTTGATATTTACGGCACTTGATATAATGGCAATAGATGTGCTCATGTTGTTTAACATGGATGGGTATCTTCTGACCATTTTTTGTTCTCCGCCTTGTGGTTGTAAGATGGTTAGGTGCATTCGGCACAGGAAGTATAAGTCTCGACCTTTTGTTTTTGGCTGGAAGAACTAAGTTATGTTATTGTTTTCTGAGGAATTTATTGTGAATTAGTGAACTGCCAGAGCAAGAAGTTTGTCTTGATCTAAGCGACTTTATAGTAACTGTCTGACGCCATGTGCTATGACTATCTATGAATTTATATATTTTTGGTTGATTTCCAATGTTGCTAATAGCTTGATTGCTGGGATGATGGCGCCAGAAAAGAGTTGGTGCCTAGTTGAATGTCCAGCCCGTTGGGAACCCCAAGAGGAAGGTATGATGAATACAGCAGCAAGATTTTCCCTCAGTTAAGAAACCAAGGTTTATCGTTCTTGGAGAGGAGAGACGGTGACGACTGAAGGTGATGCAGACTGGCTTAATAACACTCCAACAAGGGCGCCGTTTAACGATACTTGTTGACTCATCTTCGGCCAGTAGCAACGCGGAACCTGCACACACACAAACAAATACTTTGCTCCCAACTTACGATGAGGTTGTCAATCTCACCGGTTTGCTTGAAACAAAGGTTATGAGTGTATCGAGTGGAAAACAGTAAAAGTATGCGAGTAAAGTAAACAGTGCGAGTAAAGTAAACAGGTGATAGCAATATGATGGAAATAGGACCGGGGTCCACAGTTCACTAGTGGTGTCTCTCCATAGATAAAATAACACATGCTGGGTAAACAAATTACAGTTGGGCAATTGATAGAATAAAGATAAACGTGATATGTCAAGAAGATCACTATGAGATTTACTCTGGGCATTACAACAAAATACATAGACCTCCATCCAACTGCATCTGTGACTAATAATCGACTCCCGGGATATCAATCCGAACACCCCAGTAGTATTAAGTTGCGAACAACAGATAATTGCATTAAGCAAAGTGTGTAATGTAAACAAAGCATATGCCCTTAAGCATATGAATGTTGTTTTCTCCCTAGTAGCAACAGCACATCTACCACCTTAGAGGTTTCTGTCACTCCCCCAGGTGAAATAGAGGCATGAACCCACTATCGAGCATAAATACCCCCTCTTGGAGTCACTAGGAACTACTCGGCCAAGATAGCTACTAACAACGGAGAGCATGCAAGATCGTAAACAACATAGAGATAACAAAAGATATAATTCAGTACAGCAACTTAATCATAAACACCAATATTCATCGGATCCCAACAAACCAAACATGTAGAATTACATAACGGTGATCTCAATCATGTAGGGCAGCTCATGAGATCTAAACATGAAGCACATGGTGGAGAAGACAACCATCTAGCTACTGCTATGGACCCATAGTCCAAGGTAGACTACTCACTCATCGCTCCAGAGGCAAGCATGGCGATGAAGAAGACCTCCGGTGGCGATTCCCCTCTCCGGCAGGGTGCCGGGAAGAGCTTCTGGACCCTCCCGATCTTTGGGTCGACGGCGGCGGCGGATCCCGATGTGTTCTGGAAATCTGATCGGGGTACTTAGGTTTTTTCCGTCGGGGGGTCTTTATAGGCGAAGGGGCGATGTCAGAGGTGGAGCCAGGCTCCCTCACACATGGGTGGCGCGGCCAGGGGACTGGCCGTGCCAGCCCTATGTGTGGGGCCCTAGTGACCCCTCTCCGTCTCTCCTTCGGATCTCTGGAAGCTTCCGGGAAGAATAAGACTTCAGGAACTTGTTTCGTCCAATTCCGAGAATATTTCCTGTGTATCACTTCTGAAACACAAAAACAGCAGAAAACAGGAAACTGGCACTGTGGCACTTGTTAATAGGTTAGTTCCGGAAAATGCATAAAAGTGCCACTAAGTGTAACGAAACAATAGGCAAATGGTGTAAAAACAAGCATGGAGCATCAAAAATTATAGATACGTTTGAGACGTATCAAGCATCCCCAAGCTTAACTCCTGCTCGTCCTCGAGTAGGTAAGTGATAACAAAAGAATAATTTTTGAGGTGACATGCACCTACACAATCTTGATCATATATGTAAGCATTTGTGAGCTGGGATCATAAGAACTTAAAACATGGGCATGAAGATATAATCATGACAATAAGAAACTTAGCAACCATGTCGTAAACATGCAAATGAACACAAACAAAAGATCATGATAATGAAACAATGAAAGTCAAACGTGTGTTCAAATCATAAGGAAAAACATACAAATGGTTTTCAGCTTGTCCTTCAAAGAGAGCAAAACATAAATGCATAGGACACCTCAAAGTTTAAGAGGGCGACTAGATACAAATAATTTAAGAACAAGTGAAACCAATCATCATGAATCAATCAATGAAGTTTGGGACAATGCATATCACACTAAGAATGACAACTATGCTCTCTTAATGGTGCATAAAGAAAGAAGGTGGTGACTCAACATAAAAGTAAAAGAAAGGCCCTTCGCAGAGGGAAGCAGTGATTGCAAGTTTTATAACCTTCAAAAATTATGGTACTTACCGGCTTTGAGCTCTCATTGCCCCCATCATAAGCATCTTGAATGGTTAAAGTTAATGCGAGAACAATTATGATGCATATGCTTGACAAATCATAAGTTGAAAACCTCGTGCCCCGTGAATACGAGTACCCAAACCTCATGCTACTTTACTTAGAGTCCCAAGCAAGGCTCTTGTCATTGTAAGTATATGCATATCATTGAGAACCGCCAATGGGGTACCTCCGTGCCCGATGACATGGAACAAGCCCACACCAAAATGACAGGATAAGCAGACAATGAACACCTCGACATCTCTTTTATTTGCCTTTTGTTTAGCTTTTTATTGTGAGATGCGTCGTCGAATGTTCACCATGGGTATGCTGCAAATTTCCACCATGAATTATGCATGGCTTAGATTGGCGGCCCGGCGTTTCCCTAACACATATACAAACTCCATGATCCCTACAAGATTCCCAATTCATTTCACACCGCGGGCATCCATAAACAAAAGATCACGATATCAACTCAATTAAGATGTGCAATGTTGAAAGCTTGCCCATGACAGCATGGCTGGGCTAGAATCCAACTTACAACTTGCAAGCATAACAACTCAACATAAGAGACCACAATGCCAAATTTTTAAGAACATGAAAAAGTAAAGTGTACCTTCCGGTTCGTGAGAGCTTTACTGACCGAATTTCGCACAACACTGGTAAGAGTTTAATTTGAAGAGAAAATAAAAGCAAGTCAAATTTACTTGGAATAGCAAATTGCTAGTAGGTATGTATGGTGGACACTTTGGAAAACTTTGGCTTTTAGGAGTTGGATGCACGAGTAGAGCTCATACTCAGTACAAGGCGAGGGCTAGCAAAAGACTGGGAGCGACCAACTAAGAGAGCAATAATGGCCATAATCATGCAAAGCGACAAAGCGACATTAAAAGAAGCATAAGATGGCATCAAAAGTCAAAAACTAAATGATCATGAAGGCTATTGACGACTTTGTAAGAGTCTAACATGTGTGAGCATGTGCCAAGTCAACCCAGATAAAGCATCAAGGAGAAAACCAAAATAATGCTTCCATACAATAAAAACAACGCATGATTTTTTCAAAGGCTCATTAAGCAATCTCAGTTATTTGAGACAAGTCATGCTACAGCAAAACCACTAATCATACTATCAAAAAGACATCAAGCATGACATGAAAAAGCCTAAGCCGCAGTCTACACAAGCTCCTTCTTGTACCACTATTTTGCACAAAGCTTTTTCTCTTTTCCAACACCATTTGAAATTTTTATAAACACCTCTTTTGATGAAAAACAATAAATATCAGAGGCAAAAATACACCTTGATGAAAAGATATGACAAGATCTGAACGCAAATCAAGGCGAAAACGAAAACCAAAAGCAGTAGCAGAAAAAGAAGAACGCTCGATGAACGATAAGAGTGAAAACTAGAGCGTTCTTTGCAAATGAAAACGAGTACAACTTCTCCAAAAGAAATTTGTTGGGGTCCAACCATTTATTGCAGCAAACAAACAAACTAAACCAACTAAAACAACTGATGCTCCAAGAAAAACACATAGTGCATGAAGCAATAAAAATATAGTGTTTTGAAAGGTGACCTGATTTTTGCCGATGAAGAAGGGGTGCCTCGGGGGCATCCCCAAGTTTTGACGCTTGTAATTCTTGGATATTTCTTGGGGTGATGCATGGGCATCCCCAAGCTTTAGCTTTTGTCCATTCTTCAACTCATCTCATCATTCTCCAATCCCTACACTTGAAAACTTCCTTCATACAAAACTAAACACAATTCTATTAGCAACATTAGTGCAAGCATAACATATAATCAACCCTCTATTTGCTTCAGGTTTCAACTCAAAACCACCACATATATAGCAAATACTACTGTAGCAACCTTCCCAAAAGTTCCGTGATCAAAAGAACTCAAAAGAAAGCGATAAAGTGGCAAACACAAATATTGGCAGAAATCTGTCAAAACTGAACAGCTGACAAAGGTCGAATTTTTGAGGGATTTTATGTTGCTCAAATCAAAAAGTGTTCAACTAACAAAAGTTTGGATATAACCTGGGGCATATGCACAAGAAATTTCAGGTCCAAAAGATAAACAGAGAATTTATACGAATTTTTACGGTGCAGCACCGAAAACAGTTTCAGGACAGCAACATCCCCAAATCTTTACCTCACTCAAATTAGAGGCTTCTCTTGGCACAAAAACGAAATAAACAAGATAAGGAGCGGTCATTACAGCAGTAATGACTTCCAAGACTCAAATAAAAGAAAAATTACTGAAAAGAAAACATTGGGTTATCTCCCAAGAGTGCTTTTCTTTAACGCCTTTGAGCTAGGCGCAGAAAATTGCGAATCAAGTAATATCAAGTGATGAAGCATCAAGCTCATAATTTGCTCTAAGAATAGAGTCAAAAAGTAATTTCTTTCTTTTCCTAGGGAAGTGTTCCATACCTTTCTTTAGTGGGAATTGATACTTGATAGTTCCTTCCCTTATATCAATGATAGCACCTACAGTTCGAAGAAAGGGTCTTCCCAAAATAATAGGACATGAAGCATGGCATTCAACGTCCATAACAAGAAAATCAACGGGAACAAGGTTATTATTAACCACAATAAGAACATCATTAATCCTTCCCAAAGGTTTCTTCTTAGCAACATCAGCAATAGGAACATCAAAATAACACTTTTCAAGCGGTGGTAGATCAAGCATGTCATAAATCTTTGTAGGCATGATAGAAATACTAGCACCTAGATCACATAAAAGCATGGCAATCATAACCATTAACATGCATATCAATGATGGGTTCCCAACCATCTTCTAACTTCTTGGGAACAGAGGCTTTCTGCTTCAACTTTTCATCCCTAATCTTTATGAGAGCATTGGTAATATGCTTAGTAAAAGCAATATTTAAAGAACTAGCATTGGGAGTCAAAGCAAGCTTTTGCAAGAACAAAATAACTTCAGATATATTGCAGCCATCAACATCAAAATCATTAAAAGAAATAGAGCTATCATCTCCCACACTCCGAAAAATTTCAGCACTCTTTTGAGAAAAAGTTTTGGCAGTTTTAGGCTTTTTAACACAAGGAGTGGGAGTTTTCTCTACACCAATCAAAGTAAGAGGATTGCTATCAGTAGGAGCAACATCATTAGAGGTAGTAATGGTACATACCTTTATCTCTCTAGCCATCTCTTCTTCTCTTTCCCACCTGGCATGCAATTCCGCTAACAATCTAATATTTTTATCAATTCCAACTTGAATAGCATTAGCGGTAGCAAAAACATTGTTCTCTTTCACATCATTAGGCAACACTTTTAATTTCAGAAGTTCAACATCATGAGCAAGGCTATCAACTTTAGAAGCAAGAATATCAATTTTGCCTAACTTTTTCTCAACAGACTTATTAAAAGCAGTTTGCTTACCGATGAAGTCCTTGAGCATTACCTCAAGCTCGGAGGGCGCTGCCCTAGTGTTGTTGTAGGAATTACCATAAGAGTTACCATAACCATTACCATTGGTAGAAGGATACGGCCTATAATTGTTACTAGCAAAATTATTCCTATAAGCATTGTTGTTAAAATTATTGTTTCTAATGAAATTCACATCAACTTGCTCTTCTTGAGCAACCAAAGAGGCCAAAGGAACATTATTAGGATCAACATGGGTCCTATCATTAGCAAGCATAGCCATAATGGTATCAATCTTATCATTCAAGGAAGAGGTTTCCTCAATAGAATTTACCTTCTTACCTTGTGGAGCTCTCTCGGTGTACCATTCAGAATAATTTACCATCATGTTGTCGAGCAACTTTGATGCGGCGCCCAAGGTAAGGGACATAAAAGTGCCTCCAGCAGCTGAATCAAGTAGGTTCCTTGAAGAAAAATTCAGTCCTGCATAAAAAGTTTGGATAATCATCCAAGTAGTCAGTCCATGAGTGGGGCAATTCTTTATCATAGATTTCATTCTTTCCCAAGCTTGAGCAACATGTTCATTATAAAACTGAGTAAACTTCATAATATTGCTGCGCAAAGCTATAATCTTAGCAGGAGGATAGTATCTACCAATAAAAGCATCCTTACACTTAGCCCATGAATCAATACTATTCTTAGTCAAAGACAACAACCAATCTTTAGCTTTTCCTCTCAAAGAAAAAGGAAACAACTTGAGCTTAATAATATCACTATCAACATCCTTATATTTCTGCATCTCACATAGCTCAACAAAATTGTTGAGATGAGCTGCAGCATCTTCAGTACTAGCACCAGAAAATTGCTCTTTCATAACAAGGTTCAATAAAGCAGGCTTAATCTCATAAAAGTTTGCAGCAGTAGCAGGTGGTGCAATAGGAGTGTAGATAAAATCACTATTGTTTGTGCTAGTAAAGTCACACAACTTGGTGTTTTCAGGATTGGTCATTTCAGCAAAACGAAAGTAAACAAGTAAAAACAACTACCAAGGATTCTAATTTTTTTTAGGTTTTTGATAAAAAGCAATGCAGGTAAAATAAATAAAGTAAAGCAAAACAATAACAAAGTAAAGGATGTGTGTGCGAAAAACTCCCCTCGCAGAAGTCTTCTCTTCCTCCCCGGCAACGGCGCCAGAAAAGAGCTTGATTGCTGGGATGATGGCGCCAGAAAAGAGTTGGTGCCTAGTTGAATGTCCAGCCCGTTGGGAACCCCAAGAGGAAGGTATGATGAATACAGCAGCAAGATTTTCCCTCAGATAAGAAACCAAGGTTTATCGTTCTTGGAGAGGAGAGACGGTGACGACTGAAGGTGATGCAGACTGGCTTAATAACACTCCAACAAGGGCGCCGTTTAACGATACTTGTTGACTCGTGTTCGGCCAGTAGCAACACGGAACCTGCACACACACAAACAAATACTTTGCTCCCAACTTACGATGAGGTTGTCAATCTCACCGGTTTGCTTGAAACAAAGGTTATGAGTGTATCGAGTGGAAAACAGTAAAAGTATGTGACGAGGGTATGACCCCTCGGTCCTCGATATTTGCCTACCCGGTTCCCGCCAAGGAAGAAGCCCGCTCGAAGGATATACATGAAGCCCGCAAGGCCCAACACACCAACTTGGAGTAGAAGGCAAGAAACCTTGTAAACCCTAACTGGCTGCATATATAAAGCCACCAAGGGCGCCCCCTAGACAGGCGAACTCGCATAGGCTAGCCACGCCATCTCCTTCCACCTCCGCCAGATTGCATCTGCGCACCATTGTAACAGCTCCACATATACCAGCAATACAAGATCAGACAAGCAGGATGTAGGTCTTTACCCTCCGGGGGGCCGAACCTAGGTAAATTCGTGTGCACCCCCTGTTTCTGTCTGAAGCCGTCGAGTTCGCCGGATCCCACATACGCTCCATAGATCGAAAGCCCTCAAACATGGGCATTGCCGGGTTAGAACCTCGTCAATTGGCGCCGACCGTGGGGACGATGGGATCTGGATCTACGGGCTCGCCGGCTCCTTCATCACCATCAACCGCCGGCAGATCGCATCCAGAAGAATCAGCAGTTCGGCTCATCATCAACACTGACCGTTAGCGACTTCGACGGTCTTCAACACCAGCCCCGTCGAGGCACGTCTCCTAGTCGCTAATTGACGAGGTTCTAACCCGGCAATGCCCATGTTTGAGGGCTTTCGATCTATGGAGCGTATGTGGGATCCGGCGAACTCGACGGCTTCAGACAGAAACAGGGGGTGCACACGAATTTACCCAGGTTCGGCCCCCCGGAGGGTAAAGACCTACATCCTGCTTGTCTGATCTTGTATTGCTGGTATATGTGGAGCTGTTACAATGGTGCGCAGATGCAATCTGGCGGAGGTGGAAGGAGATGGCGTGGCTAGCCTATGCGAGTTCGCCTGTCTAGGGGGTGCCCTTGGTGGCTTTATATATGCAGCCAGTTAGGGTTTACAAGGTTTCTTGCCTTCTACTCCAAGTTGGTGTGTTGGGCCTTGCGGGCTTCATGTATATCCTTCGAGCGGGCTTCTTCCTTGGCGGGAACCGGGTAGGCAAATATCGAGGACCGAGGGGTCATACCCTCATCAGTAGCCCCCGAGTGCCTGGGATAGTCGAAGACTATGGCAGGGACTCTAATCCGAGATTTTCCTTGATGTCGTAGTCTTTGTATGTCGCATGCGACGGCACCAAATGAAGCTCTTGCATGTCGTGGTCGGTGGAGTCGCACGGTGGCCGAATCATGGTGATGATGTTGTCGAATGCTTGCTGTAGGCAATGTCGTTATCGAATGCTTGCTGTAGGCGATGTCGTACTCGAACCGAAATATGTTGAACTGACAGACAGAGCGCCGTCGATGATGCAGAAGGCTGCTAAGGTTAACAGCATAAGGTGTAGCCCCCGAGCGTGTTGCTAACACCAGGCGAATAGAAGTCAATGCGAGGGGCAGCCCCCGAGCGTGTTGCCAACGCCAGAATTCGAGGGGCAGCCCCCGAGCGTGTTGTCAACGCCGAGTGCTAAAGGAGTGAATGCTAAGGTTAGCATATAAGCGTAGCCCCCGAGCATTGCTAGCATCGGGTTGTAAGGCGCAGCCCCCGAGCGTGTTGCCAACGTCGGGCGAATAAATGCCAATTCGAGTAGTGCTCATTCTGAGCCTCGAAAATGCTAAGTCGGGTTTGCAGAGGGATGCGCATAACCGGCCTGAGACTCACGCCGGGTCTCAGTTAATTGCATAGTCGCAAAAACATTCGGTTAGCTTACTCAGATTCGAGTCCCCCGACTCGAACCCGCGTGGGCTGGCGCTACCCCGACCCGAGCCGCGTTGGACTTACCAGGTCGGAGCCCAGTTCATTGTGAGGCACCCGATGCGTCCATCGGTGCAAACTTCATACCGTAGGTATGGAAAATTTCCGGCAGAGCGCGTTTGATACGAATACCGGGCCATCGGGTGTTGCAAACCGTGGACTTACCTTCATATTTGACATACGGCATCCGAACTAGTATATTGCCACCAAGATTCGGGCATGTTGAATGAGGAGCGTTGATAGCCCGAAAGAGAGGTTCGAAAGGGCATCAGCCAGTATTCGAACAAAATGAGGACACCAGCGGCATGGAGATGCGTTTCGAGGGTTCGGACATCCCAACCCGAATAGTGTAGAGGCGCTGCCGGCTCGAAGAAGGAGATTCGAGGGACTGAAGCCTGAACTCAAATGTTTCGAAGGCACTGCTGGCCTGGAAAATTGCACCCGAATCTTTTGAAAGCACTGCCGGCTCGAAGAAAGGGTTCTAAGGGACCGAAGCCCATGCTCAAGTAGTTCAGAGGCACTGCTGGCCCACAGAAAATAACTCGAGGGACCGAAGCCCGCAGTCGAATAAAGTAAAGGCGCTGCTGGCCTAGAGAGAATAATTCGAGGGACCAAAGCCCGCACTCGAATAACATAGAGGCGCTGCTGGCCGAAGAGAATAATTCGAGGGACCGAAGCCCGCACTCGAATAACGCAGAGGCGCTGCTGGCCCGAAAAAATCAATTCGAGGGGCAAGAAAGCCCACACTCGAATAATACCAAGGCGCTGCTGGCTCGAAGAAAGCGACTCGAGGGACAAGAATGTCCGCACTCGAATAATACCAAGGCGCTGCTGGCCCGAATGAGCGACTCGAGGGACAAGAACGCCCGCACTCGAATAATACCAAGGCGCTGCTGGCCCGAAGGAACGATTCGAGGGACAAGAACACCCACACTCGAATAATACCAAGGCGCTGCTGGCCCGAAGAAAGCGATTCGAGGGACAAGAACGCCCGCACTCGAATAATATAAGTAGTACGCTTCGAGGGGCAAAATAGCCCGCACACAAAGAATACGCAAACGATGTTGTCGATTGACAGATGTTATCTCCCCCAGTAGCCCCCGAGGGTGAGTCGAAGTGCTTGCCCTCAAAATTTCAGCTATTTGTTGTCGATTGCCATAGCCCTTTGTCAAAACTCCAGAGTATGAGTAAATGTATATCTTAAAGGCGAAGCCCCCGAGTATCGGGTGCGGCAAAAGTAAATAATAATTAACTCTTGGTAGAGGAAAACTTAGCTTTATCGGGTGCGACGTGGTCGAGGTTGATGCAGACGTGGTCGAAGATCATGACGATGGCGGGGTCGAATTTCTCGATGACGCAGGGGTCGAATTTCTTGACGACGTAGGGGTCGGATTTTCTGATGATGCCGGGGTCAAATTTCCTGATGACGCCGGGGTTGAATTTCTTGTCGGGGACAGAGCCGAAGACCATGTCGGCGAGGTCGAAGATCATGACGATGGCGGGGTCGAAAATTGTGGCGATGAAAGGGTCGAAGATCACGGCAACGGCGAGGTCGAAGATCGTGGCGATGAAGGGGTCGAATTTCTTCACGACGCAGATGTCGAATTTCTTGACAACGCCGAGGTCGAATTTCTTGACAACGGTCTCGAAGGTCATGGCGGTGAACTCGAAAGTCAAGACGACGGAGTCGAAGATCTTGATGCTTGCTCGAAGGTCATGATGACGGAGTCGAAGATCATGGCGATGGAGTCGAACATCTTGATGACGGACTCGAAGATCATGGCGACGGAGTCGAAGATCATGGCGATGAGCTCCCGCACACAAAGGCGAGGTGATGCCGAGCCCCCGAGCGTGGCTGGCCGCAATCGACGCCAACCAAAGCGCAACAAAGTCGACGCGGATGTAGTCGTAACAACTGGATGGATTTCTTCTTTTGTGTAAAGACGCAATAGTTGATGCGATTGAGCTAGGCATATTTGCTCTTTTTTTTATGCTCCACGTGAAGTAGCTTTTCTTGTAGAATCTGAACTATGCTGACTGTTTTAGGAGTTGAATCCTGCTAGTTGCACCCTCGCCATCGACGACTGATGATGTGTCTTCTCGGGTGTTGATCCGGTAATGGATCTTTTCTTGCTAAGAACTAGTTGTGAGCAAAAGCGAGACTTCGAGCTATGATCCTGGGAAGACGTGCTCTGCTTGCCAACATTGCGGCTTGTTTCGCTGTAGAATAACCTCGCCTGGACCAATCTGACAGACACTGCTGCAGCTGCCTTGGATTAATTTAGGCTTGGAAGTTCGAACATGTATCTGGCCAGCTGATTCTGAATATTGCGTTGGCAAAGTGGTATGCAGATCGGAGACAGGTTGATCTATTTTTATGTAACTCGAGCGGTCAAGTTGCGCACGGTGACAGTGTTCCGACAGATCGCCCGAAGACAGAACATCTTGATGTGACGAACTCTTCCTTTGATACTATATTTGCTATATGCGGCATCTTGATTAATATCCTGGCATGAAGGATCGAGCCGCCAATTTGTTCTGGCCTTTCTTGCGTGAAGCAGCACTCGATCTTCCCGGCGGTTGCCGGCTTTTGTTAATTGCAGAACATGTCTCGCGAGTCGGTCGTGCACGTACAGGCTCTTGATTGATCCGTTTTTCTTGATCTCCGGGCATGAGTAGTTTCTTGAATTTGCCATTCAATGTAATTCGTGTCTTCACGCAACATCTTCTCTTCTTAGAAACTCACGAGGCTGCTTTTGCTTGATGCACGAGGTATTTGATTTGATCAGTCTTTTACTCCCTATGCGCTGACACTTCTTTAATCAGTGGCCACTATTCCCTGGGACTTGTGTTTGCAGATCGATTCACGCTTTCTCCGTCGAACTTGGGCTCAGCCGCCGTGTGAGTCAGATTCAATCTAGCTTCCCGCCTTGCAAGTGAAGCCTCGGCAAGAAAAAGATCTGCACGGATGCGACGCTTGGGTCGTTGACGATCGAGGTGCCGACGATGAAGATGTTACGTAGATCAACGTGCTGATTGCACGTGACGTGCTGAGACGACGAGTCCTCTTGCAGCGGATGGATCTCCAAAGGCGATGTTCGGGACGCCGCCGAAACGTAAACTCGTTGTAGATTGGATCTCCACTATCCTGTAGTAGAGCGACTAGGAGACGTGCCTCGACGGGGCTGGTGTTGAAGACCGTCGAAGTCGCTAACGGTCAGTGTTGATGATGAGCCGAACTGCTGATTCTTCTGGATGCGATCTGCCGGCGGTTGATGGTGATGAAGGAGCCGGCGAGCCCGTAGATCTAGATCCCGTCGTCCCCACGGTCGGCGCCAATTGACGAGGTTCTAACCCGGCAATGCCCATATTTGAGGGCTTTCGATCTATGGAGTGTATGTGGGATCCGGCGAACTCGACGGCTTCAGACAGAAACAGGGGGTGCACACGAATTTACCCAGGTTCGGCCCCCCGGAGGGTAAAGACCTACATCCTGCTTGTCTGATCTTGTATTGCTGGTATATGTGGAGCTGTTACAATGGTGCGCAGATGCAATCTGGCGGAGGTGGAAG
This sequence comes from Dactylis glomerata, assembly GCA_007115705.1. Classification (NCBI taxonomy): domain Eukaryota; kingdom Viridiplantae; phylum Streptophyta; class Magnoliopsida; order Poales; family Poaceae; genus Dactylis; species Dactylis glomerata. The sequence continues at coordinate 3,970,833 of QXEO01000964.1, read as the reverse complement.
GAGATGGCATGGCTAGCCTATACGAGTTCGCCTGTCTAGGGGGCGCCCTTGGTGGCTTTATATATGCAGCCAGTTAGGGTTTACAAGGTTTCTTGCCTTCTACTCCAAGTTGATGTGTTGGGCCTTGCGGGCTTCATGTATATCCTTCGAGCGGGCTTCTTCCTTGGCGTGAACCGGGTAGGCAAATATCGAGGACCGAGGGGTCATACCCTCGTCAGTATGCGAGTAAAGTAAACAGTGCGAGTAAAGTAAACAGGTGATAGCAATATGATGGAAATAGGACCGGGGTCCACAGTTCACTAGTGGTGTCTCTCCATAGATAAAATAACACATGCTGGGTAAACAAATTACAGTTGGGCAATTGATAGAATAAAGATAAACGTGATATGTCAAGAAGATCACTATGAGATTAACTCTGGGCATTACAACAAAATACATAGACCGCCATCCAACTGCATCTGTGACTAATAATTCACTCCCGGGGATATCAATCCGAACACCTCAGTAGTATTAAGTTGCGAACAACAGATAATTGCATTAAGCAAAGTGTGTAATGTAAACAAAGCATATGCCCTTGAGCATATGAATGTTGTTTTCTCCCTAGTAGCAACAGCACATCTACCACCTTAGAGGTTTCTGTCACTCCCCCAGGTGAAATAGAGGCATGAACCCACTATCGAGCATAAATACCCCCTCTTGGAGTCACTAGCAACTATTCGGCCAAGATAGCTACTAACAACGGAGAGCATTCAAGATCATAAACAACATAGAGATAACAAAAGATATAATTCAGTACAACAACTTAATCATAAACACCAATATTCATCGGATCCCAACAAACCAAACATGTAGAATTACATAACGGTGATCTCAATCATGTAGGGCAGCTCATGAGATCTAAACATGAAGCACATGGTGGAGAAGACAACCATCTAGCTACTGCTATGGACCCATAGTCCAAGGTAGACTACTCACTCATCGCTCCGGAGGCAAGCATGGCGATGAAGAAGACCTCCGGTGGTGATTTCCCTCTCCGGCAGGGTGCCGGGAAGAGCTTCTGGACCCTCCCGATCTTCGGGTCGACGGCGGCGGCGGATCGCGATGTGTTCTGGAAATCTGATCGGGGTACTTAGGTTTTTTCCATCGGGGGGTCTTTATAGGCGAAGGGGCGATGTCAGAGGTGGAGCCAGGCTCCCTCACACATGGGTGGCACGACCAGGGGACTGGCCGCGCCAGCCCTATGTGTGGGGCCCTGGTGGCCCTTCTCCGTCTCTCCTTCGGATCTCTGGAAGCTTCCGGGAAAAATAAGACTTTAGGAACTTGTTTCGTCCAATTCCGAGAATATTTCCTGTATATCACTTCTGAAACACAAAAACAGCAAAAAAATAGGAAACTGGCACTGTGGCACTTGTTAATAGGTTAGTTCCGAAAAATGCATAAAAGTGCCACTAAGTGTAACGAAACAATAGGCAAATGGTGTAAAAACAAGCATGAAGCATCAAAAATTATAGATACGTTTGAGACGTATCATAGCTATCCGCACTATTGTTTTGAACAAGAAGATTGACCTTTTGTTAAGAAATAAGCTGGAGAGACCGAATAAGACCCAAAACTTGTCTGACCAATTTTTTGGGACTGAAAATGAACACGCAAAATGCTTGAGCTATCAATGATCTAACCCTCTAAACAAAATAAAAAGAAATAAAACTTACCCAAAAAAGACCGTAAAAATAACATAAGAATGATAATGAGAAAATGCTGAGGACAAAAGTATTGATAGGTCTGAAAGACTGAGGACATAATAAGAGAAACTAAGAAAAGAGACTGATTAAGAAGACTAAAAAGATAGTGCAACTGAGGAAAGAGACAACTGAGAAAAGAATAACATAATAATATTAAAATATAACAAATAGATAGGAAATAAGAGACTAACAAAAATAATAGAAGAATTAAGGAGAATAAAGACATAGAATGAGGACATAACTGAAGGAAAGACTCAGAAATAGATAGTCTGAAGTAAATGTATGAAACTGAGTAAAAATAATGAGATCGAGCTACAGCCAAACCAGCCCGGAGGTGATCCAGTCTTATCTTCTTCCTATTTACACTGCACCTGCCCAATGGCCAGGTTAGAAAAAAAGAAAAAAGGGAAGCAATCCAATGGGCTGTCGGCGCCCGGCGCGGCCGTCCTGCGATCAAATCAAACCCCCGAAACCGCGCGAAACACGGTTAAAACCTCAATCATTTGACCCATCGACGGCTATAAACCTCCGATCTCCCACCAATCATCGCATCCCTCCTCCCCCGCATGGCTTGTCCTCGTCGTCTCCGACCAGCCTCGCCATGCACGACGCCAGCTTCATGACACGGTCTCCGTCCTGCGTGGTTGATGGGATCCGGACCGTCACGTCGAAGACCTGAACCCCACGCCGCATGTCCGCGACGAGGCCTTCCACCACGGACTCCGGCAGGGCATCCATGAAACCGCTCCTCCGCGCCACGACCATCGTCTTCTGCACCTTGTAGAGATCCCACAGACCCGGACCGACGCAAACGTCCTTGCTGGTGGCCCCGTCGGCGAGCGGGACGCCACGGTAGGCCACCTCCACGGCCGTGCGGCGCGGCAGACACCCCCAGCCCCACACCAGGCCGCGAGCCTCCACTCCAAGGGTAAGGGCGAACTGCATCCGTTGCCCGTCGTCGTCGTCGGAGACACCGGAGACCGAGGCGATGGAGGCGTAGTAGCGCGGCGACGTGTGGAGAAAGCAGTGCTGGATCACGAGCAGGATGGCCATGGCAGTGGTGGCTCCGGCGGCCGCGGCCAGGAAGTGCATGCAATAAGCGCGTACGCAGCCTTGCGCCGCCATTGGTTCCTGCAGATCTGATCTCCGCCTACGTCCTGTCGAGGGCTCTCGGCCCTACGTGATGACGATCGATTATATATATGGTCGTGGTACGGCTTTGCTGCAAGATTTCCTTTTTATCACCTCCTTATTTTAACCAAGGCTGAGTTTACTCGCGCGCAAAGAAACTGCATTGTTCGGCAGGAAATATGTTTAGACCATATATGTATACGTCGGTGGCAAATTTGCTTCCATATATCATTTAATTCCATAAACGCAAATGTAATTTGTGTATACGTCGGTGGCAAGTTTGAAGAAGATCTGCATATCTTTGCTCCATTAACATGGCACAGTGTTATTTTTGGCCAATCATTCACGCCTTATCAGGGGATGAGTTCTAGAGTCAAATGATAGGTGTTGAGTAGAAAATAATCTTATGGTTGTGCAATTTGGAGACGTGCTAGGTCCAGGGGTCTAGCGGTTCATAATAACTCTAGAGATATCATGTCGGCCTGGTTTGGAGCGTATGCGTAGGGAAGTCTCAGCCATTGGATAACTTGAGAATGCTATTGGTAAACGGAAGCGCGACTCATTCTATGGAGCAAATCAATGACTAATAGGTGCTTGTATATATAGCACGGTGGGTGGCTAATCCAAGTTCAAAAATTGATGTACTATAGTACTCCCTCCGGCACGAATTAGATGACGCATGGGTCATTTTTCGAAAACCTCCTTAGCTTTTTTCACCTGAAGAAAACCATCCTCCCACCTCACAGTTCATCCTCTCGTCTCCGCCCGCGAGCGTGAAGTCACTCGCGACCGCCGTCGCCCGCGCAACTGCTCCGCCGTTCCCTCAGCCTCCTTCTCTGCCATTCCCTCGCCGCCTTCATCCTATCTTACCAACTAGAATGCAAGGAGGAGAGATCAAGATGAAAAGAAATCCCCTTTTTGTGCAAAGCGCGCGATTTGGCCACCGCCGCCGCGCCCTCGTCCGCCGTCCTCCCCACTTCCCTCTCCTCTTAGGCGGCGTCCGTAGGCGGTGGAGGATCCCTGCTAGCGTCCGAGCTCGCCACCTTCAGCTGGGCCGTAGGATCCCCACAGCAGATGCCGCATCGTGGAAGCGCGGGGCGACACCGATGAACACCGATGTCGACGGGACGCACGGCGTCCTCGACGGTGGCGGCGACCGGCGCCGTCAACGCGGCAGGGGCGACGACACTGGATGACTCCAAGAGGTAGGTCTTGCACAGCCCTAACCCGCTGCAAAACTAGCGCGCGTGCTCTAGGTTCTTATTCGCCTCAATTCTTCTCGCGCAGAAGAACACCAGTGATTCCTGAGCATCTCTTGGTCTGTGACTGTATCGGATACTGAGCACTGAGTAACTGTAATTAGCTAGCCCATTAGAGCTGGCTTGGAGTCTGAATCCAAGACAAGAGCTGATCTGGAGTACCATCTTTTTCCCCTCCCTGTGTTTAGCTCTTTAGAGCGAAGATCTGAACCAGGATAATGATTAGGAGCGCTTTGCAATTTCTTGTGTTGCAGTAAGATAAAATTCAGAGTTGTGTCCATGGCTTCATCTTGTGTTGCAGTAAGTCAAAATTCGTTCCGCGTAAGTCATCCAACATGAGGGCAGCAGCAACTCCTTCACAGGCGCACCAACTTAGGAATATCCTCTGCTCTTCCAGAAAATACAAACAGATGCCAATCTAGACTTAGACTACGTAGCAATATGGATGCCTGACACGCCAGCTGATTTGCATCCCTGATAACTTGAACATCTCATTGTAAGAACTCCTTGAAGCTGAGATGAGTTTGATGAAGAGGTTAATTAAACATTAGATCACATCACTTAAATCCATTTGCTAAGAACCTTGCATAAATAAAAAAGGGCGATGTCTTGTGAAGTGTTCTTGTGCTTTGCCTGATAACGTATAGCAGTACCTTCTTGGTCAATTGTACTCTTTTTATTAAGAAGACATGTGTTCGTGCCATAATTTGATTCCGATCAATTCCTTAGTTGCTGCTTACAGATGAAATTTCCTGCCAAGATACAGTTTTTACTCTTAGGTTGGCTGCTCGCTCAAGTCAAGTGGCCACCAGATCCATGATTGTTCACTTTTATGTGTCTAATTTCTAAGGATGTCTTCTTTTGCGTTCTGCTTGAACAATGCCCAGATGTACTTGCATTGGCAAGGATTAGTTGTCACATATTGCCATATTGGGCTTAATGATACTAGATACTCCGTATTTTATTTTAGGTTATGATAATTGTATTTTACTAGGGAAAACAGTCAATTATACAGATGCTAGGATTAGGATGCATCATAGAATAGTCCTAGCAGTACTAAAACATACTTCATCAACTCCACTTACTAATTGTGTATGATGCAGAGCTAGTTCTTCTTTTCATTAACGATTGTACTGAAACATATATCATTAGACAGTAAATATTGGAGTGAATTCCACTTTTTAGTTGTTGTGCTAAAATATCAAAAAACTTGCATTATGCTGACTTCAAGATGATCTTGAGGGTGACATGGTGACCAGTTTTATAATCTCTTAAGTGCATTGCTTCAGTTTGTGCTGAAAAATTGTTCACTGTGATTACTGAAGTTTTCACTTCAAAGCATTTTTTATCTGCTTTTCTCACTATTGTACCAACCTCTGCATAATTATGTCTCTATTCTAAAAGTGTGACTAACTTCATTTGATTCCCTACAAGTTCGTAAACATTATTCAGAACTGTTGCATTAGCACACTATCTGAAGTAGAACTAGGTGGCAGCTGACTTGGGTGCTGGAGACAGAGCATTTCAGCTCTTGCATTTGGTAGGCTTCTATATAGTTTTCCCTCCTTTTTAGCTCCTTCTGCAATGACTGAGGCGCTTATGTGCCATTAGAACACTAAGGATAGTGGTATGGATGTTGTTAATCTCTGCTTGCCTGCTATGCAGCGAAAGAATAGTATCGACCACATGACCATTTTCAACAATGTATTTTTCTCATGGTTGTAGTTTCTTCCTACTCTATATGTCTACAATTTCCTTGTTAAAATCCTAGTACTAGCGGTAACGATCAGTGATAATAATAGCGTATCATGTATATCTACAATTCCATTATTACCATCATCCTCTCTGTAAACCCCAAAAATAAGGATCTCTGATAAAATTTGACAGAATGCATCAAATTTGACAGGAGATTCATCAAATTGATAACTGAAAGTACAGCAAACTGAATTTTCATGTGACTTCTTATTTTCAGAGGGGAACTCCAGCGGAAGCAGCAGCAGCACCAGGTCCACTGGCGGCAGGGGAGAAGCAGAATGCGCTCGAGCGTCGGCGACACTTGGGTGGCGGCGGATGAGCGACGGCGTCGAGATTGTGAGGGGGTGCTGTGCGAGGAGGCGCTCGTGAGGAAGAGCTCCTGAGGACCAGCAGGACGGCTCGTGATGGGAAGCTCGGCGAGGCAGAGATCGTTTTCGAGCGGGGGAGGGCGGAGTAGGCGGCGGGGTGCTGTTCCTCCACGACCCACCGGCGGAGCTCCTGCTCGAGCGGGGGAGGGCGGAGAAGGAGGCGGCGGAGCTCCTCCTCTGCGGACTGCGGAGGAAGGCGGAGGCGTACGAGGGCCGAGGACGGCGGAGATGGACAGCGGCAGGGGGCGGAGGACGGCGAGGGGCGGCCGTCGACAGGCGGCCAGGACAGACCCGACCTTTGATTTTACTGTGCAGGGACCTGATTGGAGAAGAAAAGAAAGTGTAGGGGGGTTTTACGAAAAAATCATTTATACACGCCGTTCGTCATCTATTTCGCTCCGGAGGGAGTAGTAGAATATAGAGTAGAGATAATAATCCATCATATCTAGAGGCCGTCCTAAAACCGGTTAGGAAAATGTCCATGGAGTCATTCTTTCGGTTGAAACAGAGTAATTCACTATCAAAACATGCAATTACATATGTCTACCAAAACAACATCAATTGCTAGCGGATGATAAAATTAGGGACTGTCTATTTAACAGATGACTGTTTTTCAATTCACGCACAGTCAGATTTTCTGAACCAAACAAACGTGACATGTCTGTCCTCAAAACGCAAAACTGAGGAGAAAATGAGACTTGACGCGCCAATGTCGTCATTTCAGTCTGTACTCATCAAACCAAAAAACTATGGGCGTTCTTTTGTCAGCCAGACTCCATTAGCAGGTTGCATGGGGTGCTGTTGCTTTTGGGCGTATACGAGGAATCCAGCCTAGGAACAACACTCATAACGGCTATACTCTGCAATCAGCATGACTGCATCCAAGCACCAATTTGTTCAAAAAGATGCTCCAGAAATGGTGCAGAATGAAAACTAATCGTCCAAAATTATAAGAAACTTTTGGAATACTGATATCACTTCGTGCTGCAGTGTGGCATCACAAAGCAAATTAAACAGAAGACAAAAAATCCTAAAGTATCACAGAATCAAGGCAGAGCCACTGCTGCCAAAAAAGATGACTAGATCACTCTCTTACTAACAGCTCCAACAAAAATGATGCTACATAGACAAGAACATGATGAAAAGCTAGCACATAAAAAAGACAGACAAGTAGCATTGCGCACTATGGGCAATCTTTCCTGTCAACTAATTAAGATTCAGGTAATACACAAAATTACAAGAGTCAGGTTCAGGACACCATGCAGATTCCGCACAATTTATCAATCAACAAGACAACTGCTAGAAATTCAGAAACACAAATGCTAAACATTGTTACTGACAAAACTTCAGACACATGCATTTGGATGACTGCCAATATTCATAAACAAATAAAAACATGACTAAACAAGCAAATGAACCCTTGTACCATTTTCTTTACAAAATTTGAAATATGTACTGAGACCTGAGATATTAAAGCAACCACAAGTACTTTGATATATATATATATATATACAGAACGGAAACTGATGCTAAAATAATCTTACATCAATAACATTATTTATGTAGCACATAAGTGGACCCACCCTCTCTCCTATAGCTCATGGAAAAGAAGTGAAAAGAAAACCTTCATACATGTTGAAGGACATTATCTGAACAAGGTCAATATCTAGTTAGTTGTCGACAAGGAGACTTTCCGGTTGTTGGTCAAGAGAAATGTGTTCTTTAAAATACTACACTTCTTGTAGTCGTGATTGCCCCAGAAAAGACTCCAGAAAAAATAACCTGAGCATCACCATTGTATTTAGTTCAATGTCTCATTTAGTGTGACCATTCACTAAAATAATCCTCATCCGAACCATACAAACATGCGAATGAGTGAGTGACCATCCATCCGAGCATCTTTGTGAGATCAAAAGCATCACATCTCAAAATCTTGGGATTTCTTGAGGACAAAACATTGTTCATAATATCCCATATTACATTAAGAAGAAATGGTTGGAGAAAAGTAATGATGACAGCTACAATGGTGTATATAAACCTAAAAATAAATGGGAGCAAAGTATTTATCTTCTAAACCTAAAATACATAGTCCACCACAAAAAATACAATATGTCAACCACAAACAAAAAATGATAACTAAGAAATGAATAATGATGGTCTTCACTATTGGACAAGAGAGAAATAGAGACAAAAGAAATGACATGGGACAAATGACACAAAAACATTGCCATCAACCAACATAACTAAGAAAAGAAGAACAACTATGACAAGAAAAATGAGAAATTGACTGGCGAGAAAGTGATGAATGACACCTAAATTAAAGGAAACACCTCATCGTCCAAAATAATAACTAGTAAATGAAAAATGACAAGATAAAGAAGAATGGCAAAATTAAAAATAATGAAGTGAAGAAAGACTAACAAACTAAAGAATGAGACTTATACTGAAACACATGACTGAAGAGAAATAAATACTAAACTGGAGAATGCCAAACAAAACTGAAGAATTAAATGAAGAAAGTTACACGAGTGAGAATAGATCGATGAAACAATAAAATGAAGAATGAACAAAGTAAAGAAAAAGAAACATAGATTGAGCTAAAAGGGCTAACGAAACATACTGACATAAATAACGACACGATAGAATGAAGTTGACTGAGATTGTCGAAGACAAGCACGGGATCTATAACGAGAACCTGTGACTGAAGACAAATAAAGATTGGAATGATGAATGAGAAAAGGATAATGAAAAAATTAGGAGACTTGAAGGTGAGAAAATGACAACGAAGAATGTTTTTTCGAAAATAACAACAGAAATAATGAAGGGACTGAAAAAATTGACAATGAAGAAACAAAATCAGGGAACATAAGAGACTCATAGTAAGAACTGAAGAAAGAGACTAGTGCAAAAGACTGAAAATAAAAAACTAGAGAAAGAGAATAATAATGACAAGTGGAAGAATGCAAGGCACTGAAATTCAAAAATGAAGAAAGAGACAAAGAATGAAAATCAGAGACTAAAAAGAAATGAATGATGAGTGGGAAAATGCAGACTGAAGGAAGGTGAAAACTGAGAATAAGCTGTGAATGACATAACTGACAAATGATATGAGACCAAAATGAGAAAAGGAAAGCCTCGAAAGTCAGAAGACAACTAAATAAGCTGTGAATGACATAACTGACAAAGCTGAAGAAAGAATGACTGAATTCTCACCTGCTTTGAAGAAAGACAGACTAGAGTAACTACAGAAACTGAAAGACTAATGAGATATAAATTAACAGATAAAGGACTGAGACTAGACAACAGAGACTCTTTTCTTAGTTTCTCTTATTATGTCCTTAGTCTTTCAGACCTATCAATACTTTTGTCCTCAGCATTTTCTCATTATCATTCTTATGTTATTTTTACGGTCTTTTTTGGTAAGTTTGTGTCATTCTCTCTGTTCTTTATATAGTAAATCTGATTTGGTCATTCGTTATTTCATCTGACTTGTCATTATTTTTCTGATAATTCTCAGTCAACATTGTTCAACCTTTTTCTCTCTTTCTTCATTTACACATTATTTAGTTTTTCAGCCTTGTTATTTCTCAGTTTCTGTGTTAGACTTGTCATTATCAGTTTGGCATTTAGTCTTGTAATTTTCAGTTTCTATCCCAGCTTTGTCATTCTCAGTTGTTTTCGTCATTCTTAATTTCTATCTCAATTTATCATTTTTCTTATTTTGTCCTCAGTCTTGCACTCCTATGTTTCACCATTTTTTCCTTCCTCAATCTTCGGTTAGTCTTTCCATCTTGAAATCTCGGCTTCTGTCCTCGGCCTGTTCTCATTATCATTCTTCTATCATTTTCGCCGATCTTTCATTGGTAAGCCTGTGTATTGTCTCTCCCTGTTCGTAGCAATTTAAATTACTCCTGAGTCCTAGTCTATCTTTCTTGAGTTTCTAGCAGCTTAGTCTTTCTGTCTTCAATCTTTTAGTCTGTTTTATCTCTCTCTTGTTTCTTTAGTCTTTCAGTTTCATTAATTTTTCAGACATCCTTACGTTTTTCATTATGATCATTTTATTTGTCTTCAATATTCCTTGCCTTGTTCTCCAGTATCTAGCAACTCAGTCCCTCTTTCTCTATCATCCATTTTCTTTCAGTTACTCAAGTCTCTACTTAATTTTTCCAGTGTTCTTTGATTTTCCAGTCTTGTATCTTACTTCTTCAGTCTTCATCAGTGTTTCAGTTACACGATTCAGGTGTCTTTTCATTAAGGAAACCCTTACTGTAGGTCTACACATGTTTCTTTTTCTGGAATAGTAGATAAGACAGAGTTGTGCCTAGGGGAGGGGTGTGGGTACACTGAGTACTATGCCGTGTCTAGTCAGTTGGTTCTTCAAAACAGTTCTTATTCAAGGTATCATTTTCTACCTAGACTTTCTTCCATTTTGTTTATTTGTATTTTTATGTCTTTCTCAGCCATGTTGTTTCCAGAGAGGCTGGACTGAGAGTTTAGATGGGTTTTTTGCTCAGTTCTACATGGATTCTCAAGGTACAAGCCTTGCTTTTATTCTTTTATTTAGTTTAGAGGGTTAGATCATTTAGCATGCCCAATCTACATACAACTTCCTTTTTCAAAGTGATTCTTTGTATTTTCCTTTATGTGTTACTCGTGTCATTCTTTCCATTTTCAGCAACTGAAGATACCATTTTTTGATATTTGCGGCACTTGATATAATGGCAATAGATGTGTTCATGTTGTTTAACATGGATGGGTATCTTCTGACCATTTTTTGTTCTCCGCCTTGTGGTTGTAAGATGGTTAGGTGCATTCGGCACGGGAAGTATAAGTGTCGACCTTTTGTTTTTGGCTGGAAGAACTAAGTTATGTTATTGTTTTCTGAGGAATTTATTGTGAATTAGTGAACTGCCAGAGCAAGAAGTTTGTCTTGATCTAAGCGACTTTATAGTAACTGTCTGACGCCATGTGCTATGACTATCTATGAATTTATATATTTTTGGTTGATTTCCAATGTTGCTAATAGCTATCCGCATTATTGTTTTGAACAAGAAGATTGACCTTTTGTTAAGAAACAAGCTGGAGAGACCGAATAAGACCCAAAACTTGTCTGACCAATTTTTTGGGACTGAAAATGAACACGCAAAATGCCCAAACACAGTGCAGACCGAGAAGGTCCAAGCTTGACATCGGAAACGAGCAAACCCTTTAGGAGCATGCGTACCTGTTGGCCTATGCTAAGAAACTAGTAAAACAGGTATCTAGAGCGGGGGATTAAGAACACACGTCTCAGTTGGTAGAGCGGGGATTAAGAACCACGTGTCAGTTGGTAGGACAAAAAACTGACTGTTAGCGAATTGAAAAACAGCTAGCTGGTAATTAGACACTCCCAAAAAAATTACACTACACAGTTTAACTACATAGTTTGATCCTACCAAATTAAATACCTTAGACTTCTCAACTTTTATAGAACTAGCAATTACCATTGTAGTTGTCGAAAATATATATCCATGCATTTTTTCTAACTTTAGCCCAAATAATTTAGCTCGTCGACATAATTTGTATGGTGATGGTACTTCCACACCAGATGTATGACTTCTCTTTACCTTCGCCTTGTACACAAACTCTCGTTTTCTGTTTACTTGATTTGTTGGGTGCCTGTTTTCATAAAGAACGCTTTGTGGAGCATATTGCTCGTGATGTTGTTTGGCCATCGCCTTGAGGTACGCTGGATAGACTCTTATAGCGAAAATATTAAGGGTGGCAATGGGTATGGTATGGGTAGGGTACATCAATATTATATCCATATTTATATAGTCGATAAGTAAAAAAATTATCCATATCTGTACCTATTGGTATAAAACATTACGCACACCCATACCAGATGGGCAACCGTATCCGTTCGGTACCCGACGGGTACCTAAAATACTACATGAATAATTCACTATTTTACTTTCAACGATAGAACAATGGACAAAAAATCACTTGTCCCAACTCAATAAAATGTAGATAAGTACATGAAAATTATCAAGATTTAAAAATCACAATCTGATACACATAACATAAGTCAACAAGAGTCGATGATGATTCACATGACAAATTGACAATTGATAACAACTTAACATAGATCCACATGTCAGTGTAAATGAGTATATCTACGGTACAAGGTTATATTTGTGTCCTATCCATGATTTAACGTGTAGATTATAGGTACTACCCACGGATATAAACTGTGCCCATACCTTTCAACGCGGTACGACCCGTGGGTAAAAATTTCATCCTAATTATATGCTCTATTAATCAATAACTTATAATTTAACCTTGCCAAAATAAGTGTTGTGAACATATTCTCCCATGAAGAAATCCGCATGTGGCTCCATAAAAGTAAATTGCATAGATACGTTTGGGATTATTGGCATTTTTTCTAACTCTCGTTCGTACCATTGTTGAACTAATACACACTGTTGGAGGGGAATTGGTGGAACCGTTCTTTCCCAAATATTTTTCCATCTCAATCCACAAGTATGGTGGTTTTTACACATAAATAAGGGGGTTCATGGGAATATCTTGGAAATAATCACATCGGCCAACTTAAATTGAGGATTTTTGGGATGTATGGCTAGACCAGAAAAATCGCCTCCAAAATCATGAACTACGTACACTTCAAATATATTAGAAATTAACAAGACCTAATGGGCCTAGAAGGGCTGCAGGGGTAAAGCTAGCCCGGCGTGAAAAACCAGGGCCTAGCCCCGTAATTATTCTTATCCATAGTCCATGTTTTTGAAGCCCCGTATTCTAGTTTTGAAGTCCTCGTCGAGACGAACTCTATGGTGACAATGACCCTAATCGGATTAATGATTGACAAGATAAATCATTTTAATTTTTCGAATTTAGTAACTAATGTGATGATGTCAGCATGAGATCTTGTTAATCATTAATCTAGCCCGGCGTGATGATGTCAGCATGAGATCTATGATTCTTATAGGCATGCATAACATCTCTTATATAGGGAAAAAGCATATGGCGCCTCGAGTGCGGCCATATGGAGGCCGAGCTACAGGTAGCTCGGTATCTCCTCCGATCATTTCTGCCGCGAGACGTGCGATGAGGAGTAACAGCTGTCTTTTCCATTTTAAACGGTTTAAGTTCTGAGCTGGGCCGGCGTATGAAGGATCATATGCACGGGGCGGTGTACGTGGGCTGGCACTTGTGGCGCATGATGGGCTAGCACCACGAGGAATTTAAAATGGAGCATTTACAATGTCTGTTACCGCTTCAGACGCGGGCGATAATAATGATATGCGCTATCGTGTTGCCGTCCTCAGCTGAAAAAGGGGAGAGGGAAGAAGTCGGGAGTGGCGTTGGCAAGATCTGCTCCTCAGCGGGCGGCGCCGGTGGACATGTACTCGGTGGCGTAGACCATGGATCTGCTGGGCGACGGGATGGAGTTCTTCTTTGAGCAGACGGATAGCACGTGCCTGCTTATTCATTGATTTAATTAGCCGTGGATTTCTCCCTTCGATTCAGATCTATACGAATGACCAGCTGGAAAAGGCTTCTTCTTACAGTTCTGGTGTTCCTTGCAGGATCGTCCCGCGCGAATGTGTTGGGTCTTTGTTGCGGCTCTACCAGATTGGGGAGAGCGAGCTGTTGTCGACCTGGACCTGGTCCTGAGCCACTGTCTATACATCAAGCAATACGAATAGGAGAAACAAGAGATATATATGATACACCAGCAAAATACAACGTCGGCATAGATCCCTAACCGAAATTGACTGCAGCGATACCGAGCTACATGTAGCTCGGCCTCCGTACGGAGTTTTCGATGGCGCCTCTTCTTATATTTCCCATTAATATAAGTAGTATAAGTATACTAAACTTGAGTAGAAAGTATATATCAAAGTATTTTCATGTAAACTTATACTCACGGATGTACTCACACTAGCTAAATGCCCGTGCGTTGCTACGGATAACAAAATTATATCTGGTCAATTTGTTTATGAAATGCACATTTAAAATGTGGCTAAAGTAGTTTCCACAACATCATATCCGTGCGCTTCCACACCCTTTCTGGTTGCCACAAACTCTTTGAAATTGGCCGATTGATCCCTAATCAATTGAAATTGGCCGATTGATCCCTGATCGACTAATATGTCGGTCAGTTAACTAATTAACTTACCAATTTAATGGTAGATTAGCCTAGTAATCTCGTACCGCTAGCAAAACAACAGCAATGAACTATTTCCTCAACAATGTTTTAGCATGGCGTAGTCTCGCGTAGCAGTTGGATTCTCAATGAATCAAGTAAGCCTCGTAATCCTAGTTTTAGTTTGCATTTTTTTTCCAGTCTCCTTTAGCGGAGCAAAAGCAGCGGCTTCCCTCCTGAGCAGTTTTCGCTTTGGTTTGCACCGACAATCCGATGGACTCTTTAGTTCTTACACTATATATTCACCAGTGAATATTTTCTTGTAAATACGAAATCGATATAAAACAACATTCCACACACTAAATAGTAATAATCCATATTTTGGGTAAAAGTTCATAAAGTTAAATCGTTAACAATTCAAATATGTTTTACCTATTATAACTTTCGGTCTTTATTTTTGTTTCCTTTTTATTTGATATACTCAGGAGTTCAGGACACAAATCATTTTATCTTCTTTTCTTCTCATGTACAAGATTACATGCAACACCATCTGAGCTCCATGGTTGTGCTTGAGAACGGCCTCGGAACGGCATAGTTGAAGGATTGGGTTGCATCTCAGTGTACTGATTGGTTTCTTCTATTGGCAGAGGAAGATGTCGAGGCAATGCTTGCCATTGAATATGTCAGCTCATAAAAAACAAAGTCTGAATAATTAGATCGAGCCATCTTCAGAGAAACTGTTTGAGTAGCTAGCCTAACCATGCAACAACAGCGCTCAATCACTAGCACAACACGGACACATACACAAGCAGCTGCAGCAACGGAGCTCCAAAGTAAAGAACTAAAGAAGATGCTTGTCCCGTGCAATTGCGCCATGGCGCCGCCGCGCCGTGGAGGAAGCTCCTGCTATTGCTCTGTTCCCTGATCGGTGGTTACGAGCTGAGCTCCAGAATCACGGAGAAGCTCCTGTCATCGCGGATGAGGGAGACGGCCAGCGGAGCGCCCTCCCGAGCAGTCGGACGCGCGTACGCGCTCCGCTGGAGATAAATGGCTAGCGCATATAGGTGCGGTCGAGAGCGGGCCGGCGGATGGGTAGGTGCGGCAGCGCCGCAGGGGACCTCCGCTGGAGATAAATGGCTAGCGCACATGGGTGCGGTCGAGAGCGGGCCGGCAGATGGGTAGGTGCGGCAGCGCCGCAAGGGTCGGCGCTGGGCAACGCTGCGGCAGTTTTTTTGTCGCTGCCGGCGTCCTGCGTTGGCATCCTCCTGTTGTCGCCGGCGTCCTGCATCCGCATCAACATCCTTCCGTCGCCCATCCCTCTCATCTTCGAGGAGGAAAAAATACCGAACTGATACAGTGACACTTTGCAGTATTATGCGATTTTGTGATTGGTGTTTCCTTGATTGATGTTTCCTTGATTGTATCCCTATGTTAATGTCCCTCTAATATGTAAGGGGTATTTTCGTCAATTAAATGTTGTATGTCGAGTGGGTGGCTTCACCACCAACTCGAAACCAATAGTATAGATAATACACTGCGCTTTCGGGTTCACTTTCAGGTATACTTTTTTTTTGCAAATAGGACTCTGGCATTAAAATAAACAACAAACAATATAAAAACACCTCAAGAAAAACGAAAATTACATCGAGATCCTTGAGAACATGAATATACTTTTCAAATACATAGTTGTGTACCTTCAGATATATTTTGCTCACGGTGTAATTCCGGAATACACTGCATTATGCTTTTATATGTACTTTTGCCCGTAGCTATACTTTTAAAATATATTGTGGTGTACTTACAAATCTTACCTATAAGATTGGAATTGGTGAAGGCACTTTTGCTATACATCTTTTGGTTTCCGAAATTACCCCTACTAAAAAATGATTGATAGCAAACAGCGAATCGTAACATTAATTGGGCCATAATTTTCGCTAATCAAGGTAAGTAATCACTCTGCCATAATTTTTGGTAATCAATACATCCATAAGATTACACAAAACAGATCGCCGACGACGTCCGTCGGGTCCTGATACGTCTCCAACGTATTCATAATTTTTGATGCTCCATGCTTGTTTTTACACCATTTGCTTAGTGTTTCGTTACACTTCGTGGCATTTTTATGCATTTTCCGGAACTAACCTATTAACGAGATGCCACAGTGCAAGTTCCCTGTTTTCTACTGTTTTTGTGTTTCACAAAAGTTACACAGGAAATATTCTCGGAATTGGACGAAACAAAAGCCAGAAGTTCAGATATTCACAGGAGCTTCCAGAACACCGAAGAGAATACGGAGCCGAGCCAGAGGGTGGCCACACCACTAGGGGGCGCGGCCTGGCCCTGGCCCGCGCCGGTCTGTGGTGTGGGCCCCCTGGTCCACCTCTGACGCCGCCCCTTCGCCTATAAAGACCCCCCGACGGGAAAAACCTAAACACCCGATCACTTTTCTAGAAACACATCACGATCCGCCGCCGTCGTCGACCCAAGATCGGGAGGGTCCAGAAGCTCTTCCCGGCACCCTGCCGGAGAGAGGAATCGCCACCGGAGGTCTTCTTCATTACCATGCTTGCCTCCGACGCGATGAGTGAGTAGTCTACTTTGGACTATGGGTCCATAGCAGTAGCTAGATGGTTGTCTTCTCCACCATGTGCTTTATGTTTAGATCTCGTGAGCTGCCTTACATGATCGAGATCACCGTTATGTAATTCTACATATTGTGTTTGTTGGAATCCAATGAATATTGGTATTATGATTGAGTTGATGTACTGAATTTTATCTTATGTTATTTCTATGTTATTTATGATCTTGCATGCTCTCCGTTGTTAGTAGCTATCTTGGCCGAGTAGTTGCTAGTGACTCTAAGAGGGGGTATTTATGCTCGATAGTGGGTTCATGCCTCTATTTAATTTGGGGGAGTGACAGAAACCTCTAAGGTTGTAGATGTGCTGTTGCTACTAGGGGAAAAACAACATTCATATGCTCGAGGACATATGCTTTGTTTACATTACGTACTTTGCTTAATGCAATTATCTGTTGTTTGCAACTTAATACTTGTGGAGTTCTCAGATTGATTCGCCACAAGTGGATTATTAGTCATAGATGCAGTTGGATGGCGGTCTATGTACTTGTTGTAATGCCCAGAGTAAATCTCATAGTGATCCTCTTGACATATCACGTTGTCTTTATTCTATCAATTGCCCAACTGTAATTTGTTTACCCAGCATGTGTTATTTTATCTTATGGAGAGACACCACTAGTGAACTGTGGACCCCGGTCCTATTTTCTTTATATTGCTATCACCTGTTTACTTTACTCGCACTGTTTACTTTACTCGCACTGTTTACTTTACTCACATACTATTACTAATTTCCACTCGATACGCTCATTCCTTTGTTTACAGCAAATCGGTGAGATTGACAACCTCATCGTAAGTTGGGAGCAAAGTATTTGGTTGTGTTGTGTGCAGGTTCCGCGTAGTAGCTGGCAAAGCAAAGCACTGGACGAGGCGCCTTATAAATTTTCTGGAGTTGTCGCAAGCTAGCAAGCATCACCTTCAGTCGTATTGGCTTCTTCCTCTCCTGATCGACAAACCTTGGTTTTTTACTGAGGGAAAACCTTGCTGCTGTACTCATCATACCTTCCTCTTGGGGTTCCTAACTGGACGGTGCTTTACATTATCTACACCGTGCCGCATCAAGCTCTTTTCTGGCGCCGTTGCCGGGAAGAAAAAAGAAGACTTCTGCAAGGGGAGTTTCGCACGCACATCTTTTACTTTGTTTTAAGTTTTCCTTTACTTTATTTTTACTTGTATCGTTTTATCAAAAACACAAAAAAATTAGTATCCTTGATAGTTGTTTTTACTTGTCTGCTTTTAGTTTTGCTAGAATGGCTACTCCTGAAAACACCAAGTTGTGTGATTTTACTAGCACTAATAATAGTGATTTTATCTGCTCTCCTATTGCGCCACCTGCTCCCGCTGCAAATTTTTATGAGATTAAGCCTGCTATGTTGAACCTTGTTATGAAAGAGCAATTTTCTGGTGCTAGTACTGATGATGCTGCAGCTCATCTCAACAGTTTTGTTGAGCTATGTGAGATGCAGAAATATAAGTATGTAGAAAGTGATATTAATAAGCTTAAGTTGTTTCCTTTTTTTGAGAGAGAAAAAGCTAAAGATTGGTTGCTGTCTTTGCCTGTTAATAGTATTGATTCATGGGCTAAGTGTAAGGATGCTTTTATTGGTAGATACTATCCTCCTACTAAGATTATAGCTTTGCCTAGTAATATTATGAAGTTTAGTCAGTTTGATAATAAACATGTTGCTCAAGCTTGGGAAAGAATGAAATCTATGATCAAGAATTGTCCCACTCATGGACTGACTACTTGGATGATTATCCAAACTTTTTATGCAGGACTAAATTTTTCTTCAAGGAACCTATTGGATTCAGCTGCTAGAGGCACTTTTATGTCCCTTACCTTGGGCGCCGCAACAAAGCTTCTCGACAATATGATGGTAAATTACTCTGAATGGCACACCGAGAGAGCTCCACAAGGTAAGAAGGTAAATTCTGTTGAGGAAACCTTTTCCTTGAGTGATAAGATTGATGCTATTATGCTTATGCTCTCAAATGATAGAACTCATGTTGATCCTAATAATGTTCCTTTAGCCTCTTTGGTTGCTCAAGAAGAGCATGTTGATGTAAACTTCATTACAAACAATAATTTTAACAACAATGCTTATAGGACCAATTTTGCTAGTAACAATTATAGGCCGTATCCTTCTACCAATGGTAATGGTTATGGTAACTCTTATGGTAATTCCTCCAACAACACTAGGGCCATTATCTCCTGCTTGAGGTAACTCTTATGGTAACTCTTATGGTAATTCCTCCAACAACACTAGGGCCGTATCCTCCGAGCTTGAGGTAATTGATGAGGACATCCCTATTACACCACCATTATCTCCTGCTCCTATTGATGATGAAGATGTTGCTGCGAAGAAGTCCAACGAGATTAAGATTGGACCAATTACAAGAGCACGTGCAAAGCTATTGGAACAACAGGTGAACTCACTCTTAATTGAACCTGATGTTTTATTTAATGAGAGCTTTATACTACCTAAGTCTATGTATCTATGTATGATTAGGTTTGTTGATAACACAAGCATTGCACGAGGAGGAGATGCGTCGCAGCGAGATGAGCAAGACTTGAAGATCAAGTGCGCGAGGGAGGAGAGGGAGGCAGGCGCACCCGGAGATCACCAGAACATCAAGTCTACATGAGAGAGAGCATGAGATGGCGCGCTAGGACAGCCTTCGATGCGATGTCTACGAGTCTAAGGCGCGCTACACTCATGGCCTGCGTGCCAAAATAGGCCGAACCCATATATGGGTCGGTATGTACCAGTTTGAGTCGAACCGAGTCCGTTTGGGCCCAAAACAGGTTGGTTTTGGGCCAGGTCTTTGCCCAGGTCGCCCCAACCCCTTTAAGTACCCCTGGGGCGTACCCTTGTGTCGTTGAGACTACGTTTAGATTACCCCCAAACATCAGAACGAAATTGCTTGTAAGCTTTCCTCTGAAATCATATATTCCTCTGTGTTTCGCTCGGAATATCTACCCCACTCCAAGTTTGTTTTGATCTGGAGTTTTGCTATTGAGAATTCAAGTGTGATCTGCTGTTCCATTGGGAATTAGGAGATTGCAGAACCGCTTCGTGGTCGGCGGCTACGTGCGCAGGTGTGTGGTGTCTCGAATATCCATAGGGTTGAAGATCTGTTGCATTGGCAACGGGGGAACAGCCGGAGAGTTCGTGTGCGTCTCACTGATTATCTACCAAGTTATCATGCATCTACATCGGCTCACTGAGAAGATCGGGCAACCCCTTATCATCTTGGTATCAGATTTCAGCGTTTACTCGGTGAGCATCCACAAATTCATCCCGTAAATTCGTTTTTGTAATTGTCCTATCCAGAAAAAGCCTACAAAAAAAATTAGGGTTCTTAGTTTTGCCATAGCCTAGATTGCATCGAGTTACTTGTTTTAGTCGCTGATCGTCTTTTTCGCCTATCTTTTCATCACATCTGTAGGAGTCTAGGATCCCCGTTCTTTTCTGCATCTTCGTTTCGGATTTCGTATTCGTTGGGTTGATCTTTGATCTCCTTCTTCTTCCCTATAAACTGGTGGCTATGTATACGTGTTCTTCACAGATCCGATCAGATCGGAATAGAAAAAGCAAAAAAAAAAGACAGGCGCCCGCTCGCCCGACCTCAGACTGAGTCTGTGGTCGAGCGCGAGCTCGAATCGCTGCGGCGCCAGGGCCTCGCGCGTGACCGCAGCCGCCCTCTGCGCTCGAGCGCGCTGGGAGCGAGGCGCGATCGCTGCTTGCCTGCCCTCGATCGCTCCTCAGCGCCAGCAGGCCCAAGCCCACTTAGGCTATTTTGATCCCAATTTGATTCAGTAAAAAAAAAAACTAGATCGCTGCCTTCTTTTCTTGGCGCTGGACCTCAGACTTGGTCTGTGCTCTGGCGTGAGCTTCTATCAAAAAAAAAATTCATTTTCCTCTTTGCTATTTCTCTTTTCTGAGTCCACATATTGTCACTTTTCTTTGTCAGCCTTTAGTAAACCTTTCTTGGTGTCTAGAACCATCCTACGAGACTAGCGTGCTTAGTGCTCTACGGGCTGCTCTGTTTCGCAATCTTGTGCCCGTTTTCGTCGAGCCATTGCTAGCGTCTCTCTTGTGCTTTGCAACAACGAGCGTTCCTCCGACATACCTCAACTTTTTGAGCTCATTTTCAGAGTTGCATTGCCCCATTTATCTCCACAGTGTGCGTTTCTGTGGGTTTCTTGTCATACGATCAGCACTAGGACTTGTACTTGGGTGTAGTTAGGTATCCATACCAAGCCCCACCATATACCCTGGTTGTCGTGTGCTGGTTTTTCCCTCGGTATTCGTTACATCACATCCGTGTATGTTTTTGCCTATACAAGTCGGTAAGCTCTTCTATTCACTTTGGAACGGTAAGATACCTCGTTTCTCTCAGTTTCGAGTGAGTTGTGAGAGTTCCACCATACACCTATTTTTGTTTGCACTAACCTACTAATCATGTCTGAGTCTGATGCTGTGCAGTAAAAAAAGGATCCAAATGAGGTCGTGCGTTGGAATGAATATGAAGCTCTTCGTGATACTTTGTCGAAGAGGTTCAATGCTGTTTGTGATAGTTTACATGACGATATGCTTGCTGTTGACAATAAGCTGAATGCAACACATGATATAGCCACTGCGACACAAGAAACTGTGACCACAATTCAGCATTCTATTGCAGATTTGACACAAGCTGTGCATACGTTGCAAGCTTCGTTTGATCGTCCACCTCACCAGCAACCACTTGATCCTGAAGCTGCTGCGAGTGTCCAGGATGACAATCACGCACATGATGACGCTAATGCTGCAGCTACTGCTGGTCGTCGTGATGGATTGCTTCTTGGTGGTCATGGTGGTCGTGGGAATGGAGGCCGAGGTGCTGGTATTCCGCCTGGTCATGGTTTTGCTCCTCTCGGCGCACGTGATGATGATGGGCTGGGCAAACCAAAGTTCACTGTACCCAAGTTTGTTGGTTCTACTGATGTGGAAGAGTACCTCAATTGGGAGCTGAAGGTGGAAAAACTATGGCGCATGCATGAGTACACCGAGGATAGAAAAATAAAGCTTGCATCTTCAGAATTTGATGGATATGCATTGCTTTGGTGGGATAATATTGTTCAGTCCAGGCTTGAAGCTCGAGAGCTACCTATTACTACATGGAGGGGTATGAAAGAAGTGATGCGTGCTCGTTTTGTTCCCCGCAATTATATTCGTTCTCTCTATGATAGATTGACGAATTTGAAGCAAGGTCTTAAGTTTGTTGATGACTATCATCAGGAGATGGAGTTGATTATGCAGCGTGCTAGGGTGCGTGAACCAGAGGAACAAACAATGCAGCGTTTTCTTGTTGGTTTAACTTACAATATTCGACGCATTGTTCGACATCACCAATACTTTGATATGACATATTTGCTTCATCAAGCATGTGAGGCAGAATTGACATTGGCTGAAGATGCTAAATTTGGACCTCGCTCTACAGCAAGTAGAGGTCGTTTTTCCCCACGGACAGACCCTAGTGTGCCTACCTCTAGTGGTACTTCTGGATTTCGTGGTAATGCTTTCTCAAAACCTGATTCGGTTATTTCCAATACCAAGAAAACATCACAACCTGCTGCTAGTGGTACTGGTTCCTCCAATTCTACAGCCAGAAATAGGGATATGAACTGTCATACATGTGGTGGCAAGGGTCACTTCTGGCGAGACTGTCCCAATAAAAAGGTTATGTTGATAAATGAGGAAACTGAAGAGTATGAGACAGGTGATGATGCTGATCCAAATTCAGATGAGGAGGATGATGATATGCTCTATGGTGATGCGTCATCACTGCCTACCATTATTTGTTCGCCTAAGGTGCTGAGTGTGAGCCCAGATTCTGCGGAACAGCGGTGTAATTTGTTTCAAACAAAAGCTGTTGTTGGTCCTGGCAAGGCGTGCAAGGTTATTATTGATGGTGGGACTTGTCGCAATTTGGCTAGTAAAGAGCTCTGTACAAAACTGAAGCTCAAATATATCCTGCACCCCAATCCATATTTTATTCAGTGGCTAAGTGATAGCGGAGAGATGAAGATCAGCCACATGGTGCGTGTTGAGTTTCAGATTGGACCATATAAAGACACCGTCGAGTGTGATGTGGTTCCTATGACAGTATGTCATTTGTTGTTGGGCCACCCATGGCAATATGATCGTGATGTCCGTCACAATGGGAAAGCCAACACATATCAGTTACATTGGCGTGGCAAGGATGTTACCTTGAGACCTATGACACCGCAAGCTATTGTAAATGAATCTCGTCAAAAAATTGAAGTAAATCTTGAAAAAGAGAGTGAGAGAGTAGATAGACGAGAGCCTACACTTCCGGTGAGGGAAAGCCACAAGCCAAATCTGAGTGGTAAAAGTATGAGTGAGGGAGCGCATTCTTTAGTCATGTTAGCCACCAAATCTGATCTGAGAGAGTTTCATGAGGATCCTACAGCTGTTCCTCTTGTGCTTATGTACAAGGGTAACATTTTGGTTTCTAACGACATGACCCCTCTATCTATTGGTGTTTTTAATGTGTTACAGGAATTCAGCGACGTGTTTCCGGACGAGGTGCCTGCAGGTTTGCCACCGTTGCGAGGCATTGAGCATCAAATAGACTTGATTCCAGGAGCATCGCTGCCCAACCGAGCACCATACCGCACCAACCCCGAGGAGACAAAATAAATTCAGAAACAAGTACAAGTGCTTCTCGACAAAGGTTATATTCGTGTGAGCTTAAGCCCTTGTGTTGTTCCTGTTATTCTAGTTCCTAAGAAAGATGATGAAAGGATCGTATGAGCGACTAGAGGGGGGGTGAATAGGAGCTACCCAATATTTTTAATTCATTTCAAGTTAAGGTTAGACAAGAAGGTAAATTCTCTAGATGTGATACTAAGTGAATTTACCTAGAGTGACAAGCAAGCTAGCAATAACAATATAAGTAAAGGTACGAGTAAAGGATAGAGGTCACCGCAATGGAGACACGAAGACACGAGGATGTATTCCCGTAGTTCCTTCCTTGTTACGGGAAGTACGTCTACGTTGGAGAGGTGTGGTGCCACAAAGGCCACCAACGCCACAAAGGCTCACCCTATTCTCCGGTGAACAAGCCACAAAGGCGAGTTCACGCTCCACTAAGCGATGCCCTTGAAGGCGGCACGACACCTTTACACAAAGTATTGGGGCAAGCTCCACAACTCAATTGGAGGCTCCCAATAGGTCCACCAAGCTCTTACACACAAAGTCAAGCTTGGGGGGACGGCTTCTTCCGGCTAGGAATCCGATGAATCACACAAGTAACAAGCCCCTCAACAAAGAGAGGGGGGAAATCAAATCGCCTTGGTGGAAGTGTAGATCTAGGTCTTCTCCCTCAAATCCCAAAAGGGCTTTGAGTTCTATTGGCTAGGGAGAGAGATCTTGAGCTTTGAAGCTTTGGAACAATGGAGGAGAGAGAGTGGAAGCCGCAGCCTTCTCTTGAGGAAGAAGAAGGCTTTATATACTCCTCCTCGAAATGTAGCCGTTGCTGGTCGACTAGGGCCGGAGTCTCCGGCCAGGAGGGCCGGAGTCTCCGCCCTAAGTGACTCCAGGGCCGGAGTCTCCAGCCAGAGACAGAAGTCTCCGGCCCAACTCCGGCCTGGTCACTGCTTAGACCAACTCACTAGCCCACCCTTACCTGGCTGGCCAGACCGGAGTCTCCGGCCGCTGGGACCGGAGTCTCCGCCACACCCGGAGTCTCCGCCACACCCGGAGTCTCCGGCCAGAGACAGAAAGTCTCCGGCCTAACTCCGGGCAGGTCACTGCTTAGACCAACCGGGAGGATTGCTAGGGCGACACTCCTAAGCCGGAGTCTCCGGCCACCAGGTCCGGAGTCTCCGCCCTAGAAGTAGCAACAGCTGTACTTCGAGGATCCCCTCTCCACCAATTCCACCTTCGCAAAGCACCCTATAAGACAACTAAACCCTAACTCCACTACTGGACTACGGGCTTCGATCTTTTCTTCCTATTTGGGGTGAACCTCCGCGAGATTCTGAATTAACCTAGAAAATCTGCAGAACTTAAATAGAATGGTTAATTCACCAAATGTTGTTAACAAACACCAAAATACATTTATTAGGGAAATGCCCTTTCAATCTCCCCATTTTTGGTGTTTGATGACAACATAAGGATTTGCAAGATATAAACACAATAAAATGAAATATATAGCAAAAGCTCCCCCTACTTGTGTGCACAACACCATTTGCATTTGAACATGAGCCACACAAGTAAGAATCATCACTCCCCCTATATATTTCACAATTATACCAAGTGCAAGAAATAATATATGAGACTAACCAATAAGCATATAAGTAAGACTAACAATATAGCACACATTTAATAGTCTTACTAAGCAACATAAGAACTTAAGTCTCACACACATAACGTACCACGCACATTTAAAAGGTTCAACACTAAGATAGATGAGACACAACAAGTTGTGTCTCGACCAAAGCAAAGCAAACGAAGTAGTGCAAATCCAAATAACCACCCCATGCAAATCCCAACGAAGACAACCTAGTAGAGCTACTTCTCCCCCTTTGGCATCGAGACACCAAAAAGGGAAAAGAGCGATGCTACACGCCCATGAGATCACTCATCGTCTTCATCCTCGGGCTCGTCCTCGGAACCGGCATTGAAGTCCTCATCTCCTTCTTCAATATTATCAGAAGCCATGGGCTTCTTGCCATGACGCACATTGGAGGTGCCAGAGGTGACCTCCTCAAATGCCTGCCAGTCAGTCAGACCCTTGCTCCACTTGCCATAGCTGTGAGTACCGGATGAAGAAGAGGAAGGAGGTGATTCCACATAGCCCGGTTGAGTCTTTCTAAATGCCTTGTGAAGAACAGCTTGATTGTCATTGATGTGCTTTTGAGAGATGTAGCTCTCATATTGCTTGTGACGGATGTCCACATTCATGCAAAGCACATTCCTTTGGAACCAATTGAGCTTCTTGTACTCTTGAGCAAACTCATTGTTGGAGCTAGAGCCGGCATTGCTAGCATGCTTCATCCTTGGGCCCCTTCTAGTGGACACTCCCTCGGCAAAGGCATCATCATCTTCACCTCTAATCGGAGCAAATGGTTCTTTGGAGTGACCGGTGGGTTCTTTGCGTTGAAGCTTCACAACCTTGTGATTCACAAGGTTTGCCATGAGGAGAGGAAGGTTGAGTTGTTGAGCAAGGATGAGCTTCATGATAAAAGGAGCATAAAGAGGAGTCTTCTTGTTGAGAATGCAATCATTGATCTCCTTGTGAATGAAATCCATCACATCAAGTGGCTCAACATGTGCGGTCTCCCCTTTGCAATAAACCTCATGAGAGTAGGCCAAGAGATTCACCAAGGCCCCACGAATAGCATCAAAGTTTCCGGCTTGAGGGGCAATGGAGGCCCAGAATATGCGGAGCAAGATGTTGGACCGTTTGGACAGCCCAAGAGTGCCCCCAATGACAATCTTCTTGTCATCCCCGGTGTATAGAGGAGCAAGCTTCTTCTTCTCATAGTACTCCCCATCCACATGCATCCTCATGCCACTAGGAGTAGTAGCGCCACGAAACTCATACCCAAGGAGAGCAGCAAAGTCCATGAAGTTGGAGTGACAAACCTCTTCTCCAGTCATCCAAGTCATGGGGATCTCCTCACCATCTCCAAGCACCAAGGTAGCAAAGAACTGTTGGACCAATGTGATGTTGTAGGGCTCTTGAATCTTCATGAGTGGATGGAGCCCAAGCTTGCGAGTGATCCACACAGCCTCTCCGAAGTATGCACTGTACTTGGCAAAATGAGAGAAATCCATCACCGTCTGAGGGCAAACCGGATACTTCTTGAGAGAAGCATAGAATTCCTTCATGATCAGCTCTTGCTCCTTGCGGAAAAAGCAACGGTCACGGGAGTTCCGCGGGAGAGTGTACATATCTCTCTTCCTCATCTCAACATACTCAGATGATGATAGCCCTTCCAGAGTCACAAGACTATCAAACTTGACCTTCTTAGCTGCCTCAGCTCGTTCCTCTTCAGCCATCCTTGTCTTGAGCCTCTTAGCATCTCTGGCTTGCTGAGCAATGACTGACCGCTGAGCAAGCTCCCCTGTGGCGGGATTGACAACCAACTTGTCCTTGCTATGAGCTGCCGGCTTCCGAGAACCACCTGCACCTGTGAATGAGTGAGGAAGATAGCAAGGTTGAGGTGACATGTCCTAGAATCCAAAGATAAGCAACTATGCTGTGAAAGAGTGCACTCTGGCCTGATCTAGCCGGAGTCTCCGGGGACTCGGGCCGGAGTCTCCGGCCAAAACCGGAGACTTTGCGTCCAGACCGGAGTCTCCGGCCACAGGGGCCGGAGTCTCCGGTCAGATGCAGGAGCCCGAGCCTAGGAGACTACTTTGAACAAATCGAGTGCAATAACCACAATAAAGTTGCTAAGAAGATGATTGATAGCCACTAGAAGGTAATGCACCAGATCAAACTATGGGAAACATGCATATCTCGTAGATCTAGATAGAACTAGATGGAGGAGATGAGGAGCACATTTACCGGAGTCCATTGGCGCAAATCGGTCAGTGGGGAGGTTCCCACAACCTCAAGGGGAAGATTGGCCGGTGGCACGGCGGATCCCGGGGCTTGGGAGAGCTCCGGGCGTCGATCTACGAAGAGGGGGCGGCAGGGGGCGAGTATGGGGCACGGGGGTGGATGGGGAAGAATGAACCGTTCTTCCCCACCCCGTGCCCTAAGTGTGTTTTTGGAACTGCCCGGGCCGGAGTCTCCGGTACTTACCCCGGAGTCTCCGGCCCACCGGAGTCTCCGGGCTGTGAGCTCCGGAGTCTCCAGCCCCCCTCGACCAGATCACATTTATGGTGTAAAAAGGACATGCCATTTAGAGATTAGATATGTTTGAGGATGAGATGGGCTTGGGATGGACACATTGTCACTGTGTGGTACAAAACGCTCATGTTTGCAAACATGCAAACAAAATCATATAAGACCAAACATGAGCATCTTCCCATAAAAAAAATAAGGCAATAAAATCAAATGGGAAACTCCTCCACTAGGGAGGTTGGTGACCAAAGGGCCACCATGTATGAGTACAAAGGTATGGCACCGCGAAGATATATCTTGGGCCCAAAACCTAGACTCATCGATTAAGCTCAAAAGTGTCACAACTGACAAGATAGAACAATACGCTTACTATTGGCATTATGGGGGGAGGGATAGCCCAATCAATTAGGACCGCACTCCCCCTATATCCATGCCCACATCTAGAACAACGCGCACGTTAGAGTATGGGAGTAAATGCACCTAGCTCAAGCCACATTGCTTGAATCAATGATATTTAGTTCATGCCTCAATTCCCGGAATCTTGCTTCATCAAGAGGCTTCGTAAATATATCGGCAAGTTGCTCATGAGTACCAACATAAGATAGATCAATTTCTCCTCGGTTGACATGATCCCGAATGAAGTGATGACGAATCTCAATATGCTTCGTCTTATTGTGTTGCACCGGGTTGTGAGCGATCTTGATTGCACTTTCATTATCACATAAAAGAGGCACTTTGTCAAAAATGACACCGTAATCCTTCAAAGTTTGCCTCATCCATAAGAGTTGTGCACAACAACTAGTCGCGGCTACATATTCGGCTTCGGTGGTAGAGAGAGACACACAATTTTATTTCTTACATGACCAACACACCAAGGACCTACCAAGAAATTGGCAAGCCCCGGAGGTTGATTTCCTTTCCACTTTGTCTCCCGCCCAATCCGAATCCGAGTAACCTACAAGATCAAAACTTGCTCCCTTCGGGTACCAAAGACCAAAGTTAGGGGTATTCACTAAATATCGAAAGATTCTCTTGACCGCCACTAAGTGGCTTTCCTTTGGTGCGGCTTGAAAACGTGCACAAACTCCCACACTTAACATAATGTCCGGTCTAGATGCACAAAGGTAAAGCAAGGAACCAATCATAGATCTATAGAGTTTTTGATCCACTTCTTTACCATTAGGATCGAGATCAAGATTAACCTTTGTTGGCATGGGAGTCTTTGCACCTTTGACTCCTATCATCTCGAACCTCTTGAGCATGTCTTGGGTATATTTGGCTTGGTTTACAAAAGTTCCTCCCTTCAATTGTTTAACTTCAAATCCAAGGAAGAACTCCAACTCCCCCATCATAGACATCTCAAACTTGTCGGTCATGAGCTTGGCAAACTCATTATTGAAAGCTTTGTTAGTAGAACCAAATATAATATCATCAACATATAATTGGCAAATGAAAAGCTCCCCATTGACCTTCTTAGTAAAAAGAGTGGGATCGATCACCCCAATTTCAAAACCACGATCAACCAACAACTCTTTAAGGTGCTCATACCACGCACGTGGGGCTTGTTTGAGACCATAGAGTGCCTTATCAAGTTTGTAAACGTGGTTAGGAAACTTAGGGTTTTCGAAGCCCGGGGGTTGCTTCACAAAAACCAATTCATTTAAGGGACCGTTGAGAAATGCACTTTTAACATCCATTTGTTGAAGTTTAAAGTTATGATGTGATGCATATGCAAGTAAGATGCGAATGGATTCAAGACGGGCAACGGGAGCGAAAGTTTCACCAAAGTCAATACCCTCAACTTGGGAGAAACCCTGAGCCACCAATCTTGCCTTATTACGAATGACTATGCCATTTGCATCTTGCTTGTTCTTGAAGATCCACTTGGCCCCAATGACATTACGGCAATCTTTAGGCCTTTCTACTAGAGTCCACACATTGTTGCGCTCGAAGTTGTTGAGTTCATCATGCATGGCATCAAGCCAATCCGGATCCTCAAGCGCCTCATAAACTTTCTTGGGTTCTACACAAGAGAAAAAAGCATGATGAGAGCAAAAGTTAGAAAGTTGCCTCCTAGTGGAGACACCTTTATGAACACTCCCAACCACATTTTCCAAGGATATGCTTCTTCGTCGAAGAATGGACTCAAGCTTCTTCTCACGGCGAGTGCGAGCCTCAAGAGGAGATTCTTGAGAGACTACTTGATCATCTTCATGATCACTGTTCTGGTCCTCGCCTTGACCATCAAGTGGATTGCCTTGATCATCAAGTGGCCCGTAGCCACGTAATTCCGAAGGATCTTCATCAAAGGCTTGATCACCCCCGGAGACTCCGGTATCCATACCCGGAGACTCCGGTATAGGCCGGAGAGTCCGGACCACAGGGGCCGGAGACTCCGGGCAAGATTGCTCGGTGGGATGATCTTGAGGTTGAGGATGTGCAGCTTGTCTTTGGTCAATGTCCTGTGTGTGTTCAGCAGGTGAAGGCTCCACATGTGTAGAGCATTGTCCTTCTCCTTCGGCCAAAAGGTGTCCCTCAATGGGCCGGAAGAATCCAACACCCATTCTTCTTATGGCTTGGGGAGGAATTTCGTCACCTACATCACGAACACAACTTTGTCCTACAAAGGAACCATTATCCTCATCGAACCTCACATTACAAGTCTCTATAACATGCCCGGTGGACTTGCTATAGATCCTATAGGAATGTGAGTCCGTGGAGTAACCAACAAAGATACCCTCTAATGCTTTAGAATCAAATTTTGACAAACGAACACCTTTCTTGAGATAGAAACACTTACAACCAAATACCCGGAAGTACTTGATGTTGGGCTTTTGCCCGGTAAGAATTTCATACGGAGTCTTGTTCAAGTTCTTGCGGAGATAAAGCCGGTTGGTGGCATGGCATGCGGTATTGATAGCTTCGGCCCAAAAGTTGTATGGAGACTTGAACTCCGCCAACATAGTTCTTGCCACATCCATAAGAGTCCGGTTCTTCCTCTCGGCAACTCCATTTTGTTGCGGGGTATATGCAGCGGAATATTGATGTTTGATACCCGCATCACTAAGAAACTCATTTAGGGAGTAGTTCTTGAACTCGGTGCCATTGTCACTTCTTATAGTCAATATGGTGGTATTGAATTGACGCTCAACTTCGGTGGCAAAGTCTTTGACGGTTTGTTGGGTCTCACTCTTGAACTCAAAGAAATAAACCCAAGTGTATCTTGAATAGTCATCGACAATCACCAAGCAATATTTCTTGCCACCAAGACTTGCATACGTGGGAGGTCCAAAGAGATCCATGTGAAGGAGCTCCAAGCACCTCTTGGAAGAGATAATAGTCTTGCTTGGATGACTTGTTTCATGCATCTTTCCTTCAATACATGCCCTACAAACACGATCTTTGGCAAAAGAAACATCCTTTAGTCCGAGTATGTGGCCGCCGGTGTAGAGATTTTGCAAAGCTCTCATATTGACGTGGGCTAACCGGCGATGCCAAAGCCATCCCACGTCGGCCTTAGCAGTTAGGCATATCGCGGCCGTAGTGGGTTTCTCCGAAAAGTCCACCACATACAAGCCATTTTCGACATACCCAACAAAGGCAACCTTGAGAGACTTACTCCACATGACGACGACAATATCAACATCAAAATATGTGGCATAGCCCATAGTAGCAAGTTGATGAACGGAAAGTAGATTATAACCAATGGTTTCGACAAGCATGACATTCACTAGGGACACGTCCGGAGTGATCACCACTTTACCGAAACCAAGTACCTTAGAGGATGAATTATCACCGTACGAGACCGTGACATTTGAAGTATTGGGCTTTAGATCTTCCACAATATTTTTGCTTCCGGTCATGTGGCTTGTGGCACCACTATCAATAATCCATTTTACTCCTCCGGAAGCAATGTCCTACACGAGATTAATTCTTGGTTTTAGGTCCCCATTTTTGAATGGGTCCTCTTTTGTTAGTCACAAGAATCTTAGGTACCCAAATAGCATATTCAATGTAACCATTATAGGGACCAACATATTTAGCATAGACATCACCATAATAGTCTCTAAGAAGAACATAATGAGGGTTATATTTTCCTGCAAAATTATTGTGAAAAGGGCCGGAGACTCCGGCCTTTGGGAGCGGAGACTCCGGGGTAGATGAACTAACCGGAGACTCCGGAGCCTTTGACCCGGAGACTCCGGTCTCCTCAATTTTCTTCTTTCCATTCAGCTCCTCCCACTCCTCCTCGGTGTAACAAATATCAAATGGGACATGAGGAGTAGGAGCAGCAGCAGGCTTTGACTTCTTCTTGTTCTTCTTATTCTTCTTCTTCTTTGAGGACTCGGCCACCAAACAGAGATCCCCTTTCTTTGAGGACTCGGCAACAAATCCGAGGCCCTCCTTTCCCTTGAACAATCTTTGATTTTTCAAGAGATCATTGAGATTCTTCTCTCCTTGAATGCAAGTAGCAAGGCCCTTAGCAAGATCGGCCTTCAACCTATTGTTCTTCTCAATGATATCACTATGATCACAAATAGAGTTAGAAGAACAAGGAACTTCAATAACTTGCATTGGGGGGACTTTAGATTGTTCAATAGTTAGTTGAATTTGAAGTTGTTCACGAATCTTGGTGAGATGAGAGAATTTGCCCTCCAAAGCCTTGTGAGCTTCTTCAAGCTTCTCAAACTTCTCACGAAGATCATTATGACCAACGTCAAATTCAACTTTCTCCTTTTTAAGCAACTTGACCATAGCAAGAGCATGGTCACGTTCTTTAGTGAGTTTTGACAAGATTAGATTATGAGACTCTTCTAGTCCCAACAATTTCTCCTCTAAAGAGACTCTCAAGTTTTGCTCTTCTTCGAGCTCAATTGATAGAGAGCCAATATCATCGGCGGCTAATCTTTCCAACTCCTCCTTCTCCTTGATGGTGTCATGGGCATCACCAAGTTCACACATTAGTGTCTCAACGTATATCTTGGTAGGCCCCTTCATGTTAGCAAGAAAATCATCACAAGAAACTAGTTCTTTCTTAATCTTAAGACTACTCACATCATCCAAAGAGGTAGTATTGGAATGTGATGATGAAGGAGTAGGTGATGAGGTTACCTCCGAGGCCTTAGCCATAAGACACTTGTGAGTGGTGATGATGGCATTCTCATTTAGTGAGTTGAAGAGGGATGTAGGTGGTGTGGAGACAATGGCAATGGCGGCCACTTCTCCAGTCTCTTCATCAACGGAGTCATCATCATCGGACTCGGAGTCATACTCCTCATGAACCACCAATACCCTTTCTCCTTTCTTTTTGTTGTCCTTGTTCCCATGCTTCTTGGATGGGTAGAACTTGGATGACCGGCGCTTGGGGACGAGCCGGCCCTCATTGTCCTCCTTGTTCTCATAAGGACATTCGGCGATGAAGTGCTTGATTCCACCACAATTGTAGCAATGCCTCACTTTAGAGTCACCACCTTTTCTTGGAAAGGATTTGAACTTGGACCCCTTCGTCTTGTGCTTGTTGGCATCCCAAAAGGCACTTGCATTGAGAGCCAAGTGTTCATGGAGTGCAAACTTGAGATCTTCCGTAGACCAACACTCTTCTTCATATATTTCTTCTTCTTCTCCTCCTTGCTTGGACACCACCTTGGCCTTGAGAGCAAGATTGTGAACTCCTTGTCCGGCAAGAACACGGGCTCTTGTTTCTTCCGCGTTCTTCTTCAAGATAGACAAGGCGGTGAACTCGCAAAGAACTTCATTTGAGGTCATACTCCCAAAATCCGGTCTTGAACGGATTATCTCAGACCGCATGGGTTCTCTTGGGTTGATGGAGGTGATGAACATACGCTTGATATAGTCATCACCATTGTCTTTGCACCCAAATCCGGTCAAGGCCGTTGCAAGAGCCAAGATCCTTTGGTACATCTCATCGGGAGTCTCATTATCACGCATAATGAAATCCCTTTCTTCACTCTTGAGCTCATCAAACTTGGAGGACCGAATACTTTCATTCCCAATGAAGAGCATAGTGAGATAGTCCCATACTTCCTTGGCGGTGCTCAAGTTGTTGATGTGTACCGCATGAGTATCCGGTACGGCTTGTTGAAGGAGATGCTTGGCAGTGGCATTGAGTTGCTCATCAACTTCTTCCCTTCCGGTCAAGTTGAGAGGATCATGAGGTGCAAAGCCATTTTGTATGACCCTCCACAAATGAGTAGATGAGCTAGAAATATGAGATTTCATTAGTCCTTGCCATTTAATAAAATTGCGAGAATCAAGCTTAGGAGGAGAACCCATGTTGTTAATGTGTGGCATAGGATAATGGACCGGCGGAGGTGAGTAAGTGTTAGGGGGTGGAATGTTAGCACCCTTTGCCGGACCATCATTTTCCTTAGGAGGGTCACCTTTATTTTCGGCGGAGGTGGAGCCATTGTTAGGTGGCTTTACCTTAGCCAAGGAGAGTTCCACACTAGGTGTGGTGTTTGGGTCGGTGGGCCCGGAAGGTTTTCTTCCAAAATATTCCTCAAACATGGCCTTCATCTCCAATCTCATAGTGGTTTGCATTGTGTCCAAGGACGCCAAATGCTCCTCACGTGAGATTGAAGAGGAAGGGATAGATGGAGGAGTATCCTCGGGAGGAGTTTCTTTATTCTTATCCCCTTCCATGGTCGCTCAAACTCTTAGGCGGTTAAGCCCGAATAAGAGACCACGCTCTGATACCAAGTGAAAGGATCGTATGAGCGACTAGAGGGGGGGTGAATAGGAGCTACCCAATATTTTTAATTCATTTCAAGTTAAGGTTAGACAAGAAGGTAAATTCTCTAGATGTGATACTAAGTGAATTTACCTAGAGTGACAAGCAAGCTAGCAATAACAATATAAGTAAAGGTACGAGTAAAGGATAGAGGTCACCGCAATGGAGACACGAAGACACGAGGATGTATTCCCGTAGTTCCTTCCTTGTTACGGGAAGTACGTCTACGTTGGAGAGGTGTGGTGCCACAAAGGCCACCAACGCCACAAAGGCTCACCCTATTCTCCGGTGAACAAGCCACAAAGGCGAGTTCACGCTCCACTAAGCGATGCCCTTGAAGGCGGCACGACACCTTTACACAAAGTATTGGGGCAAGCTCCACAACTCAATTGGAGGCTCCCAATAGGTCCACCAAGCTCTTACACACAAAGTCAAGCTTGGGGGGACGGCTTCTTCCGGCTAGGAATCCGATGAATCACACAAGTAACAAGCCCCTCAACAAAGAGAGGGGGGAAATCAAATCGCCTTGGTGGAAGTGTAGATCTAGGTCTTCTCCCTCAAATCCCAAAAGGGCTTTGAGTTCTATTGGCTAGGGAGAGAGATCTTGAGCTTTGAAGCTTTGGAACAATGGAGGAGAGAGAGTGGAAGCCGCAGCCTTCTCTTGAGGAAGAAGAAGGCTTTATATACTCCTCCTCGAAATGTAGCCGTTGCTGGTCGACTAGGGCCGGAGTCTCCGGCCAGGAGGGCCGGAGTCTCCGCCCTAAGTGACTCCAGGGCCGGAGTCTCCGGCCAGAGACAGAAGTCTCCGGCCCAACTCCGGCCTGGTCACTGCTTAGACCAACTCACTAGCCCACCCTTACCTGGCTGGCCAGACCGGAGTCTCCGGCCGCTGGGACCGGAGTCTCCGCCACACCCGGAGTCTCCGGCCAGAGACAGAAAGTCTCCGGCCTAACTCCGGGCAGGTCACTGCTTAGACCAACCAGGAGGATTGCTAGGGCGACACTCCTAAGCCGGAGTCTCCGGCCACCAGGTCCGGAGTCTCCGCCCTAGAAGTAGCAACAGCTGTACTTCGAGGATCCCCTCTCCACCAATTCCACCTTCGCAAAGCACCCTATAAGACAACTAAACCCTAACTCCACTACTGGACTACGGGCTTCGATCTTTTCTTCCTTTTTGGGGTGAACCTCCGCGAGATTCTGAATTAACCTAGAAAATCTGCAGAACTTAAATAGAATGGTTAATTCACCAAATGTTGTTAACAAACACCAAAATACATTTATTAGGGAAATGCCCTTTCAGATGGTACCTGACGCATGTGCGTAGATTGTAGAGCAATAAATAACATCACTATTCGATATCGTCACCCTATTCCACGCTTGGAAGATATGCTTGATGAATTGAGTGGTGCTGCTGTTTTCTCTAAGATTGATTTGCGTAGTGGTTATCATCAAATTAGGATGAAAGAGGGGGATGAGTGGAAAACAGCCTTTAAAATAAAATTTGGTTTATATGAGTGGTTAGTCATGCCATTTGGGTTAACTAATGCACCTAGTACCTTCATGAGATTAATGAACCATGTTTTGCGTAATTTTATTGGCAAGTTTGTGGTTGTGTATTTTGATGATATATTAAGTTACAGCCGCAATGAATCTGAACATAGTGATCATATTCGACAAGTTTTGCAAGTGTTGCGTGATGCTAAGTTATATGGTAACCTTGAGAAGTGCACATTTTGCAAAGATAAGGTCATATTTCTGGGTTTTGTTGTTTCTAAGCATGGAGTAGAGGTAGATGCATCTAAAATTGAAGCTATTCAAAATTGGCCTACTCCCATGAATGTTAGTCAAGTACGAAGTTTTCACGGTCTTGCTGGTTTTTATCGCCGTTTTGTGAAAGACTTTAGTACTATTGCTGCACCTTTAAATGAGTTAACTAAGAAAGGTGTCGAATTTGTATGGGGCGCAGCCCAAGATAATGCCTTTGATGAGCTGAAACGGTTGTTAACTTCTGCACCTTTGCTTGCACTACCAGATTTTACTAAGCAATTTGAGATTGAATGTGATGCTAGTGGCATTGGTATTGGTGGTGTGTTGATGCAAGAGGGTAGGCATATTGCCTATTTTTCTGAAAAACTTTGTGGTGCGAGGTTGAACTATCCAGTTTATGATAAAGAATTGTATGCACTTGTTAGAGTTCTTGAGGTTTGGCAACATTATTTGTGGCCAAAAGAATTTATCATACATTCTGATCATGAAGCTTTGAAATATCTGAAAGCTCAATCTAATTTGCATAGGCGTCTTGCTAAGTGGGTTGAGTTCATTGAGTCTTTTCCATACATAATTAAACATAAAAAGGGTAAAGACAATGTGGTTGCTGATGCTCTCTCTAGGAAGAACATGTTGTTGACACAATTAGACATTAAGGTTCCTGGTTTAGAGAGTTTGTGTGATTTATATAGCATGTGTACTGGTGGGAAAGCATGGGATAAATATCACATCCATGATGGGTTTTTGTTTCATGCTAACAAACTATGTGTTCCGGAATCGTCCGTGCGTTTGCTATTGTTGCAGGAATCACATGCCGGCGGTTTGATGGGTCACTTTGGGCGTGAGAAGACGCTACTCATGCTCGCTGATCACTTTTATTGGCCTAGGATGAGGCGTGATGTGGACAGGTTTGTCAAGCGTTGCATTACATGCAACAAGTCGAAGTCCAAGCTGAAGCCTCACGGTTTATATACTCCATTACCTGCACCTACTACACCATGGGAGGACATTAGCATGGATTTTGTATTAGGTTTGCCTAGGACTAAAAGAGGCCATGATTCTATATTTGTGGTAGTGGATAGATTTTCTAAGATGGCTCATTTTATTGCCTGCCACAAAAGCGACGATGCGTCGCATATTGCTAACCTGTTTTTCAGGGACATTGTACGCTTGCATGGAGTACCCAAGTCAATTGTCTCTGATCGTGATGTGAAGTTTATGAGCTACTTTTGAAAGACACTTTGGGGAAAGCTGGGCACAAAGTTATTATTCAGCACTACTTGTCATCCCCAAACTGATGGCCAAACGGAGGTGGTAAATCGCACACTTTCAACAGTGTTGCGATGCATGATCAAGAAGAACCTGCGTGAGTGGGAAGATTGTTTGCCGCATGTGGAGTTTGCATATAACAGGGCGGTTCACTCTACCACGCAGCTATGTCCTTTCGAGGTGGTCTATGGTTTCAAACCCATTACGCCACTTAATTTGTTGCCTCTTCCTATCCAAGAGCGAGTCAATATGGAGGCATCAAAGAGGGCAGATTTTGTGAGTGATACGTCCAATTTGCATCACTATTTTGTATCATAAT
Source organism: Dactylis glomerata (assembly GCA_007115705.1). Lineage (NCBI taxonomy): Eukaryota > Viridiplantae > Streptophyta > Magnoliopsida > Poales > Poaceae > Dactylis > Dactylis glomerata. The sequence continues at coordinate 3,932,820 of QXEO01000964.1, read as the reverse complement.
TTACTGTTATTCATTGATATATTTCATATTTAGATATGATACTTATATTATTTCCTTTGTTTTCACATGTTTGATGATTATCGGAGGAGTTGCTGCCGGAGTCAGGATTCTGCTGGAAAAAGGACCATCAAGAGACCATATTTTGAAGATCAGGAAAATTCCAGAAAAATACAAAGAAATTATATTTTCCCAGAAGACTCACGAAGCCAGAAGGAGGGGTCGAGAGGAGCCAGGGCAGCCCCACACGCCAGGGTGGCGCGGCCAGCCCCCTGGCCGCGCTAGCCCTGTGTGAGGGAGCCCTGGCCCACTTCTGGTCTCGCCCCTTCGCGTACATCATCGTCCCCGAAAACCTAAGTCGGGGAGAGGCTCAGAGTTAGACACAGCCGCCTCTGCGGGGCGGAGAATACCAGAGAGAGAAAGCTCTCCGGCAGGGAGAAATCTACCGGGGAAATTCCTTCCCGGAGAGGGGAGATCGTCGCCATCGTCATCACCATCGCACCGGACTTCATCGGGATCATCATCATCATCTCCATCACCAGCACCTTCATCTCCACCATCACCACGCCATCCCGCTGTAACATCTTGAGTTGGATCTTGTTATATTCATAGGGGAAACTTTTCCGGTGTTGATTACTCTTGTTGTTGATGCTATTGAGTGGAACCGTTGAGTTAAGGTTTATGTTCAGATTGTTATTTACCATTATTTCACCTCTGATCATGATCCATATGATGTCTTGTGAGTAGTTCGTTTAGTTCTTGAGGACATGGGAGAAGTCATGATGTTAGTAGTGAATTATTGTTGAGAAATATTTAATGGTTTGATATTGTTGTGGTGCTATTTCACTAGTGGTGTCATGTGAACGTCGACTACATGATACTTCACCATTTATGGGCCTAGTGAGATGCATTGTGTATTTGGGTACCGATTGTGGGGTTGCTAGAGTAACAGAAACCTAAACCTCCGTTGGGAAACCATTGCACCAGGGAGCGTAGGATCTTAGAGTTTAAGGCTGTGGTTAGATTTATCTTAATTACTTTCTTGTATTTGCGGATGCTTGCAAGGGGTATAATCACAAGTGTGTATTTATCCTAGTAAGGGTAGTGCGCTAGCACAGGTTCACCCCCATAACACTTACCAAACCAATAAATACTATTGGCTCTATGAAGCGAAAGCTCTTGACAGAAACTCCCGTGTGTCCTCGAGAACGTTTGGTTATTATAAGAACACAACCGGCTTGTCCATTGCTGAAGAAAGGATTGGGCCACTTGCTGCAATTGTTACTACTGTCTTTTATTTACTCGCACTTTATTTACTCGTATTACCAAATACCCCTGAAAACCTGTTTGCTAGTATTTACAGTGATTCCTTGATCAAAACTGCTCATCAACACCTTCTGCTCCTCGTTGGGTTCGACACTCTTATTTATCGAAAGTACTACGATACACCCCCTATACTTGTGGGTCATCAAGACTATTTTCTGGCGCCGTTGCCGGGGAGTGTAGCGCTATTGAAAGAGTGGAATTGGAAAAGGTAACCGTCACTGTGAGTATTATTTTTATTTTGTCTTTTATTTTTGTTTTACTCTGCTATGGAGAACTCTCCATTTGGTTTCCTATTTGGAAACACATCTACTACTACTGCTGCACATGCGGAGGAACCACCACCGCCGCTGCCTGCTAAAATTGATCCTTTTAAAATACCTATGAAAATTGTTGGGCGTATTATGGATAACTGCTATTCAGGAGATGGAACTGTCCATCTGGGTGATCACTTATTATTTATACAGGAATTATGCGAGTTGTTCAGATGTGCAGGTATTTCACCAAGCCAGGTCAAGAAGAAATTATTCTCATTATCATTGAAAGGCAGAGCTGAAGAGTGGTATCGACTACTCCAAGATGGTCCATCTATGGCATGGGAGGATATTGTGCCTCTCTTTTATTCCAAGTTTTATCCTCCAAGTGAAATTCATAAAGACCGTAACCAGATATATAATTTTTGGCCTCATGATGGAGAGAGTTCTAGAGATTCAAGCATTATATTTCTGGAGATTCTTATAATGAAGATGTTGATGTTATTGAAACAGTTTCTCTGGAAGAATTTATCCAAGACAAACTGCAGGAACCTGCAGAGTTCATTTTCGAATAGGTAACGGATCTAGTCAGAAAAGTTTCGCGAAAAGTTCTTCCTTTAATATTTTTGCTATTTTTACTAAATATAAAAAACCACGAGACGAAAAAGGGCAGGAAAAAGAGTCCGTGAGTGTCTCACACACGGGTGGTGCGGGCCCACCCCTGGCCGCGCCACCTGGGTGTGAGAACACCCCGGAACTCGTTTTCGTCCCGGTTTCCTCCTGTGACTTCATTTCGATGTATAATTTTCGCCTATTTAACCCCCCGGAGTCCCCGAGGTCTGTATATCGTTTTCTCGTGGTGTTTTGTTTCGAGCTGTTTCTGTCAGGAGTTGATCTTAAGCTTGGAGGAGTCATGGCCTCTTCAAGTGATAACAAGGGCAAGGGGCCCTATGTAGATGATCACCAGCGCCAGAAGTGGAAGGAGGAGCAAGGTTCTGGAAGAGCAAGGCCAAGAAACCCTGCTTTTGAAGGACCAACAAAAGCTAGGCGTATCTTTTCTCATGATCTGCAGGGACCAACTTATCATGTTTTGGATCTTGATTCCATGCCCGTGATAGAACACGGAATGCTGGTCACTTTTGAGTTTTGCACACAATATCAAGCCTTGAAGAGGGAGGTAAAGATGCTTCAAGAAGAGAATCTCAGGCTTCGCGAGATGCAGGAATATTTCATTAATCCAAGGCTGCTTCCAATACCGCCAAAGGAGTAATTCGTCATCGGTTTAGGCATCCTCTTAGCTTGTTTCAAGCTTGGGGGAGTGCCGCGGTATCACATCATTACCTTTTGCTTATTTACTTTTTCAAGTAGAGTCATATCATGAATAGAGAAGTTATCATATAGAATAGTTTGCAGTTTGGAAGTATCCTCCTTAGTTGGTTATCTATGTATCCCTTGGTGTGAGTTGCGGTAATAAAATATTAATGAGAAGTTTTATCGTTTACTTTTTGCACACTTTATGTTAGTTTGCAATTTCTCTTGTATGACTAGTCTTGTTGATTGGTATTGGTATCACATTGGGAGCATGAGTAGATTTAGTTGGTTTTGGCAAACCTAGCTTGGTCAGTAGCAACTTTACCTTGAGGTTTGAGTAGAAAAGAATAAAGAAGTGCTTGCAGTTACATCACTTCAGTTTTCCCTTATGTTTGGCTTATAAGCATTGTTATTCTTAAAGTTAAAATCGTTGTACCTTCAAGGGAGTTTGCATGATTGTTCTTATTATATGTATGTTTGTTTGTTTCATGCAACTCTTATGCTTGCTACCCAGCCTTGCTAGCCAAAAACCTGTACTGAGAGGAAATACTTCTCGTGCATCCAATTCCCAAAAGCCAAGTCACTTTTAAAGAGTCCATTATAAATTCCTATGCATGGTATTTTAAGCCATTCCAAGTAAATTTTCATGTGCTACCTTTCAAAAACTTTCAAACACTTCTCATTTTGTGCCACTGTTTTTAGCTTATGAGGACGTAGTGGATGGGTTTGTTATCTTCCATACTAAATTAAGTACCCCTCGACTAGGAAGCTTCATCTGCTCGTCATTAATTTTTCAAGGGAGCTGGTCAGACCATTATAATCTCAAAAAGAAAAAGAAAGAAAAAAAGGCACTCCTCCAATAGAATGTGAAAGTTGGTCGGCACCCGATGGAATCGGTTAGCCATGGTTTGAGAAAGGAAAAAGGTGGGGAGGAGTGCAAAGCTATAAAAGAGCACCAAAGTGCCAATTAATCAAACATCTCAGAACCGCTCTCACTTGTTTAGTATGGAAGATATCAAGAACTCCGTTGCTAGTCGTTGACAAAAGCAACCACCTCTCAAAACAATTTTTACCTCTGTTTTACAAATGAAAAGCTCTAGCACATGTTTAATCCCTGCTTCCCTCTGCGAAGGGCCTATCTTTTACTTTTATGTTGAGTCAACCTATTTCCCTCTGTCTCAAGCAAGCATTTGAGTTGTTATGTTTCACTCATCCATATGTTGATCTGTTTAATCATGTTTATTATCTTCCTTGTTTTGTATAATGCTTTTGTCTGAAGGAATACATATTTGAAAGCTTTCTATGAATGCAAAAGTTTACTTTGTTGAGCATATAGACTTTGCTATATTAGCTCTGTTTTAAAAGGCTCCATTTAAAAGAGAGAATAGTTTGTTCTCCATTCTTTGACCAAGAACTAAGGTTTGCCATTGCCAATTATAGTTTACCTTGTGCATCTTTACATGTGATTCCCTTTTACCTATTGCAAGTCTATATCTTATAAAGGGAAGTTGCTGTCTATTATAATTTGTGCCTTAGTGAATGTGATGCTTCTTGTCCGTATTTTGATTATCGACACTTCACTCCATAAACCTGTGGTCATGTTTACCGAGTTTAGTTTTTTGCTTGGGGACAAGCGAGGTCTAAGCTTGGGGGGGTTGATACGTCCAATTTGCATCACTATTTTGTATCATAATTTACTGTTATTCATTGATATATTTCATATTTAGATATGATACTTATATTATTTCCTTTGTTTTCACATGTTTGATGATTATCGGAGGAGTTGCTGCTGGAGTCAGGATTCTGCTGGAAAAAGGACCATCAAGAGACCATATTTTGAAGATCAGGAAAATTCCAGAAAAATACCCAGAAATTATATTTTCCCAGAAGACTCACGAAGCCAGAAGGAGGGGTCGAGAGGAGCCAGGGTGGCCCCACACGCCAGGGTGGCGCGGCCAGCCCCCTGGCCGCGCCAGCCCTGTGTGAGGGAGCCCTGGCCCACTTCTGGTCTCGCCCATTCACGTACATCATCGTCCCCGAAAACCTAAGTCGGGGAGAGGCTCAGAGTTAGACACAGCCGCCTCTGCGGGGCGAAGAACACCAGAGAGAGAAAGCTCTCCAGCAGGGAGAAATCTGCCGGGGAAATTCCTTCCCGGAGAGGGGAGATCGTCGCCATCGTCTTCACCATCGCACCGGACTTCATCGGGATCATCATCATCATCATCTCCATCACCAGCACCTTCATCTCCACCATCACCACGCCATCCCGCTGTAACATCTTGAGTTGGATCTTGTTATATTCATAGGGGAAACTTTCCCGGTGTTGATTACTCTTGTAGTTGATGCTATTGAGTGGAACCGTTGAGTTAAGGTTTATGTTCAGATTGTTATTTACCATTATTTCACCTCTGATCATGATCCATATGATGTCTTGTGAGTAGTTCGTTTAGTTCTTGAGGACATGGGAGAAGTCATGATGTTAGTAGTGAATTATTGTTGAGAAATATTTAATGGTTTGATATTGTTGTGGTGCTATTTCACTAGTGGTGTCATGTGAACGTCGACTACATGATACTTCACCATTTATGGGCCTAGTGAGATGCATTGTGTATTTGGCTACCGATTGTGGGGTTACTGGAGTGACAGAAACCTAAACCTCCGTTGGGAAACCATTGCACCAGGGAGCGTAGGATCTTAGAGTTTAAGGCTGTGGTTAGATTTATCTTAATTACTTTCTTGTATTTGCGGATGCTTACAAGGGGTATAATCACAAGTGTGTATTTATCCTAGTAAGGGTAGTGCGCTAGCACAGGTTCACCCCCATAACACTTACCAAACCAATAAATACTATTGGCTCTATGAAGCGAAAGCTCTTGACAGAAACTCCCGTGTGTCCTCGAGAACGTTTGGTTATTATAAGAACACAACCGGCTTGTCCTTTGCTGAAGAAAGGATTGGGCCACTTGCTGCAATTGTTACTACTGTCTTTTATTTACTCGCACTTTATTTACTCGTATTACCAAATACCCCTGAAAACCTGTTTGCTAGTATTTACAGTGATTCCTTGATCAAAACTGCTTATCAACACATTCTGCTCCTCGTTGGGTTTGACACTCTTATTTATCGAAAGTACTACGATACACCCCTATACTTGTGGGTCATCAGTGAGGAAGATTCATGTGAAGACTAAAGAGGCTATTGAGAAGAAAGGCAAGTATACTGCAGATCATGCAAACAAGAAGCGAAAGGAAGTCTTGTTCCAGCCCGGTGATATGGTTTGGGTACACTTTCGCAAGGACAGATTTCCACAGCTCCGTAAATCCAAGTTGCTGCCCCGTGGTGCTGGTCCTTACAAGGTTCTTGCCAAGATTAATGATAATGCCTACAAGATAGATCTTCCTATAGCTGAGTATGGCGTGAGCAATAGCTTCAACGTTGCTGATTTGACACCATATGAGGGTGAAGACGTTGCAGCGTCGAGGTCGACGCCTTTTGAAGGGGGGAGGATGATGAGGATATCCCTATTACACCACCATTATCTCCTGCTCCTATTGATGATGAAGATGTTGCTGCGAAGAAGTCCAACGAGATTAAGATTGGACCAATTACAAGAGCACGTGCAAAGCTATTGGAACAACAGGTGAACTCACTCTTAATTGAACCTGATGTTTTATTTAATGAGAGCTTTATACTACCTAAGTCTATGTATCTATGTATGATTAGGTTTGTTGATAACACAAGCATTGCACGAGGAGGAGACGCGTCGCAGCGAGATGAGCAAGACTTGAAGATCAAGTGCGCGAGGGAGGAGAGGCAGGCAGGCGCACCCGGAGATCACCAGAACATCAAGTCTACATGAGAGAGAGGATGAGATGGCGCGCTACACTCATGGCCTGCGTGCCAAAATAGGCCGAACCCATATATGGGTCGGTATGTACCAGTTTGAGTCGAACCGAGTCCGTTTGGGCCCAAAACAGGTTGGTTTTGGGCCAGGTCTTTGCCCAGGTCGCCCCAACCCCTTTAAGTACCCCTGGGGCGCCCCCTTGTTGAAAGATCATATCGAGCCCCATGTGTGGTTTTGGTAATTAATGACAATCCCTATGGACTAATGGTTGCATTGAGTTATATGTGTAGGACTTGTCCATAGACAATGCTTGAACCATTTGTTGGAGTAAAGGTTGTAAGAAGAAGATTATGTGTTGACCAAGGTGTTATTCAAGGAGTGATCCAAAGATTGGTCTTAAGGGAGTTGAGCTTATGTTAAGTGTGTCTTGAAGAATAAGATTGAGTGAGCTCTCATGTGTATCCTCAAGACACCATCATTATGGAGAAAGAAGATTTGATTCGAGGATTGATCAAGTCAAAGCGCAAGTTCAAGATGAGCAACTAGAAGAGAACATATGCTTGAAGCTTGCCATCTATATTGTGATCATGGATATGTGAAGATATGCTTAAAGAGAGTCTCTTCCATAGTAGAGTATGGGGGAGCAATCCGCAAGACTTCACCAAGCAAGCTCAATCAAGAAAGGTGGTCCAACTTGAGAAGATCAAGATCGTCTTTATCCACCTCAAGTGGAATGCTCAAGGCAAAGGTATGATAGTGTTAGGGTTTCTTTCTTACCGGTCTCATGGTGTTTGTTGTGAGACCGGGTTATAGGATCGGTAGCCGTACTATCAAGAGGGGCTCTCGAGTGAGTAACTTAATTGTATCGTTCGGAGAGAGCTCAAACCTTTGAATACTTGGCATCATCTTGCTTGGTTCTTATTTGGGTTTTATCCATGTGAGGTTCTAGAGCTTGTGGTTATTTCCATGACAAGCTCTAGCTCATCAAAAACGGATTTCGTATGAAGCTCTTATTGCGTTTTTTATGTTTGGAGGTTTTACCGGTTTGCCTTCAAAGAGAGGTCAAACCTTTTATCATTTGGTTTTATACTCCCTTGTTGGACTATGATGTTTCTATGGATGAAGTTGTAGAGCTCATTGTGGTGATTCCAATGAGCCCAAGATCATCGAAAACGGAGTCCGGATGAAAAAGTTATCACCGTTTTCGTATTGCAATTTCTGCTCGGCGTCACCCAGTAAGGGGGGCGGATATTCCGGCCAGGGGGGGGGGGCGGATTATCCGGCCTGGGGGCGAAAATTTTGTTTCGGAATTTCTGCTAAGGACCAGAGTCGGCGTCACCCAGTATAGGGGGCGGATAATCTGGCCTGGGGGCCGGATAATCCGGCCAGACGGATATTCCGGCCATATTTTGGCCGGATAATCCGCCCCTAAAATCCTGCAACGGCCATATTTCGTGGGGGGCTATAAAAGGCCCCCCTTCTTCTTCCTTGGGCTGTTAGCTACTCCCTCTCTCTCTCCTCCATTGTTGACCTTGAGTAGCTTGCTCTCCCTCTCCATTCCTCCCATATTTCTTGCATCTTTTTGAGGGAAAAGAGAGAGGAGATCTAGATCTATCTTTCCACCAATCAAAATCTTCTCTTAGTGAGGGGAACCTCTTGTGGATTTAGATCTTGGAGTTCTTTGTGGATTTCCTTTGTTCTTCCTCTCATATCTCTCCATAGCATTAGTTGCTTTGGTAGGATTTGAGTGAGAAGGATTTGAGCACCTTGTGTGCTCTTGCCATTGCATAAGTTGCATCGGTTTGAGTTCTCCCCGGAGATTCGAGTAAGTGAAAGTTTGTGAGCTTATTACTCTTGGGTTCTTGGAACCCTAGACGGCTTTGTGTCTTTGTGGTGCCTTTGTGGCTATTCTTGGGAGCCTCCAATTAAGTTGTGGATGCGTGCCCCAAGCTTTGTGTAAAGGCCCGGTTCCGCCTTGAGGAACCCCTTAGTGGAAGAGTGAGCTAGGCCTTTGTGGCGCAAGCTCACACCGGAGAATAGGGTGAGGCCTTTGTGGCGTTGGTTAGGCCTTTGTGGCGATACCACACCCCTCCAACGAGACGTACTCCCTTTCAAGGGAGGAACTCGGGAATACATCATCGTCTCCGCGTGCCTCGGTTATTTCTATACCCGAGCTCTTTACTTATGCACTTTACATTGTGATAGCCTTCGTGCTTGAAGTCATATATCTTGCTATCACCTTGTTACTTGTATTGCTTAGCATAAGTTGTTGGTGCACATAGGTGAGCCTAGTTTATTTAGGTTTTATGTGCTTGACTAAATAAACGCTAGTTTAATTCTGCTTTTGTTCAAGCCATTCGTAAAATTTGATATCGCCTATTCACCCCCCCCTCTAGGCGACATCTGTGTCCTTTCACTTGTGTCGTTGAGACTACGTTTAGATTACCCCCAAACATCAGAACGAAATTGCTTGTAAGCTTTCCTCTGAAATCATATATTCCTCTGTATTTCACTCGGAATATCTACCCCACTCCAAGTTTGTTTCGATCTAGAGTTTTGCTACTGAGAATTCAAGTGTGATCTGCTATTCCATTGGGAATTAGGAGATTGCAGAACCGCTTCGTGGTCGGCGGCTACGTGCGCAGGTGTGTGGTGTCTCGAATATCCATAGGGTTGAAGATCTATTGCATTGGCAATGGGGGAACATCCGGAGAGTTCATGTGCGTCTCACAGATTATCTACCAAGTTATCATCCATCTACATCGGCTCACTGAGAAGATCGGGCAACCCCTTATCAGTAATGCTCAAGGACTTCATCGGTAAGCAAACTGCTTTTAACAGGTCTGTTGAGGAAAAGTTAGGCAAAATTGATATTCTTGCTTCTAAAGTTGATAGCCTTGCTCATGATGTTAAACTTCTAAAATTAAAAGTATTGCCTAATGATGTGAAAGAGAACAATATTTTTGCCACTGCTAATGCTATCCAAGTTAGAATTGATGAAAATGTTAGGATGCTAGCAGAATTACATGCCAGGTGGGAAAGAGAAGATGAGATGGCTAGAAAGATGAAGGTATGTACCATTACTACCTCTGATGATGTTGCTCCTAATGCTAGCAATCCTCTTACTTTGATTGGTGTAGAGAAAACTCTCACTCCTTGTGTTAAAAAGCCTAAAACTGCCAAAACTTTTTCTCAAAAGAGTGCTGAAATTTTTTGGAGTGTGGGAGATGATAGCTCTATTTCCTTTAATGATTTTGATGTTGATGGCTGCAATATATCTAAAGTTATTTTGTTCTTTCAAAAGCTTGCTTTGAGTCCTAATGCTAGTTCTTTAAATGTTGCTTTTACCAAGCATATTACCAATGCTCTTATGAAAATTAGGGATGAAAAGTTAAAGCAAAAAGCTTCTGTTCCCAAGAAGTTAGAAGATGGTTGGGAACCCATCATTGATATGCATGTTAATGGTTTTGATTGCCATGCTTTATGTGATCTAGGTGCTAGTATTTCTATCATGCCTAGAAAAATTTATGACATGCTTGATTTACCACGGCTTGAAAAGTGTTATTATGATGTTCCTATTGCTGATGTTGCTAAGAAGAAACCTTTGGGAAGAATTAATGATGTTCTTATTGTGGTTAACAATAACCTTGTTCCCATTGATTTTCTTGTCATAGATGTTGAATGCAATGCTTCATGTCCTATTATTTTGGGAAGACCCTTTCTTTGAACTGTAGGTGCCATCATTGATATGAGGGAATGCACCATCAAATATCAATTCCCACTCAAGAAAGGTATGGAACACTTCCCTAGAAAGAGGAAGAAATTACCTTTTGACTCTATTCTTAGATCAAATTATGAGCTTGATGCTTCATCACTTGATATTACTTGATTCGCACTTTCTGCGCCTAGCTCAAATGCGTTAAAGAAAAGCACTCTTGGGAGATAACCCAATATTTTTACATTCAGTTCTTTTTCTTTTATTTGAGTCTTGGAAGTTATTACTACTGTAATGACCTCTTCTTATCCTTTTTATTTCGTTTTTGTGCCAAGAGAAGCCTCTAATTTGAGCGAGGTAAGATTTGGGGATGTTGCTGTCCTGAAAATAGTTTTCGGTGCTGCACCATAAAAATTCGTGAAAATTCTCTGTATATCTTTTTGATCTGCGATTTCTTGTGCATATGCCCCAGGTTATATTCAAACTTCCATTAGTTGAACACTTTTTTATTTGAGCAACAGAAAACCCTCTAAAAATTAGACCTTTGTCAGCTGTTCTGTTTTGACAGATTTCTGCCAATATTTGTGTTTGCCGCTTTATTGCTTTCCTTTTGAGTTCTTTTGATCACGGAACTTTTAGGGAAGTTGTTATAGTAGTATAAACTTTATATGTGGTGGTTTTGAGTTGAAACCTGAAGCAAAAAGGGGTTGATTCAATGTTATGCTTACACTAATGTTGCTAATAGATTTGTGTTTAGTTTTGTACGAAGGAAGTTTTCAAGTGTAGGAATTGAAGAATGATGAGATGAGTTGAAGAATGGACAAAAGCTCAAGCTTGGGGATGCCCACGCACCACAAGAAATATCCAAGAAGTACAAGCGTCAAAGCTTGGGGATGCCCCCGAGGCACCCCTTCTTCATCGGCAAAAATCAGGTCACCTTTCAACGCACTATATTTTTATTGCTTCATGCACTATGCGTTTTTCTTGGAGCGTCAGTTGTTTTTAGTTTTCAGTTTTATTTAGTTTTGTTTGCTGCAATAAATGGTTGGACCCCAACAAATTCCTTTTGGAGAAGTTGCCTTGTTTTTCATTTGCCAAGAACACTCCGTTTTTCACTCTATTCGTTTCCACGAGTGTTCTCTTTTTCTAGAACTGCGTTTAGCTTTCGTTTTTCGCCTTGATTTGTGTTCAGATCTTGTTATATCTTTTCATCAAGGTGCATTTTTGCCTCTGGTCCATATTGGTTTTCATCAAAAGAGTTGTTTATAAAAAGTTTGAATGGTGTTGGAAAAGAGAAAAAGCTTTATGCAAAAAAGTGGTACAAGAAGGAGCTTGTATAGACTGCGGCCTAGGCTTTTGCATGTCGTGCTTGATGTCTTTTTGATATCATACTTAGTGGTTTTGCTGTACCATGACTTGTCTCAAATGACTGAGATTGCTTAATGAGCCTTTTAAAAAATCATGCGTTGTTTTAATTATTTGGAAGCATTATTTTAGTTTTCTCCTTGATGCTTTATTTGGGTTGACTTGGCGCATGCTCACACATGTTAGACTCATACAAAGTCGCCATTGCCTCTATGATCATTTAGTTTTTGACTTTTGATGCCATCTTATGCTTCTTTTAATGTCGCTTTGTCGCTTTGCATGATTATGGCCATTATTGCTCTCTTAGTTGGTCGCTCCCAGTCTTTTGCTAGCCCTCATTTTGTACTGAGTATGAGCTCTACTCATGCATCCAACTCCTAAAAACCAAGTTTGCCATTGTGTCCACTATAAACTCACATGCATGGTATTTGTAAGCCATTCCAAGTAAAATTTCATGTGCTACCTTTGAAAAAACCTTCAAAACACTTCTCGCTTTGTGCCACTGTTTTTAGCTCATGGAGACATAGTGGTCGGAATTGCTATCTTCCATATTAAATTAAGTACCCCTCGACTAGGCAGCTTCATCTGCTCGTCATTAATTTTGCATGAGAGCTGGTCAGAGCATTGCAATCTAATTCTAAAAAAAATAAAAGAAAAAAGGCACTCCTCCATGGTATGTGAATATTGATGGGCACCCGATGGAATCGGTTAGCCATGGTTTGAGAAAGGAAAAAATATGGGGAGAAGTGCCAAAGCTTTATAAAAGAGCACCAATGTGCCAAATTTTCAAAGAACTCGGAACCGCTCTCACTTGTTTATTATGAAAGATAGTAAGACCCCATTGCTAGTCGTTGACCAAAGCAACCACCTCTCAAAACCCAAGTTTTATCTCTCTGTTTTACAAATGAAAAGCTCTAGCACATGTTTAATCACTGCTTCCCTTCGCGAAGGGCCTTTCTTTTACTTTTATGTTGAGTCTTCATCTTCTACCTTTATGCACCGTCTAAGAGAGCATAGTTGTCATTCTGAGTATAATGTGCATTGTCCCAAAGTTTTCATTGATTGATTCATGATGTTGGTTTCACTTGTTCTTAAATTATTTGTATCTAGTCGCCCTCTTAAACTTGAAGGTGTCCTATGCATTTATGTTTTGCTCTCTCATGAAGGACAAGCTGAAAACCATTTGTATGTTTTTCCATATGATTTGAACACACGTTTGACTTTCATTATTTCATTTTCATGATCTTTCATTTGTGTTCTTTTTCATGTTATAACATGGTTGCTAAGTTTCTTTTATCAAGATTATATCTTTCATGCCCATGTTTTAAGTTCTTTGATCCCAGCGCACAACGCTTACATATATGATCAAGATTGTGTAGGTGCATGTCATCTCAAAAATTATTTCTATTGTTATCACTTACCTACTCCAGGACGAGCAGGAGTTAAGCTTGGGGATGCTGATATATCTCTAACGTATCCATAATTTTTGATGCCCCATGCTTGTTTTTACACCATTTGCTTAGTGTTTCGTTACACTTCGTGGCATTTTTATGCATTTTCTATAACTAACCTATTAACGAGATGCCACAGTGCCAGTTCCCTGTTTTCTACTATTTTTGTGTTTCAGAAAAGTTACACAAGAAATATTCTCAGAATTGGACGAAACAAAAGCCAGAAGTCCAGATATTCACAGAAGCTTCCAGAACACCGAAGAGGAGATGGAGCCGAACCAGAGGGTGGCCACACCACCAGGGGGCGCGGCCTAGCCCTGGCCCACGCCGGCCTGTGGTGTGGGCCCCCTGGTCCACCTCTGACGCCGCCCCTTCGCCTATAAAGACCCCCCGACGAGAAAAACCTAAACACCCGATCACTTTTCTAGAAACACATCGCGATCCGCCGCCGTCGTCGACCCGAGATCGGGAGGGTCCAGAAGCTCTTCCCGGCACCCTGCCGGAGAGGAGAATCGCCACCGGAGGTCTTCTTCATCTCCATGCTTGCCTCCGACGCGATGAGTGAGTAGTCTACCTTGGACTATTAGTCCATAGAAGTAGCTAAATGGTTGTCTTCTCCACCATGTGCTTCATGTTTAGATCTCGTGAGCTGCCTTACATGATCGAGATCACCGTTATGTAATTCTACATGTTGAGTTTGTTGGGATCCGATGAATATTGATGTTATGATTGAGTTGATGTACTGGATTTTATCTTATGTTATCTCTATGTTGTTTATGATCTTGCATGCTCTTCGTTGTTAGTAGCTATCTTGGCCGAGTAGTTGCTAGTGACTCCAAGAGGAGGTATTTATGCTCGATAGTGGGTTCATGCCTCTATTTAATCTGGGGGAGTGACAGAAACCTCTAAGGTTGTAGATGTGCTGTTGCTACTAGGAGGAAAACAACATTCATATGCTCGAGGGCATATGCTTTGTTTACATTACACACTTTGCTTAATGCAACTATCTGTTGTTCGCAACTTAATACTTGTGGAGTTCTCGGATTGATTCGCCACAAGTGGATTATTAGTCATAGATGCAGTTGGATGGCGGTCTATGTATCTTGTTGTAATGCCCAGAGTAAATCTCATAGTGATCCTCTTGACATATCACATTGTCTTTATTCTATCAATTGCCCAACTGTAATTTGTTTACCCGGCATGTGTTATTTTATCTTATGGAGAGACACCACTAGTGAACTGTGGACCCCGGTCCTATTTCCTTTATATTGCTATCACCTATTTACTTTACTCGCACTGTTTACTTTACTCGCACTGTTTACTTTACTCGCATACTATTACTATTTTCCACTCGATACGCTCATTCCTTTGTTTACAGCAAACCGGTGAGATTGACAACCTCATCGTAAGTTGGGAGCAAAGTATTTGGTTGTGTTATGTGCAGGTTCCGCGTTGCAGCTGGCAAAGCAAAGCACTAGACGAGACGTCTTATAAATTGTCCGGAGCTGTCGCAAGCTAGCAAGCATCACCTTCAGTCGTATTGGCTTCTTTCTCTCTTGATCGACAAACCTTGGTTTCTTACTGAGGGAAAACCTTGCTGCTGTACTCATCATACCTTCCTCTTGAGGTTCCCAACTGGACGGTGCTTTACATTATCAACACCGTACCGCATCAGGTCCTGCCAAATCTTGAGCAACGCCCGCGGCGCCGCGGCTGCCATGATGACGCATATCAGTTGATTTCCTTGGTTTAATTTTTCTTTGGCGGTTGCCTTTTTGCTTGCCATTTTAAATATACGGTTAACTAATCATAATGGAAATTTGACATAGCGCAATTTGGGGCATTATACTTGATTTTAGTTCCATCGGCCATCATTATGAAAAAAAAGTATCTTCACCATCGGCCATCATCTTTGATGACCACACATTGTCTGTCATTCATCATTGCCGTCATCTTTGGCTATTAAATGTGCCTCATATAATTTCTATTCCTTTTGAAAATATAGATGAATAAAAACCTTTTGTTATCATACAAATACAATATGGACGAAGTGATGAACGAAAACTACCCACCCTATTTTAGATACGCTGCCGAATTACAGTTTTCTATCAAATTACTTTAAAGCAGAGTAAATTATAATATTTTTTAAAATATTATGTGCCTATTTTGACATGAAAATACTTATATAGGCCGTAGCAACACATGGGCATTTTGCTATGTGAAGTACAATTACACTAAAACCCCAGTATAGTAAACCAAAAGTAAGGCCGTATGCATCTCTTCGATGCAGAGGCTGGGACAACCCCAACTTCCTCTGTTTCCAAATATAAATTATTTTAGTCATTTCAATAAATAAGCGAAGGCACAATAAAACGCTCTAGATACATGCTATTCTTTGAAAGGCTAGGTCATCTTATAATTCAGAACAGAGAGAGTAGTTCGATAAATAAAATAAAAAAGTTTCATGGAACCTATCAACATAGAATCTAGTTTATTCGATGTGAGGATCTAAAAAGTAAAAACTATTCGTAATTTGGATGAATGGTTTTCAAGTTTTTTCCCTTTGAAATAATAAATCACAAAATAAAAGAAAAAATGAGACATAGTTACCCTCTCGGCTCTTTTGGGTCCCTCTCATCTCTCATCCCTCATCCCTACTTTACAGATGAGCATAGAGGTTATTTTTTTGAAAGTTTTACCACAACAAATCACGTGTCGGGCAAGCAGTGGGTGGAGGGACCTTCACGAAAGTAGGCATTTTTTTAGTGGTTTATCAATTATCCCCCCGGTATGAGATTTGCAGCTCGTCTTTTTTTAGAATCAGCCCGTCTGTTTAATGTACAAGCAGGCCTTCGTATGCACTAAACTAGCCCAGCTATTTAACCCATTATCCAACTCAGGGTAAGTCGTTGCCACAACAAGAGCCAACGATCCATAAAGGCACGCACCGGCGTGAACAAGAGGATAAAAGGAAAAATGACCAGATCTTGGCCCGCTGGCGTTGCGGGCCACATACGACTTTCTGACGAAATCTAACTAGAAGAGAAATACAGCATGACTCTTGAAAAAAAATACAGCATGACTCTCGAAAAAAAAATACAGCTTGTGGCCGTGTGTTAACGAGTCTGATCGACGCAGATGCCATTAGATTTCCAGGCGCTCACTTCATCTGTGCACGAAGCCTTCGATTAATCACTTCATTATCATGTGTAAATAGTTCATAAGTACGTACTTTCTTCAATTAAAAAAAAATACCCCCTCTGACCACTTGTACCGATCTCTATATAAATATATCTAGATATAGAGATAGATATTAGAGGTCAAAGAGAGTATCAATAATTTTGTACTAACTTAATTATCGTACTACGTTTTCTCTAGCTTCCCTCCCTTTCATACGAATTCCAAGCGTGTCTTGTCATCTTGTGGTTCCCACTAGTGGAAAAAAAGCCTTTCATACGACCCTTTAGTCCTTAAATAATTTGGCCCGCGGCTAATGGTTACATTAGTCCCGGTTCAATTGAAAATATGGGCCAGAAAGCATTAGTCCCGGTATAAATGTGCCCTTTAGTCCCAGTTTGCGTCACCAACCGGGACTAATGGGTAGGGGCCTTTAATCCCGATTGGTGGCTCAAACCGGGACTATAGGGCATCGTTTAGTCCCACTTCTGTCACGAGCCGGGACTAAAGGCAAGTTCAAACAAACCGCCCACTTCCCGCGCGCGTATCGCTTTGGTATTCGCTCTGGAAGTTTGATCGCATCGCCATTACGACGATCGCTTCAGACGCCGCCGACCTTGATCACACCGCCGACTGCATCTTCACCTCCATCTTTCTACTATATAAGATGCACATATCTTCACATCCATAAGCATCTTCTTCATCCTCTAATCCCCCTCCCAAAACATCTTCCCATCCATAGCATCTTCACACCGCCGACCTACTCCTCTCTCTCCCTCTCATTCCAATGGAGCCGACGCGAGTACCTCGATCTCGGGTGTATCATCTCACCGCCGAAGGGGTGAATTTCACGGTCATGGAAACTCTCCGTGCATCAAGGATGGAGAAGTGGATCCGCGCCATCAAGCAGCAGTTCCTGGACGCCGCACCGATCAAGTGTGTGGGCTTGGACTGTGAGTTCACCAACCCTCGCGAGGGTAGGCACAATCAGCGTGCCGCTGTCCTTAAACTCTCAGTGGCATCCGAGGTTTTTTGGTCTTCCAAATATGTCAGGCCAATGGCGTGCCGCAGCTGCTCAAGGAATTCTTGAAGGACACCACCATCATATTCTGCGGCGCGGCTATCACCAATGATGTGCACATGCTGAGATCCTACATAATTAAAATTCTATCTGTGTATGATCTCCAAAAGATTGTTCCGAACCCCACCAAGAATCCAATTCTGATTCTCTATGATCTATCCAATGCTACTATTAGGACAAATCTTGAGAAGAAGAAGAGGAACAAGAAGGACAAGAAGAAGGACAAGAAGAAGGACGACGAGGAAAAAGAAGAAGAACTAATATTTGGTTGGGGCAAAGTTCCATTGAGCTTTAAGCAAGTGTTATATGCCGCTCTAGACGCTCGCCTGGGCTTCAAGATTGCTAGGAGGCACTGAAAGCTACATGGCTACAATAGCCATGTTGATCGTCTCAACATTTTAGGTGGATGATCGTAGATGGTGTGGTGTGGTGTGCGAGTCTTCAAGATTTCTCATGTCTCTTATTGTTATTCTACTGGATGAGTAGCATGTTTGGAAAAATGTATTCCCTCTGTTTCGGTTAACAAGTCTATTAATTTTAGAATTTTTGATTTTTTTAAGTTTTTTGTTTTTTTTGAATATTTTAATTATTAAAAATTAATAATTAAATTATGCATAAAGATTATTTAGAATTCATTGATGCTTATTATTACTTAATCATTGTTTCTTATTTTGTGAATTATTTGGAATTCAAAAAAGTAATATTATATGTTACCAAAGTGTATAGGTTAATAGAATTGATAGCATACCATTATCAAGAAGTTGCGAGCGTAATCTTGGAAGCTACTATGGAAGGAATGGAGAAGTTAAGCGTACTAAGGGTAGAGAGTGTGAGGATGAGAGACTGACCGGGAAGTGAGAACCACAAGTATGTAATTTGACATGAGAATAGAGTGAGGATCACAAATATGTAATTTGATATGAGAATAGGGGTGATTAGATATTAGAGAAATAGAGAAATTCCAAAAAAATAATTTTTTTTTCGAACGGACCTTTAGTCTCGGTTGTTACCAACCGAGACTAAAAGGTCCTCCAGTCGCAGCACATGACCCGGGCTACATGGAGACTCTTTAGTCCCGGTTCGTAACCAATCAAGACTAAATGGTGGAGGCTTTAGTTCCACTTTGTTAGTTCCGATTGTTCCAACCGACAACCAGAACTAATAGGTCTTACAAACTGAGACGGATGATCTTTTTTCCACCAGTATCCATGTGATTATGATGAGATGTGGTGTACCTGCGAAGTGTGGATTCCTTTGACTTCAGGCTAGCTATCTGCGCTCCTTTTCCAGCATATATAAAACTGTTGACTCTTGACTGGTTCTCGAGCGATCCGATCGGATCCTGTTATGGACCGGGATATAACGATCGAGGATCTGGCTCGAAGACTCCATGCATGCATGACCACATGCATGTAGACATGAAAATCACCATCCATGCTTAGTTGCTTAAGCTACGCTAGTAGACATGAAATTCTCGTAGAGAACTTTCCATAATCGCGTAATTTACAAACTTAGACTGATCCACTAACAGGTTTACAGTGTGGAACGGCAAGAAGTACTGGATTGGTTTGACCAGGAAAACGGCTGAGTATAACGATTGAAGTGACACATGACATGATAGGTGTGGACTGAAAATTTCAGAGGAGACTTTGTATACATACTATTATACGCGTACCGTTATAGTGCGTCACAATCGAAAAAATTGGTACCATGCGAGGATAGGTTAGTTTATCATTCTCTCATATAGCCGCGATCTTTGACTGGGTCACTTACTCACTTCACTTGTGTGAACATATATGAACTTTTAAGTCCTCCCCTTCATAGTTACTTGGCCTCCTAGTCCTTTATCTAACATTTACAAATAATTTGATTAATAATATCTATTTGGAAGAAGTAGAAAGATTTCCATTTTATTAGATGAAAAGAGAGTAGAATTACATAGCTAATTAAAATAAAACCGGACAAAAATCGAGTACACTACGCGTGAAATTCCTTTTTTGCGTGAAATCCGACCTTCGTTGAACACAAGTACCAATATCATGCCACACACGCTAGCGACTAGTCAACTCAATTTGATGGTCAGCTTTTCTGGGGTCACGTCGAACGTATGAGATGCTTCTCATACAAAGTATAACACTCAAGTTTTCCAGACATAGTAAGTTCAATGATATTTTTTTCTAGTACATAACACTTGTTTCGTTGTTTAAATTGGTGCTCAAAGTTGAACATGAAGGATGTCGTGGATGGGTGGGACCAACCCGTTAAGCATATGTTTGGTTGTAGGGTTGTAAGAAAAGATTTTTTTTTTTGAACAGATAAGGTCCAGAAGGACCTGGAGATTCATTCAGCGCTCGGTGATTTACATGGAGGCCCATAAAAAACAAAAATTACAACATGGCCCCTGCAATTTACAACAAACACCCTAAAAAAGCTTGCATTCACGCAAGCAAGAAGCATCTCGCTGATGGCTTGCAGAGAAGCGGCGGCGCCGCCCCAATCCCAGCCGGGGACGAAACCACTTCGCTGGGCGGGGGACCTAGATGCCACCACAGATCTGCTGAAGATCCTCGCAAAGAGGAAAAAGCTCGCGCACATCTCAGCGTCGACCATGGCGTGGCCATCCCTGTGGCCACGAGTCGCGCCGACAGCAAGTCGCCAGAGCGGAGGAAACACCGTAGAGAGACGAACCTCCAGAGACTCCTGGACGAAGCCGGAGCTGGCCCGAACCTTCCAGGACAAGCCCCTGTCCACCTCCTCACCACCAAGGCCGGCCAGGTGGCCATGAACTATCGAAGAACAGCACCGGCAGCAACAGCTGCGCTTGGAGAAGAACTCGGGGCCGCCTGCTTGCCGCTCCACCAGATCTCCCTTCCCCTCGCCGCCAAGGCCGGCCGGAAGAGGAGATGAAGACGAAGCCGACGCAGCAGGCCACTTATCAGCACCGCGCACTCGTGCTGATGCAGCCAAACCCTGGCCGCAACCAGATCCGCCGATCACCGAGATCTTGCTACTCCCCTCCCAGCCACCACGGCCAGACAGAGGAAGCAACAGAGAGACGGGATCAAGGACCCCGAGAAGCAGACGGCGAAGCCTTTATTCAGAGAAGTGGCGGCTGTAGCCCCGACCATCAGCTCCGACCAGAGGAGCAAGAGGGCGGCAGCGACGAACCCTAAGAACCAGATCTCGCTGTGATCTAGATCTCCACTCCAGGGCAAAGAGCCCAAATTACCGGCCCGCGGCCGAGATCTACACCTACTATCTACAAGAAGGTCGGCGCCTCTCCTCCGCCTTCCATCGCCGGCAACGCCGGTGAGGTCGGCTTTGGATCGGCCTGACACGCTCTGTGGAGCTCTCAGAACACTGTAGCGAAGAGAGAGAGAGAGAGAGAGAGAGAGAGAGAGAGAGAGTAAAGAGAAGAGAATGAGCCCCGTCATCGGCGGGGCGAGTAAGAAAAGATGAATATAGCCCAAAGAGGTTTCGTTGTTCAAATTGGTGGTCAAATGTGGACATTCAGGATGTGCTTGATTAAATAACCAAACTATGGATGTGGCCATCTCTATTAAGTCTATGTTAGATGATCATGTGGATGGAACGAACAAAGAATAGGAATGTACCGCAAAGAATTGTCGTCTAATCCTACACAATCGATAGGACATGGCAAGTGTGGCGGTCTTCAAGACCATTTCCTTCTACTAACGTGTTTTCACCCGCCGCCGCCGTCTTCTCTGGGCGCTGGCCATTGTTCATGCTCAGGTCATTGTTATTGGATAGACAGACAAGAACATATTGCCTCCAATGTTGGTTCACACAATCGTCTACCAAACTGAGAACTCGCATCAACGCCAGTGCTAGTACATCATCATCCTCTGCTTTCCTCTCGCGGCGATGACACCACGAGGCGATCACGCCGGTGGGGAGCCAATGTGCGGTCTCAAGCTGGCCAGAAGTGGAGTGACGGTGTGCACCATGGTGGCACAACCCTCGACAAGTAGTGCATTATCGTGATGTCGGTTGGGAGCAGCCCACGACGGAGAAGAGATAGGGTGGGATTGTCCGGGATAGTGGGGTGGAGCCGTAGAGCCAACCACAAAACATAGGGAAACCTTATCTAGCACTTCTATTGGTGCGTGAAATTCTTCAAAATTCGTGGTGATTTGTTGAATAATCAAATAGTAGCAGCGCCACCCACCCATAAGCGCAATGGCGCGGCAGTACGGCGCTGCCCGCGCCCGCGGCCTGTTCCGCACGCTAAAGCTGGTCGTAGTTGACGTGCTTGACTTTTGTCTGTGCATGCATGCATGTGTAGTGTGCGATCGAGCACGTCCCCTCCAGCCTCCAGGAGTAGAAAGAGCGTGAGCACGATTTCAGTGCTTTGAACGGAAGGGCGCACTACCTGCGTGCGTCCAAATGAAGCGTGATTACGACTGCTTGATGTGATTCGATTCATGCACTTGGTTACAATTTCCATATTTTGTTCCTTTTAAATTAATAAAGCCTCTTTGTTCTTATTTTGGTGTGGTATCGTATTTTGAGAACATTATCGAGTGATACCATAACCTATATGATCCACCATACCACTCTCAAAATTCGAATTACAAGTTTTAAAAAAATTCTGAAATAAATTTGTGGGTGTTCTTACAATCCCTAGAATTTTTAGAACCAAATTAGAAATACACTTTGAGAAACAAAAAAGACAACATCAAAATGACAAAGACACAAAATGACAAAGACACAAAATGACAATATTCATATAGCAATTTGTCTTTTTTATTTCTCTTAGTATATTTCAAATTTGGTTTTGAAAAATCTAAGGAATGTAAATATATATCTTCTGAACATCTATAAATTTATTTTAGAAGATATCTAAACTTGCAGATTTAAATTTTAAAGAATGGTATCATGGTATCATATAGCTTGTGGTATCACTAGAAATTTTTTCGTTGTATTTTATACTAGTCAGTCCAGGTGAAGCCCTGAAGCTGACGCACCTACCGCCTAGCTAGCGCGATTAGTAAAGCATATTTGCACCAGAATGTGCGGCTGTGAATTATGCATTGTTAATCAACACTCGAACTCTATGCAAAAATATATACTTCCTCCATTTTTATTTACATCAAGTTTTTGGGTTAAGTCAAAATAAAACTTTGTTTATTTTAGCCAAGAATACTGAAACAAATATCAACATCCATACTACCAAAAAAATATAAATATACTTTTATAATGATTGTAATAACATAGATTTTATATTATAATTATTGATATTTTCAAAAATATTTGGTATAAAATGCCACATGTCACATAGAAAGATGAAACCCACAATTCATAATAACCTCAATGGCATGAAATGCCACATGTCACATGATCTAACCACAACCTCTAGAGGGAGAATTAGGCAAAACCAATGTAGTCCAAATTAAAATTGCATTCAACGATTCTCTGGACAACTTTAGCAACTAATACGTGAAATGCAGATATCAAATACATTCACCAGAATCATAAAACATAGATTCAGAGTTGCCTCTGCAACCACTGGCGGACCGTGACAGCCCAACAAGACCAGGCCGCTCCATTAAAATGAGCATATATTTGTATATAAATTTTAAATTTAATAAGCTAAATACACTGTTTTTGTCTTGGGGAGACCGGGCCGTGGCCCGGTATGATCCCCAAGACGGCCCGCCAATGTCTGCAACCACATTGTAATAAGTTGGTAGAATGCTTTTTCCAAAAGCAAGCTATAAGAACAATCTAATGTCATGGAAATTGACATTCTTAATGGCTTGAACATTTCCATGCGTAAATATTTGCGGGGTATATTTTATATTGTTCCAGTCTTTAGAAAAAGTTAGTTTTTTAAAAAATCCCAGGAGGATGCTAGCACGGGCAAATGTGCACCATCAGTCCATCATCATTTACTCTTCTTATACAAATTGGCATCCTTACTTTTGAGCGGTGTGTGACTAGGCTGACTCGCTTTTGTAATCATCAGTAGCATTACAAAGCTCGCTGTAACGTCGATACCATCATTCCCGCAGATTACACCTTGTTCACACTCTAGAATTTACACATTGTCCAAGCCATACTCAATTACTCATCCTAGATGCACCATGGATATGAAGCACAGACCGTGAGATGAGCTCCCACAAGCCGAGGCATGCCTCTCACTCTTTACAAAAGAGAGGTAAACGAACGCAGAAGCTACCCCTAGACCAGCTCAGAGAACCTCGATGATTGGGCGAATGGCACGCTTCACTTGTTTTTCTTCACTATTTTGCATAAATCACCTGTTGGACGTCTTTTCTGCACATTTCACCAATTACTGGTCTAATTTGTTGCAGTTTCAACCAATATTGTGTCACCTAAGCAATGATTTAAGCTGCTTGACATCAAAACTAACACATGTGCTCCGAATGTCAGATCATCCCATTTATACACAAGGATTGCTCAATGTTTAAAATTTTAGAAAAATAATTGGTCATCCAAAACTTATGAACTTCTTTATAGAACACTCTAGGCGGTAAGAGACTTATTTTATACGAAACATCAATGTTTACTTAAAAAAATTAGGGCAGCTTATTTTTGCCAAACTAATATTCAAGGCACACTAAACAAACAGAACTTGTTATGCGAAGACAATATTAAAACAAACTTCTAGAAGGGCAATTTATGTTCAAAAGTATGTCCATTACACCCTATAATATAAAGTATTTATAAAATAAATGTTCGATGGACAGCTACTTTCCTATGATTCATCCAGTGTGTTTGGATTATTTGTTTGCAAAAAATAAACGGCCAATAATTTTTTGGTTAAAAATTGATGTTTCACAAACTTGGGTCTATTACATCTTAGCATGCCAAACTGCATTTCATGATTTATGGACGAATAATTATTTTTTTATGAATTTTGAGGATTCTACAATCTTGTGTATCAATTGGAGCACTAACATTCGGAGCCCATGTGTCAATTTTTCTGTCAACCAGGTCAAATCATTGATTAGATGACCAATTAGTAGAAGATCGTGTTAAGCTTCATGCACTAGCAAACGCAACCAAAAGTCCGAACTGATGGAAAGGGCTAGGCAATTCACTTATACACTTCAACACCCCCACTCACGTGTGACGGGAGGAAAGAAAGTCAACACGTGGACACAGATAGGAGAAGAGAAAATCAACACGTGGACACAAACGGGAGAAGAGAAAGTCAACACGTGGACACAAAGGAGGGCAACATCAATTTTACAATAAATTACGAAAACCAGGACTCGAACTCGAGACCCTGGGCTCTGATACCATGTTAAGCTTCATGCACTAGCCAACGCAACCAAAAGTCTGAACTGATGGAAAGGGCTAGGCAATTCACTTATACACTTCAACAGATCGGATCGATAAGTGATGAAATACCGAAAGACATTCAACTACTCCCTCCGATCCATATTACTCTTTGCTAATACAGATATATCTACCACTAAAATATGTCTAGATACATCTATATCAGCAAAGAGTAATATTGACTAGAGGGAGTAGTGGTTTCTGCGAGAGAGGGTGACAGAACC
Source organism: Dactylis glomerata (assembly GCA_007115705.1). Lineage (NCBI taxonomy): Eukaryota > Viridiplantae > Streptophyta > Magnoliopsida > Poales > Poaceae > Dactylis > Dactylis glomerata. Next base: position 3,907,749 of record QXEO01000964.1, on the reverse strand, counting down.
AGTAGAATGTATCACTTCCTCTCGTCGGTTGTAGAGTGTGTACCGAGTTGTAGCTGATCCGATGGTACACCGATTGACATTAGGGTTGGGCAAAATATGGGTCTCACAGTTTAACCGATTTCTGCTACTCGTAGTTCTTTTTTTTACTTCGAAAGATTAAATTTGTGAAGAAGAATGAACTAGCTCCGTCGAGCTGGTTTCCACGGTTGGTGTCATGTTTCGCACACCCCTATCTGGCATCAGATTAACTTCTGTATGGTCCAGAATTCTAAATTTCCGGCTAGTCCACCCACATGGCTGTCCACCGGTTTGGGTTGGACCATACTGATCATAGTTCTGGAGGGGTTAGAATAGTCCTAGTCCACCGTATTACAGGTCAAAGCGCGGCAAGCTGCTGGTATCATGGACAAGCAAAGCACAGCCTGTCGGCCCCATGCACTGAGCCTAGAAATCGGGTCACAAATTTTTTCTCGCCTCTACGCGACCACGACGCCTCCAAAGTCATAAGGGCATGTTGTTCAACAGTTCGACGCATTTTGGTTTTAAATTGTAGCTGATTTAGTCCGTTTGTGTCGGGCTGAGGATATGAACGGACCGTTGTCCTTCTTCCTTGACCATTTGCGTCGGCACTGCGTCCAATGGCCCGACGCATAATTTTTTTATTGCCAGGATATATTACATATATAACTGAAAATAAAGATATTAAAATAAAAATATAAATTTGAAAAGCTCTAGAAAACTAGGGCTTGATGCGCCGCCGCGCCTACTCGTCGTCGTCGTCCCCGGTGAGGTCGACCATCGGCGGTGGGTCCTAGGGGCACCATTGGCATCCCTGGGGCCGCCGGAGCCTGCAGTTGGGGAGGCGTCTGTGGAGGAGTCTGGGGCTCGGCATAGCCCCAGGGCCCAGTTTACCTGAATGGGAGGCGCGCGAGGTGGCGACTCCCAGACGGCGTAGCTCTAGGGCCGGGGTTCGGCAGCTGGCGGTGGCGGTGGTGGTGGTGGGGGGCGCGGCTGGTAAATGCCGAGGCTGCCAGCTGCGCCCCGAGACCCTCCCAGTTGCCGAGCTCGGCGAGCTCTCCTCGATGGCCCATCGAATGGCCTCCTCCTCCGACAGGTCCGGCGGATGGTACTGCTCCACCATGAGCACCGGCGCCTCCATGACCTCCTCTTCCTTCGGCGGTGGCGGCACCTAGTAGGGGACCTGCTGCTGCGGGTACGGATCTGCATCATAGTCGTACTTGGCATCGCCGAGTAGACTCGATCGACGCCTCGGGCAGGGCTCGTAGGTTGGGCAATCCCACCACTCGGAGTCCATGTCAAAGGCGGGGTCGTCGCACAGATCCGACGGAAGGATGGCCGAGGGCGCCGGATCTCGTCACGCCACGCCCGCCTATGGCGAGGCAACGGAGGGACCAGAACCCTCCTCGCGTTGAGGTTCCAGCCATGGGGCAGATGGACGTCGCGCATGCCCACCGATGCGTTTTGGTCATAGAGTGCCTGCGCGATCTTCACGCTCATGTAGGGCTGGTTCCACTCCTTCTTGGGCGGTAGCGCCTTGGCCTTGGACGAGGAAGCGTCAGTGTCGGTCTTACGGAAAGGCCAGCGCCCAATCATGGTTGCTGTTGGGAGGGGAGGAGGTGTTCTGCTACTGGACGCGGCCACGGGGAGCGCCTCTTATAAAGGGAAGAGGACACAGTCTCCGAAGGCCATTGATGGCTGCGCAGAGTTGGAAGCGGCAGTGGCCAGTGATGCAGCGCCATTAATGGTGGCGCAGAGTCGGAAGCAGCGACGCAGCCTTTTCCTGATGCAGACCACTGAATCGGCATGGGGCACAGGAGACGAAGCGGCCGCGGTCGCTAGCAGGCGCCCCCCCAGGTGAAAGAGGGAGGGCACGTGGACTGCACGGTCAGTCTGCGGTGACACAAACTGCACCCAAATTTGGGCCACATTTGCGTCCTCGCGGACAAGCCGACAAAAATGCGTCGGGCCGCTGGGAGCACTTTTTTTCCTTGCCCGGTCAAAATCGGACCGATTCAGACGGCCGGGGTCCATTTGCGTCGGGCCGTTGGAGATGCCCTAAGATCATCTCCACCGGAGCTCCTCAAATAAGCGTTGATAGAAACGTCGGTAGAGCGTTATTAAGAGCGCCAACATATATTCTCAGCTTATTAGGAGCTCTATTCCACATCGGCGCTCTCAATATTTGTACATAGTTCTCATAATCTATGTGCCATCGGAGGCACCAGCATCGCTGCTGCAGGGTCTATCACCGCCGCCGGAGTGGCCAACACTGCATCGAAGCAACATCGGGGCACTGGTGACACTCACGACGTTGCTACGGGTCCAACGACATCACCTGCTCGTGGTGGCGGCGCTCGTCCTCTTCGAGGTAGTCAGTGAAGCACCTCTTGCCCTACCCCCACGCTCCTCTCAGGGTGCCAGGGAGGTAGGGAAGACTCGACATGATGGCATTGCGATGACACCACCGCTGCCATCCCCCCATCCGGTCTCACACTCCGCGGCGCTGTTTCGCTGCCGCCATCACCGGCCTCACTGCTGCTAAGTTGCTACTGTGAGCCGCCTCATGCGCGTCTCTCTATGCTGCCTCCCTCCTATCCACGGTCGCATTCCTCTCAGCAACCATCCTGCCGGCTAGCCTCGTCGCGGAGTTTGGTCTCGAACAATGCGACCAACGCCCTTTGCTTGTCGGTTACACCCCGCGACTGTCTCCTCGACGTCGAAGGCCTCCAATGCCGTGACCTCATCATCAAGAAAATGGCCACGCGCCATCTCCCTAATCCTAGCCCAGGTTGCCTGGTAATCTGCCATTTCTATGGGGGACGTTGTTGTGTTGTTCCCTTCCCCGGCGACGGCAGGCCTATAAATAGCTGTGCCCTCGGTGGGAACCAGCGCTCCCTCGATGGGAACCGGCACGCCCTTAGTAGGAGCGCTGACTATTTTAGTGAACTTTAAATTGTGCCGGTTTGATATTAAAGTCGTCGGTGTAAGTCAAAATGAAAATCAACGTCTAAATAAGTCTATTGAAAGGGCAGGGTGGATGAAAAATACATCGACATGGGACATTAAAAAAAAAATCAATGGAAGGTTAAAAAATTTTGGAACCTTTTAGGAACTAAAGATGATTAAGTATTATAATTGTATAAAAATATCTTGTGAGGAAATTACTAGTATTATACCCTAGGTAAAAAAACAAATCGACATGCAATATCCATGTAGTATTCACGCTATATTTGTCATAGATTTTTTTTACTAGGATACCAGAGGAATTATTTCGAACCCAAAATATTTTTATACTAGTATAATACTTGATCATCTTTTATTTCTAGAAGATTTTGAATTTTTTTCAATTTTAAAATTCCTACAAATTTTGAGAGAGCCAAAGTCCTCGTCTCAGAGATCCTCCAATGTTCGGCTTCGGCGCTTCCCCACCCGGCAGCACGCAACCACGCGCACACATGGAGGTGGGCCCCACATGGGGTACTTGTCGACTCGAGTCCACCAGGCCGCCCGTTGACCGGCAGAGCCTCCCGCAAACTAAATCCCCCCTCTCCACCACCTAGCGTCGGTCGCCAGTCGCCACTCCCCGTCCCCGCCTCCCCATCCCGACGGCGCGCTCCGTCCCTCCACCAAATGCCGACCCCAGAAGCCGCCCCCGCAGGCATCCTCCTCCTCCTCCCGCTGCTCGCCTTCCTGGCTTCCGCCGGCGCCGCCAATGCCGCGACGGAGGCCGAGGCGCTCCTGGCCTGGAAGGCCACCCTCACCGGCGCCGCCGCGCTGTCCAACTGGAAGAACGCCTCGTCGCTCTGCTCCTGGCACGGCGTGTCCTGCGACGCCGCCACGGGCCGCGTCGACTCTCTCACCCTCCGGGGCCTCAACATCGGCGGCACGCTCGACGCGTTCGACGCGGCGGCGCTCCCGGCGCTCACCAATCTCGACCTCAACGGGAACAACTTCACCGGCCCCATCCCGGCGAGCCTCTCGCGCCTGAGCGCCCTCGCCTCGCTCGACCTCGGTAGCAACGGGTTCGACGGCGCCATCCCGCCGCAGCTCGGCGACCTCTCCGCCCTCGTCGACCTCCGCCTCTACAACAACAACCTCGCCGACGCCATCCCGCACCAGCTCAGCAGGCTCCCCAGGGTCCGGCACTTCGACCTCGGCTCCAACTACCTCAACAACACCGACTACCGCGGGTTCTCGCCCATGCCCACCGTCACCTTCATGTCGCTCTACCTCAACTACCTCGCCGGCGGCTTCCCGGACTTCGTCCTCCAGAGCGCCAACGTCACCTACCTCGACCTCTCGCAGAACAATTTCTCCGGGCCGATACCGGAATCGCTCCCGGAGAAGCTCCCCGGCCTCAAAGCTCTCAATCTGTCCTTCAACGCCTTCTCCGGCCGGATACCGGCGTCGCTGTCGAAGCTGACGAAGCTCCAGGACCTGCGGATTGCCACCAACAATCTGACGGGGGGCATCCCCGAGTTCCTTGGATCCATGTCCCAGCTCAGAGTTCTTGAACTCGGCAGCAACCAGCTCGGCGGTCCGATCCCGCCGGTTCTTGGCCAGCTCCGAATGCTACAACGCCTTGACATAAAGAGCGCCGGGTTGAATTCCACAATTCCGCCGGAGCTGGGGAAGCTTGCTAACCTCACTTTCATGGACGCGTCATTGAACAACCTCACGGGTGCCCTGCCGGCGGCGTTGGCCGGGATGCGCAAGATGCGGGAGTTCGGCATATCGACGAACAAACTCGGCGGCCAGATTCCGCCGGCTTTGTTCCCGAGCTGGCCAGAGCTCATATCGTTCCAAGTGCAGAACAACTCCTTCAGCGGGGAAATTCCGCCGGAGGTCGGCAAGGCGACCAAGCTGAATTACTTGTATCTCTTCAGCAACAAACTTACGGGCTCTATACCGGCAGAGTTCGGTGAGCTGGTGAACCTGCTTGAGTTGGATTTGTCCGTGAACTTACTCTCGGGACCGATCCCCAGCTCCTTCGGGAACCTCAAACAACTCATTAGGCTGGCGCTCTTCTTCAACCAGCTCAGCGGCAAGATCCCGCCGGAGATCGGCAACATCACGGCGTTGCAAGTCATGGACGTCAACACCAACCGGTTGGAAGGCGAGCTGCCCACCACCATCACAGCGCTCAGCGATCTCTCATACCTTGCTCTGTTCGACAACAAGTTCACCGGTACCGTACCACCGGACCTCGGGAAGGGGCTGAGCTTGACCGATGTGAGCTTCGCGAACAACAGCTTCTCCGGCGAACTGCCGCAGAGCCTGTGCAGCGGCCACGCCCTGCAGAACTTCACGGCGAACCATAACAACTTTAGCGGCACGCTACCGCCGTGCCTCAAGAACTGCACGGACCTGTTCCGGGTGCGGCTGGAAGAGAACCACTTCACGGGTGATATCTCGGAGGCGTTCGGTGTCCACCCCAGCTTGGTCTACCTGGACATCTCCGGGAACAAACTAACTGGCCGGCTATCGGCGGACTGGGGGAAATGCATCAGTGTCACGCGCCTGCAGATGGATGGCAATGGCTTATCAGGCAGCATTCCGGCAGCATTTGGTAGTATGAAGAGCTTACAGGTCCTCAGCTTGGCTGAGAATAATTTCACAGGAGGTGTTCCACCTGAGCTGGGCCATCTCGGCCTCTTGTTCAGTCTCAATCTTAGCCATAACGCCATCTCGGGGTCAATTCCAGCAAATTTGGGCAACAATTCCAAGCTACAGAATCTTGATTTGTCCGGGAACTTGCTTACGGGGAAGATACCGGTGGGCATTGGCCAGCTTGATGATCTAACGTTTCTTGATATGAGCAAGAACAAGTTGTATGGGCAGATACCAGTTGAGCTCGGCAATCTGTTTCACCTTCAGATCCTTCTTGATCTGAGCAGTAACTCATTGTCGGGCGTGATCCCCTCGAATCTTGACAAGCTGGACAGTTTGCAGAAACTGAACCTGTCACGCAATGATCTCAGTGGTTCAATACCAGCAGGGTTTTCTGGCATGAAAGGCCTTGAAACAGTCGATTTCTCTTACAATCGACTCACTGGTAAGATACCTTATTTGCTGGACACATCAGCTGATGCCTACACTGGGAATTTGGGGCTCTGTGGTAATGTGCAAGGCATAGCTTCATGTGACCACAGTTCTAGCAGTGCATCTTCAGGGCATCACAAGAGAATAGTCATCGCATCAGTTGTATCAGTTGTGGGTGTTGTGTTACTTGCAGCCATTGCTGCTTGCTTCATACTGATATACAGAAGGAGGCCTCGTGAGCAGAAAGTGCTGGAGGCTAACAGCAGTGATGCTTTTGAGTCCATGATCTGGGAGAAGGAGGGAAAGTTCACATTCTTTGACATCGTGAACGCCACAGATAACTTCAACGAGATATTCTGCATTGGTAAAGGAGGGTTTGGGACTGTGTATAGGGCTGAGCTTGCAAGTGGGCAGGTTGTGGCTGCGAAGCGGTTCCATGTCGCCGAGACAGGCGATATATCTGACGTGAACAAGAAGAGCTTTGAGAATGAGATTAAGGCGCTGACAGAGGTTCGCCACCGGAATATCGTCAAGCTCCATGGCTTCTGCACTAGCGGTGACTACATGTATCTGGTGTACGAGTACTTGGAGAGGGGCAGCTTGGCGAAGACATTGTACGGGGAGGAAGGGAAGAAGAAGCTGGACTGGGACGTGAGGATGAAGGTGATCCAGGGGGTTGCTCATGCCCTGGCCTACTTGCATCATGACTGCAACCCACCCATCGTTCATCGAGACATCACTTTGAACAATATCCTGCTTGAATCTGACTTCGAGCCACGGTTGTGTGATTTTGGCACCGCAAAGTTACTCGGGTCTGCTTCAACAAACTGGACTTCTGTGGCAGGATCATACGGCTACATGGCTCCAGGTAAACATCTTGCACATATATGATATATTGTTTGGATTCTAAATTCAGACACTGTTTAGCAGCATCATATTGAAGCAGCACAATAACATATGCAGCTCTGGTTGTTTTCTTGCAGAGTTTGCATACACAATGAGGGTAACTGAGAAGTGCGATGTTTATAGCTTTGGTGTTGTTGCACTGGAGGTCATGATGGGGAAGCACCCTGGCGACTTGCTAACCTCTATGCCGGCAATCTCCTCGTCTCAAGAAGATGATTTACTCCTCAAGGACATACTGGACCAGCGGTTGGATCCTCCAACGGAACAACTTGCAGAAGAAGTTGTGTTCATCGTCAGGATTGCACTTGCTTGCACTAGGGTAAATCCTGAATCCAGACCTTCAATGCGATCTGTAGCGCAGGAGATATCGGCACATACCCAGGCCTACCTCTCCGAAGCATTCAGACTTATCACAATAAGCAAGCTAACAGACTACCAGAAGTGACGTACCTCTGTGCAGAGATTTTGAACCTACAGAGTGTCACAAACACAGTTAAGAATTGCAAAGTTATTAATTCTCTAAAATGCAGTTTTAGACTCTCAAGTATGTCAGTTTTACTGCTGAAGACCAGTATTCAGAGAGCATATTGCGGTAACTGACTGATAAAATAGATAACGCTAAATTATCCTAAAGATGGTAAATTGTGAAACAATGTTCTTGCAGCGGTGCTTGTAAACTTTGTACTAGCATTTTCCTTTGTACTATCTTATGTTATTCTTTGTATTATCAGTGAAGGGCTAAACAGTAAGGATGCAACATGTAACTTTTAAGATAGACAATAAAAAGGCAGCATGTTTTCTGTCCCATTGGATGATGTCTATACTTTTGTAAATCGCTTAGTTTCCTAAAGATATACTCCCTCCGTTTCAAAATATAAGATGTTTTAGCTTTGTGAAGCAAATGTATTTAGACATTTTTTAGTGTATAGATTCACTCGAATACACACACTAAAACATGTCTAGATACATTTGCTTCACAAACCTAAAACATCTTATATTTTGAAACGGAGGGAGTATATTAGAGTCGTTTTATTGTGTTTTTGCACCAAGTATTCCACTGAATTTAACAAGAATGTTGCTGGCAAAGACACCAGCCAAGTGCAACCGCAAAGCAACGGCCTCCCTCACCATGCTAACAAGTTGGACGATTTCGCTCACCATGCTAACAAGTTGAACGATTTGGGACGGAAAAAACGCGAGGGTTGCCAAGACTTACCTGGTAATCTTTGCCAACCACTTGGTCTTTGGCAGCAACACCCTTTGGCAAAACTGGAGGATGTCATTGCAATGCCCATAAAAAACTAGGGTTAATTAGATAGATGCCATTGTAATTTCCACGAATTTGAGAAACGCCACCGCAATTTCTAACTTTAAAAAATGCCACTGCAAATATGTGTATCTTTGGCAGATGCTATTACACCCTCTTTGACAGCATATACTAGTCATTATATAGGTATTTCTGGCCGTATAGACTGTACACGTGGTGGGGTCCACTCTATTCAGCGAAAAAAGCGTACAGAATATTTGCAAGTCCAGGACCAATATCACAACAACACTGAAAATAAGTACAAAATATTTGCAACGTCCTATTTCACAGCAACGGAACTCCAGGTCCAATATCACAGCAACACAACTCCATGTTCAATGATGCTACAAATTCTCAGATAAAATGAGCTCCAGATTCAGAGTACAGAATAAAACACTTATGCATCGATGAAGTTACAGATTCAGATAAAAGGAAGCTACAGATTCAGAAATAAAGGGTAAGGCTCCAGATTCAGAGTACAATATCACAAGGGTACCCACATCACAATGCCTCATCTCACTAAATAACAGGCTCCAGATTCAACATCAGACGCATGAATCTAGCCTCCAAGCCAGTACATCAGGCTTTGCTTGGTTCCAAGTGTTGGCGTCAGAAGTGCCTCACTCGTAGATGGTGCGACTACCTCAGGTTTCTTTTTCTTTGCCATTTTTCACCGGTGTCTTCTTCTTTACCGGCGTCTTCTTCTTCACATGTGTCTTCTTTACAGGTGTGTTATTCTTTGCGGGTGTCTTCTTTGCGGGTGTCGCCTTCTTCGCGGGTGTTTTATTACTACAGATGCATGGAGAACAATATTATTCCTTCTTAGACAATATTCATTTGCTACTGCTAGAATTAAAAGAATAGGATACCCAAAAGAATACCGCTTGTAATTAGCTATAGGATCATCGTCTTGCATATCTTACTCCTCGGCAGATCGCTTCCTGCAATGTATAGAGAAAATTCGGAAATATGCATAAAAAACTATTTAGAAAAGAAACAGGCTACTAAAGGGTTACTAAACCTTTTACTAGGTGTGTGCTCCTCTTGTGTGTGTTGCTCTTGTTGCTGGTCCTGTGTGTGCTGCTCTTGTTGCTGCTCTGGTGTCTGCTCCTCTTGTGTCTGCTCATCCACATAGTCAGGATATTTTGAAGCATGATTTTTGCAAGTTTTTTCGAAGTGGCATGGCTGCTTGGATTTCTTGCACTTCATCACCTTCCTGCCAAGTTCTAGGAACCCTCTAATTCTCTATACCCTAGGCCTGCCAGGAGGCCTTTTCTCTTGTATAGGTGGGTATACCATGAAGCCAAGGTCTACTTGCACCCATTGTGTCTTATCTATCATTGTTGGCATTGGCGCTGCATAAGCAGCCTGAAACCTAGCCACACTGTAGTACTCATCAACATAGGAATGGATTTCAACTCCTCTGCCTCTTCTAGGAGCCAATATAAAAGGGCCCCACTCCAGCTTGTCCTCATCGTATTCCCCCGTTCCACACTCCTGATGCCAGTGTCCCATCTTACCACATGCGCGGCAAAAGAGAGGGAGCTTCTCATATTTAACTTGGAAGAACTCAGTTTTCCCAGCCTTTGTGAAACTTACAAACCTTGTTAATTTCTGATCCACATCTAGCTTGACTCGAACGCGAATAAATTGGCCAATAAATCCATTCGGCAGAGTTATTTGCAGCTCCTGAACTTCCCCAATACGTTTAGCCATATTCCTTACAAAAGTCTGGTTCTTCAATATCGCATCCGGTAATTTGTGAATTTGGCACCAAGTCTCCAATCTATTGAGCTGAACGGATTCCGGATTTGAGAACCCATCATACTCCGCCATAATCAGAGCTCCGAACCCTCTAAATTCCCACGGCCCCTGATGTAGCGCTTTATTCCAATCTGCTAAACACCTGAACTGAATAGAGAACAGGTTAGGGTTTATCCGCCGCCAAGTTACCTGCTGTGCCGGGTTCCAGGCCGCCCTCATGTCTGCAATCAGCGCGCCTCGGCTGAAAGATTTCGTCGTCAGCACTCTCGCCACGGCCAGCCACTTTGGGATCTCCGCTGTTGTGTCACCTTCTTCTTCCCATATCAGATCATCCAGTTCGTTTTCCTCCAGATGGAGGCGTTCGAGTAACGCGCTTGATTCTTCAATCAGACCCGATCGAGGGTTGCTCCCCGATCCCGCCATGATCCGTTCCCCTAAGTCACCAAACCCTAGCCTGAGCACCCCACGCGACGGGGATGCGGCAGGAGTTACGCCGCCGGCCACCGGGAGTACACCAACAGCGGTCTTCGGAAACTCTCGGCGATCGCCGCCGGAGGACAGAAAAACCCTAGGTCAGAGCCGTAGGGGACAAACAAACAAGTTTGATTTGCTTTGCGCCTTGGTAGCACAAGAAAACACGTTTGGTTTGTTTGGCATGCGAGTACTGAATGGGATTAGTCCTGAAACGATAATGCTAGACATACGGAATTAACTTACGGAAAGGGTTCTACGCGCTGACGTGTGTGACAGTACCTGGAAGCCAGGTTGCTCGATTGAAATAAGAAAAAAAATCTCAAATTCCCCATTGCTTCTCTCCCAGGCAACAGCCAAGCAGCGACACGAGCAGCCGCGGCGGGCTCTTCCAGAGGAATCGCTGGCGAGACCCCTGTGCAGGAAGCGGTAAACTCTGGGTCGCCCGGCAAGCGTCCATCGGCTGCTCCTTGATGTCCCTGTACGTCGATCTCATCATCCAATACTGGCGGCTGTCCTTTTCACGTTGGTGTCGCCATCCAGCGTCCAGCGGCTGCTCTCGATGTCGCAGCCCTCAGCTCTCATCGTGATCGTGGGCCTCGATGTCCTGATCGGCCGGAGGCATCACCGAAAGCTTGACGACTTCGAAGTCGTCGTTTAATCAGCAGAGTGGGCAGTGGGCAGAGCTCCTTGGTGAGCCTAGTGGCCATGGTCGAGCAACTAGGTTGCGGGGCTGTGAACTGGCCGAGGCCAGCAAACGCAGGCGGCGTTAGGTGCTGTTGAAGACAAGGGGGCGACATCGTCAGCGGCACCGTGACTCGCCAGAAGCGGGGCGGCTAGATACCGGCTAGAAAAGATTCTAAAATCATGGCTGAAAAACAAACTGCAGCCGCGTGTGCTTACACGTCATCCCGTAATCGTTAGTCCGTAGGATTCTTCCCGTAGGTGTAGCATTACTCGCCCTGATAATCCTCACAAAATGAGTTGGATTAAGATCGGGTTGTGGTGAAACCGTTGTTAGACATACTATACAAACTAGCAAAAATACCCGTACGGTTGCAACAACTCTTCTTCCTCCACTCTGACCCGCCCTCCTCACCTACTCTAGCGCCGCGGACTCACATACTCGTCGTCCATGTTTTACTGCACGTCTACATAGGTGGATTGACAAAACTACGCGACAATAGGGTAAACTGAGTGCACCGTCGTTGTTAAGACCAAGACAGTCAAGGGTTTTTACTGGAGCTATGCCACAGAGGTACTCATGACACGCTAAAAAAGGTTATGACACCGCAAGCAATGTCGACGTTGGTGCCAGAGCGCCAAACTTTTGTCCGTAAAGCCTTCCCACCACTCTGGTAACGTCCGACCACCCACTATCCCTGAGACCGGTCTCTCGGGCGGGACCTGAAAATTCATACTTATTTATCCACCAATTTAGAAATTCACATCACACATAAAACTACAACCATGCAAATATAAATATTCACACTTGCAGAATACAACAATATAAAGTGGTTCTTCCAACAGAAGGATGCGAACAACATATACCTAATGAACAACAGAGTATATGACCAATCGACTGATCCAACAAACATAAATCATTTGCGGTCCGAGTTAAACTACGCGTTGCATCCTAATATTATATATGCAGCGCAGTAGCTGAATAAATCAGCCATGGACTACCCCTTGGCAGAATGGCCCAACTGCTCTACCGCTGGTCGCCTGACACAAGGAAATGCTCGCACTGTACTACTATATGTACACTGAATTACTCTCTATACCAAATCAGGCTACTGCGCTTGAGTATTAGTGAGCATGGCGGCTATCAACTCGCATTAGGATCATTCAATCATTCATCATGAACCGTGTTATTACCCATGTTCATCAGACATTGTAGAGCTGAAGGAACCAAACAGCTAGCTGACAGTGAAGGAAAAAATAGAACATACTGGTACATCAACCTAAGAAAAGATTGAATTAGATAAAATTAAAATTAGATTGATGTCCACGCTTATACCACCAAAAAGTTTGACGCTTGGCAGCGTGCCTTGACACCACCTGACTTTGTATTTAGGCATCCATGAGCAGCGAGCAACCTGCCGCTGACACCACCTGGAAGGCAGCAAAGAAACATAACTTTGAATCTTCCGCATCCACTGCCTGAAATTATGACACAATCACAATGTTTGATTGTTGAACAGAAGGCATTTACCTCAGAATACTACGTCAGCGCCCTCCCCAATCAGCGGAGTAAAAGGCCAGCTGGTATCGGGATGGTGATCGCTAGAAGGAAGCTACGGCGGCCACGCGCGACAACTCCAGGCCCTCCGCCTCCCTCCCGGATCTCCTTCACTCCTGCAGGGACGCTGCCCCTGTAGTGCTGCTCGCCGACCCTCCCTCCGGTACCCCCTGGAGGCCCACCAGGCCACCATCCTCCTCGCCAGCGGTCGGGTCGAGTAGATCCAAGCGATGCTTGGTTTTTTTTCAATCGTTTTTCTGACTTAGCAGTGGCATTGGTGGGTAATTTTGTATTCAGATGAAAGCGTATTTTAGGTGGATTGAAAGCGTATTTGCGACCGCCACGGACCATACCTGTAGCAATATTATTAGTAGAGACTATCACAATACCCGTGCGTTGCATCGGACAGACACTATTAAATGGTTTTATAAAAATAAATTAAATTTAGTTTTTTGTCTTCAATTTTTTAAGAAAATGATTTTGATAGATCCGGAGGCGTCACGCCGTTGCTCTTCTGTTTTCATATGTAATTAGGGCATTTCAGCAGCCTCGTACATGGGTGTTTTTATCTTGCCCAATGACACTGCCTCCGATTCACACATTTTTTTGTCTCACCTAATCCCATTATACTAATCTAGAGCATGAATCCGATTTTCACTGGGATATTGAACTCGACCGCTAGTAAGAAAATATTTTCACTATCCACGTCTCACACGGTCTCAAAATTAATTATGTGATTTAGATGTTCACATAATTTTTTTTTGAGGAAAGATGTTCCCATAATTTGTATAATAGGCAATGGAATACCGAAAAAAGAGTTTGTTAACGGGACAGAGCATTCTTGATGGGAGCGTAACCTCCATCTTCTAGAAATTTTGCATCAGCATCCAAGTCTGAAATCGCCGCTGGCACAACACGATCCAGTGGCACGAATTCAAGCACGTACGACAAGTACCACATTGCATCTCCATGCACATTATCCCTGATTTTAAATACTCCGCCTTCTACCAAATACAACCTGCTGAAATGCACCCAACATGATAAACAATTAACATGATAACATAGGAGAGAACTGCACGTTGTAAACGTTGACTTCATCTGGCAAATACCCTACTCCATCTTCTAGTGCGGTGCTCATGTAACTATGAGGTGGAGAAGAGATGGATGACACTTGCCTAAATCATGCGGCCTCGGCGCCGGTGAAGTTGTGCGCTTAGGGTGCAGCTCGGTGAAGAGATGCGTGCACGTCGTTCAGATTCGACGGCAGCCACACCGGGCGTGGCTTACAAATTAGAAGCAAGCTATGCAAGATGAATATGAGGCTCTGCTTGCTAGCAATACATGGCACCTCGTGCCTGCTAGCTCCAACAAAAAAATTGATTGCAAATGGGTTTATCGCATCAAGAAACATGTTGATGGCACAATTGACAGGTATAAAGTTCATCATCTGGGATGCTCTATTGGTGTATAACAGTATAAGAAAGTAAGAAACACAGCTACATATATGTGTATAAGAAAGTAAGAAACACATCTACTACATATATGTATCAGTGTTTCCTTTGGAAAGAAACTGATCAATACGCGACACCTTCCGCATAATCTTGCACTGCATGGCATCAACATAAAAGAGAACAGCAGATCTCCAGGTCTGAACTGTAAAGAGCATCCCAAACCATACCCAGAATCCAAAAACTACCCCGGCAGTCACCGAGTAGCAAAGCCACAGGTCCACTCCTTCACCAATTCTCTCGTCCGATGCAAGCGAAGCATTTGCACACGGATCTAGCGGAGATCCGCAGAGCCCGTAGTTGTTGCTGTAAATGGAAGGGTCGTTGAGGGTTTGAATCTGGCTCCCAGACGGTATCTTGCCTGACAGATGGTTGTTCGAGATGTTCAGGGTGCTGAGCGTCGTCAGGGCCGAGATGCTCTGTGGGATGGCCCCTGAAAGCTCGTTAGATGACAGATCGAGGGACTCGAGATTGTTCAGGCTACCGATGTCTGTGGGGATGCCGCAGGACAGATGGTTTCTTGAGAGGTTCAGAAACTTGAGGCCCTGCAGGTTTGTGAGCTCGTCGGGGATGCAGCTAGACAGCAGATTGCCTGACAAATCGATGCCGGTTAGTAACCGGATCGTTTTCTGGAAGATGAGCTGCTGGCCCTTCCAAATTATGTCGATCCTGTCCTGGTAAGTCGACCCGTCCAGCGACGCAAGGCTCGAATTGATCTCCGGATGCCTCATCGAGGTCAGGTTGCCGAAGGCTACCGGGATTGGTCCGGTCAAACTGTTATTGGCCATGACGAGCAGCTGAAGGTGTGAGAGCCGCGACAGCTCTGGAGGAATTTCTCCGGTGAAGCTGTTGGATCTCAAGCTCAGGATTCTCAGCGACGGGACGTGGGTACCGACCCATGGAGGGATGCCGCCGAAGAACCTGTTGTTGCCGATGTCCAGAGTGGCCAGCGAGTCGCAGCCCTTGAGGACCGGCGGGAAGACGCCGGTGAAGCTGTTGCCGGCGAGGTGTACCGACTCGAGGGAGCAGTTGTGGGTTGGCTCGGCCGCCGGGATCACGCCCGAGAAGGAGTTGTTGGAGAGGTCCATGAACTGCAGCGCCTGCAGGTTCCACCAGCAGTCGGGGAGCTCGCCGGTGAGCTGGTTGTTGGAGAGGTCCAGGATCTGGAGGGAGAGCAGCCTGCAGAAGGCCGAGCCGGCGCCCGAGCTGTTGGAGGAGTTGCGGCTCGGCAAGCTGAGGCGCTCGGGCGTGGCGCCGCCGGAGAGGATCCTCCGTGCCTGGCCGCCGGAGAAGGTGCCGCGATCGTCGTCGAGGTACATGCTGGTCGCCTGTTGGCGAGAGGATAGGAGCTGGATGCAGAGGAAGAGGCACACGAGAGGTGTTCGGGAGGTACGTGCGTGCTCCGCCATGGCCCGAGTTCGAGTGGACAGGCAGAGCTATGGCAGCGAATTCGAGTGGAGAATGATTGCGCACTTGTATGGCAGAGAAACGTCGACGACAGTGACTGGCGACTGGCGAGCGACATCGACGGTGTGGAATTCTGGAGCACGGATCACACGCTCTCACACGGCATACCGGCGAATTGACCGACCGGGAAAAGACTCGGGATAGCGACCGGCGACAAGGAGACCTGTTGGAGCTCACCGGTGCGTCCTGCGCTCGCTCGTCGTTGCTTTGCAACAAGAAATGTCAGATAACCGCGCGGTGCGAACTGCAGTGCGCGCGCCTGGGGTTGCAATTTCGGTCGGCAGTTGCGGTTGGTTCTGCAGAGTTGGCACTTGCTGGCCCATACCATCTTTCAAAGATCTATCAGGTCGGGCCAAGATAGGCATTCGGTTAGAGTTTCCCTAGGGCAAATCCGGCGAATCCTATTTATCGCCCGCGGGCGCGCTGGAATGCATCGCGCCCGCGGGCGGAGCTTCTTGGGCCGCGGCCCAGGAGGGGGGACCGTGCCCTGTTTTTTTTTGGGGTTTTCTACTGTTTTTTCGCTGATTTATTTACTGGTTTGGGTTTTCACATTTTTGCTAGTCTTCTGATTTACTGGTTCGTTTTTTCCTTAGTTTTTTTTTGTAATTTCAATAAATATCAAGTTTGAACAATTTTAAACTTTATTTTTTAAAAAAAATTGAGCATTTCTTCAAAACATGAAAACTTTTTAAAATTTGAACATTTTTCTAGTTTGAACAATTTTCAGACTTGAGTATTTTTCGAATTTAAACATTTTTAAAATCTGAATATTTTTCATATTTGAACATTTTTTGTTTGAACAATTTTCAATTTGAACATTTTTTCAAAACTTGAAAACTTTTTAAATTTTGAACATTTTCAAGTTTGAACAATTTTTAGATTTGAATATTTTCCGAATTTGACCATTTTTTAAATCTAAACATTTTTCAAATCTGAACATTATTTTACGTTTGAACATTTTTTGTTTGAACAATTTCCAACTTTGAACAATTTTTATGTTTGAACTTTTTAAAATTTTAAACATTTTTTGCATAGGAATATTTTTCAATTTGAACATTTTTTCAAAACTCAAAAAGTTTTTTCTTAAAACCATAATTATTTCAAATATAAATTATCTGAAAAAAGAACCAGAACCAGCCTCTCCATACGCGCCTAAAATAGGAAAATAGGCACGTTCTCTTTTCACAGACCCGCCCATTAAGGAAAACACGTGGGCGCGACGCATTAGTGCACGCTAACGTGCGGGAACTAGGAGCCCCGGCAAATCCTATACTCTGCCCGCGAGCGCGCATTAGATATAGACCGTGGCCCGTCAGCTCACGTTCCTTCGGTTTTTTGGTTTTTTTTGTTATTCTGGGCTGTTTTTTTGGCTTGTTTTTTTTATTCTTCTAACGTTTCTTGGTTCCACCGTTTTTTCGGTTTTGCCAGGAGATTTCAAACTTTTTTCACACTTAAAAATTATTTAAATTTACTAATTGTCTAAAATTTGATTTATTTAAATTCATTTTTTTCAAATATGAAATTTGTTCATGTTTCAGATTTGTTCGTCTTTCAAATTTGTTAAAATTCAAAATTAGTTAAAATCCAAATTTGTTCAAACTTAAATTTTATTAGTTTTGAAAAACTTTATCGTTCCTCTCCTTCCAAGCTCTCCCCTAGACAAGCATGGATAGAGTGGCCAAAGCCTTCCTACAATGCCTTCTCTTGTGGATCACCTCAAGCCACGAAGTTTTGACGAAACAGAAAGCTCATGTAATCCGAGCCATGCCTTCTAATTGTCCAACACTCGCACGGAGAACAGACACTTGAAAAGAAGATGGGCGGCCGAATCTTGGTGTCCGTTGCAAAACTTGTATAAGCTACAATTTTGCCATCCTTTTTCGAGCTAGTCTTAGTGCCGTCCGCACTCGGTTTTGAAGAATAAGAGCATCTCCAACAGACGCTGCATCCGTGGGAGCGCTAAAAATATCCGCCGTTTAGTGCGCCCAAATCTTCCCGCGCACTCGAGTGGACACGCCAAAACCGCGCGCTCTAAATTTTTTGTCGCGCGCGTGCTTTTACGCTATCCCGACACCAAACTTTCGGCGCTGGTTCGCTCGTGCGCTATAAAACGCAGCCGCGCGCGCCGCTTCTCTCTTCTTCTCCTTGCGCCTCGCCGCTTCTCCTCCTCGCGCCTCGCTAGGATGCCGTCGCGGTTCATTTGGCTTCCGCTCCGTCCGCGCGCGCTCCAACGGGACCTTCTACGCCAAGCTCCGCAGCAGCGGTTTCCGCCTCACACTCGGCACCTATGACACGCCGGAGTTGGCCGCGCACGCATACGACGCGAAGACCTGGTGACTCCATCGTCCGCGGAGCGACCTCAACTTCCCCGATGAGGCGTCCCTCGAGGAGGAGGAGTTCCTCGCCCCTCCTCTGGTCCTCATCACCGAAGAGGACCATCACCGCCACCGCTAGGCGCAGCGCCGGCTACTCATCGACGAGCGCGACGAGCGCCTGATAGAGCAATGGAGGCAATCCTTCATGTGCGATGTCCGCGATGAGGAAGACTTATACGCGGCATAGAGGGAGGAGAGGAGGCGGGTGTTCGCCGAGGAGGAGGTCGACAATCCGAACACGACGCTCGATGACGAGGACCCGAGGTGGGACGATCTTTGGACCGCGACAACCTCCAACGATGAGTAGTTTTAGTAGTAGTTTGTTTTAATTTTTTGCACAAGAACTCGGTCACAATGTTTTAAATTCTATTTTCCAACTTTTTTTAGATCTTAGTTGTGCACCGTTGCAGCATAAAACGTGTTTGCGTCACTTTATTTTATCGCGCATGTTGGGGGCATTTTTCCAATGCTTCGCGCATGTTGGGATGTCGCGGAGACTACGCGCTCTTTGACGCTTTACAGCGCTAAAAAATGCAGCGTCTGTTGGAGATGCTCTAAGCCACGCGAAAATTATGTTCCACGAAGCTCAACGAGCTTTTTATATCATGAAAGAGGGAAAAGGTCAAAAGAAATCATGTAAAGGATCCAAATGGCACTAATGTGCAACCAATAACTACGCAAAGAAAGATAACGAACCCGAAAAAAAAAGCAACGGCTACAGAGCTACACATGTTCTAGAGAAGGACATATGAGCGCACCAGACAGGGGGTCTTTGGATATCAGCCAGCCGTACGACCACGTGAGGACGTGTCCGTGCCCAAAGCACCCCTTCACCGTCCAAAATGGGATGCAGGCTGTGTAGCACATGGTCCGTGTTGTCGCTGCAAGCCTGCAGTAGAGGATGATGCCGTTTGGGAAAGTCACGAAAAGATACGAGGATGCTGTTTTATTCTTTCGCTCCGGACATCCATCTCCGATCAATCGAGCAACAGGTCCTGTTGATTAGGGGATGAAGAAAGATTCGACGGCCGGCCTGCGACATGATTGACCTGGTGTGTCATCTAGGATCACATCGAGAGCGATCGATTAGCCTGATTCTCGCACTGGGTGTGGCGTGATCAGCTGGCAATACAACAACCAGACACGTTCTTTCGTTTAATTAATTAAGTAAAACAATCTCTTATAGAACGGCCGTATCAAGATTGCTGTATAGCCAGCAAATACAATCTCTTATAATCAATATTGCATGGTCATCGATAGAATTAACAATGAACTTTCTATAAAGCTTACATTTCGAAAGGAAGGTATCAAATCGCTGTTAAATATTGCATCACAAGTTCACCACACATCAGATAAGAACACGACATGCACATGCCAAGTTTTTACTGGTTGAGATTACAAGTACCAATGATGTAAAAGATCACAAGCCAAGATGGAAACTGACTTGACGTGTGGTGTAGCTCTTCTTGCCGACAGACCATTGACACTCCTCTACCTCTTGTGTGATCTACTCCCTCCATTTATAAATATAAAATGTTTTAAGTTTGTGAAATAAATGTACGTAGAAAAGTTTTAGTGTGTATATTTGAGTGAACCTACACACTAAAAAATGTCTAGATATATTTGTTTTACAAAGCTAAAACATCTTATATTTATAAACGGAGGGAGTAGATGTCATCTCATTTGATATCTTCTTCTCATGGAACGGAGCTCTCCTTCAGGACGGACTATCGAAATTCTCAAACTCCGAAGTAGCACTGCGGCAATAGGCATGACTTGGCGCCTCCACTAAAACGCCCTGCGGAGCACCTGCCGAGTGCCGACGGCAGGCATGAATTGGTGCATCCGCAAGAAATTGACGCACATAGCTCCTGATGAGCCAGATCGAACCGATCTAGAGTTGGAGGGGACATCCCATACAGCCATCAGCCTTGTAAGTCCTTCACCATCTCTAGACCCGGTCGCTGCGTCGTCCACACGACCAAGGAGGCCCCCAACATATCAGATCCAGGGCCCCACGCCAAAGGGTTCATATAGGGTTTTTTATATTTTTTTTGAACGGGGGTTGATATAGGGTTGTTGAAGCCTACAAACATTGAGTCAATTCCACGTGCAAAACCGACTCAAGAGTAGCCGGAGCATAAAACCAAAGTAGTTGGAGCCGGTTTACCATATGAAAAACGGATTTGCTAAGTAACACGCGCATGAGAAATTCTTATTTCTCAGTCACCTTAAGAAATATGCATCAGTTGCATTTTTTTGTAAAAAAGTATAATTACACTTTTCTGTTAGAAAAGTGCAACTCGTTGCAGTTGTACTTTTTTTTAAACTAGGGCTGCATTTTTCTGAGATGACTGAGAAAAAAAATTCTCGAAAAACCTAATAAAAACATGTACTCCATATTACAATCATAGGGTCGGTTTAGCGCATATACCGACGGAGTTAATTGGTTTTGTATTCTTGTAATAAAGCCGACTTCAGTTGCCGACCCAATACTCGTTTTTGTATTGGTGCATGAGCATGATTGTGTTTGAGCTTTAAGCAATGTCGTATCTCAGCTTAGGATTCAATGCCCCGCCTTTGGTACCAGGCTCGATCCACTGTGAGGCTAGGGCATCTGTGCTACCTTCAGTGCGTCGGACATCTGTGTAGTACTGTGTAGTGCGACTCGTCTTCAAGGCTCCTTCAGTGCAATAGTTCAAGCCCCCGTGATTTTGCAATGGTACAAACTTTGCATAGGTTTCTTTGTCATCCCCTCCCTAATTTCTCTTGTTCTTAGTTTTATCCTACCTTAATGTAATTGGAAGGCGTCAAAGAAGGAGAGCAGATTTGGTGCAGCCGAGCACCAATGCTCTTGGTTTTTTAAAAAAATCAAAAATACTACTTCTGCATTTCACAAAAATATAAAATTTATTCTTTGAATACATACACATGTTTTAAATACTCGTGTGAAGTTTTGGTAAAAATTTCATTGTATTTTGAGCTATTGAAAAAAACCAAATTTGTGGCTACGTATAGACTCAAATTTTGTCAGAAATTTGTCTTTTTTGTATAGCTCAAAATACATAATATTTTCCTCTGAAATTTCTACCGTGCGTTCAGAATGTTTAGATGTATGTGCGTATTTAATTTTAGATTTTTCGAAATATTAGAAATATATTTTTTAAAACCAGGAGCACTGGTGCTCATGTGCCATAAGCATTTTCCGTCAAAGAAGGAAAGGAATATAAATTGTCCAGAGGGTATAATCGTAATTAAGCAACAGCGTGCGTAGGCATTTGCTGGGTAGAGTGGAAGACAGAGTAAAACGAGGCAGAAAGGGATGGCCCTGCCTACGTACAGACATCAATGCTGCCATTTATAAGCAGATAGTCTGGGAGCAGCAGTGGCATCAGCAGCCATTGAATCTGCTGGCGAGGTCGCTTCAGCCATTGCAGTCATGGAGAAGGGCGATGGCGAGTACGCGCAGGACGGCTCCGTGGACCTCCGCGGCAACCCCGTCCTCCGCTCCAAGCGCGGCGGCTGGACCGCCTGCACCTTTATTGTCGGTACGTACGTACGCCGGCCGGCCGGCCGGTAAGCGCGCGGCGAAAGATCCGTGTATGTCCATTAGTCTAACCTGGTCGTCTTTACGCCGCCGTCGTCCTTCCCGGCGCCGGCGCTTTGTTGACTTGCAGTGTACGAGCTGTTCGAGAGGATGGCCTACTACGGGATCGCGTCGAACCTGGTGATGTACATGACCAGGAATCTGCACCAGGGGATCGTGGAGGCGTCCAACAACGTCACCAACTGGTCCGGCACCGTCTTCCTCACGCCGCTCATCGGTGCCGTCGTCGCCGACGCCTACCTCGGCCGCTACTGGACCTTCGTCGCGGGCTCCGCCATCTACCTCATGGTATGACCCACATTCAGTCTCTGTAGTTTACACGATTCAACCCTGCGTTTCTTGCTACCTGCAGTAAAATGCGCTAATTATGACACAAGAAAATCAATACTCCCAGATTCATAATTCTTGACGTGATTGCAGCTTTAAGTTGAACGAACTTGATCTATAGTCACACCAAATAATATGGAATAGACGAGGGAAACACAAAGTCTTGGCAACCAAATCTGCACGCACTAAGCTGGAGTAAAACCTTATTGCACCTCATTTTTTGTGGGGATACCCCACACATGTGAGACTTTTTTTTTTCTTATTTGAGATTGATATCTATAACAGTTGTATGGATACAGTTTTATATCTTCTCCTCTTCCATTTTTCTTTTTTGAGAAAAATATCTAGTATGACAGTTGTATGGATACAGTTGTTTGTCTTCTCCTCTTCCATTTGGTCACCAGGGAATAATTCGGTGCTTTGGTTACCTAGTCGTTTGTTTTTGTCACTCTTTTTTTGTATGCTAGTGAAAATAATGTTTGGACCTTGGAACGCATCCAAATTAGATCTGACAAACAACATTGGCGTCATCGAGAAGAAACAGCAATGGGAAATCTCGTACTTTGCCGCCCGACCAGGGTTCAGTAGTTAACGAGGATGTATCTTTCGGACATATGTCTTATTGGTAGGTACTGATAATTGGTGCGACTTTAAGGCTACCTGTTACCGTTTTCAGCCATCCTCATAGAATGACCCACATTCAGTCCCACCACTGCGTTCTTGATCGTTCCCTGTAGCCACTTTTCAGTTAAAATTGTTTAACTTAAGTTAAAATAGTGGGCTACTTGCTCTAAGCTACAATTTCTCGGAGAATTTTGATACGCTCTGAATCATTCTGGATATGTACTAAAGGGAGAGTTTTTTATTTACCTCAGTTGAATATCCACCCAAATCCTAGTTTTTCAAGGGAGTGTGCGAATACGATGTTTTGGTCATCCAGTCGTTTTTCTTTGGTACTATACGGAAAATAATCGTCCACATTAGATCTGACCAAAAATGGCGTTATCAGTAAGCAAGAACCACTGCAAGTACTATGCCGTAGGACCAGGGCTCAATAATTAACAGGGGTGTATTGTTCGGACATGTCATATGGGCATTGGGTACTAGGATTCTTGGTGCGACTTTAAGGCGACCTGTTACCATCTTCATCATGACGCGGATCTACTGCATAAAGAAGAAAAAACAAAACAAAAAAGATGCGCATGTAGGGACATGTGGTTGCTAGATTCTTTGTTCTTGTTCACTTAGGATGTGTTCGATTCTAGAATTTGAGGGAACGGAACGGGTTGGTTTCGTTCCTAGGATCCGTTCCTGTGTTCGGTTGAGGAGTCGGAACGGAACCAACTAGTCCTGCCAAAGGGAATATACCGTGTAGATGCAGAATTGCCTGGTTCTCCCGAATCGGCCGGACGGCGCGGAATGGAGATTAGGCTAATCAAGTTTAGCTATAATTAATCAAGTTTAGCAATAATTAATCAAGATTAGGCTATAATTAATCATGTTTAGCAATAATTAATTAAGATTAGAAATAATTAATCAAGATTAGGAATAATTAATCAAGTTTAGCAATAATTAATTAAGTTTAGTAATAATTAATCCAATTTAGGAAATAAATAATCGAGTTTACAATAATTCCATTCTCATTCCATTCCATTCTCATCCCATTCCAAAACCGAACACAGGGATGGAACCGTTCCGTTCCTCGAATTTTTCCGAACCGAACACAGGGTCGGAACCATTGCATGCCCTAGGAATGGAACCATTCCATTCCGTCCTCCCAGGTTCCAGAACCGAACACATCCTTAGGGTGTGTTCGGTTTGGGAACCGGAGGGGACGGAACGGAATGGTTCCATTCTGAAGTCGCGGGACGGTTCCATTCCGTTCCATTCCGGTGTTCGGTAGCACTAAAATGAGATGGAATGGAACGGTCAACTAATTTAGGATTAGTAATTTAATTAGCAATAATTTAAAATTAACAGTCAAATTAGCACTAGTCTAATAATTTAGGATTATCAAATCAGTTATCTAAAAAAAAACAAATCAGCAAAAAAAATGGTTAGTTTCGCTGATAGCACTAGTCAAATTTAATTAGCAATAATTTAAAATTAGCAAAAAAAAAGCAAATCAGCAAATAATTTAGGATTAGTAATTTAATTAGCAATAATTTAAAATTAGCAGTCAAATTAGCACTAGTCTAATGATTAGTTTCGCTGATAGCGCGCGTTCCTCGCGGTCCAGCCATTTTGGCTGGATGAGTTGGTTCTGGATCTAGACGGAATATACCATTCTAAGGAACCAGTCCATTCCATTCCTCTGTCTAACCGAACACAAGAATGAGCTCTAGGAACCAGTTCATTCCATTCCATTCCACCTAGTTCTCAAACCGAACACACTGTGTTCGGTTCCAGAACAAGGGGGAATGGAATGGAATGGTTCCGTTCCGAGGTCACGGGACGGTTCCGACCCCGTGTTCGGTTCGGAAAAGAACGAGGAACGGAACTGAACACGAGAACGCCTCCTAGGAACGGAACCGTCCCATTCCATTCCATTCCCTCAGAACGATACTCCCTCTGTCTATTTGTATCATGCATTCTAGATTTAGTCAAAATTAAACTAGGTGGAGTTTAACTAAACATATTGTTAAAAAATATAAAGTCTTATAATATCAAATACATATAATATTTATTTTATATTGTAAATGTTTATATTTTTTTGTACACGTAATCAAAGTTAACAAAGTTTGATTTTAACTAAATCTAGAATGCAGGATAATTTAGGACGGAGGGAGTAGTTATTTGGGGTACAGTCTCAACGGAAAACTGACTTTTCGTCCTTGGATCGGTGGCCAATTTATTCTACCATCATCTTGTTTTGGCGCAGCTGATTGGCTGTCCCGTATTCTACTATAGCAGTTATGCCATCTTCTCTTCAATGGTGATGAATGGTTAGCCGGTCTTGACGGAGAGTGGTGTTTGGTGATCGGGTTTAGTTGTTCCCGGTTCTTGTGGCCTTGTCCTTATAAGCGTTGCCCCGTTATGTTAGCGTTATTGTATAGATTTTGTTTGATTTTTGGTTAATTAACTGGACATCCTTTTTTAATTAATAGAAAAGACAAAGTTTTTGTCTTCATTTTAAAATCAAATTCTACGTCCTCTATCAGTAGGTGAGCAACACAGCGTATTGGGTTAGTGAGTAAATAAAAGCGCAAAAACTACGTTAGGTTTGCACAGGCAGACACCAGCTGGACGGGCTACGCAAACATTGCAAAATTGGATAAAAATGATGCCCTGCCTAAAAAGGGAAAAAATTATGCAGGTGTAGTATGTAAAATTGTGGCTAGAAGAAAACGCAAACATTTTTAGTTGCCCTTAAGGGCATCTCTAGCAGGTCGTGCACGTCCGAACACGTCCGATCGGACCAACATGTGAATTGCATCCTCTCTAGCGGGGCGATGCAAATGGATCGACACGTCCGGCCCAACCCATCTTTGGCCCAAGTTTGGGCCAGATTTGTGTCGCGTCGGACGCGGGCGGATGACGCGCTTGCCCTTCCGCGTGTGACACGGGCCCGCATGGCAGCCACCCAGACGTGACGAGATGCTACTGGCGCCCCCATGGCAGCCACCCGGAGGTCATAGTCGACCTCGTCTCCGATGACGAGGAGTAGCTGGCAGCAACACAACCGCTGTCCATAGGGGATAGCAGCGTAGTTATAAGGGTTTTTTTAATATTTCTCATTGTAAATTTTGCCTAAAATTAATGCAAGTTTGCTACAATTTCACGCCAATTTTCAAATTTAAGACGGGATGCGTCGGCTTGCTGTGCGCGCTGGCCTGGCGGGCCGAACTGCGACGTATTTTCTATCCAACGCAATTAGTATACACGAAAGAGAATCAAGGGAGCCTTGGGCCACCTGATGATAAAAAGAAGTGATCGTTGCCAAAAAGTACAGCAACTCACTATTAAACAGAACACGCATACAGTTGTACTGCGTTCACGATTTTTTTTGATTTCTGTTAAATTCGTCAGGAATTTGAAATCCCATGAATGATTCACCGCACCGTTAATAAGTTAATTCGATCTGATCCCTCATTTAGTTTCTCAAACTTGAATTGCTGAAACAAATTCAGGGCATGATACTGCTGACGCTGTCGGTCACCGTGCCGGCTCTGAAACCTCCGCCCTGCGACGGCACCACCTGCCCGCGCGTCTCCGCCCTGCAGCTAGGCGTCTACTTCGGCGGGCTGTACACCATCGCGCTTGGCCATGGCGGCACGAAGCCCAACATCTCCACCATCGGCGCCGACCAGTTCGACGACTTCGACCCGGTGGAGAAGCTGCACAAGCTCTCCTTCTTCAACTGGTGGATGTTCACCATCTTTACCGGCATCCTCTTCTCCACCACCGTCCTCGTCTACCTACAGGACAACGTCAGCTGGTCGATCGGTTACGGCGTGCCCACGCTGGGGCTTCTGGCTTCCGTCGTTGTCTTCCTCGCCGGCACGCCGCTGTACCGACACAAGAAGCCGCAGGGTAGCCCGCTGACGAGCATGGGTAAGGTGGTCGCAGCGGCCGTGTGGAAGCGCAACGTCGAGCTGCCCGCGGACGCCAAGGAGCTGCACGAGCTGGAGCTGGAGCACTACACGACCAGGAAGGGGTTCCGCATGGACGCGACGGAATCCATGAGGTTCCTGAATAAGGCGGCCGTCAAGTTTAACCCCAAGAACGACGACGACAGCGAGACGCGGCGGCTTCCGCCGTGGACGTTGTGCACGGTGACGCAGGTGGAGGAGACGAAGCAGATGGCCAAGCTCGTGCCGCTGCTCCTCACCATGTTCGTGCCGTGCACGCTGTACGCGCAGGCGGGCACGCTGTTCGTGAAGCAAGGCGCGACGCTGGACCGGCGCCTGGGCGGGTTCCTGGTGCCCCCAGCGAGCCTCGGCGTGTTCGTTGTGCTGACCATGCTCATCACCGTCGCGCTCTACGACCGCGTCTTCGTCCCCGTCGCACGGAGGCGCACAAGGAACCCGAGGGGGATCACGCTGCTGCAGCGGATCGGCGCCGGGCTGGTGCTCCAGGTGGCGACCATGGCGGTCACGGCGGCTGTGGAGAGCCGGAGGTTGGGCTTCGCGAGGAGCCACGCTCCTGACGCGGCCGGCATGCTTCCCTTGACCATCTTCGTGCTGCTGCCGCAGTTCATTCTCATGGGCGCGTCCGACGCGCTCCTGGTGGTGGGTCAGGTCGAATTCTTCTACGACCAGGCGCCGGAGAGCATGAAGAGCCTCGGCACGGCGCTGTCCCTGACGGCGTACGGCGCGGGCAACATACTCAGCAGCGCCGTCCTCTCGCTCGTCGTGCGTGTGACCGGTGAGAGAGGGACCCCGTGGGTGATCAATGACCTTAACGCGTCGCGCCTCGACTACTACTACGCGCTCCTCACCATGCTCGCCGTGATGAATCTTTCGGTGTTCGTGGGGCTCAGTAGAAGGTACAAGTACCGAGCGGAGTCGAGAGAGACGATCGACGTGGGCGGCCCGGCAAAACCAGCGCCAGTGGCATGAAAAAGACTGGATGTTTAAGGTCTGTAAGTACCTAAGGAGAAACCAAGCTTCAAAAGGATCGACTTATCTAGGTGATCCATCCAGTTATATTCATATGTGGTTGGCCTACATTTTGCTGATTCACTTACTCAGTGTGCATCCTACCGTTAGTGTTTCGCTGCAGTCGTTGGAACTGTTAACTATGTTTAGGACGCGTTTGGGATGGCTCACCTAATGGCAATGGATATCCATTATCCACTTACCTAGCGGGTTTTTACCCATTAGGGTGAGGGTATGGCAAAAATTCTAAACCCATGGGTATAGTGGATGCGAATATGATAACGCATAACCCACATCCGCATACCCACCTACCCGGCTATCCTAGAATATGACATGTGGGTCCTTGTTAATAATAAAATTTTCCAATAAAAATATCCCTAAAATGTTGTCTAACCTACCTTTTTGGCTACCTAATTATTTGCACTCAAATCAAAGCTGTATTAAACACTAAGGCTGCTCATAGTGGAGAGCAACATAGACTAGTGTCATGCAGATGTTACTAGTCTATGTTACTATCTTTATCTTTATAGTGGAGAAAATATGTGATGTCATGCATGACCTTTATGTTATAGACTCATTGTGTATTGGGGTGTGTGATATTACAGTAACATAATATGTTACCACAACACTCTTTTTCCTCATTTAATAGCATGTCATATCATCAAAATGCATTGGAGTGTGTGATGTTACTAGCTATGTTACTCCCACTATGAGTAGTCTAAATTGCTTCCCCTCCCGAGGCCCCCAAATTCCTCCTTTTCCTCTCCCATAACGCCATGTCATTTGAACCTTAATTGTACTGATTGTGTGATGTCGTGTGCTTGGTTTGCACTTTTGTTATGATTGAAATTTAAACTAAATATTAATATTTTATTATGCAACTTATATCGGGATGTAATGCTGTTATTTTCACATGCAACTTGTTTTGTGTCTGAGTGTTGGTTCTTTCAAATATGTGTACCATTTTGTTGAATGAATGATATATATATATATATATATATATATATATGCTTATATTTTACTTATATGTTGTGATATTATATTGTCTTGCTGTGTTGTTTTTGGGTGGGTATTACCCGCGGGTTTTATACCCGGGCAGGCATGGGTATGGTACAAAATATATACGCGGATGTGGGTGCGGGTGCGGATAGTGGGTAAGATTTTAGAACATGGATATGAGTTTGGTTAGGCTCTACCCGCGCCTAATAGGAACGGATGCCATCAATAGATGGCTCCGCTCCGCAGACCACGCTCCCGAAGCGGGAGGAGCGAGAGCACAAATTAGTGGAGTTACTTAAAACAAGCTCCGTGGGCTCACCTTGTTATTTGTTGAGCGGAGTGAAGGGGAGAGAAACCAAACAGGCACTTAGAAGAAGTAATGGCAGACAAAAATCGAAGAAACAGTGAAAGAATCTATTCAGGTGATATAGCATACTTCGATTCCAACAGGTGATGCTTAATCGTTTATGTCAACGACTCAATCTTGCGCCGGCTGAGATTGCGGGGAAGTTTAAGAGATTTGTATATGTGCTAAATGCACGAAATCACATGATCGGGTTGTTATGACCATGATTTCCAGGATCGTTACAGATCTGTTCAAATCCTACAATGATCTAGATAAATCGAATTGACCAGACTGATCGATTCAACTTGCTACCGCCAGCCACTTTTATTCATTAATTTCCATTTAGCCGTTTAAAGATATGTTGCAATAAATCAATGAGGGGACGTTTAATATTTGTATATGTGCTAAATGAGTGCGATCACATGATTATATTGTTTTCCCTAAAAAAAATTCCCTAAAAAACACATGATTATGTTGTTATGAACACGATTTGTAGGATCGTTACAGATTTTATAAATTTTACAATGATCAAGAGATATCGAACTGACAGGACAGATCGATTCAACTGGCTATGGCCAGCCTTTTATTCGTAATTCCATGTGGCCACTTAAAGAGATCAGCTCGCTATAAATCGATTGAGGGGAAGTTTAAGATTTATATATGTGCTAAATGCACACATTCACATATTGTGTTGTTATGATCACGATGTCTAGGATCGTTAGAGATTTGTTAAAATCATATCCAATGACCGAGAGGCATCCAATTGATCGGACATATCGCTTCAACTGGCTGTAGGCCACCATTCCTTAATTTCCATGTGGTTACTTAAAGATGTGTGCTGGCTATCTACTAATTCATTGGACACATATCAATTCAGCTGGCCATAGATCACGAGTACACATGATTTGGGTTTGAGCTTTAGACTAATTATAGTAGGGATTAACTTAGATTAATAATATGCTTATGATACTAGTACGTCAATATTACTGGAATGGCGCAATACGCCGACGGTCAGCGTCTCCGCCGACGGCCAAACGTTGGTACCATCGGCGTAGGCCACGGGCCAGGCAGCCCAAGAAATTGGCCATCGGCGTAAGATAGCTACGCCGACGGCAATGCCCTCGGCATAGCTATTTTCTATTTTACCACATTAATCTTAGAAAAATCATAACTAAATCATTTTAATTCACAAAAATATAAATAATATATCAAAATTTGCAGAAAAAAAAGATCTATCCATCTAAACCATCCAAAATTTAGAACTAATTAATTTAATTTGTTAGGATTTTTAGTTTAGGGATTTAGGGTTTTGATTCAGCTGGAAGTCGGGAAAATTTAAACTAGAGCCGCATCATAGTTTGCCCATGCTTTTTCTAAAAAATCATTTTTAGGTTCACAAGTAGAAGTTTTATCAGAGATCCATTAATAGTTCTGTAAAATTCAACCCTTAGCTAAGAAGGTTTATGCCCGCCATTTTGACCGTATTTTAAATTGAGCCTAACAGATTAAAAAAGAAAATCAAAAATATATAAAACCTTCGCATTGTGTCATGTTATGTGACCTAGTTATGAGGAAAAACAATAAACTTGGAATATTGCAAATATTGTAGAAACCCCTTCTCAGATATGACCTATCATGTACAAAGTTTTATGGCTTTCAAGCCAAATAAGCTAGGTCATGACCCAAATCATGCAATAGTTTGTTCAAATGACCCCATATTGTGCACATGTGTGCATATTGGGATGGCAAACAAAGTTCATATTGGGACTTTTCATTTTCTATGCATAAAAAAATCAATTTCTATTTTCTAAGTGTCAAGATTGGGTTTTTGTGTGAAGGAAGTACTGAAAATACATTACAAAATTATACCACCATAATTTTCAACAATAGTAGGACACATTTTACGTATATATCACCATTTTTGTGTGTGTATGAAGCTTTGCATTAACCTTTCACAAAAAAGACAAACTCTTGCCGATTCAGCAGGAAGCGAGGTAAATTTGAACTACAACTATATCATAGTTTGCCCATAATTTTTACAAAAAATCATTTTCAGGTTCACAAGTAGATGTTTTATCATAGATCTATAAATAGTTCTACAAAATTCAACCCCTAGCTAAGAAGGTTCATGCCCGCCGTTTCAACCGCATTTTAAATCGAGCATAAGAAGTTAAAAAAAAATCAAAAAAATGTATAGCCTTTACATTGTGTCATTTTATGTTACCTTGTTGTGAGGAAAAATAATAAACTTGGACTATTGCAAATATTGTAGAAACCCCTTCTCATAAATAACCTATCATGTACGAAGTTTCATGGCTTTCAAGCCACATGAGCTAGGTCATGACCCGAATCATAGAATAGTTTGCTCAAATGACCCCATATTGTGCACATGTGTGCATATTGGGATGGCAAACAAAGTTCATATTGGGAGTTTTCATTTTCTATGCATAAAAAATCAATTTCCATTTTTTAAGTGTCAAAATTGGGTTTTTTTGTGAAAGAAGTACTGAAAATACATTACAAAACTAGACCATCATAATTTTTAAAAATATGAGGACACATTTTATGTATACTAGCAAAAATGTCCGTGTGTTACATCGGGAAAAATTAACACTCAAAACGTTCTAACGAATCACATCATTACACTTGTCCTCGATATCACTGTCGAGAACCGTGTTTCTGGAGGAAATAAAAAACTAAGATATAATTTATGTACAGCAAGATGAACAAACATCATAGATAAGCAACATAAAGGCATGATATCTATACCTAATAAAAAATAAAACTACTATTGCAGCTATTCTGCCTTTTTTTGTATCAGGAGCTGATTTTTTATGTGCTTGTTTGACTTTTTGTTAAACAATTTCTATAAGGAACAAATCACTGCAAACCTATTTTTAGATATTACACTTCACAAATAATGAAAAAATAAAAATATTAGATAGCTTGGACCAGCATAAAAAATATTACAGCAAGAAGCGAAGTATCATTCCTATCTTGAGAATTGGGATTTCGGGCTTACTATTTCAACAACTACTACTTTGGAGTTTAGAGCATGGAAATCAAAAGATCAAGCCATATTTGTTTGGGGAATTTGGAGCAAGCCACAACATTGGTCCAATTCATCTATTCTAGCAGTGCACCACACATATGCTTCTTACCTCATCATTCATAGAAACAGATGAATTTCTAGATATCTGCATGATGTGGTGTTTCCTTATGATTTATAATTTGCCCACAATTAACTTGGAGACTGTAACACTACAGATTCAAACGTCTTCCACTGTTAACTCCATTAAAAATTGTTCAGTGACCAGTACAATTTTAATAAACATTTACCAAAATCTAACTCCAACACTTACGATGATACCAGCAATTTTTATAAAAAAAATTAACCGATCAAGCATAATTGCAATTTACCTCATCCATAGGAGCAGATGAACTGGCTTCCCTGTGGCCTGCCATCTTCTGTCCTGCTCCTTGTACTCCCTCACTTATCTGAAAGAAACAAACACAGCAAGATTCAGTGTTTGACAGGGTACATAAATAGAGAGGTGCCAAAAAACTTTGGCATGGAAAGAGTGAGAAAAACGATGTGAAACTATGAATTTGTACTAACAGATATGTAGATTAATCAATATGCAGTGAAGTTAGCCGTCAATCTGAATAAATTCATCAATCTGGATTGAAGTTAACTGTGGTGATTCTAACTGAACACCTATACTAACTGAATCTGCCATACTGCAATTCTGTTGCTACGTAGAACTAACTACAAACCTATGTAGAACCTATCTCAGCCCAGGATTAGAAATCTCCTGCCATCGTGCATAGCATTGTATCAATTTGAACTTTTGAAGTGAGAATTTGTAATAAACTAACTGAATCATGCATGTTTCCGCTGCTGCTTCTGCGGCGGCCACGGCGGCAACGTCGAGCTGGAGCAGATCTTTGGCGTGCCAATGTCCAGCTAAGGCGAAACTTCGGACGGCAGCGCGACATCACCACAATCATAGATTGATGCTAGCTGCTGCAAATTATGCGTAGCGGTCCTCGAACAACTTGTCGAAGAAGACGACAACAAAGTCTACCAAGTCCTCGTTGAGGTCTGCAGATATACCACTTCTTTTTTCTGTAAATGCTCCTTGTCCATCGGGTAAACCAACCAACCAGCCACACCGAAACCATCTACACGTCTCTCCTGAAAATCCAGCAAGGAAAATCCTCTTTTCTCTCAAGTCTTATCTACCAGTGAGCCTACTCTATCAAATCAATTGACTTGCCGTGCATAACCGATGCTTGGCAGTCCGTGCTCTTGGAGGCGAGGTCTTACCCTGACGGGGACGTGAGCCGTCGTTGCTGGAAGGTTAGAGAGCGTCAGACTGGCTTCCAAGGTCACTGCGGACTATACCCATGCCATGCGCGACCCGGCGTGAACCTAGACGTGGTGAACGATGACCAACACGGCAGCAGGACCATCGGCTTGGTGTAGGAGAGGCCCTCACAATTTGTAGCCTTGCACTCCACTCGGCTGGCCACGATAAGGAGAGCTGCCCAAAGAACAGCTGCGGCTGCTACTCTGCCCAAAAAGCAGAGCTGCGGCTCCTAAAGAACGGTGCCGAGGTCCGCGGCCAGCTGCAGCTGCAAGAGACGCATCAACACAACGCGCAAGTGAAGATATCGATCATGCGCGGGAGCTACTCTTGATGGAGCATCCCAGGTCGCTAAGATGTGCGTCCTCGGCGAGGCAAGGCGGTAGACCTTGAGCTTCCATCATCCTCTCTGTCCCCGCCGATCTGCCGCTCCTGCCATCTTCTCCCAGCCACGCCGTAGCACGCAGCTTCCAAACCCGCTCCACACGTCGTAGAAAGCATGCAGGTCCGAATAGCTTTTCTAGTCCATGCTTGCGCGTGCATCAAACGTGGTCTGACCGTGCGAGCTTTCACCTCGTTCCGCTTCACATCCACGCACTCAGCACCTCGGAGCTCAACTCTCCCGTGGACGCCGGGGCCGGGGGCACCAGGATTCTTTGGTGAGATCAACCGGCCTCCACCTTTAGCTGCTGTTGCGATCGATTGCGTCGGTGAAAAAACTCGCTTATGCACCGGTAACCAAGCACGGGAGTGGCCGGAGCTTCGACGCCTTCACAGGATTCGATCTGATGGGATTTCATAGGAGGCGGTCGATGAGATCGATCCGCGCCGCCGCCGCTATGTTTAGGGTTGGACTGTTGTGCAGCCGTGCAAAGCAATTTATGCAGGTGTACATCGGTTTGGTCAGGCCATGGCCCATGGACCTGACACGGAACCAGCCACAGACGGACGAATGAAAACGTTACTTCTTTAAACGACGGACGAAGCGGATTAACGACGTACGAACCAACCACGGAAACATTACATCCTTTATTATTAGGTATAGATATAGATATCAGCAATTATTTGTGTGTGTGAAGCTTTGCATTAACCTTCCACAAAAAAGACAAACTCTTGCCAATTCATCAGGAAGCGGGGTAAATTTGAACTACAGCTCCATCATGGCTTCCTCATGATTTTTTGAAAAAAATCACTTTTATATACACAACATATTATTTTATTAGAGATACACAAATAGTTTTGCAAAATTCGACTCCTTGCTAAGAAGGTTCATGCCCGCCGTTTATCAATGCGGTAAAGCGAGGGTTAACAGGATAAAGCGGGGGTAGGGTGCCACGGAAATGGTGTCCATGGTCGGACTGCCATTACAATTTGTAGATCCCATACTAAGATGAACAAACTACTCCGCTACGCCCCGCCCCATACTAGGGTAATTGTGGTTGCATGGGTTAATTGTTCCGAACACTACAAAGAAACACCAATGTTTTTCTTATGAAACCAAACTTGCCTCCAGCTCCGGGATGTTCATCCCCACCTTGTTTTCAAAATCTCATTTTGGAATCCATCAATGGAATAGCTTCCTATTCCAAGGTTTTCGAAGTCATTTTCAAACATCCCATTAGAGTGTTCCCAACCTAGAGTTTTTGCTCCACTACAAAGTTTTCCAAAGGTCATGATGCTAACCATCATGCCACTAAACTAGGGGATAATTAGGTGTCGAGAGGGCGTCATCCATGATGATGATAACAAATGACTTGTGGAGCCAAGTCGCCAATAATTGCTATCTAGAGGTAATAGCAATATAAAATCATGCAAGTTCATAAACATTCATAAAGCATGCAATAAGTAAAACTAGGATCAGATATGAATCAAGTTTAGATGGCTTGCCTTGGTCAGCTCGTCCCTGGTCTTCTCCTTGATATCCAAATACTTTCCCTTCCTCGATACTCTCGGTGTCGTTCGAATCTAGCGCCGATAAATAATAGCGACATAAGTATGCAAGCACAAACACGTCATACACATCACCACAGCAAACAAATCACACCAAGAAAGTATCAGAAACAAACAAACACCATACTTAACATTTTCAGGCATTTTCAATAACCACAACTATTTCTATGAATAAAGCAAAGATTTAGCTATTAACTAAACCCTAATGGAGCTCCAAACAACAAGCAGAAAATTCAATTGGTTGACAGCATGATACCAGCATACCAATAGAAAGGAATAATTTTTTTGAATCCAACAAAAGTGGATTCAACTCATTTAGAGTTATAAAACTTTTTCTATGAATCTTCTAGTGAAAACAGTGGCTATTTTGGAAATTAAAATCTCAGATATTCCCTATTTAATAGAAAAATCTAGAAACAGAGTACATGCAATTTAAACAAGTACATGATCACTAAAAATTGGAATCAATTCATTAACTATTATAAAACTCGAGTTATAAATTAACTAAGGCAGTTTAGAAACAGATTTGTTATTTTTTTTGCACACAAACGGTAGGTTAAAATGGAATCAAACCAGTGAATCATGCAAGATATTTTGATAAGCTTTCCATAGAATTTGGAATCATAAACTTATGATTTCTGTAAAGTTAGATTTTGAATTTAGAGTGAAAAGAGTACAGTTTTACAAGATTAAATCTGAGAAATTCTACAGGACACTAATTTGTGTGAGACCAGTTCCATGTGATAGATATTTAAATAAGAAACACATGGAAATTTGAATCATGCCAATTGCATGTGTAGATATTTTTATATGGAAATTAGAATTGTGCAGATCTAGCTAAATACTTTGACAGACTTCCTAAAAAAAACAGTCATGGGCCGCCACTAACGGATCCAGACCGATCAGAGCCGAGCCGGCCCAGTTGGGCTGCCCCAGATTATTGACTAAAGAAGAAGAAAAAAGAGCGAGGCTTTAAAAATCGTGCTACAGCATACTTGCACGAGCCTGGCTACTCGAGGCCGAGGGAGATGATCGGTGCTCACCGAGGTTTCGTCGGACGATGGCCGGGGTGGGCTTTGGAGCCTGCCTGGATGTGCGCCCAGCACGAGCAGGCTCGGAAGGATGTCGATGAGCTCATGGGCTCAGTCAAGCACGCTACAGATGGGCAGAGCATGGCGCTCGTTGGGCGGCTGCAGTGTCCGGATGAGATCAACGTCGAAGTCGACTTTTCCCCACTTTCCCGTAGTCCTGGAGAAAAACGAAAATAGGTTGAGAAACCGAAGCGAGATTTGAGGTCAGAGAAGGGAAAAAGGAAGGGTTGGAGCGGTCCGAGTTGGGCTCGCGACAGGCGGCCATCCGCGGCGACGCAAACGAGTCGCCCTCGTCGTGCTCCACCGGACGTCGTCGGGAACGGCAACTGCAGCACCTCCTGGCCAAAACGGAGAGGTGAATCAGGATCTACGTAGATAGATGGATGTAGAGAGACATATAGGGGTGACATGGAGGGACAGCAGCCCCGTCTACGACGAGTTGCAGACCGGGCGAGCTCCGGGTCGTTTTCCATGGACGGAGAAGGACGACAGGGCCTAAGAGGAGCTAGGGTTGAGCGAGGGGGGTCGGTTAGAAGAGGGGCGGGGTGTGTGTGAGTGTGGTATCACGCAAGGAGGCTGGGAGCCGGCTTAAGAAGATCAAGGTCGGCTCTGCCACGACGTGGCATTCGTGGACTGGCGGTAGGGCGCGGCGAGCGCGGCCAGAAGGAAAGGACGAGAGAGGGAGCTGCTGCGCCAGATATTTAATGGGAGTGGGGCGCGTGCGATGGCGAGAGGACGGGGCAAGAGGAGGTCGGTCGACTACGGAGGAGGATGCCGAACAGATGTCTGCCAGGTGTTCGACGAAACTCGCCTACCAGAGCATGGTCGAAAGAGGCCGAAAGGAACATAACAAAAGAGAGGGCATGCGTGCTATCGTTCAGAGACAGAGAGAAGTAGCTGGTGGCGCGGTGGCTCGGTCAAATGAGTAGGGTTCGAAAAAATGGCCATGCCATGGCGTGTCTTAAGGTAAAAGAGAGAGAGGACGTGCAGGCTAGCTTCTAGGTTTTTCAGAGGTGGCCAGAGGGTGTGGGAGGTGCATGACATAGTATTGGTTGAGAGAGGTCAGCAGCAATCTTTCAAGATTTGGTCCAACATGTGCATTCGGTCTTCTCCTCTCTTCTCCTCCAAGTGGGTACAACCAAAATCAATACTGTAGCCGTGCAGGTCGACCATGGGGAGTTTATGGCGTGGGAGGGGTCAGTATGATGGTTAGGTGATGATCCAATTTGATTTAGAGAGAATGAGTTTGAAACAAGATCACAAGGCATATGCATAGATGAATTTTGAATGTGATTCAAATATTTCCAAGCAAGAGGGTGTGTGTGGATGGATCACAGAGTGTGAGATGAGGGGGTAAAGAGCAACGCCAAATTGGGGGAAAAAATGGAATTGACTTGATCACAATCCCAAAGTATGCCCTCAATTTGGTGAAAGTTGATATGAACTATCTTTTAAAATTATCGGAAAAGACAAGAAATATTTTGATCTAAAATTGGTCTACACGCATTACTATGCATAGTAGATTTTTATCAAATTTTAAAGACAAATGAAAAGCAAGGAATGGCCTATGTACCATTGCAGACATTTTAGGAAAAAGGAAAATAGAATAAAGAAGATAATTTGATAAAAAATGATTTTTGAATGAAAATGATATGATAAACCATATCAGCTACATTTCCTATTTTTATTTTAGAAAAGAAATGAAAATATTTTGTTAAAACCTTGAAATAGCCTCATAGCCAAAATAGGGAATGAATAGGATTTTGAGGTTCTTAGAAAATTTGGAGGGAAACATGAGGCTTGAAAACTTGATTTATTGCCATAGGGAAATGCATACATGATTAGAGATGAACTTGGTGTTAAAATCCTACTAACAAGGTTCTAAGATTTGATCACGAATGCACACACAAGCTGTGATGCAACCTGTTCAAAAAGAGACATTGGACTGGAACTATTTTGAGAAGAGAACATATGAACTTAAGCGTGGAGTCTGATCTTGGTCAGATGGTAGAAGTGATTAACAAGGTAGAGGGTGAATAGGGAAACTTCAAGGTAGATCTTGTTATTTGGCTACTCACTCATACACATAGATCATATTTTGTTGTTAGTTGATTTGCACCCAAAAGTTGACCATAGCCAAGTGGGGGTTTTTGAGAGGAAACAGCCACAGTCACATTTATAAACCCTGGGTAACATTCCCATAATTTTCAGAGACAAGAATAATACCAGAGAGGTATTCTTCCCATTTCTCCTATCTTTGTAAAAAGGAAAAGTAGTTGGGAAAATACTTTTATAGAAGATACTGAAAAATGAAATGAATGCTCATAAAGAGGGAACCTCATTTCTAATTTTTGATAAACTTGAGGTTTGAAAATAAATACTCCTTCCATAAGGAATAGAGTTGTAGGGTTTTACAAAGAGGGAAACATCAAAATTAGGCTTTGTATAGAAAATATATTGAAAGCAATTTATAAGAACATCCCCACTAACCACCTTATAATTTGATGTGCTTTATATAGGTTAGGCCACAGGCCTACCTGTAGATCATAGCTACACACAAGGAACTCAATCAAAGTCAAACAGGTCACACCAAGTCAACCCATCACCCAGAGTCAAACCATTGGAAATAGGAGGGGTTGGTCCACAATCTTATACAACAAGCAACTTAAAAGCAACAATCACATATCATACAAGAAAATCATGCAAGATACTTGTGACGACCTCAAATTTGATACAAATTTGAAGTGCCCGTTATGTAATCCATCACAATCCCAGAATCTTTGTTGTGATTTACATAACGTAGTTGATACCACAGTTCCATAGACATTACAATGCGAGGGTTCAAATACAATGGTCATACTGACCAAGTCATATTACAACACAATATAGCAGCGGAAATAACGTCTTCGGGTCCATGCCTTCACCCTACAGGCAATGGCGACTCATGGAGATGAGCTTAGTTCTGGTACTCCTCTTCATACCCTTCCTCCTGGTATTCCTCCCCATAGTCTGGCCAAGTTGATAGCCAGGGACACAGCCATGAGTACATTGGATGCACTCGCAAACCATCTTATAAAGGAAATGATGAAGTAGATATGCAAGTTGGGTATAGTGGACTACGCACTAAGTTTATTTGCAAAAAGCTAGTTTTATTTCCCAAGAATGTTCATTGGTAGAAGAGAGGTTTAGTTCTCTAAGTTCCATCTAAAGAGGGACTTCAAGTGTGTCAACACCAATGTCAAGTC
Source organism: Dactylis glomerata (assembly GCA_007115705.1). NCBI lineage: Eukaryota > Viridiplantae > Streptophyta > Magnoliopsida > Poales > Poaceae > Dactylis > Dactylis glomerata. The sequence continues at coordinate 3,868,112 of QXEO01000964.1, read as the reverse complement.
AAGTCATTCACCAAGTTCACCATTGTCATTTTTAATCCTGACAAAAGTCAAGTACAGCTTGCCAACTGTCCATAACCGCGGACTCGGCTATTCGAATAGTTTGAAAACCTCTGCAGAGGGGTACACTTTACCCACAAGATTCGATACATCTGCCGGGAGAAATCCACGGATCGTCATACACAAGTATGCGGGGTTCAGATAATCAAACAAACTCTTTCACTTGCTCACCCTAGTATAGGATCCTTCCCTAGAGCCCGGGGTACGGAATCCCCGTTCCGGCGCCTCTAGTTCTGGCCATCCCGGAGTGCCGGGTTAGTGGAATCCACCTGGTTCAGAAGTAACCGCGCACGGTGTCCTCCCATAAAGGTTTGTTACAAGGCCTCCCATACTAAGGTAAACAAGCTACGGACTAAGCCCCTTCCCATATAGGGGTAATGTGGTCGTACGGTATGGTTGGCTCCCATAGTACATCACTCGTTGTCATTTAGAAATACATTTCATAGTTCTTAGTCAAGATTGATTTCTTTCATAAAAACAACTTCGTAGGAGCAATCTCCAATTCAAGTTTCAAGTTCAAGTCACCACTTTTCAAATGGGGTTCCTCCAGAGATAGCACCAACTTTTATTAGCGACTAAGCAACTACATTGAGTGATGATACCACTAAATAGAGTTGGATAAACTCAGCTTGATGCTCTTGCTAAACAAGACATCAATACACTTCTATCATTCTACTCTAGCAATTCAATCATGCAATTTACTTAAAACAAGTAGGATGCAATATTTAAAGCTAGGCATTGGGAGTATGAATCAAAAGATGGCTTGCCTTGGTTGGCAAAGTGTCCGAGGTATTCTTCTTCTTCTTGATAATAATCCCCTCCAATATCCTCCTCGGCAACACTAGCGTCTAATAACGAATAAACACAAAGCACACAATCACTACACAATGCTAACAACACACCAAGCACACATCTTTGTTTGCTAACAATAGCATTCATGTTGCATTTTATGGTGTTGGATTGTAAGTTTTTCTTCTAAGTTTTCTTCAAGTGTGCAAGTTAGATTCTCTACTAAGTGTCATATGTTGTTCACTTTCTAAGCATTGGTATTGGTTTAGGGGTTCTAATACTAGTTCAAGTGAGAAGGGTTTGATTACATGGATTGGGGTTGAGGGCAACAATTAGTTCTAAGTGTGCAATAGGAATCTATCATTTTATGTGACTAACTAGAGTTGGGTTAGGGTCTAATTGATAACACTAACAAGGTTTGGGTTGATTAAAGTTGACTAACAGTAAGGGGGGTCATTAGTGAGTTCACAAGTTAAATTTCATGATTTTAGGAGGCTTAAATAATTTTCTAGAAATCTTTTATGATTAACAAAGCTATGGTCACACTATTCATATCTAATTAAATTCCTAATTCAAATGGAATTCTAATCAATCCTACAGTGTAGAGTATTTTACCAGCTTTCCAACGCATATTTATTTGCTAGAAAAGGATTTGTAAAACTCTTGGAATTTAAATTTGAAAATAATATCTGAAAGTTATTTGAAATAATTCAAACGGGCGGGAAACTAAATAAAAAGGAAACAGACTGATTTCTAACGAGCTGGGCCGATTCTGAACAGAACCCGAACGGGCCGGCCCAGAAAACGTTTCGCACGGCGGGAGAAATAAAAACGGAACCTAACAGGGGGGTCCCACTGGTCAGATCTAATTAGAATCGCCGAACCGGTACGCTATCGCTGGATCAAGATCGAACGGCTCACAGCCATCGTCTCGACGGAGAGGGGCGGAGCTCACCTGCGAGCAGTGAATACGACGACGACGACGGCGGCGTGCATAGAGGAAGAAGATCTTGACGGCGAGGGGTGGAAACGACTGCGGCGTGACTCCTCCTCCGATTCCCAGCGGCGGCTTGCTCCCAGGTGGTCGAACGCGGCGGTGCTCTCCACGTCCAGTACCTCGCCGGCGGAGCTGGCGTCGTCGAGCTAGAGCAAGCGGGGCGAAACGAGCGTGTCTGGGAGGTAGCTGGGGACGGGGTGCGTTGGTTCGTTTGATCGGCGGGGCCTTTTATAGGCCGGAGCGTCGAGGACGAGGGTGTCCAGAAGCTCGCCGGAGCGGGGGCCCTGGGCGCGTGCGTTGAGCGACACTGGGCACGGCGGCCATGCTCGCGTGCTGGGGGGCTTTGGTCTCAGCTGCGGCGTGCTGTGGGTCGACGCTGGCGAGGGCAGGGTGGTCGGCGACGTGCAGAATGCTGGGAAGAAAAGAGGGGGGTCCGGGGTGCTGCCTTCTCTTCTCCTCCCTTTCTCACGGCTCGGGTCGGGGCTGGGGGCGCTGGGCTCGACCGCGGAGATGCCAAGGAGCATGGCTACAGGCGTGGAGCGAACCAGAACAGTGAAGCTCACAGTAGCTCGGATTTGCTCGATTTTCATCTGCAGGGTGTTCGACGAAATGCCCGCAAGAGTTTGAAATTTGAATTTTTGAAATTTTCCATTTTGGGTGATCAACATATTGGCCAAGGTTTCCAGTCATATTTTTGTTACAGAGAAAGGTGGAGTTTTTGCAGAAATTTATATTTGAAAATAGGGTATGGTCACTGTTTCAGATTCAAAGTTTGATTGAAGTTTGAGTGATGTTCTGGTTTGATTTTTGAGTAGCCACTTCTTGGTTGAGTGAGTATATGACTTGGTTAAGCTCAACTTACTGGCCAAACATGGAGGTGGGTTACAGATTTCTTAATCCAAGGGCTCAAAGTAGGGTAGTCAAACAGATTTCCTAGATCATCTTATTCTTCTCTTTTTCTTTAACATTTTTATTTCTGGTTTCTTTGATGCTTATAACTTGTCTCAATTGCTTCTGTGGGTTAACTTAGAATTAACTAACCAATGCACAATCAAAATAACACACATGAAATCATAGAATACCAACAATAGAGAAATACATGTATGCATGAAATAATGGATAAAAGTTTTATCTGGGTCCAAAATTTGGTACCTTATTTAATAAGAAGTGGATTACAATTTCTGAGTTGTTACAATCTTCCCCCCCTTAAAAAGAATCTCGTCCCCGAGATTCACTAATTAAGAACTGAAAAGATTGGGAAACTCTTTCTGTAGGTTATCTTCTCGCTCCCAAGTAGCTTCATCTTCGGTGTGATTACTCCACTGAACTTTCAGAAACTTGATGCTTCGGGTTCGAGTGGTTCGATATGCTTCCTCGAGGATACGGATAGGCATTTCACGATAGGTCAAATCCTGGTTGATGTCCACAGAGCGGTGATCAATGTTCTTGAAGATTTCGGGCTTCTCCGGAACTTCAAGACATTTCCGAAGTAAAGACACGTGAAAGACATCGTGTACTTCAGACAATTCCGGGGGCATTTCCAACTGATAAGACACTTCTCCTCTGCGGTCTAGTATCTTGAAGGGTCCAATATATCTTGGTGCAAGCTTTCCTTTTACTTGGAATCTTTGCATTCCCTTGAGGGGTGATACTCTGAGATAAACAAAATCTCCAATCTGGAAGGTCAGTTCTCTACGTCTCTTGTCGGCATAACTCTTCTGTCTCGACTGGGCTGCCTTGAGATAGTCACGAATCATGCGAACTTTCTCCTCGGCTTCTTGCAGAATGTCAGGTCCAAATATATGACTATCTCCGGTTTCAGACCAATTCAAAGGGGTACGACACTTTCTTCCATACAAAGCTTCAAACGGGGCCATTTGCAAGCTGGCTTGATAACTGTTGTTGTAGGAAAACTCCGCGAAAGGCAGGCAATCTTCCCACTTAGCTCCATAGGCTAGAACACAGGCTCTCAACATATCCTCAAGTATTTGATTTACTCTTTCAGTCTGTCCATCAGTCTGAGGGTGGTAAGCGGTGCTAAAGGCTAATTTGGTTCCCAAGGCTTGATGTAAGCTTTTCCAAAATCATGAGGTGAATTGGGTTCCTCGATCGGAAACTATGGTTTTAGGGACTCCATGCAAACTAACAATTCTGGATAGATATAGGTCCGCTAGCTGTCCCGAGTTATAAGTGGTCTTGACAGGAATAAAGTGGGCTACTTTGGTCAGTCTATCCACAATGACCCAGATAGAGTCATTTCCACGGCTAGACCTTGGAAATCCAGTGATGAAATCCATTCCAACAGATTCCCACTTCCATTCCGGAACTTGCAAAGGTTGCAGCAGTCCCGCAGGACGTTGATGTTCAGCCTTGACTCTTTGACAAATATCACACTTAGAGATGAACGATGCAATCTCACGCTTCATTCCATGCCACCAAAATTGTTCCTTCAAATCTTGATACATCTTAGTTCCACCTGGGTGAATGGAGTAAGGTGTCTCATGGGCTTCCTTCATAATAACTCCCTTCAATTCCGAGTCAGCAGGCACACAGATACGTCCTTTATACCAAAGAACTCCTTGATCATCTTCCTCAAATCCTGGCACCTTGCCGGAACTAATTCGGCGCTTAATTCCGTCGATACTCTTATTTCCCTTCTGGGCTTCTTTGATTTGGCTCATCAAGGTGGGTTGAAATTCAAGGTTGGCTAGGAATCCTCGACTGACTAGTTCCAGTCCAAACCTTTCAAACTCTTGGTGCAACATGGGCTGTTCCTCTTTGATTGCCATATTCAACGAGCACGGTTTTCTACTCAATGCATCGGCCACTACATTGGCCTTACCGGGGTGATAGTGAATTTCCAGATCATAATCCTTAATCAGCTCTATCCATCTTCTTTGCCTCATGTTCAACTCCTTCTGGGTGAAAATATACTTCAAACTCTTGTGGTCAGTGTAGATCTCACAACGGTTGCCCATCAGATAGTGCCTCCAGGTCTTCAGAGCTAGAACCACGGCTGCTAACTCTAGATCATGGGTTGGATAGTTTCCTTCATGAGGTCGAAGCTGTCGAGAGAGGTAGGCTATGACCTTGCCTTCTTGCATCAATACGCAACCAAGTCCAAGTTTGGAGGCGTCGCAATAGACATCAAAGTTTTTGGTGATATCGGGCATGGTTAGGACGGGGGCGGTCACTAATCGCTTCTTGAGCTCTTAAAAACTTTCTTCACACTTAGGGGTCCATTCAAACTTCTTGTCTTTCTTCAACAGTTGGGTCATTGGCCGGGCAATGCTTGAAAACCCTTCAACAAACTTGCGGTAATATCCCGCTAATCCGAGAAAACCTCGAACTTCAGTTTGAGTGGTAGGAGCTTCCCATTCCATGACTGATTTGATCTTCTTGGGGTCCACGGATATTCCTCCCGCTGATAATACATGGCCTAAGAATCCAACTTCCTTCAGCCAGAACTCACATTTACTGAACTTGGCATACAGCTGATGCTCTCTTAAGGTTTCTAAGATTAATTTCAAATGGGTGGCATGCTCTTCTTCGGATTTGGAGTAGATAAGAATGTCATCAATGAAGACAACAACAAACTTATCCAAGAATTCCATAAAAACCTTATTCATGAGGTTCATGAAATAAGCAGGGGTATTGGTTAATCCAAATGACATTACGGTGTACTCATACAATCCGTATCGGGTAGTGAAGGCTGTTTTGGGGATATCCGTTGCACGGATTTTCAATTGGTGGTATCCAGTTCTAAGATCTATCTTCGAGAAGACTCTAGCTCCAGTCAATTGATCAAACAAATCTTCAATCTTTGGGAGAGGATACTTGTTCTTGATGGTCACATCGTTTAGCTTGCGGTAATCAGTGCACAGTCGGCTAGAACCGTCACTTTTATCCACAAACAGAACGGGTGATCTCCAAGCAGAAGAACTTGGCTGAATCAATCCTTTACTCAAAAGGTCATCCAATTGCTTCTTCAATTCTACTAGTTCAGCTGGGTTCATACGATAGGGTCGTTGGGCTATAGATCCAGTTCCGGGGATGAGCTCAATGATAAACTTGATATCCCGATCCGGTGGCATTCCGGGTAGCTCATCGGGAAAAACATCCGGGTATTCACAGACGATGGGAACTTCCTTTATGGTTGGCCCTGAGATACTCTTATGACATCGGGTGGTTTGGGGTGGTGTTACGGATACATGCTTGACTATGATCCCAGTGCTACTCTTCATGGTGATGGTCTTCTTGGCACAATCTATTACTCCTTGATGGAAAGACATCCAGTTCATACCAAGAACTACTTCCAAACCTTTGGTTCCCAACACTATCAAATTGGCTAAGAAGGCTATTCTATGAATTTCTATGGGCACTGCCAAGCAGGTACAACTGGCTTTGGTTACTGACCCGGGAATTTGCACAGACATGACATCTTTCAAGGGTGTGGGTTGAAGTCCACTTTTATCAACGAATAATTGGGTAAAAAATGAGTGTGAAGCTCCAGAATCAAACAGAACTCTTGCAAGAACTAAGTTAACAGGGAACATACCAAGCACAACGTCGGTTGCTTCCTGAGCTTCTTCAACATTCATGTGATTCAGAAGGCCTCGAGAGTGAGGCTGGTTCCTTGGTGAATAGTTCTTGCCATTCCCCACACGACGCTGTTGCTGAGCAGGAGCAGTGGTCTTGGATGCATCATTCAGCTTCTTGGGGCATTCATTGGAGTAGTGCCCTTTGAGTCCGCACTCATAACAGGTAACACCAGACTTGTCACCAGGCTTGGGTAACACAGGGGCGTCATTTGGCCTTGGAGTATTGGTGTTGAAGTTGTTGCCACTAGGTCTTGGAGGTGCACGGTTGAAGTTGTTGCCGGGCGGACGGTTGGGATAGTTGGGACGTGGAGCAGGTGCAGATGGCCTCATAGGTCTAGGGGCGAAACCCATAGGTGCATTTCCCCTTGGCTTCTGCGAGTTGCTCGAGTTGCCTTGATACATCATACGGCGCTTGCGATTCTCTGCAGCTTGCTTGAGTTTGCCTTCCATCTGAATGGCAGAGTCAACCAATGACTCCAGGTCGGCAAAGTGAATGCTGACCAAGACGCATTGCATCTCATCATGAAGTCCATCCAGAAACCTTTCTTGCTTCTTTTCAGTGGTGTCGGTGTCATCGGGGGCATACCTAGACATGGTAAGGAACTTGTCACGGTAATCCACCACAGATAGGGAACCTTGCTTTAGATTTCTGAACTCATCTCTCATCCTTTTAACCAATCCCAAAGGAACATGGGCCTTGCTAAACTTGCTCTTGAACTCCTCCCAAGGCATCATATACCCTGGGGCTTGCATTGCACGGGTGCTATCCCACCAGGCTCTTGCGGCTCCCGCAAGGTAGTGGGTGGTGTACAAAACCTTCTCATTTTCACCAACTTCGGCGACTGCCAAATTGTTCTCCATAGTGCGAAGCCAGTCATCGGCATCTAAGGGCTCTTCAGACTTAGTGAACATAGGAGGGTTGATGTTTAGAAAATTCCTTAACTTGGATCGGTGATCACCATTGCCATTGTTTTCTCCTTCACCATTGCCATTGCCATTGCCATTGTTGTGGTTCATTGCCATCTGGGTTATCTGCTGAAGAGTGGCCAAGTTAGCTTGGCGCTCAGCTCGGGCTGCTTCCCGGTCTTCCATGATCATCCTTAGTAGTTCGGCCATTTCCGGGTTCGGGGGTGGGGGTGCTCGCAGCATCTGAAGATAAGGTGTGTAAGACAAGAGGGAAAAACTAATTTTGCTAAGATTTAAAGGTAACATGGATGATGCAATTTTTGTCTTACTAAGGCCTTAAGGGCCAAATTCATATTTCATTCAACACCCATCAAACATATCATACATACGAGTTCACACATTACAAATGGTTTACATCAAACCATTGCGACTCGTCTACTAGAGAGGGGGATACAACTCACACCTACACGAAGTGAAAATAAAGTGGAACTCATAACTAGATAACATGTGGATCTCTGTCCTACACAGCGGGCTCCTCGGGGTCTTCCTCCTCATCACTCACAATGAATCCGTTATGCCCACCATCTTCCGGATCATCAAGGTCCTCCATGAAGTCATCCTCATCACTAATGAGGGCATTATCCTCCTTGCGGAGATCAATGCCTTCCTCCTCACCAAGGTGATCCTCAAGACTCTCAATGTACTCAGTCAGCTCAGCCATATTGGCCTTCAACTCCTCAATGTCCTGATCCTTCTCATCGCGCTGGCGACGAAGGCTCTTGCGCTCCTTCGCAAGTATCCTGATAGTGCTCCTCGCCTGCACCAGTGCGAAGTGCTCAAGGTTGGCCTTGGTACGGGCACGATCGGCCTCCTGCTGAGTGGAGTACAGCAAGAAATCCATGTGATCAATGTAGGTACTCGGCTCATTCTGCCCGGGCATGTTTGCGGGACGTCCATCCGCATCACGCCGAGCAAAGTTCCTAAAGTGCTCTCCCTGAACCTCCTCAACATGCAGTCCGCACAAGCGGGCGTGCATCTCCTGCATCGCTCAGACCAAACCATCGGCCCAAGTGTTCTCCACAAGCTCGAACTTGATCCTTGGAGAACCCAAATTCCCCTTCTTGCCAAGGCAACTGGCTCGGATAAGCCACCGTAGCTCTCCATCTGGGTGCTCATTGAGCACGGCTCCCTTGAACTCCGGATACAAACGATCCAGGAACAAGGTCAGGGTGGTGAGGTCGCGCTCGAAACAAAGGCTGCCACCATGGCCCAACTGGTATTGCTCAACGAATACCGGGGCCATCACAAAATTTTAGATTAGATTAAGTTAGTGATCAACTCAAGTGTGCAAAATTTTAAGTAGGCAAAAACTGAAGTATGTATAAAACTTTGCAAACAGATAGGAAAGGCTTAAGCAAGTTTCAAACCATTTCTTATATCTTTGCTTTTATCAAGGTTTCATTTAACGCCCATTCTAACTAAGGTCTCCTATGGTTAGCCTAGGCTCTGATACCAACTTGTGACGACCTCAAATTTGATACAAATTTGAAGTGCCCGTTATGTAATCCATCACAATCCCAGAATCTTTGTTGTGATTTACATAACGTAGTTGATACCACAGTTCCATAGACATTACAATACGAGGGTTCAAATACAATGGTCATACTGACCAAGTCATATTACAACACAATATAGCAGCGGAAATAACGTCTTTGGGTCCATGCCTTCACCCTACAGGCAATGGCGACTCATGGAGACGAGCTTAGTTCTGGTACTCCTCTTCATACCCTTCCTCCTGGTATTCCTCCCCATAGTCTGGCCAAGTTGATAGCCAGGGACACAGCCATGAGTACATTGGATGCACTCGCAAACCATCTTATAAAGGAAATGATGAAGTAGATATGCAAGTTGGGTATAGTGGACTAAGCACTAAGTTTATTTGCAAAAAGCTAGTTTTATTTCCCAAGAATGTTCATTGGTAGAAGAGAGGTTTAGTTCTCTAAGTTCCATCTAAAGAGGGACTTCAAGTGTGTCAACACCAATGTCAAGTCAAGTCATTCACCAAGTTCACCATTGTCATTTTTAATCCTCACAAAAGTCAAGTAAAGCTTGCCAACTGTCCATAACCGCGGACTCGGCTATTCGAATAGTTTGAAAACCTCTGCAGAGGGGTACACTTTACCCACAAGATTCGATACATCTGCCGGGAGAAATCCACGGATCGTCATACACAAGTATGCGGGGTTCAGATAATCAAACAAACTCTTTCACTTGCTCACCCTAGTATAGGATCCTTCCCTAGAGCCCGGGGTACGGAATCCCCGTTCCGGCGCCTCTAGTTCTGGCCATCCCGGAGTGCCGGGTTAGTGGAATCCACCTGGTTCAGAAGTAACCGCGCACGGTGTCCTCCCATAAAGGTTTGTTACAAGGCCTCCCATACTAAGGTAAACAAGCTACGGACTAAGCCCCTTCCCATATAGGGGTAATGTGGTCGTACGGTATGGTTGGCTCCCATAGTACATCACTCGTTGTCATTTAGAAATACATTTCATAGTTCTTAGTCAAGATTGATTTCTTTCATAAAAACCACTTCGTAGGAGCAATCTCCAATTCAAGTTTCAAGTTCAAGTCACCACTTTTCAAATGGGGTTCCTCCAAAGATAGCACCAACTTTTATTAGCGACTAAGCAACTACATTGAGTGATGATACCACTAAATAGAGTTGGATAAACTCAGCTTGATGCTCTTGCTAAACAAGACATCAATACACTTCTATCATTCTACTCTAGCAATTCAATCATACAATTTACTTAAAACAAGTAGGATGCAATATTTAAAGCTAGGCATTGGGAGTATGAATCAAAAGATGGCTTGCCTTGGTTGGCAAAGTGCCCGGGGTATTCTTCTTCTTCTTGATAATAATCCCCTCCAATATCCTCCTCGGCAACACTAGCGTCTAATAATGAATAAACACAAAGCACACAATCACTACACAATGCTAACAACACACCAAGCACACATCTTTGTTTGCTAACAATAGCATTCATGTTGCATTTTATGGTGTTGGATTGTAAGTTTTTCTTCTAAGTTTTCTTCAAGTGTGCAAGTTAGATTCTCTACTAAGTGTCATATGTTGTTCACTTTCTAAGCATTAGTATTGGTTTAGGGGTTCTAATACTAGTTCAAGTGAGAAGGGTTTGATTACATGGATTGGGGTTGAGGGCAACAATTAGTTCTAAGTGTGCAATAGGAATCTATCATTTTATGTGACTAACTAGAGTTGGGTTAGGGTCTAATTGATAACACTAACAAGGTTTGGGTTGATTAAAGTTGACTAACAGTAAGGGGGGTCATTGGTGAGTTCACAAGTTAAATTTCATGATTTTAGGAGGCTTAAATAATTTTCTAGAAATCTTTTATGATTAACAAAGCTATGGTCACACTATTCATATCTAATTAAATTCCTAATTCAAATGGAATTCTAATCAATCCTACAGTGTAGAGTATTTTACTAGCTTTCCAACGCATATTTATTTGCTAGAAAAGGATTTGTAAAACTCTTGGAATTTAAATTTGAAAATAATATCTGAAAGTTATTTGAAATAATTCAAACGGGCGGGAAACTAAATAAAAAGGAAACGGACTGATTTCTAACGAGCTGGGCCGATTCTGAACAGAACCCGAATGGGCCGGCCCAGAAAACGTTTTGCACGGCGGGAGAAATAAAAACGGAACCTGACAGGGGGGGTCCCACTGGTCAGATCTAATTAGAATCGCCGAACCGGTACGCTATCGCTGGATCAAGATCGAACGGCTCACAGCCATCGTCTCGACGGAGAGGGGCGGAGCTCACCTACGAGCAGTGAAGACGACGACGGCGACGGCGGTGTGCGTAGAGGAAGAAGATCTTGACGGCGAGGGGTGGAAACGACTGCGGCGTGACTCCTCCTCCGATTCCCAGCGGCGGCTTGCTCCCAGGTGGTCGAACGCGGCGGCGCTCTCCACGTCCAGTACCTCGCCGGCGGAGCTGGCGTCGTCGAGCTAGAGCAAGCGGGGCAAAACGAGCGTGTGTGGGAGGTAGCTGGGGACGGGGTGCGTTGGTTCGTTTGATCGGCGGGGCCTTTTATAGGCCGGAGCGTCGAGGAAGAGGGTGTCCAGAAGCTCGCCGGAGCGGGGGCCCTGGGCGCGTGCGTTGAGCGACACTGGGCACGGCGGCCATGCTCGCGTGCTGGGGGGCTTTGGTCTCGGCTGCGGCGTGCTGTGGGTCGACGCTGGCGAGGGCAGGGTGGTCGGCGACGTGCAGAATGCTGGGAAGAAAAGAGGGGGGTCCGGGGTGCTGCCTTCTCTTCTCCTCCCTTTCTCACGGCTCGGGTCGGGGCTGGGGGCACTGGGCTCGACCGCGGAGATGCCAAGGAGCATGGCTACAGGCGTGGAGCGAACCAGAACAGTGAAGCTCACAGTAGCTCGGATTTGCTCGATTTTCATCTGCAGGGTGTTCGACGAAATGCCCGCAAGAGTTTGAAATTTGAATTTTTGAAATTTTCCACTTTGGGTGATCAACATATTGGCCAAGGTTTCCAGTCATATTTTTGTTACAGAGAAAGGTGGAGTTTTTGCAGAAATTTATATTTGAAAATAGGGTATGGTCACTGTTTCAGATTCAAAGTTTGATTGAAGTTTGAGTGATGTTCTGGTTTGATTTTTGAGTAGCCACTTCTTGGTTGAGTGAGTATATGACTTGGTTAAGCTCAACTTACTGGCCAAACATGGAGGTGGGTTACAGATTTCTTAATCCAAGGGCTCAAAGTAGGGTAGTCAAACAGATTTCCTAGATCATCTTATTCTTCTCTTTTTCTTTAACATTTTTATTTCTGGTTTCTTTGATGCTTATAACTTGTCTCAATTGCTTCTGTGGGTTAACTTAGAATTAACTAACCAATGCACAATCAAAATAACACACATGAAATCATAGAATACCAACAATAGAGAAATACATGTATGCATGAAATAATGGATAAAAGTTTTATCTGGGTCCAAAATTTGGTACCTTATTTAATAAGAAGTGGATTACAATTTGTGAGTTGTTACAATACTCCGGTAGATCTGATTAAGCACAAAAAGTTTTTGTTGGCCCTCATTTTTGCATTACCAAACTTTGTTCAAACAGGGTTACAAAAAGTGGGGTGTTACAAGTTTCTTCGCCAGCTTAGTTAGTGAGCGGACCTTCTTCTCGAGTTCCTCGGTGTCAGAATAGACTGGGATAATCGAGATTGATCTTTCACACAAGAGTAGCTCCATAACTAGGAGACTCTGGCCTGCAGTGGCTGGACCCGATGTTGGAGGAAGAACACAATCAGTTCGTACCATTCAGTTCCTTCTTTGCTTCAGCCTTTAACTGCAAGATTTGGGTTATCAGCGGCTTGATTTCTTTGGTTCAGCTTCAGAAGGGAGTGCATCCCATGATTTTAGCTTCTTCAGACTTTTCGACGCGTTGAATGGGGCTAGGCCGTATAATTCTGATTCAGCGGATTTCTGGTCCTTGATGTAGAACCATTTTTGATCTCCAATTCTACACTGATTCGGGCATCTTGAACTTCAAATATTGAGACTCCGAGCGCACAGCAACAATGGCACCGCCAAGATCGTGCACTTCTTCCTTCAATACATTGCAGCGCAGATGGAAGAGATGTTTCCGTAATTCCCAGTGAGGATCAACACCAAGGAAGTCCTCACACAATGTGATGAAGCAGGCGATATGGAGGACAGAATTAGGCGTGAGCTGATGTAGCTGCATGCCATAAACTAAAAGAAGCCGATGAAAAAATTCGTGGGCAGGAAGAGACAGACCATAGAGGAGGAAGGAGAGAAACATCACCTGGGACCCTTCGGTTGGGCGGGGGATGATCTCATCGCCAGGGAAGAAGACTTCCACAGATTTTGCAAGAAATCCATCCTTCTTCGCTTTTTTCAGATCCGCTTGAGTGATCTTGGATGCAGTCCACCCATCGGCTTGCTTCTTGACGAAATGCTTCGTCATTGGATTGCGCAGTGCAAGGCGCTTGAATTGCATGCGCGAGACAGTGCTAGCTTTGGCTATGGAGTGCCGGAGCACGAGAATGGTGCGAGGAAGAAGAAGCAGTGGCGGCGCAAGAGCGATGTGAGTTAAAAAGAAAAGGGAATAAGGGTTCCACCCTTAAGTACTATTGATATTGAAGCATCATGGGCTGCGACGTGGCACATGAAACGAAAGCGGCAGCCCACTAATGCGTAAATTTAGTGGCTATTAATGCATATTCCTCACATGGGTGGTCAGCATAAGGTCAAATCAACTATTTGCCGCGTCACATGTGGGAGTCAGGATGACATGCAGAAGACACGTCAGTGATACGTCCATTTTGCATCACTATTTTGTATCATAATTTACTGTTATTCATTGATATATTTCACATTTAGAGATGATACTTATGTTGTTTCCTCTGTTTTTACATGTTTGATGATCATTGGAGGATTTGCTGCCAGAGTCAGGATTTTGCTGGAAAAAGGACCGTCAAGACACCATGTTTCGGAAGATCAGGAAATTCCAGAAAAGTACCAGAAAATTATATTTCGCTAGAAGACTGAAGAAGCCAGAAGGAGGAGGCGAGAGGAGCCATAGGGTGGGCTCACCCACAGGGGGCGTGGGCCCACCCCTAGCCGCGCCGGCCTATGGTGAGGCCACCCTGGCCCACTACTGCCATTGCCCCTTCGCGTATATCATCGTCCCCGAAAACCAAAGTTAGGAGGGCTCAGAGATAGACACCGCCACCTCTGCGGGGCGGAAAACACCGAGAGAGAAAAGCTCTCCGGCAGGCAAAAATCTGTCAGGGAAATTCCTTCCCAGAGAGGGGAGATCATTGCCATCGTCATCATCATCGCACTGGACTTCATCAGGATCATCATCACCATCATCCTCATCACCAGTACCTTCATCTCCACCATCACCACGCCATCCCGCTGTAACATCTTGGGTTGAATCTTGTTAAATTCATAGGGGAAACTTTCCCGGTGTTGATTAGGTTAATGCTATTGAGTGGAACCATTGAATTAAGGTTTATGTTCAGATTGTTATTTACCATTATTTCACCTCTGATCATGATCCATATGATGTCTTGTGAGTAGTTCATTTAGTTCTTGAGGACATGGGAGAAGTCAAGATGTTAGTAGTGGAATTATGTTGAGTAATATTTAATGGTTTGATATTTATTTGTTGTGGTGCTATTTCACTAGTGGTGTCATGTGAACGTCGACTGCATGATACTTCACCATTTATGGGCCTAGTAAAATGCATTGTGTATTTGGCTACTAATTGTGGGGTTGCTGGAGTGACAGAAACCTAAATCTCCATTGGGAAACCATTGCACCAGGGATCATAGGATCTTAGAGTTTAAGGTTGTGGTTAAATTTATCTTAATTACTTTCTTGTAGTTGCAGATGCTTGCAAGGGGTATAATCACAAGTGTGTATTAATCCTAGTAAGGGTAGTGCGCTAGCACAGGTTCACCCCCATAACACTTATCAAACCAATAAAGATTATTTAGCGGTATGAAGCGAAAGCACTTGATAGAAACTCTCGTGTGTCCTCGAGAACGTTTGGTCATCATAAGTTACATAACCGACTTGTCCTTTGCTCTAGAAAGGATTGGGCCACTCGCTGCAATTGTTATTATTGTCTTTTATTTACTCATACTTTATTTACTTGCATTACCAAATACCCCTGAAAACCTGTTTGCTAGTATTTACAGTGAATCCTTGATCAAAACCACTTGTCAACACCTTCTGCTCCTCGTTGGGTTCAACACTTTATTTATCGAAAGTACTACGATACACCCCCTATACTTGTGGGTCATCAAGACTATTTTCTGGCGCCGTTGCCGGGGAGTGAAGCACTATTGAAGAGTGGAATTGGTAAAGGTAACCTCCGCTGTGAGTGCTGTTTTTATTTTTATTGCTGCCTTTTATTTTTATCTTATTTTACCATGGAGAACTCTCCATTTGGTTCCCTATTTGGGAACACTACTACCTCTACTAAGGTAGTAGATGAACCACCTCCTGCTCAATTAGATCCTTTTAAAATACCTATGAAAATTGTTGAATGTGTTATGAATAACTGCTATTCAGGAGATGGAACTGTCCATCTGGGTGATCATTTACTCTTTATACATGAATTATGCGAGTTGTTCAAGTGTGCAGGTATTTCATCAAGCCAGGTTAAGAGGAAGCTATTCTCTTGGTCACTGAAAGGCAGAGCTGGGGAGTGGTATCGGCTGCTAAAGGATGGTCCATCTATTGCTTGGGAGGAAATTGTACCTCTCTTTTATTCCAAATTTTATCCTCCAAGTGAAATTCATAATGATCGTAATCGAATATATAACTTTTGGCCTCATGATGGAGAGAGTATTGCCCAAGCGTGGGGGAGATTGAAGTTACTAATGCTCAAATGTCCCATTCATGAGCTCCCCAGTAATATTATTATTGATAACTTTTATGCGAGGCTTGCTCTTCATGACAAGGATTTATTGGATGCTTCCTGCTTCGGATCATTTACCCATATGAAAGGAGAAGCTAAATGGGATCTTCTTGACCGTATTCAAGAAAATGTTGAAGGATGGGTGACAAGGGTATAGATAATAGAGCCTGTTAGTTGAGTACCCCTGAGGCCCGTTAAGCTAGGGCCCAGTTGTAATGATAGTCGAATACGAGTTCTTACCGTATGTCGATATTTGTAATCTGTATCGGACCCTACCCGATCCTCAAGACCTGGCCACCTATATATAGGGGCTAGGAGGGGACGGTGGAGGGCAGATTGAAAGCAAGCCAGGTTGAACACCCAAGTTTACTTTCGATATACACTTATTTTGACTAACCTTTACCTTCGAGTTCATCCGACGCCCTATTCCCCCAATCCTAAGTCCTTCATCTAGGACATTTGTCGAGTTAACCCTCGTCAATTGGCGCCGACCGTGGGGAGCTGGGCGTTGGAATCATGAATTCGATAGCTTTTTCGCTTTTAGCCAACAGCAGTTCAACACTCGACGGAAGTCAAGAGATGGAGTTAACAATTGGAAGTTTAAGCATCTTTGTCGGGCCATCGGGTTCATCCCGCCTCTCGGATTTGACGAAACCAGATCCGTCAGCGAGCAAGCCCGAGACAGAGGTAATGTTGGAATCATCAGAAGGCTCTTCCAGCGAGGTAAACTCGCCGGTCAGCTTGGAAAAAGCACCAATCGCAGAAGGCGACAAAATTCGGGAAAATTTCGACTCAGAAGAAAGGGTATGTCAAACATACAACATCGCAAGGGACTTCGCCGTTGGAAGCAGTGGCGTCTCCAAAGTGCATCAACTATGCATCATTATCACCGAGGCAGAAGAAGAGAACAACAACGAAGGAAGTAAAAAGGTCGACAGGCAAGTCGACAAAATAAAAGAACACAACAAAAAGGATAAGGAGAAAGTCCACGTTTCGGCTGGCGAATGGAGAATGATCAAGTCAGCTATCAATCATGGTACAGAAGTACCCGAAGGATCGAGAAGAGAAGTTCTAATAGGATATCAGTATGCATTATACCAACATAGGAAGAAACTAAGGGAGGAAAGAGACACGGTCCTTCAAAACAATAATAGTATATCAAGGGAGGAATACTGGGATGACTATAGTGAGGATTCCGAGTACAGCAGAGAAAGGCGCGGAGATCCAAAACACAACAAGGGGGCAACAACACGCAGCAGAGAAGAAAGGTACTCGAGGAGCCCTACCCCACAGCTAGAAGAGGAGAAAGATGACTTCATGCAAGAAACGCCAAAAGCAGCGTTGATAGCAGCACAGGCGTATTTACTAACCACAAGGCCAGAACCCGGGGATCCACGAGAAGATATGCACCGAGCTGCGATACGAAGCCTCGGAATAGTAGAGAGCAAGATCTGGGAAAAAGGTCCAGACGCAAAGTCGACAAGCTACAAGGAAAAGCAAAAGGAAAAGCTCAGATACAACTTCGCAGATAACGAGTATAGTGAGTCATCAGAAGAGGAAAGGCGACAAAAGAGGAAGGAGGACGCAAGAAATATAATAGCACAGGCTCGAGTAAATAAATCACGCCACGCCTGGAGGGAAGATAATTATGAAGACGACGATAAAGAGATGGGCGCATTATGCTTTACCCGCAGGGTTCGCAAAACTCGGGTACCCAAAGAATTTAAATTACCACATGATCAACATAAATATGACAGGTCGCAAGAACCTACCCTGTGGTTATCGGACTATTTACAGGCAGTGCAGATATTAGGGGGAACAAAAGCGACTGCAATGCAAAGTTTGCAGCTACACCTCACCGGCGCAGCACGGTCGTGGTTGAATACCCTACCCAACGAATCCATTGGAAGTTGGGGAGAACTCGAAAGCCAATTCGCAAGAAATTTTCGTTCAACATACAAGCGCCCAGCATCACTGGAGGAAGTTAAGGCGTGTGTGCAAAGGAAAGGCAAAACTCTACGTTCTTATATACAACGATGGAGTGTAATCAAAAACTCAGCAGAGGACGTCTCCGACGAACGAGCAATAGACGCTTTTCGGCTGGACTTCGTCGCTCAGATCTCATGGAAGAAATAGGAAGAACAAGACATACAACAATAGCCGAGCTAACGGAAGATGCCAACAAATTTGCTGATGGAGAAGACGCATATAATAACAAAAGGGGACGTTCACCAGAAGTCGACATAGTAAGTAGACAAAGGAGACGACACCGCAGCAGGGATAACCAAGGAAGGCGAAATCAGGTAGCCGCGGGCTACGCAGCCAAAGAAGAGGAAGGACATGAAAACATGAGGTTTCAGGCAAAAGGAGTAGGAAAATCGAGATACTCCGGTCCTTCGGCCGAGGATATGTTATACGGACCTTGTCGAATCCACTACGCATATCTTGATGGGAAAAGAGTCTCCAATCACCAGATGAAGGATTGTAGAACGTTCCTAAGACTACAAAGCGCCATGAGCTCAAACCAAGTAGGATGGCAAGAAGAGAAGCACACAAGTCAAGGATATCAAATGCAAAGACTAGCAAGGCACCTAGAATCAAAAGTTTACATATCAGCTATGATTCAACCGGTGCCTAAGTCGAAGAAAGAACGAAAGAGCATATCCAGGCAAGTAAACCTAGCAATATCGTCACCACCAGCTACCACAGAGTACTTGCGGTGGTCAAATCAACCAATTAAGTTCAGTAGAGCAGACCACCCAAGGAAAGTTCCTAGGCCAGGCCACTCGCCTATGGTTTTAAAGGCACAAATAGGAGGGTACGACATCGGAAGAGTATTTATGGACGCAGGGAGTGGCATCAACCTGATATATGCTAGAACCCTAAAGGCAATGTGTATCTCACTGACGAGTTTGAAGCCAACAGACTGCTCCTTCCACGGAATAGTACCAGGAGCCGCAAACTACCCTTTGGGAAGAATAGAACTCGACGTCTGCTTTGGCAGTAGCAGCAACTACCGCAGAGAGAAGCTGGAATTTGAAGTTATGGACTGGCCGTCGCAATACCATGCAATCCTGGGGCGCCCAGCATTTGCAAAATTCATGGCAGTGCCTCATTACGCGTATCTCACGCTAAAAATCCCAGGACCCAAAGGAACAATTACAGTGCAAGGGAGCTTCGAAGTAGCCAACACATGTGACAAAGAATTCAACAGGATGGCGCAAACCTTCGGCATGATAGCAGAATATGAGAGGCTAAAAGGAGAAACAGATCATAATGTGCTACCCGACGTTGGACGATCCCTGCCAGATCAGGCTTTCGACACAACTCAGGACTCGAAGAAGATCCAGGTCCACCCTACAGATCCAAACAAGACGACATCAATTGCGGTGAACTTGGATCCCGCATAGGAAAGCGCGCTCGTCGAGTTCCTCCGTGAGCGCTGGGAAATCTTCGCCTGGTGTCCATCAGACATGCCAGGGGTTCCTAGAGAACTCGTCGAGCACGCATTAAATGTAGATCCCAAGGCAAAGCCAGTCAAACAACCGTTACGACGATTTGATGAACCTAAAAGAAAGGCGATAGCATCAGAATTGCACAGGCTGGAAAATGCCGGATTTATCAGAGAAATCAAAACTTCGAGCTGGTTATCGAACCCAGTTATCGTACCCAAGAAAAACACAGACGTACAAAGAGTATGTGTCGACTACACATCTCTCAATAAGCATTGTCCAAAGGATCCCTTCCCTCTACCCCGCATCGATCAGATAATTGATTCAACAGCGGGATGCGCGAGGCTTTCCTTTCTGGACGCGTATTCTGGTTACAATCAGATCAAATTAAAGAAGGAAGACGAAGAAAAGACGGCCTTCATCACACCGTACGGAGTGTTTTGCTACCAAGTAATGTCGTTCGGCCTAAAAAATGCAGGAGCAACTTATCAACGGATGATGCAAAACTGCCTCGGGAGCCAAATAGGACGCAACATTCAAGTCTACATTGATGATGCAGTCATCACCACAAGAGAGGAGAAATCTTTAATCAGCGACTTGGCAGAAACCTTCGACAACCTGAGCAGGTACAAGCTTAAGCTTAACCCGACAAAGTGTTCCTTCGGCGTATCGGCAGGACAACTTTTGGAGTTCCTGGTATCAGCACGAGGAATAGAGGCAAACCCTAAGAGGATTCAAGCAATTTTAACAATGGGAAAACCCACGAAACTACACGACGTACAGAAACTTGCAGGACGCGTCGCGGCATTAAGTCGTTTCGTTGCTCGATTGGGAGAAAAGGCGCTTCCTTTCTATGCACTTATGAAGAAATCAGATGATAAATTTGAATGGACAGAAGAAGCAAACACAGCTTTTGCACAGCTGAAAAAAGTGCTTTCCACGCTGCCAGTGCTGGTCGCACCAAAAGAAAAAGAACCACTGCTACTCTACATCGCCGCAACCCATCAGGTGATGAGCACAGTATTAGTAGTCAAAAGAAGTGAAGAAGGAAAAGCCCACGGCGTCCAGAGGCCGGTATATTTCATCAGTGAAGTATTATCTCTGACAAAACAGAGGTACCCGCATTATCAGAAACTTGCATATAGTGTTTTCACAACTGCACAAAAACTGCGATAGTACTTTGTGGTGCACCCAATTATAGTGGTCAATGAAGCACCACTATCGAACATATTGAACAATCCTTCAGCAACAGGATGTGTCTCTTTGTGGGGAATCGAATTATCTCCCATGGACATCACGTATGAAAAAAGGAAGGCAATCAAGTCGCAAATCTTGCGAGATTTCACAGCAGAATGGCTGGAGCTGCAGAGCACGGGACCGCCAGATTTATCGAGTGTCTGGACAATGTACTTTGACGGTTCTAAGAGAGTACAAGGCGCAGGCGCAGGAGTAATCTTAATATCGCCGCATGGCGACAAGCTGAAATACATCTTAAGGATGATTTTTCCGTAGGCTTCTAACAATGAAGCAGAATACGAGGCTCTGCTACATGGAATGAAGATGGCCAAAGCATGTGGAGCAACTCGACTAAAAATATTTGGGGATTCAAACCTTGTCGTCCAACAAGTTATGAACAGATGCGACACAATCAATGACAACATGATGGCCTACAAGAACTTATATCACTACCTCGAAGGAACATTTGATGGATGCGAAGTCTCGCACATCAGCAGAAACAGCAATGAAGAAGCCGACGCCTTAGCAAATATCGGGTCCCAGTGTTTACCCGTGCCATCGGGAGTATTCTGGGAGGAAATAGTGGAAAGGTCAATAAAAAGTGTCAAAACTTCGACTACTACAGCAGGCTTGGGGGCTACGCCGGAACCCGAGGAAGTCATGATGATAGAAAAAACCTGGATGCAGGCATATCTCGCATACATGATAAACAAACAATTACCAGAAGATGCAGTGGAAGCCAAGAGGATAACTCGACGATCGAAAGCGTTTGTCGTGTTGCAGGGGAAATTATACAAGAAGAGTATTACCGGCGTTTTGCAGCATTGTGTAACGCCTCAGGAAGGACAAGTAATACTAAAAGATATACATGGCGGAGTGTGCGACCATCATGCAAGCAGCAGGGCAATAGCGGCAAAAGCGTTCCGTGCAGGATTCTATTGGTTAACAGCCATCAAAGACGCGAAAGATATAGTCCAGAAGTGTGAAGCCTGTCAAAGATTCGCATCTCGGCCACATGCACCAGCAGCAGAGTTACAGCCAATACCATTGTCCTGGCCCTTTTCACAATGGGGCCTCGATATGGTGGGAAAGTTGCATAAATCCTGGCCAGGAGGACATGTTTACATGCTAGTGGCATTCGATAAATTTACCAAGTGGGTGGAAGCAGCCCCGGTAACAACTCAAGATTCGACAGCAGCGATCAACTTCATCAAGTCAATAGTGTTCCGTTTCGGCATACCATATAGCATCATCACGGATAATGGGACAAAGTTCACCTCGAAGGAATTCAAGAGTTACTGTGAAGGATTAGGAATCAAACTCAAATTTGCATATGTGGCACACCCGAAGACAAATGGGCAAGTCGAAAAAGCCAATGGCCTGATATGTAGTGGGATAAAAAAGAGGCTCTTAGCACCTCTCGAGAAAGCCAAGAGCGCTTGGGTAGATGAATTGCCCTCCGTTCTTTGGAGTCTAAGAACCACGCCCAACGCAGCAACTCAAGAAACTCCTTTCTTCCTGGTCCATGGCGCAGAAGCCGTGCTTCCAGTCGAAGTTACACATGAGGCTCCAAGAGTAACGGCATACGATGAAACAACATCAACAGAAGCATTGCAAGACGATGTCGATGCACTAGATGAAGCAAGAGATAAAGCATTAGAAAGAGCCACGCAGTATCAACAGAGCCTGCGAAACTACCATAGTAGTTGAGTTCGTCCACGATCCTTCGTGGTGGGAGATCTAGTTTTGCGACTCAGGCAAGACAGCCACGGCAAATTGGAGTCCCCTTGGGTGGGACCTTACATCGTCACAGAAGTGATACCAGGAGGAGCATATCGACTACAAGACAAGAAGACAGGGAAAGACGAGGGCAACCCGTGGAATGCGGAGCAGCTACGACGTTTTTACGCGTAGAGTAAATCTAGTGCTATCAGTAAAATTCAAGTTAAACCTTCTGAACCTAGAACATGAGGCCATAGGCCGGGTTCCTTGGGTTGAACTCGATGAAATTGTATAAAATATTTTTACTTCTCCACTCGGGGGCTTAAAACCCTCGGGTCGTACGAAAGAAACTTTTATCATGACATGGAGATCTTTTTTCACTCTAAGGTTGTGCAGACAACCCGATATCCTTCAAAGCAATTGGTTCACAAAGAACCCGATATATATAAAGCATACCTCAAAACAATGATTTGTTTTCATGGTACTAATAAAAGCGTCAAAGCAAAGTACGAATATTCATTACATATAGCACGGCAGCAAGGACATTATGAAAAGAAATTACATATAAAGAAGATCCTAATGAAAGTGGACTTCAGCTTCATACTCCTTTTGGCACTGAGTGCCGTCATAGATCTTCACGTCGAACTTTGACGTGCCGATATGGAAGTCGAAGGTCATGAAGAAGCCTTGATGGATGTCGTGGTCTTCTGCAAACTGTGACCAGCCACCCTTAAAGTACTGCTCGCTGTTGCCATCATACGAAACCTCCACTTCGTATGGAGTCCCACTGCCAGATTGTTCACGGAGAACCGCTTCACGCAGTTCTCGCCCATCCATGAACTTGGTGAAATTCAGCGACAGACGCTGAATCTCGCGGCACTGCGCCATGGCAATGCAGAAGAAAGAGAAGATTCTGGGAGGAGCAGCAGGAGCAGTGGGAGCAGCAGGAGGAGGAGCACTTGGACCTGGGGCAGCGCCAGTAACCTTGGGTTTGTTTTTGCTACCAGGTGGGCGGCCGGGACGACGCTTCACCGGAGCGGCCGATGATGGTCCCGCAGCGGCCGGAGTTGTGATGTTCTTGCTTCCACGAGGGCGGCCCCGACCTCGCGGTGCCACCGGAGAGCCAAGGCTCAAACAAGAACCATCTGCGTCAGCCATGTGGACAAGGGAGAAGGCTAGAAACCCTAGATGAAGAGAGAAGATGATGCGACAGAGGAGGAATCTGATTAGGGTTTTTTACTCTTGCCAAAAGTTGCTTTATTTATAAGTGTTGACAACCATTTTTGGCTTACAAAGAAGATACCTTAAGATGGCCTCAAATGAGAAAATAATAGTTGAGAAAGTTGTGCGTCTCGTCGAAACAAGCAACTTTGGTTTTTGGATCATCTCAATCCGAGGTCACATGCAATTTCTAGGGTCAAACCAAAAAAGCTGGAACAGAGGCTAGCTAGTACAAGTACTAGCGAATTTCTGTAATTTCGTAGCCTAAAGCCGAGGCTGACTAGTACAAGTACTAGTCGCGCTCTGTATATGCCGAAATCAGATAAAATTCAGAAATCGATGGAAAAGACCCTTCAGACTATCTCGGATGGAAAAGTGGCCAACATGAAAGTTCTTCGTTTTTCCGAGGCGAACAACTTTGTAGTTTACGGGATTTCGATCCGAGGTCGTTTACTACCTCAAAACAGACCCGAAATATACAGACAAGTTTTTGACCGAACAGTTTTGGAAAGTTTGGACCCACCCATCCAAATTCGACCCAAACTAGGGTTTTGGACGTGAATCCAGCCCTCTTTCTTGCACGGGAAGTCCAGCCGCTCCATATATACATGAGGGGTGACGGCCGATTGAAAAACAACACACAATCGCAAAAACCAATCTACAAACCTCTATTTTTCCTCTCGCCCTTGTTTTCTGCTCATCGTTCGTCGGTGTTCTTCGTGTTGGAGAGCTTCGATCTGCGAAGTCCTAGGGGCGGGCGAACCGACCTAGGGCAGCCCATCACCGCCGTGCGCCCAGACGGGGTCTCTCCCGGGCGTGTGGGGTTTCGGGTCTTCAAAAGAGCTCGCCGGATTGTCCTGCGTATCGCGCTTCCGGCTAGCCTCCTCCGGCGACGTGTCCTGCGTATCGCGCTCGACGTCAGAGGTACACGGTGACGTGTTCGTGTGCGAACACACTTTTTGGCGACTCCGCTGGGGACGATCATCATGTCGAGCGGTATACCCCAGCCTGCTAAAGTTAGCACCGAAAACATCATCAAGCCTAGTTTTGATGATCTTTCGGTGGATCAACGCGAATCCTACGAGGCGCTGAAGAAGCAGTGTCTAGAGCAACTTGAGGCGCTAGAGCTGAAGCAAAAGGAGGAGTTCGAAGCTTTGAAGAAGAGGCAAGAGGAGGAAGATAGGGAGATGTTCCTTGCAAGCTTCAAGAAGGACCGCCATGGGGCTGTCACCTCGCTTGGAGACATCCAACTTCCACCAATGCTCGGCGATCCAGCCGAGCCCTCTGTAAGTACTAGCGTATTTTCTAGTGATCAATTGGCTGCAATTAATCATTATGCTACTGAATCAAGTCGTCAAGCCTATGATGCTATGATAGAATACATAAAAGCTAGTAATAATAAGCCTCATGATACTTTTGGTAATGTTAGTGCTAATGCTGTTGTTGAAAACCCTAGCCATACATTACCTAGCACATCGGTGTTTCCTCAGGGCATGCCGATGAATCCTTACATTAGCCAAGATAGTCAGATTGTAACCGCGCCAACATACCATACTCCTATTAGAAGTGTGCCTTATTTGGCAATTCCGCCGAACCAGGCCACACGTCCTGCAGCCACAGTCACGGCGCCGAATTTTAATTCGGTACCAGCAGCGCGAGTAAACTCCACGGCTAATAATTCTGTTGTTCCTGCACAAGTACCACAAACAAATTCGTCTGCCATAGACGAAAACATGGCCACACTTAGGTCAGAATTGCAGAAGATGTTCTATGATAACTTCGGAATTGAGCCGAAGCCTGTAAGCCAGATGTATCAAAAGCCTTATCCAGAATATTTTGATTCTTTACCATACCCCCAGGGTTACAAAGTGCCTGATTTTGCTAAATTTAATGGGGTAGATAGCAAAACAACTTGGGAACATGTTAGTCAATATTTAGCACAGTTAGGAGAAGCTGGCAATAGTGATCCTTTAAAAGTGCGTTTGTTTCCCTTGTCTTTAACTGGTACTGCTTTTTCATGGTTTTCTGCTTTACCTTATGGTTCTATTAATACTTGGTATCACCTAGAAAAGAAATTCCATGAGCATTTTTATAGCGGTGATAATGAGCTTAAGTTGTCACATCTTACATCGGTTAAACAAAAGCATGATGAGTCAGTTACTGATTATGTCAAAAGATTTAGAGATACTAAGAACCGATGTTACAGTTTAGTAATTACTGAAAGAGACATGGCAGACTTAGTGCTCAATGGTTTAAGAACTTACATTAAAGAAAAAAATGAAGGTTATGAGTTCTTAAATGTTAGTCAAGTTTTGCAAAGGGCTCTGGCCCAAGAAAGCCGAGGCAAAGAAACAAAAGATATGCATAGGTCAAAGTCTGATCGTCCTCGCATAAATACTGTTGGATATAATAGTGAAAATTCGGACGATGAGGCTGATATTTATGCTGCAGAATTTGTTTGGCCCTCAAAGGCCAAACCTTATATTTGTGATGCTCTTAAGCCGATTCGCAAGAATCGTGAAGATGAGATGACATTCAGTTTTGATGTAGCCAAATGTGATAGGATATTTGATGCTATGTTAAAAGATAAATACATTCGTTTGTCTCGTACTATACCGCCGTTTGAGGAGTTAAAACGGCGCGCTTATTGCAAATATCATAATTCATTTTCTCATGCTACTAATGATTGCAACGTTTTTCGGCGACAGATACAATCGGCTATCAATGATGGACGATTGAGCTTTGCTGATATGCAAATTGACAAGCAGCCATTCCCAATGAATACTTTGGAGCTGCATGGAAAGAAAGTCCTAATTCGGCCAGAGACGGCCGGATCTGCTAATAAAGATAATGTTGTTGTTGGTGAACCCAGGAACAACAAGGAAAATAACAAGGTCTTGGGAAGGGAGATTGTTCTTGGAAAGCAACCTGATGGCAAGGAGACGTTGAAGATCACTATAAAAAATCCTGCACCCGGGGGGCAACCAAAAGAACAAGGTGATGTGCGTGCCAAGTTCATCAAGCCCAAGAGTCCAGAAGTTGGCAAGTGGAAGACCAATGAGGTCAAGGTGCAGCGCAAGCAGATCAAGCCAACTTTTGATATGTTAATGTCTAAGTATGCAAACCAAGCGACCGGTTCTAACTCAAACCGGTCATCTCATGTGAAACGTCCATGGTCACCTCCAAGAGAGAGATATCCAAGACACTCAAGGCCGTATGGTCAGTGGGTGCCAGGGCCATGGATGGCGCCGCCACCATATGCACCGTATTACTACAATGGAGGATGGATGCAGCCCCCAATGGCGCCATATGCTTTTCATCCAGGATGGGCAGCACCTAGGAAATCTGTGCATGACAGGATCACTCGACCTGTTCGAGACCGTTTTAGTTATAATACTAATCGGTCACATCCAAAATCTTCAGAGGGTGCTGAGAAGGAGCGACGTCCTATGTCGCCATGTGCTGAAACGTCAGAGTCTGGCAAGCAACAAGGGAAGAATCCTAATGTCAGCTCAATCATAGTGGGCACACAAGCGTTGAAACTCAAAGAGCCGGTTGATATTGATAAACCGGCTAGTTCTGATAAGGCTATACTGACTATTCAGCCAAGATCCTCGGCTAATGATCACGAAGCTAGCACAAGCAAAGCCAAGCCGAGGGATCCTAAATATACTCAGCCTAAGTGGTGTCCTCTTGGATTGACAAAAACCAAGAAAAGGAGGCTGCAGCACATGAGGAATCAAGAGAAGGTAGAGAATGAAGCTCGCCCAGTGCCTTCTAAGAAGTGGGTACGTAAGCAAGTGGAAGATACCACAGTTCCCATGATAATCACAACAGTTCTGACACCATCTCAGGAGGGGAGCACGAGCATTGTTACTACACCACCTCCTACACCTCCTTCAACTGATGAAATTCTAAAGCAAACTCCCGCACCGGAAGATGATGAGGAAT
The DNA here is from genome assembly GCA_007115705.1 of Dactylis glomerata. Lineage (NCBI taxonomy): Eukaryota > Viridiplantae > Streptophyta > Magnoliopsida > Poales > Poaceae > Dactylis > Dactylis glomerata. The sequence goes on along the minus strand of QXEO01000964.1, from coordinate 3,840,674 downwards.
TGGTGGACTATGAAAGCTCGCCAACTAGGGAAGGTATGGATATGAATATGGTTTATTATTTACCCTCTGAATTTCGTGCCATAGATGAAGAAGGGGAGGTAGCACAGCTGGACTTTGGGCCCAAGAATGTCGTCTTTGAGAAGCCAAAAGAACCGGTGAAACACTTGAAACCACTATATGTCAAGGGACACATTAATGGGTCGCCGGTTGCTAGAATGCTTGTTGATGGTGGCGCTATGGTGAATCTTATGCCATATTCGGTTTTCAAGAAGTTGGGGCTTGATGAGAATGATTTAATGAAGACCAACATGGTGCTTAATGGGTTTGAAGGTAAAGAAAAAACTGAGGCCAAAGGTGTCATGAGTGTAGAGCTCGCCGTGGGAAGCAAATCTTTGGCCACCGCCTTCTTTATTGCTGAGGTGCAAGGTAATTACAATGTCATATTAGGCCGCGATTGGCTCCATGCAAACCAATGTGTGCCATCTACTTTGCATCAGTTCTTGATACAGTGGGTTGATGATGAAGTTGAGGTAGTCCATGCTGATAATTCATCGTGCATTGCTTTGGCTGATTCACCGGTGGATTGGCAACATCCTAATGCTACTTGTTTGACGGGGCGTGATCTTTCAGATTTTGATTTTCTTAGTGCCACAAAGAATGGTTTTGTGCCTGTATCTTTAAAGCTGATTTATAGTAATCGGCTCCCAAACATGTGATTTAAATGGATCCCAACGAAGAGTGGTTGCAGAAGAGGCTTGTGGAATATCGGTCTAGTGGGAACGATATGTATGAGTCAATTGAAGAATTAGATGATATGGATAAGTTGGGACAAGGTTTTACATCGGCTGATCCATTGGAAGAGGTAGATATAGGAGATGGTTTAATTCCTAGGCCGACGTTTGTAAACAAAAATCTGAAAGCCGATTATAAGGATATGTTAATCGGGCTATTAAAAGAATATGTTGATTGCTTTGCATGGGAGTATCATGAGATGCCTGGTTTGAGCCGGGATTTAGTTGAGCATCGATTGCCTATCAAGGCCAGTTTTAGACCTTATAAACAACCGGCCCGGAAATTCAATCCTAAAATGTATGACCGGATCAAGGAGGAGATCGGTCGTTTGCTTAAAGCTAATTTTATTAAACCTTGCAGGTATGCAGATTGGATTTCTAATATTGTACCTGTGGAGAAAAAAGGATCAAGCAAGTTGAGGGTGTGTATTGATTTCAGGGATCTAAATAGAGCTACACCCAAAGATGAGTATCCTATGCCAATAGCCGATATGCTTATTAATGATGCCTCTGGTAATAAAGTTATTAGTTTTCTTGATGGCAATGCGGGGTATAACCAAATTTTTATGGCCGAAGAGGATGCATTCAAAACAGCCTTTCGGTGCCCTGGCTTTGTTGGTTTATTTGAGTGGACGGTAATGACCTTTGGGTTGAAAAACGCTGGTGCCACATATCAGTGGGCTATGAATTTAATATTTCATGATTTGCTTGGGGTCATACTTGAAGTCTATATTGATGATATTGTTGTCAAATTGGATGCTAATAAATCTCATTTAGCCGATTTGCGCTTAGCTTTTGAGAGGATGAGGAAGTATGGGCTCAAGATGAATCCTTTGAAGTGTGCTTTTGGTGTATCGGCTGAGAAATTCTTGGGTTTTATTATACATCAACATGGCATAGAGATTGATCCACAGAAGATAGAGGTTATCCAGAAAATAGAAGCACCGAAATGCAAGAAAGATATGCAGAAATTCCTTGGCAAGGTTAATTATCTGAGGCGATTCATAGTAAATTTGTCAGGGAAGGTTGATGCATTTACTCCTATTCTTCGGTTAAAGAATGATGATGATTTTACCTGGGGGGCAAAACAGCAAGAGGCATTCGAAAATATCAAGCTTTGTTTGTCTACTCCGCCGGTATTGAAGGCGCCCAAACATGGAGAGATTTTTAGGCTCTATATCGCTGCGGAGGAAGGTGTTATTGGTGCTGTTTTGACTCAAGAGACCGAAGGAAAGGAATATGTCATAACTTATTTGAGTCGGCGTTTACTGGATGCCGAGACAAGGTGAAAACAAAGATTGGAGAAGGCCTATTGTTGAATATTTGCAGGATCCTAGCAGGAGGACGGATAGGGCTGTTCGGCGGATTGCTTTCAAATATGTTTTGATAGATGATAATCTTTATCGCCGAACAGTTGATGGTATTCTCTTGAAGTGTTTGGATGAAGACCAAGCAAGGGTCGCTATGGGGGAGGTACATGAAGGTATCTGTGGTACTCATCAGTCGGCGCACAAGATGAAGTGGTTACTACGACGTGCAGGTTTTTATTGGCCGACGATGATAAATGATTGCTTCAGATATTATAAAGGATGCGAGGCTTGTCAAAAGTTTGGTGATATTCAGTTGGCTCCTGCTGCTATGTTGAATCCTATTATCAAGCCGTGGCCATTTAGAGGTTGGGGATTGGATTTCATTGGCATGATTCATCCTTCTTCTTCGAAAGGGCATCGGTTCGTGTTGGTAGCCACTGATTATTTTACCAAATGGTCTGAAGCAATACCTCTCAGGAATATGACCCATAAGGAGGTCATCCAATTCATAACTGAGCACATTATACATAGATTCGATGTTCCTCAAACTTTGACCACAGATCAGGGTTCATCATTTATGGCAAAGGAAGTAAAAGAATTCGCCGAATCATATAAGATAAAGATGCTCAATTCATATCCATATTATGCTCAAGCTAATGGACAAGCTGAATCTAGCAATAAAACTTTGATCAAGCTCATCAAGAAGAAGATTGAAGATCATCCAAGGAGATGGCATGAAGTGTTGTCTGAAGCTTTGTGGGCGCATAGAATTTCAAGGCATGGTGCAACAAAAGTAACTCCATATGAGCTCGTGTATGGGCAAGAAGCCGTTTTACCAGTAGAGGTGAATCTGGCTGCTTTGAGGTTCGTGAAGCAAAATGATTTATCGGCGGTGGATTGTCATAACTTAATGATGGATAACATTGATGAAGTCGCCGATAAACGTCTAATTGCTCTAAGAGACATAGAGAAGGAGAAATTGCGGGTAGCAAGAGCATATAACAAAAAGGTAAAATTGAAGAGCTTCCAGGTTGGTGACCTAGTGTGGAAGGTAATCCTACCAGTTGGTTCAAAAGACAGAAAATTTGGCAAATGGTCTCCGAGCTGGGAGGGTCCTTTCAAGGTCATGAGAGTAATTCCTGGAAATTCATATTTGGTTGAATCTATGGAGGGAAATTTATTACCTCGAGCTCTCAATGGAAGATATCTAAAGAAGTTTTACCCGAGCGTGTGGCAAGAAGCTTAAACACACATATGGCCGATATACAATTATCGCCCTTAGCATACATGGCCGATATAGAGTTATCGCCCTAAGAACAAATGGCCGATGGAGTGTTGACATCGTCCTTAGACAAAATGTGGTGCAAGTTATATTTCGGCACACAAGTATTGCCGAAAAACAGGGGGGCATGTGTTGACAACCGTTTTTGGCTTACAAAGAAGATACCTTAAGATGGCCTCAAATGAGAAAATAATAGTTGAGAAAGTTGTGCGTCTCGTCGAAACAAGCAACTTTGGTTTTTGGATCATCTCAATCCGAGGTCACATGCAATTTCTAGGGTCAAACCAAAAAAGCTGGAACAGAGGCTAGCTAGTACAAGTACTAGCGAATTTCTGTAATTTCGTAGCCTAAAGCCGAGGCTGACTAGTACAAGTACTAGTCGCGCTCTGTATATACCGAAATTAGATAAAATTCAGAAATCGATGGAAAAGACCCTTCAGACTATCTCGGATGGAAAAGTGGCCAACATGAAAGTTCTTCGTTTTTTTGAGACGAACAACTTTCTAGTTTACGAGATTTCGATCCGAGGTAGTTTACTGCCTCAAAACAGACCCGGAATATACAGACAAGTTTTTGACCGAACAGTTTTGGCAAGTTCGGACCCACCCATCCAAATTCGACCCAAACTAGGGTTTTGGACGTGAATCCAGCCCTCTTTGTTGGACGGGAAGTCCAGCCGCTCCATATATACATGAGGGGTGACGGCCGATTGAAAAACAACACACAATCGCAAAAACCAATCTACAAACCTCTATTTTTCCTCTCGCCCTTGTTTTCTGCTCATCGTTCATCGGTGTTCTTCGTGTTGGAGAGCTTCGATCTGCGAAGTCCTAGGGGCGGGCAAACCGACCTAGGGCAGCCCATCACCGCCATGCGCCCAGACGAGGTCTCTCCCGGGCGTGTGGGGTTTCGGGTCTTCAAAAGAGCTCGCCGGATTGTCTTGCGTATCGCGCTTCCGGCTAGCCTCCTCCGGTGACGTGTCCTGCGTATCGCGCTCAACGTCGGAGGTACACGGTGACGTGTTTGTGTGCGAACAATAAGCACGTATTATCGGGCCCCCGTGATAAGCGAGGCCCATAAATGTATTTTACAAAGGAGTTAAATTCTGCACATAGCAGATGATAAATACCAAGGAGAAAAAAATAAGAAGGGAAGAGTATGGTTGCACGATATGAAAAAACCTCGCCTTGGGCTCGGGGGCTTATGAACAGGAGAAGTTAAAAGAAAGAAGACGAAGTGAATTTTGAGCCTATGCTTAACTACAAGTATTCAAACATAGCCTCGGGGGCTACTCCCATCGGGAGCGCTGAGCGCGCACCCGATAGAGGATGAGATAGTCAGTATCGAAGATAAGGAAAGTATATCATACAAACTTCGACTATATAGTCGACAAAATGCAAAGAAGTCACTCCCATCGGGAGGGAATTGGAAGAAATTAATTTAAAGTTCGAATTTCTTTGATTTTATCAGTCGAAAGCTTGGCTGCGATATAAGATTCTCGAGTTGCGTTATCGCAACGAAACTCGAATGCCGTGATTTATCACGAAGGTAAGACCCCGGGATCCGTCCTGTGTGGCCTGGTATACGCACATGGATGCGCTCTGCTGGTATGTATCCGTGTCTACGATGCGAAGAAAATCCTGGTGGACGCACTGGGTATCCTGAGAATCACTGGGATTCATTCTTTGTAAGTCCTAAATGCGGCAAAAGAATGGGTTTGACCGGTATCCCGAATTCAAATCCAAGGGGATTGAATTTGAAGTAGGTGATAAGTATCTGTTCCGGCAGTTAACTGACCTCTTGATCTGTCAGAGTTGTCAGGCTTGTTCATCAAAACCTCTTGCAAAAAAACATCATGAAAGTAAGTCGAAAGACCAAGTCGAAGATTTGAAGATATGAAGAAATCAAAGAATTGATCAAGTCGAAGATTTGAAGATTAGAGATTCAACCGGAATCTGCAATTCTGGTAGAATCTCAGGGGCTACTGACAAGGGTATAGATAATAGAGCCCGTTAGTTGAGTACCCCTGAGGCCCGTTAAGCTAGGGCCCAATTGTAATGATAGTCGAATACGAGTTCTTACCGTATGTCAATATTTGTAATCTGTATCGGACCCTACCCGATCCTCGAGACCTGGCCACCTATATATAGGGGCCAGGAGGGGACGGTGGAGGGCAGATTGAAAGCAAGCCAGGTTGAACACCCAAGTTTACTTTCGATATACACTTATTTCGACTAACCTTTACCTTCGAGTTCATCCGACGCCCTATTCCCCCGATCCTAAGTCCTTCATCTAGGACATTTGTCGAGTTAACCCTCGTCAATGGGAGAACGACAAAGGTAGGAAGACAGGTATAAATTATGATTATGAACGCATTAAAGCTTTTATGGGAACCAATGACTTTCATAATGTTAGCATTGTTTATGGTCTTGATTCTCAGATACTTGCTAACTGTTTTAAGGCCTTTGCCTCTTATCTTGATGTTCCAAAGAAAGATTGGAACAAGTATCATGCGCCTTATAAAGATTCTGTTAGTCATATTTCTGCTAAAACTACTGAAGTTTGTACTGTTGATCACATTTTGCATGAACCTTATTTTGAGAAAATGCCTTTCCCTACTAAGGTAAAGGAGCATTCCACTTTGATTAGCGTGCTTAATAAAAGTACCAAAAAAGCTGTAGAACCTGATGAGCAAATTACTATTAAGTCTCCTGTAGCTATAGTGAAGGACCTTGTTACTAAAAATGTAGGAGATGAACATATTGTCTTTTGTGAAGATGCTTCTAACATTGTTTCACATCCTAGTAGGCCTAGGAAAGCAAGTGTTCCAGTTATTTCTATCAGGATTGGCAATCATTGCTATTATGGTTTATGTGACATCAGCGCAAGTTCAAGTGCTATTCCTTTAGAGCTTTACAAAGAAATCCTGCATGAAATTGCCCCTTGTGAACTAGAGGAGATTGATGTGGTTATTCAGCTTGCTAATAGACGAATTATCTCTCCACTTGGTATTGTTAGAGATGTGGAAGTTTTATGCGGTAAGACTAAATACCATACTGATTTTCTTATACTTGGTACTAAAGTTAGTAAAACTTGTCCTATTATTTTTGGTAGACCCTTTTTGAATACTTGTAGTGCTATGATAGATTGTAAGAAGGAGAAAGTTGTGACTAAGTGACGAGGGTTAATTCGACAAATGTCCTAGATGAAGGACTTAGGATCGGGGGAATAGGGCGTCGGATGAACTCGAAGGTAAAGGTTAGTCATAATAAGTGTATATCGAAAGTAAACTTGGGTGTTCAACCTGGCTTGCTTTCAATCTGCCCTACACCATCCCCTCCTGGCCCCTATATATAGGTGGCTAGGTCTCGAGGATCGGGTAGGGTCCGATACAGATTACAATATCGATATACGGTAAGAACTCGTATTCGACTATCATTACAATTGGGCCTAGCTACACGGGCCTTAGGGGTACTCAACTAACGGGCTCTGTTAACTATACCCTTGTCAGTAGCCCCTGAGATTCTACCAGAATTGCAGATTCAGGTTGAATCTCTAATCTCTAAATCTTCGACTTGATCAATTCTTCGACTTCTTCTTATCTTCAAATCTTCGACTTGGTCTTTCGACTTGTTTTCATAATAATATATTGCAAGGGGTTTTGATGAACAAGCCTGACAACTCTGACGGATCAAGAGGTCAATTAACTGCCGGAACAGATACTTGTCACCTACTTCAAATTCAATCCCCTTGGACTTGAATTCGGGATACCGGTCAAACCCACTCTCTTGCCGCATTTAGGACTTACAAAGAATGAATCCCAGTGATTCTCATGGTACCCAGTGCGTCCACCAGGATTTTCTTCGCGTCGTAGACATGGATACATACCAGCAGAGCGCATCCATGTGCGTATACCAGGCCACACAGGACGGATCCCGGGGTCTTACCTTCGTGATAAATCACGGTATTTGAGTTTCGTTGCGATAATGCAACTCGAGAATCTTATGTCGCAACCAAGTTTTGACTGAAAATATTCAGGTTTTAACAACCATAAAACTCGCTCCCGATGGGAGTAACACTCCTGCATTTCTCATACTCTAATGCGTTACCAAAAAATATCGTCGGGTGCGCGCTCAGCGCTCCCGATGGGAGTAGCCCCCGAGGCTATAGTCGAAAAAGACTTTTTCGAGTATAGGCTCAAAATACAGTGTAGTCCATCATACTTCAACTCGAAATAATTTAATGATATCCTGTCATCGAATACGCGTCCATCACTCCAGTTAAAAGTTGCATTCAATATTCTTGAAAGTAGTAGCCCCCAAGGCTATAATCGAAAAACCCTTCATATATAATCTTGTCTATAGATTTTGCACTTGTCGGCGCCATTCTTCTTCTTTTCTATATCATCTTCTTTATGACGTCAATGAGTACGTCACTCTATATGAGTGCGAACCGTTTTATGGGCAGCACTGTAATTTTCACAATTTTTGACCGTTAGTGGGCTGCCGTTTCCGCTTCGTGCGCCACGTCTCAGCCCACGATCCTTTTCCCAAAAGGTATATAAGGGGCGTAGTGGGGGATTTTACTGTTTACCAGCTCGTTCTCTCCGCCGCCTCCATTGCTGATCTCTTCTTCCTCCTCCTCTCGTGCATAGCCCCCGAGCGCATCGCGTTTAGATGCGCATGAAACACCTAGCCACTAAGAACACCATGGCCAAGACCTCTTCTGCCACCAGCTGGGTGCGCTCTGCCATCACGAAGAAGGAGGTGGAGAAAGCCAGGACGGACGGCCTCATCTCCGCCCAGGATTCCATCAAGTTCCCAAGCACTGAGCGGATCCCGGAGCCCCCGAGCGGTTATCGGGTAATGTACGTTGCCTTCCTCCTCCGTGGCCTTTCTCTTCCTGCCCATGAGTTTCTCCATGGGCTTCTCTTTATTTACGGTGTGCAGCTCCACCAGCTCACACCAAACTCCCTTCTTCATATTGCTTGTTTCGTGACTCTCTGCGAGTCATTCTTGGGCATTGAGCCCCACTTTCTTCTCTGGAGGTCAATCTTTTGACTTCGCCCCAATGTTGCTCTGGCTAGAAAGCCTGAATTGGGCGGAGCCGTTGTCTCTGTGCGCCCTGAAGTGCAGTACCTCGAATTTTCCTTTGCCGCATCTGTCCAAGGGTGGAGAACCAAATGGTTCTATATCCAAGATCACAAAGCCTCTCCTAAAGACCAATATGGTTTAGCCCCTTTCGAAGCCTCCAAGGAAGTGAAGAAATTGGCGTCGTGGGATGCGCTTCCCTCAGATGCGGAAATAGCACAAATTCTTCCTCTTCTATCCCGCATTCAAGCTTTGAAAGGAGGCCAAGGAGGAGCTTTGTCGGGTATTCAACTCATGGCGTTTTTTGTGCAACGTCGAGTTCAACCCCTGCAGCACCGCCTCACCAAGCTTTGGAGTTACTCTAGTTTGGAAGATCCTACTCGCGTCTCCGAAGATTTGATAGAGAAAAAAGATGTCGACAGGCGAGTCAGGAGCCTCACCAAGCTCACCAAGGATCATGCGGTTGCTGATTTGACCGCTGACTACTTTGACTCCGTGCACCCCCTACCCGAGGTACGTATCTTTGTGTTTACTTGCTGTCAAATTTTGTTTGCTTCGACTTGCATTGTTCTTTGCCTTTGTACTCTGCTGACTTATTTACATGCAGGGTCAACAATTCCTTGTTTCGCACCCTCCTCTTCCAGAGGCAGGGCCCCTTCCGGCTGATCTGGCCTCGTCTGTATCCGAAGCCCCCGAGGCTGACGAGAATCAGGACGGAGATGATGCCGAAGAATCAGAAGAGGAAACTAGCTCGTCGACATCGCCTCCTCCCGTGCTTGCTGAAGATGCTGGTGTCGACAAGAAGAGGAAGCGTGTCGACGAATTTGCTTCTTCGAGTTCCGCAGCGGCTGATAAAGCCCCTGTTCTTACCGGAGATATTGAATACTTTGACCTTCTGGCATCGTAAGTGCTTTATTCGAGTTCTTCATTTGCACCGCTCTTGCCTTGTTACTGTCGTGTTATACATAATTTGTTTTCTTTTTGCAGAGATGACAAGGAGCCTCCAAAAGATGCTACAGCTGCTCCTTCGACTTCACCTGCGACTGCTGATGAGCATGTCGAGCAAGAAGTTGCACCGAGGGTTACCAGGGCTTCTGTCAAGAAGGTTCCTGTAACTCGAAACCTCAAACGCTCAAAGAGGGCAAAAGAACCCGACTTTTTTCTTGAGGCCCATGCATCGATGATTTCTCCCAGTGATGTAAGTAACTTCTGTTGACTTGCTCTCTTTGTATTCATTTATGTTCTTACACGCCCTTTTTCCCAGGCATTGTTGCAAAGATTCGTCGCCTTGGGCACTGAATGTGCTGAGTACTTAAAGGTTGCGAAAGCTTCCGAAGGTACACTTTTGACGTCTGGTCATTACTTTTCTTTTGTGCTTATCCTTTGTTGTTTATCTGACTCCCTTTCGTCTTCTTCTGTAGCTGCTATAGCAACAGCCAATGCTCGAATTGCGTCGCTGGAGGCGGAGCTCAGTGCTTCGCAGAAGGCTTATGATGTTGCGGCCGCTGCTAAAGCAAACGCTGAGAAGTCGCAGAAATCCGTGCTTGGCAAGGCAAAGAAAGCTGAAAAAGCTTTAGCTGATACCAACAAAGAAGTTCCGAAGGACGACTTGGGCAAGCTTGCCAAGGTTTTCGATACAACTGAAGACCCCACCCTCTAGCTTAAGGGGCTTTCTCTGAAGCGTGGTGCTGAGGGTGCTATTGCACTTTCTCTTGCCCATGGTGCGGTCTTCGACTGGGAAAAGGTGACCTCTACCCATGGCCGCACCCGCGATGAGATGAAGGCTTTCTTCGAGAAGGCAAAGAAGTTAGCGCCTGCGCTAGTGGTGATTATTTCTCCTTCAGCGGCCTCCGCGACATCTGCTGCGCCACCTCCAGCGGCGGAAGACCCTGCGCCTCCGTCGACTGTTGGCGAGGAATTTATCATGCCTTCTTCTGCCACGGGGCAAAATGCTGAGGTGGCGTAGACTCGGCTTTCTTGTACTTTTCCATTTATCCTTTTGAATGTAAAAACTTGTAGTCGCGTTGACAAGGGTATAGATAATAGAGCCCATTAGTTGAGTACCCCTGAGGCCCGTTAAGCTAGGGCCCAATTGTAATGATAGTCGAATACGAGTTCTTACCGTATGTCGATATTTGTAATCTGTATCGGACCCTACCCGATCCTCGAGACCTGGCCACCTATATATAGGGGCCAAGAGGGGATGGTGGTGGGCAGATTGAAAGCAAGCCAGGTTGAACACCCAAGTTTACTTTCGATATACACTTATTTCGACTAACCTTTACCTTCGAGTTCATCCGACGCCCTATTCCCCCGATCCTAAGTCCTTCATCTAGGACATTTGTCGAGTTAACCCTCGTCAATTGGCGCCGACCGTGGGGAGTTGGGCGTTGGAATCATGAATTCGACGGATTTTTCGCTTTTAGCCAACAGCAGTTCAGCACTCGACGGAAGTCAAGAGATGGAGTTAACAATTGGAAGTTTAAGCATCTTTGTCAGGCCATCGGCTTCATCCCGCCTCTCAGATTCGACGAAACCAGATCCGTCGGCGAGCAAGCCCGAGACAGAGGTAATGTTGGAATCATCAGAAGGCTCTTCCAGCGAGGTAAACTCGCCGGTCAGCTTGGAAAAAGCACCAATCGCAGAAGGCGACAAAATTCGGGAAAATTTTGACTCAGAAGAAAGGGTATGTCAAACATACAACAGCGCAAGGGACTTCGCCGTTGGAAGCAGTGGCGTCTCCAAAGTGCATCAACTATGCATCATTATCACCGAGGCAGAAGAAGAGAACAGCAATGAAGGAAGTAAAAAGGTCGACAGGCAAGTCGACAAAATAAAAGAACACAACGAAAAGGATAAGGAGAAAGTCCACGTTTCGGCTGGAGAATGGAGAATGATCAAGTCAGCTATCAATCATGGTACAGAAGTACCCGAAGGATCGAGAAGAGAAGTTCTAATGGGATATCAGTATGCATTATACCAACATAGGAAGAAACTAAGGGAGGAAAGAGACACGTTCCTTCAAAACAACAACAGTATATCAAGGGAGGAATACTGGGATGACTATAGTGAGGATTCCGAGTACAGCAGAGAAAGGCGCGGAGACCCAAAACACAACAGGGGGGAAACAGCACGCAATAGAGAAGAAAGGTACTCGAGGAGCCCTACCCCATAGCTAGAAGAGGAGAAAGATGACTTCATGCAAGAAACGCCAGAAGCAGTGTTGATAGCAGCACAGGCGTATTTACTAACCACAAGGCCAGAACCCGGGGATCCGCGAGAAGATATGCACCGAGCTGCGATACGAAGCCTCGGAATAGTAGAGAGCAAGATCAGGGAAAAAGGTCCAGACGCAAAGTCGACAAGCTACAAGGAAAAGCAAAAGGAAAATCTCAGATACAACTTCGCAGATAACGAGTATAGTGAGTCATCAGAAGAGGAAAGGCGACAAAAGAGGAAGGAGGACGCAAGAAATATAATAGCACAGGCTCGAGTAAATAAATCATGCCACGCCTGGAGGGAAGAAAATTATGAAGACGACGATAAAGAGATGGGCGCATTATGCTTTACCTGCAGGGTTCGCAAAACTCGGGTACCCAAAGGATTCAAATTACCACATGATCAACATAAATATGACGGGTCGCAAGAACCTACCCTGCGGTTATCGGACTATTTACAGGTAGTGCAGATATTAGGGGGAACAAAAGCGACTGCAATGCAAAGTTTGTAGCTACACCTCACCAGCGCAGCACGGTCGTGGTTGAATACCCTACCCAACAAATCCATTGGAAGTTGGGGAGAACTCGAAAGCCAATTCGCAAGAAATTTTCGTTCAACATACAAGCGCCCAGCATCACTGGAGGAAGTTAAGGCGTGTGTGCAAAAGAAATGCGAATCTCTACGTTCTTATATACAACGATGGAGTGTAATCAAAAACTCAGCAGAGGACGTCTCCGACGAACGAGCAATAGACGCTTTTTCGGCTGGACTTCGTCGCTCAGATCTCGTGGAAGAAATAGGAAGAACAAGACATACAACAATAGCCGAGCTAATGGAAGATGCCAACAAATTTGCTGATGGAGAAGACGCATATAATAACAAAAGGGGACGTTCACCAGAAGTCGACAGAATAAGCAGACAAAGGAGACAACACCGCAGCAGGGATAACCAAGGAACGCAAAATCAGGTAGCTGCGGGCTACGCAGCCGAAGAAGAGGAAGGACATGAAAACAGGAGGTTTCAGGCAAAAGGAGTAGGAAAATCGAGATACTCCGGTCCTTCGGCCGAGGATATGTTATACGGACCTTGTCGAATCCACTACGCATATCTTGATGGGAAAAGAGTCTCCAATCACCAGATGAAGGATTGTAGAACGTTCCTAAGACTACAAAGCGCATGAGCTCAAACCAAGTAGGATGGCAAGAAGAGAAGCACACAAGTCAAGGATATCAAATGCAAAGACTAGCAAGGCACCTAGAATCAAAAGTTTACATATCAGCTATGATTCAACCTGTGCCTAAGTCGAAGAAAGAACGAAAGAGCATATCCAGGCAAGTAAACCTAGCAATATCGTCACCAGCTACCACAGAGTACTTGCGGTGGTCAGATCAACCAGTTAAGTTCAGTAGAGCAGACCACCCAAGGAAAGTTCCCAGGCCAGGCCACTCGCCTATGGTTTTAAAGGCACAAATAGGAGGGTACGACATCGGAAGAGTATTTATGGACGCAGGGAGTGGCATCAACCTGATATATACTATAACCCTGAAGGCAATGTGTATCTCGCTGACGAGTTTGAAGCCAACAGACTCCTCCTTCCACGGAATAGTACCAGGAGCCGCAAACTACCCTTTGGGAAGAATAGAACTCGACATCTGCTTTGGCAGTAGCAGCAACTACCGCAGAGAGAAGCTGGAATTTGAAGTTATGGACTGGCCGTTGCAATACCATGCAATCCTGGGGCACCCAGCATTTGCAAAATTCATGGCAGTGCCTCATTACGCGTATTTCACGCTAAAAATCCTAGGACCCAAAGGAACAATTACAGTGCAAGGGAGCTTTGAAGTAGCCAACACATGTGACAGAGAATTCAACAGGATGGCGCAAACCTTCGGCATGATAGCAGAATATGAGAGGCTAAAAGGAGAAACAGATCATAATGTGCTACCCGACGTTGGACGATCCCTGCCAGATCAGGCTTTCGACACAACTCAGGACTCAAAGAAGATCCAGGTCCACCCTACAGATCCAAACAAGACGACATCAATTGCGGTGAACTTGGATCCCGCATAGGAAAGCACGCTCGTCGAGTTCCTCCGCGAGCGCTGGGAAATCTTCGCCTGGTGTCCATCAGACATGCCAGGGGTTCCCAGAGAACTCGTCAAGCAAGCATTAAATGTAGATCCCAAGGCAAAGCCAGTCAAACAACCATTACGATGATTTGATAAACCTAAAAAAAAGGCGATTGCATCAGAATTGCACAGGCTGGAAAATGCCGGATTTATCAGAGAAATCAAATCTTCGAGCTGGGTATCGAACCCAGTCATCGTACCCAAGAAAAACACAGACGTACAAAGAGTATGTATCGACTACACATCTCTCAATAAGCATTGTCCAAAGGATCCCTTCCCTCTACCCCGCATCGATCACATAATTGATTCAACAGCGGGATGCGCGAGGCTTTCCTTTCTGGACGCGTATTCTGGTTACAATCAGATCAAATTAAAGAAGGAAGACAAAGAAAAGACGGCCTTCATCACACCGTATGGAGTGTTTTGCTACCAAGTAATGCCGTTCGGCCTAAAAAAATGCAGGAGCAACTTATCAACGGATGATGCAAAACTGCCTCGGGAGCCAAATAGGACGCAACATTCAAGTCTACATTGATGATGTAGTCATCACCACAAGAGAGGAGAAATCTTTAATCAGCGACTTGGCAGAAACCTTCGACAACCTGAGCAGGTACAAGCTTAAGCTTAACCCGACAAAGTGTTCCTTCGGCGTATCAGCAGGACAACTTTTGGGGTTCTTGGTATCAGCACGAGGAATAGAGGCAAACCCTGAGAAGATTCAAGCAATTTTAACAATGGGGAAACCTACGAAACTACACGACGTACAGAAACTTGCAGGACGCGTCGCGGCATTAAGTCGTTTCGTTGCTCGATTGGGAGAAAAGGCGCTTCCTTTCTATGCACTTATGAAGAAATCAGATGATAAATTTGAATGGACAGAAGAAGCAAACACATCTTTTGCACAGCTGAAAAAAGTGCTTTCCACGCCGCCAGTGCTGGTCGCACCAAAAGAAAAAGAACCACTGCTACTCTACATCGCCGCAACCCATTAGGTGGTGAGCACAGTATTAGTAGTCGAAAGAAGTGAAGAAGGAAAAGCCCACGGCGTCCAGAGGCCGGTATATTTCATCAGTGAAGTATTATCTCCGACAAAACAGAGGTACCCGCATTATCAGAAACTTGCATATAGTGTTTTCATAACTGCACGAAAACTACGATAGTACTTTGCGGTGCACCCAATTATAGTGGTCAATGAAGCGCCACTATCAAACATATTGAACAATCCTTCAGCAACAGGTTGTGTCTCTTTGTGGGGAATCGAATTATCTCCCATGGACATCACGTATGAAAAAAGGAAGGCAATCAAGTCGTAAATCTTGCCAGATTTCACAGCAGAATGGCTGGAGCTGCAGAGCACGGGACCGCCAGATTTATCGAGTGTCTGGACAATGTACTTTGACGGTTCTAAGAGAGTACAAGGCGCAGGTGCAAGAGTAATCTTAATATCGCCGCATGGCGACAAGCTGAAATATGTCTTAAGGATGAGTTTTCCGCAGGCTTCTAACAATAAAGCAGAATACGAGGCTCTGCTACATGGAATGAAGATGGCCAAAGCATGTGGAGCAACTCGACTAAAAATATTTGGGGATTCAAACCTTGTCGTCCAACAAGTTATGAACAGATGCGACACAATCAATGACAACATGATGGCCTACAAAAACTTATATCACTACCTCGAAGGAACATTTGATGGATGCGAAGTCTCGCACATCAGCAAAAACAGCAATGAAGAAGCCGACGCCTTAGCAAATATTGGGTCCCAGTGTTTACCCATGCCATCGGGAGTATTCTGGGAGGAAATAGTGGAAAGGTCAATAAAAAGTGTCAAAACTTCGACTACTACAGCAGGCTTGGGGGCTACGCCGGAACCCAAGGAAGTCATGATGATAGAAGAAACCTGGATGCAGGCATATCTCGCATACATGATAAACAAACAATTACCAGAAGATGCAGTGGAAGCCAAGAGGATAACTCGACGATCGAAAGCGTTTGTCGTGTTGCAGGGGAAATTATACAAGAAGAGTATTACCGGCGTTTTGCAGCGTTGTGTAACGCCTCAGGAAGGACAAGTAATACTAAAAGATATACATGCCGGAGTGTGCGGCCATCATGCAAGCAGCAGGGCAATAGCGGCAAAAGCGTTCCGTGCAGGATTCTATTGGTTAACAGCCATCGAAGACGCGAAAGATATAGTCCGGAAGTATGAAGCCTGTCAAAGATTCGCATCTCGGCCACATGCACCAGCAGCAGAGTTACAGCCAATACCATTGTCCTGGCCCTTTGCACAATGGGGCCTCGATATGGTGGGAAAGTTGCATAAATCCTGGCCAGGAGGACATGTTTACATGCTAGTGGCAGTCGATAAATTTACCAAGTGGGTGGAAGCAGCCCCGGTAACAACTCAAGATTCGACAGCAGCGATCAACTTCATCAAGTCAATAGTGTTCCGTTTCGGCGTACCATATAGCATCATCACGGATAATGGGACAAACTTCACCTCAAAGGAATTCAAGAGTTACTGCGAAGGACTAGGAATCAAACTCAAATTTGCATCTGTGGCACACCCGAAGACAAATGGGCAAGTCAAAAAAGCCAATGGCCTGATATGTAGTGGGATAAAAAAGAGGCTCTTAGCACCTCTCGAGAAAGCCAAGAGCGCTTGGATAGATGAATTGCCCTCCGTTCTTTGGAGTCTAAGAACCACGCCCAACGCAGCAACTCAAGAAACTCCTTTCTTCCTGGTCCATGGCGCAGAAGGCGTGCTTCCAGTCGAAGTTACACACGAGGCTCCAAGAGTAACGGCATATGATGAAACAACATCAACAGAAGCATTGCAAGACGATATCGATGCATGATGTCTACGCACTTCTATTCTTGTAGACACTTGTTGGGCCTCCAAGTGCAGAGGTTTGTAGAACAGCAGCAAGTTTCCCTTAAGTGGATCACCCAAGGTTTATCGAACTCAGGGAGGTTAGAGGTCAAAGCTATCCCTCTCAAGCAACCCTGCAATTATGATACAGAAAGTCTCTTGTGTCCCCAACACACCCAATACACTTGTCAGATGTATAGGTGCACTAGTTCGGCGAAGAGATAGTGAAATACAAGTGGTATAGATGATTACAAGTAGCAAAACGTGATGTGAAATAAATATCGCTGCGAGCAAACAAGTAACAAAATAGCAAGTAAACGGTATGCAAAGCTTGGAAACAAGGCCTAGGGATCATACTTTCACTAGTGGACACACTCCCAACAATATAACATGACTGAACAAATAACTTCTCTTTGCTAAGGCACTCTGAATTACTCTCCTATTGAATAACACTAATCATTGTGTAGTGGCTACAGAAGCACCCCTTAAAGTTCATCAAGTACTTGACAAACACCACTCATAGAGATATCCAAATCAAATCACAATTCAAGATAGAAATCATTGCAACTTAGACCAAGTACTAACACAGTGCACACACTGTCAACATTACACCATGAAAGGAGGAATAGATCACTCAAACTATCATAGCAATAATTATTCTCATAATCCACAAGAGATCACAATCATAGCCTAAACCAAGTACCACCATGATGCACGCACTGTCACCGTTACACCATAGCAGGAGGAATATATTACTTTAATAACATCACTAGAGTACACAAAATATCTGAATAATAACATGTACTTGTTCAACATGATACAAAGCTCACGATCACATAAAGATCACATCATGGGAGAGAGAGGTGAACCACATAGCTACCGGTAGAGCCCTTAGCCCCGGGGATGAACTACTCCCTCCTCATCATAGGAGACAGCAAGGTTGATGGAGATGGCGGTGAGGTCGATGGAGACGGCGGAGACGGCGATGGAGACCGATGGAGATGGCTCCGGGGGCACTTCCCCATCCCGGCAGGGTGCCGGAACAGAGACTTCTATCCCCCGAAATTCGTCGGCGATGGCGGCGGAGCTGCGGAACTGTTTCTGGAAAATTGCCGAATCCCCCAGGGTTTTCCGTCCCGAGGCTTCTTATAGGCGAAGGGGCGATGTCAGAGGAGGGCCAGGGCCTCCTCACACATGGCTGGCGCGGCCAGGGGCCTGGCCGCGCCACCTGTGTGTGTGGGGCCCCTGTGGCCCACCTCCTACTCCTCTTCGGATCTCTGGAAGCTTCCGGGTAAAATAAGACTTCAGGATGTGGTTTCGTCCAATTCCGAGAATATTTCCTGTGTATCACTCTGAAACACAAAAACAGCAGAAAACAGGGAACTAGCACTGTGGCAACTCGTTAATAGGTTAGTTCTGGAAAATGCATAAAAGTGCCACTAAGTTTAACGAAACAATAGGCAAATGGTGTAAAAACAAGCATGGAGCATCAAAAATTATAGATACGTTTGAGACGTATCAAGCATCCCCAAGCTTAACTCCTGCTCGTCCTCGAGTAGGTAAGTGATAACAAAAGAATAATTTTTGAGGTGACATGCACCTACACAATCTTGATCATATATGTAAGCATTTGTGAGCTGGGATCATAAGAACTTAAAATATGGGCATGAAAGATATAATCTTGACAATAAGAACTTAGCAACCATGTTGCAAACATGAAAATGAACACAAACAAAAGATCATGAAAATGAAACAATGAAAGTCAAACGTGTGTTCAAATCATAAGGAAAAACATACAAATGGTTTTCAGCTTGTCCTTCAAAGAGAGCAAAACATAAATGCATAGGACACCTTCAAGTTTAAGAGGGCGACTAGATACAAATAATTTAAGAACAAGTGAAACCATGATCATGAATCAATCAATGAACTTTGGGACAATGCATATTACACTAAGAATGACAACTATGCTCTCTTAGTGGTGCATAAAGATAGAAGGTGGTGACTCAACATAAAAGTAAAGGAAAGGCCCTTCGCAGAGGGAAGCAGTGATTGCAAGTTTTATAACCTTCAAAAATTATGGTACTTACCGGCTTTGAGCTCTCATTGCCCCCATCATAAGCATCTTGAATGGTTAAAGTTAATGCGAGAACAATTATGATGCATATGCTTGACAAATCATAAGTTGAAAACCTCGTGCCCCGTGAATACGAGTACCCAAACCTCATGCTACTTTACTTAGAGTCCCAAGCAAGGCTCTTGTCATTGTAAGTATATGCATATCATTGAGAACCGCCAATGGGGTACCTCCGTGCCCGATGACATGGAACAAGCCCACACCAAAATGACAGGACAAGCAGACAATGAACACCTCGACATCTCTTTTATTTGCTATATTGTTTAGCTTTTTATTGTGAGATGCGTCGTCGAATGTTCACCATGGGTATGCTGCAAATTTCCACCATGAATTATGCATGGCTTAGATTGGCGGCCCGGCGTTTCCCTAACACATATACAAACTCCATGATCCCCACAAGATTCCCAATTCATTTCACACCGCGGGCATCCATAAACAAAAGATCACGATATCAACTCAAAAAGAAGTGCAATGTTGAAAGCTTGCCCCATGACAGCATGGATGGGCTAGAATCCAACTTACAACTTGCAAGCATAACAACTCAACATAAGAGACCACAATGTCAATTTTTTTAGAACAGGAAAAAGTAAAGTGTGCCTTCCGGTTCGTGAGAGCTTTACTGACCGAATTTCGCATAACACTGGTAAGAGTTTAATTTGAAGAGAAAATAAAAGCAAGTCAAATTTACTTGGAATAGCAAATTGCTAGTAGGTATGTATGGTGGACACTTTGGAAAACTTTGGCTTTTAGGAGTTGGATGCACGAGTAGAGCTCATACTCAGTACAAGGTGAGGGCTAGCAAAAGACTGGGAGCGACCAACTAAGAGAGCAATAATGGCCATAATCATGCAAAGCGACAAAGCGACATTAAAAGAAGCATAAGATGGCATCAAAAGTCAAAAACTAAATGATCATGAAGGCTATTGGCGACTTTGTAAGAGTCTAACATGTGTGAGCATGCGCCAAGTCAACCCAAATAAAGCATCAAGGAGAAAACCAAAATAATGCTTCCATACAATAAAAACAACGCATGATTTTTTCAAAGGCTCATTAAGCAATCTCAGTTATTTGAGACAAGTCATGCTACAGCAAAACCACTAAGCATACTATCAAAAAGACATCAAGCATGACATGAAAAACCCTAAGCCGCAGTCTACACAAGCTCCTTCTTGTACCACTATTTTGCACAAAGCTTTTTCTCTTTTCCAACACCATTTGAAATTTTTATAAACACCTCTTTTGATGAAAACTAATAAAGATCAGAGGCAAAAATACACCTTGATAAAAAGATATGACAAGATCTGAACGCAAATCAAGGCGAAAACGAAAACCAAAAGCAGTAGCAGAAAAAGAAGAACACTCGGTGAACGATAAGAGTGAAAAACTGAGTGTTCTTAGCAAATGAAAACGAGTTCATCTCCTCCAAAAGAAACATGATGTGATCTAACCATTTATTGCAGCAAACAAACAAACCTAACCAACTAAGAAAACTAAAACAACTGACGCTCCAAGAAAAACACATAGTGCATGAAGCAATAAAAATATAGTGTTTTGAAAGGTGACCTGATTTTTGCCGATGAAGAAGGGGTGCCTCGGGGGCATCCCCAAGCTTTGACGCTTGTACTTCTTGGATATTTCTTGGGGTGATGCATGGGCATCCCCAAGCTTGAGCTTTTGTCCATTCTTCAACTCATCTCATCATTCTCCAATCCCTACACTTGAAAACTTCCTTCATACAAAACTAAACACAATTCTATTAGCAACATTAGTGTAAGCATAAAATATATTCAACCTCTTTTAGCTTCAGGTTTAAACTCAAAACCACCACATATATAGCAAATACTACTGTAGCAACTCCCCAAAAAGTTCCATGATCAAAAGAACTCAAAAGAAAGCGATAAAGTGGCAAACACAAATATTGGCAGAAATCTGTCAAAACTGAACAGCTGACAAAGGTCGAATTTTTGAGGGATTTTCTGTTGCTCAAATCAAAAAGTGTTCAACTAAGAAAAGTTTGGATATAACCTGAGGCATATGCACAAGAAATCGCAGGTCCAAAAGATAAACAGAGAATTTTCACGAATTTTTACGGTGTAGCACCGAAAACAGTTTCAGGACAGCAACATCCCCAAATCTTTACCTCACTCAAATTAGAGGCTTCTCTTGGCACAAAAACGAAATAAACAAGATAAGGAGTGGTCATTACAGTAGTAATGACTTCCAAGACTCAAATAAAAGAAAAAGTACTGAAAGTAAAAACATTGGGTTATCTCCCAAGAGTGCTTTTCTTTAACGCCTTTGAGCTAGGCGCAGTAATTTGCAAAGATGCTCATGTGGGCGCCATATAAAAGCTTGAGGCAAAGGCGCCATATAGGAACTTAAAGCAAAAGAGAGCATCAAAAAGCAAATGTGGAACACATTTAAATCTAAACCACTTCCTATGAAAAATGGTCTTGTAAAGAGACAAGTCATGAAAGCGCAAAGCAAAAAGCATCGGAAGGCAAAACAAGTACAACTTCAAGAATTGCAACATAAAGAGGGGAAACTCAATATTGTTGAGATCCATCAAACCATGTTTCCCTCTCTCAAAGTAACTTTCAGTAGCATCATGAATAGAATTAACAATGTAACTATCACATAAAGCATCCCTATCATGAGCCACATGCATAAAAGGATTAATACTCCCCACATGAACAATAGTAGTAGGAGCAGAATCAATAGAATAATTATTCTCATCACCATAATCATCAAAAACAGGAGGCATATTGCAATCATAACTAATTTTCTCCTCAAAAGTAGGTGAACTGAAAATATTATACCCATCATCACAAGCCAGAGAACTACTATGTCGCAAAGCATACTCATCAAACATATCATCATAAGAAGGAACATGGATAGCACTAATGGTACAACAATTATTAACCTTAGAATTGGTACCAAAAAGATTTTCAATATCAAAAGTAGAGTGCTTTTCCCAATCATGATCACTAACATAGGTAATAGGCATAGGAACATCATCCCAATCAGAATTATCATAATCTATAGCAGGATCATAACGCTTAGGGGAAGATACCGTGTCCTCTCGCCTTTTACTCCTCTTCTTCTTCTTACTCTTCTTACTCTCTCCTTTAGGAGGGAGAGACTTGAAGGGCATCTTCTCCACATAATCTGGCTTGCTGACAGAAACAACAGAAGAAACTTTGGAGGATTCCTCCTCTCTATTAATAAGATAAAAACATCTATCAGTCCTGTCATAGCTTGGCAAAATATCAAGTTTTATAAAATTTTGAATGTAAGTATTTGCAAGGCAATCTTTAGCACAATAGAGACGACAACCACGAAGGGTGCTATTAATATCAACATCATTTATATCTATCAAAGCAATCTTTCTAGATATCTCGTCACACGCCAAGAACACAGTGAGCTCATCATGCTGATTGGGAGTAATCTTGTCATCACAATACAAACTTAAGGTACTAGAAGAGTAACTATTAGGGCTTGAGCATTGGAAATTAAAATGACCTATGTCATCGCAATGTTTACAAAGAAAAGGATAAAGCTCACAAACCTTTTTACCGATCTCACCTATATCCTTGTACCACATACTAGTTTCTTCATTTGTGTGGGTGATGCAATAATCTTCCTTGTTGTAACTCTGTTCACAAGGTCTATGTATTCCACAAAAATTAACATGCTTATAAGAAATAGTACTTTTAGAAGTTTGAGCATGTTTATTGCAATCATCAACAACAATATCACTTTCTATGCAAGTGTCCTTAAAAGGTTCATGATACACGTCCCCATTTCCTTTAGGAACATTCATATGGGAAGCAAAGGCTTTAAAGCAATCAACCATAATTTGAGGATCAAGACCATATTTAGCACTAAGCTCTTGAAAATTAGCAGTTTCAGCGAAAGACTTAATGCAATCAAACTCGTAATTCATACCTGATCCTTTACCTTTGTCGCTATCCCAACCTTCAATATTGTTTTGAATTGTCTCAAGCAGATCCCACTTGGTGTCGACATCCTTGCTTGTGAAAGACCCATCAAAGCATGCATCTAGATAGTCCTTGTAATATCCTGAAAGCCTTGCATAAAAATTATTAATAACAATATTACGGGGAAGATCATGAATAGGACATTTATGCATTAGTAACTTCAATCTTCCCCACGCTTGGGCAATGCTTTCTCCCTCATGAGGCCAAAAATTATATATATGATTACGATCTTTATGAATCTCACTTGGAGGATAGAATTTAGAATAAAAGAGAGGTACAATTTCCTCCCAGCCAACAGATGGACCATCTTTAAGCAGCCGATACCATTCCTCGGCTCTGCCTTTCAGTGATAAAGAAAATAGCTTCTTCTTAACTTGGTTCATCGAAATACCTGCACACTGGAACAACTCGCATAATTCATGTATAAAGAGCAGATGATCACCAGGATGGACAGTTCCATCTTCTAAATAGCAGTTATCCCTAATACGTTCAACAATCTTCGTAGGTATTTTAAAAGGATGGGGAGCACAAGCATCATTAGAAACATCACATATGGGAGATAAAGTATCATCAGAGCAACCTTTCTCCACTAAAGCTGGGGGACTAAAGATATCATACTCAACAAAACCAGCTTCCCCATGCTTAGACTTTTCTATAGCATTAGCATTAACAGTATTCAAAGCATTCGTACTAATAACATTGCTATGCGAAATAAGCTCCAAAGGATTTTCAATTTTCTCTTCAAATCTAAAATCAGGAAAAAGACTAAAGAACTCTTTGTTTTCCATTAAGCCTAACTAGTGAAAATAAAAACAAGAAACAAAAAGATGTAATTGCAGAATCTAAAGGAAATAACTCCGAGCACTCACACAGGAGGATGCGAGTACCTTTTACCTTACCTCCCCGGCAACGGCGCCAGAAAAGAGCTTGATGTCTACGCACTTCTATTCTTGTAGACACTTGTTGGGCCTCCAAGTGTAGAGGTTTGTAGAACAGCAGCAAGTTTCCCTTAAGTGGATCACCCAAGGTTTATCGAACTCGGGGAGGTTAGAGGTCAAAGCTATCCCTCTCAAGCAACCCTGCAATTACGATATAGAAAGTCTCTTGTGTCCCCAACACACCCAATACACTTGTCAGATGTATAGGAGCACTAGTTCGGCGAAGAGATAGTGAAACACAAGTGGTATAGATGATTACAAGTAGCAAAACGTGATGTGAAATAAATATCGCTGCGAGCAAACAAGTGACAAAATAGCAAGTAAACGGTATGCAAAGCTTGGAAACAAGGCCTAGGGATCATACTTTCACTAGTGGACACACTCCCAACAATATAACATGACTGAACAAATAACTTCTCTTTGCTAAGGCACTCTGAATTACTCTCCTATTGAATAACACTAATCATTGTGTAGTGGCTACAGAAGCACCCCTTAAAGTTCATCAAGTTCTTGACAAACACCACTCATAGAGATATCCAAATCAAATCACAATTCAAGATAGAAATCATTGCAACTTAGACCAAGTACTAACACGGTGCACACACTGTCAACATTACACCATGAAAGGAGGAATAGATCACTCAAACTATCATAGCAATAATTATTCTCATAATCCACAAGAGATCACAATCATAGCCTAAACCAAGTACCACTATGATGCACGCACTGTCACCGTTACACCATAGCAGGAGGAATAGATTACTTTAATAACATCACTAGAGTACACAAAATATCTGAATAATAACATGTACTTGTTCAACATGATACAAAGCTCACGATCACATAAAGATCACATCATGGGAGAGAGAGGTGAACCACATAGCTACCGGTAGAGCCCTTAGCCCCGGGGATGAACTACTCCCTCCTCATCATAGGAGACAGCAAGGTTGATGGAGATGGCGGTGAGGTCGATGGAGACGGCGGAGACGGCGATGGAGACCGATGGAGATGGCTCCGGGGGCACGTCCCCGTCCCGGCAGGGTGCCGGAACAGAGACTTCTGTCCCCCGAAATTCATCGGCGATGACGGCGGAGCTGCGGAACTGTTTCTGGAAAATTGCCGAATCCCCCAGGGTTTTCCGTCCCGAGGCTTCTTATAGGCGAAGGGGCGATGTCAGAGGAGGGCCAGGGCCTCCTCACACATGGCTGGCGCGGCTAGGGGCCTGGCCGCGCCACCTGTGTGTGTGGGGCCCCTGTGGCCCACCTCCTACTCCTCTTCGGATCTCTGGAAGCTTCCGGGTAAAATAAGACTTCAGGATGTGGTTTCGTCCAATTCCGATAATATTTCCTGTGTATCACTCTGAAACACAAAAACAGCAGAAAACAGGGAACTGGCACTGTGGCAACTCGTTAATAGGTTAGTTCTGGAAAATGCATAAAAGTGCCACTAAGTGTAACGAAACAATAGGCAAATGGTGTAAAAACAAGCATGGAGCATCAAAAATTATAGATACGTTTGAGACGTATCAATGCACTAGATGAAGTAAGAGATAAAGCATTAGAAAGAGCCATGCAGTATCAACAGAGCCTGCAAAACTACCACAGTAGTCGAGTTCATCCACGATCCTTCGTGGTGGGAGATCTAGTTTTGCGACTCAGGCAAGACAGCCACGGCATATTGGAGTCCCCTTGGGTGGGACCTTACATCGTCACAGAAGTGATACCAGGAGGAGCATATCAACTACAAGACAAGAAGACAGGGAAAGACGAGGGCAACCCGTGGAATGCGGAGTAGCTACGATGTTTTTACGTGTAGAGTAAATCTGGTGGTATCAGTAAAATTCGAGTTAAACCTTCTGAACCCAGAACATGAGGCCATAGGCCGGGTTCCTTGGGTTGAACTCGACGAAATTGTATAAAATATTTTTACTTCCCCACTCGGGGGCTTAAAACCCTCGGGTCATACGAAAGAAACTTTTGTCACGACATGGAGATCTTTTTTCACTATAAGGTTGTGCAGACAACCCGATATCCTTCAAAGCAATTGGTTCACAAAGAACCCGATATATAAAGCATACCTCAAAACAATGATTTGTTTTCATGGTACTAATAAAAGCGTCAAAGCAAAGTACGAATATTCATTACATATAGCATGGCAGCAAGGACATTATGAAAAGAAATTACATATAAAGAAGATCCTAATGAAAGTGGACTTCAGCTTCATGCTCCTTTTGGCACTGAGTGCCGTCATAGATCTTCACGTCGAACTTTGACGTGCCGATATGGAAGTCGAAGGTCATGAAGAAGCCTTGATGGATGTCGTGGTCTTCTGCAAACTGCGACCAGCCACCCTTAAAGTACTGCTCGCCGTTGCCATCATACCAAACCTCCACTTCGTATGGAGTCCCACTGCCAGATTGTTCACGGAGAACCGCTTCACGCAGTTCTCGCCCGTCCATGAACTTGGTGAAATTCAGCGGTAGACGCTAAATCTCGCAGCACTGCGTCATGGCAATGCAGAAGAAAGAGAAGATTCTGGGAGGAGCAGCAGGAGCAGCGGGAGCAGCAGGAGGAGGAGCACTTGGACCTGGGGCAACGCCAGTAACCTTGGGTTTGTTTTTGCTACCAGGTGGGCGGCCGGGATGATGCTTAACCGGAGCGGCCGATGACGGTCCCGCAGCGGCCGGAGTTGTGATGTTCTTGCTTCCACGAGGGCGGCCCCGACCTCGCGGTGCCACCGGAGAGCCAAGGCTCAAACGAGAACCATCTGCGTCAGCCATGTGGATAAGGGAGAAGGCTAGAAACCCTAGATGAAGAGAGAAGATGATGCGGCGGAGGAGGAATCTGATTAGGGTTTTTTACCCTTGCCAAAAGATGCTTTATTTATAAGCACGTATTATCGGGCCCCTGTGATAAGCGAGGCCCATAAACGTATTTTACAAAGGAGTTAAATTCTGCACATAGCAGACGATAAATACCAAGGAGAAAAAAATAAGAAGGGAAGAGTGTGGTTGCACGATATGAAAAAACCTTGCCTTGGGCTCGGGGGCTTATGAACAGGAGAAGTTAAAAGAAAGAAGACGAAGTGAGTTTTGAGCCTATGCTTAACTACAAGTATTCAAACATAGCCTCGGGGGCTACTCCCATCGGGAGCGCTGAGCGCACACCCGATAGAGGATGAGATAGTCAGTATCGAAGATAAGGAAAGTATATCATACAAACTTCGACTATATAGTCGACAAAATGCAAAGAAGTCACTCCCATCGGGAGGGAATTGGAAGAAATTAATTTAAAGTTCGAATTTCTTTGATTTTATCAGTCAAAAGCTTGGCTGCGATATAAGATTCTCAAGTTGCGTTATCGCAACGAAACTCGAATGCCGTGATTTATCACGAAGGTATGACCCCGGGATCCGTCCTGTGTGGCCTGGTATACGCACATGGATGTGCTCTGCTGGTATGTATCCATGTCTACGACGCGAAGAAAATCCTGGTGGACGCACTGGGTAACCTGAGAATCACTGGGATTCATTCTTTGTAAGTCCTAAATGCGGCAAAAGAATGGGTTTGACCGGTATCCCGAATTCAAATCCAAGGGGATTGAATTTGAAGTAGGTGACAAGTATCTGTTCTGGCAGTTAACTGACCTCTTGATCCATCAGACTTGTCAGGCTTGTTCATCAAAACCTCTTGCGAAAAAACATCATGAAAGTAAGTCGAAAGACCAAGTCAAAGATTTGAAGATATGAAGAAATCGAAGAATTGATCAAGTCAAAGATTTGAAGATTAGAGATTCAACCTGAATCTGCAATTCTGGTAGAATCTCAGGGGCTACTGACAAGGGTATAGATAATAGAGCCCGTTAGTTGAGTACCCCTGAGGCCCGTTAAGCTAGGGCCCAATTGTAATGATAGTCGAATATGAGTTCTTACCGTATGTCGATATTTGTAATCTGTATCGGACCCTACCCGATCCTCGAGACCTGGCCACCTATATATAGGGGCCAGGAGGGGACGGTGGAGGGCAGATTGAAAGCAAGCCAGGTTGAACACCCAAGTTTACTTTCGATATACACTTATTTTGACTAACCTTTACCTTCGAGTACATCCGACGCCCTATTCCCCCGATCCTAAGTCCTTCATCTAGGACATTTGTCGAGTTAACCCTCGTCACGCGTGCAACCCGAGAATATTAGTCAAAGGGTTTTGCACTTATGTAAATATATTTCCTTCTTATGAAGTCTTGTGCTGTCTCTCTGAAATGTTTCTTCTTTCTTTTCTTTTGACTTCTAGTTGATGCATATCAATGATCCTTTGACTGGCAAACCTGCTCCTTCCGCTGCCCGCACGTTCGGTTCGACGATTTTGTCGCCTCCTAGCCGATGTAATCAGTGCGCAGAGTACTCTTCAAGGATTGTTGATCTTGAGTCTCACCTGACTTTGGCTAAACGTCAAGCACAAATGGCTGTGAGCAAAGCTAGTAAGGCTTGTGGCTATCTAAAGCAGATATCTTCTCTTGATGAAAAGGTTTCCAGTTTGATAGCGAAGATTGTCCATAATGAAGAATGCGAATCTTTTATTCTTGGCATTGTCGAGTCTGCCTGCGAGATGTTGCGATGTGAGTTTTCTTTTGACTTCTCTTTCCCCTATTTCTTCACTGCTATTTTTGTGACATCCTTTGCCATCATAGGCACTTGTCTGGATTTCGCTGCTGAAGATCATCGGGTTACCGAGCGAAATGCGGCTTTGGAGAGAATGTCGGCGGGCTTTGAGACTTTGTGGTCTGATCCTCGACGTCGGAGTGCCATTGTACTGCTTCAGGACCGTGCCCAACATATTGGCGAGTCAGTTGATGGTTGCCGACGGGCTCTCACAACTATGCACTCTGTTATGCTTCCTCGCAATCCTCTGCCTGCAACTTTCCCGCTTCTTCTTGATACTTTCAGATCCAGCCACCGTATTCATAGATTGATAGAGCTGAACTTAGTGGCAGGTGCCAATTTTGCTCTTGGGTGGATACGCAAGTGGCACCCGAGGCTTAATTATAGCTCTATGTCCCTGAGTTTGGCTCCAGGTGGAGCTAGCCTTCGAGTACATATGGAGAACACGCTGCAACCTGCTCGAAGGCTCATAGCTAGGCTGCTAGAAGCGGATGCTGCATTTTTTTGTGAGTACCACTATTTAGATCCTTTAGGCGTAGATGATTCTGATAACCCATTATTGTAATATCTCTTGTATATGTGGAACGCGAGAGTGTCTTATTTCGCGACTTTATGTCGAAAATTTGTCCTCAAAGCGTTATTGTATGATTCGTGCGTTTGTCGCATTTTCCCTTTGAAAGACTCGTAAACTCGAATATGAGGAACGTTTTGTCTTTATTATACTTGCAATGTAAGATACACGGGGTGACCCAAGAGATCCGGCCTATGACCTGTGTTCTGGATCTAGAGGGCATTGCCCCTGGTATAACTCGTGGCTTTTACAGCCTTATTCTTCTACTCTACTTTATTGTTCTTTGATGCTTACGCTGTCATGGCTTTCTCTTCTTCTCCTATATCTTTGTCTTCTCCTGATGCTCCTACTCGTGGTTTCTTCATCTCGGGCTCCGCAACGCGTCCTTCGAGTAGCTTGTCGCCTTTTGTAGCCGTGCTTTTCGCCTTCTCTGCATAGTTGGCTGTCATACCAAAGTTTTGCGCCATCTTGTGGAACTCTCTGTCGCAGAGATCTGAAACTTCAAAACTTCCTTTTACTGTAATTATTCCTCTTGGTCCTGGCATTTTAAGTACCAAGTATGTGTAGTGAGGCACTGCCATGAATCGCGAAAACGCGGGTCATCCGAGGATCGCGTGATACTGAGATGGCCAGTCCATGACTTCGAAGTCCAGCTTTTCTCTTCTGTAGTTTTGTCAGTTGCCGAAGCAAACATTGAGTTCTATTCGACCCAGTGGGTAATTGGCACTTCCTGGTACGATTCCGTGGAAGGAACAATCTGTTGGCTTCAGGAACTCTAGTGATATATGCATTGCTCTGAGTGTTTTTGCGTATATCAGATTAATTCCACATCCTGCGTCCATGAATATTCTGTCGACATCATATGCGCCGATTTGAGCTTTGAGTACCAAAGGCGCATTTCCTGGCCGAGGTACTGTTATAGGGCGATCTTCTCTGTTGAACTCGATTGGCTGTTCTGACCAGTGCAGATACTCCGTTGTGGTTGGAGGTGAAATGACTGCTAGGTTGACTTGTCGAGTGATACTCTTTTCTTCTTTGTTCGACTTGGGCACAGGTTGTATCATTGCTGTGATGTGTCCTTTTGATGGAACATACCCTTCGTCGTTATCGTGTCCCTGGTTTTGCTTGTCTTGTCCTTGAGGAGCTCCGTTGTTTCCTTGCTGATTTGTCGGAGGATTGTTGCTTCCTTCAAATCCTTGTCGCCTTGCTTCGGTTTGCTTGTTTAATGCTGCCTCTTGTAGTTTTAAGAATGTTGTGCAATCTTTCATTGCGTGCCTTGATACTCGCTTCCCATCGATGAACGCTGAGTGTATATGACAGGGTCCGTTGAGCATGTCTTCTGGTGACGGGTTGTACTCTCTTGGTTCTCTCGTGGGAAACTTTTTATTGTCCTCTTTCCCGTAGCTTCGATATCCCGAGCTTCTGCGATCACTTCCTTGAAAACTGTTGTCTTTGTATCCTGCGGCAACTTGGCTATGGGAGCCGTAGTTGTCATAATTTCGGGACCGTCTCCTTTGACTCCCATATCTATTTCTTCTATCATCCTCTGGGGATCGCGTCCGCTTGTTGTTGCATGCGTCTTCTCCATCTGCAAATCTGTTTGCTACGTCCATGAGGTCTGACACTGTTTTTGGCTTGATTCTGCCCATCTCTTCGACTAGGTCTCTTCGCCTTAATCCAATGATGAACGCATCTATTGCTCTTTCATCTGAAACTTCGACTGCTAAATTTTTGATAAGACTCCATCTTTGGATGTATGCCCGCAGTGTTTCGTCGCATTGTTGCACACACGCTTTGACTTCTTCTATTGATGCTGGCCGCTTGTATGTTGACCTGAAGTTGCTTGTAAATTGCTTTGTGAGGTCGTCCTAGCTTCCAATAGTTTCCTTCTCTAGCTTGCTCAACCATGACCTTGCTGCGTTGGTGAGGTGTAGTTGCAGACTTTGCATTGTTGTTTCTTTGGTTCCTCCTAATATTTGTACTGCTTGTAGATAATCTGAGAGCCATGATTGTGGTTCCTGTGATCCGTCATACTTTTGCTGATCATGAGGTAACTTGAATCCCTTGGGAACTGGAGTGGTGCGAACCCTGCGGGTATAGCATGATGCCCCCATCTATTTGTCGTCGTCTTCATAGTCGCCTTTTTCATTTGGGGATCGGGATCTTCGGGTTCCTCCGTGTTGTTTTGGTGATGGCGATCGAGATCGTTGATTGCTGCTTCTGCGCCGAGGACTGTTGTGACGGCGAGGTGATCTTGGCTTGTGCATTTCCTTATGGTGGTGTGCTTCCTCTCCTTTTGCTGATAGCTTGTGGCCCACCATGTTTAGTCTGTTCAATGCTGCTCTGTGCATATGTTCTCTAGGGTCCCCCGAGCTTGGTCGAGTTGTGAGCAGATTAGCTTGAGCTGCCACAAATGCTGCTTCAGGAGTTTTTGGTACGATGTTTCCTTGTTCGTCGACCGATAAGAAGGACGAGTCGAGGTTTTTGGAAATGCTTTGCCTGTCGAAGTACTCGAGGTTATCGTACCTTGAACCATGTCGACGATTTTTCCTTGCGTTACTATATGATGCGTCGCTTCGCGCTTTACGAGCAGCGTTGCTAGCTGCAATGGCTGAGTCTTTTCTTCTCTATATCTCTATTTTCTCCTTTGCTAATTGCTTTGCCTGCTGCCTTAGGGAATAATGAT
The DNA here is from genome assembly GCA_007115705.1 of Dactylis glomerata. Lineage (NCBI taxonomy): Eukaryota > Viridiplantae > Streptophyta > Magnoliopsida > Poales > Poaceae > Dactylis > Dactylis glomerata. The sequence continues at coordinate 3,808,996 of QXEO01000964.1, read as the reverse complement.
ATCCCAAAAGCATGTCTTTGCTGGAATTTGATGGTATTGGCGTGCCGCGTTCTACGTCTTCTCTTATTATCCTCCATTCGTCGACTGATAGTCAAATTTTTTCCCTGGTTGTGAGGGATTCTGTTGTTTGCCCTTCTGCTAGGTGATTTGCTCCTCTGTCGATATTTGCTGGGTTTAGCACTGGATTGTTGTTTTCGTCGAATTCTTATGAGTTGTCTCCCACAATAGCGAGCACTTGGTATTGCTTGCCGATGTTACTATTGAAGCTTGAGAAGATCGAGTCACCATCTTCAGAAAGCTCTAACCCTGTCTTCCATGTGTCTGTTGATTTGTCTGAGATATCGTCGAGGCAGATCATGAGATCGTCGAGTTGGACCCCTGCGTCGAGCTTTTCCCTTGCTTCATTGTCTTCTGCAATTTTTCCTTTTTGCACTTCTTCTAAGCTGACCGGCGAGTTTACCTCGCTGGAAGAGCCGTCAGAATATTCCATCATTGCTACTGTTTCGGGCTCACTTGCCGACAGATCTTGTTTCGTTGGATCTGAAAGGCGAGATGAACCCGATGGCCCGATGAGGATGCTTAAACTTCTGATTGTCAACTCCATCTCTCGATTTTCGTCAGCTTCTGTACTGTTGTTGGCTAAAAGTGAAAAAGCCGTCGAATTCATGATTCCAACGCCCAAGGTCCCCACGGTCGGCGCCAATTGATGAGGGTTAACTCGACAAATGTCCTAGATGAAGGACTTAGGATCGGGGGAATAGGGCGTCAGATGAACTCAAAGGTAAAGGTTAGTCGTAATAAGTGTATATCGAAAGTAAACTTGGGTGTTCAACCTGGCTTGCTTTCAATCTACCCTACACCGTCCCCTCCTGGCCCCTATATATAGGTGGCCAGGTCTCGAGGATCGGGTAGGGTCCGATACAGATTACAATATCGACATACGGTAAGAACTCGTATTCGACTATCATTACAATTGGGCCTAGCTACACGGGCCTTAGGGGTACTCAACTAACGGGCTCTGTTAACTATACCCTTGTCACTAAGTTTGATGGAGAATCTTATGAGTTTAATTTTTCTAAGTTCGCTAAAAATCCTTATGAAAATGAATTGCCTAATGAAAATTTTCGAGTTGAACAGCTTGCCTCTATTGCTCTTGCTCCTAATAATGCTTTGCAGCAATTTATGGCGGACCATGAAAGTGATGTCTTCAGGAAAGAAAGAGAAGAGATTGATGATATTCTTCTTCGTCAACCACCGCTGATTAAGCATAATTTACCTGTGGAGGATCTTGGTACCACTTTGCCACCTAAGGAAGATCCTGTTTTTGAATTAAAACCTTTACCTGATGATCTTAAGTATGCTTATATAGATGATAAGAAAATATATCCTGTTATTATCAGTTCTAAACTTTTAGGAAAGGAAGAAGAAAGGTTATTGGAAATATTGAGGAAACACCGAGGAACTATGGGATATACTCTTGATGATTTAAAAGGGATTTCTCCTACTATATGTCAGCATGCTATTAACATGGAGCCAGATGCAAAGCCAGTTGTTGAACATCAACGCCGCTTAATTCCCAAGATGAAGGAAGTGGTAAGAAATGAGGTATTAAAGCTCCTTGATGCTGGTATTATTTATCCTATTGCTGATAGTAGATGGGTTAGTCTTGTTCATTGTGTTCCTAAGAAAGGAGGTATCACTGTTGTACCCAATGAGAATAACGATCTTATTCCTCAAAGGGTAGTAGTTGGTTATAGGATGTGCATTGATTTTAGAAAGGTTAACAAAGTTACTAAAAAGGATCATTATCCTTTACCATTTATAGATCAAATGCTAGAGAGGTTATCTAATAAAACTCATTTTTGTTTTCTTGATGGTTATTCTGGTTTCTCTCAGATTGCTTTTAAAAAGCAAGATCAAGAGAAAACCACTTTTACTTGTCCTTATGGAACTTATGCTTATAGACGTATGCCATTTGGTTTATGCAATGCTCCTGCTACTTTTCATAGATGCATGTCTGCTATTTTTCATGGTTTTTGTGAAGAAATTGTGGAGGTATTCATGGATGATTTCTCCGTCTATGGAACTTCTTTTGATAATTGTTTGCACAATCTTGATAAAGTTTTGCAGAGATGTGAAGAAACTAATCTTGTTCTAAATTGGGAGAAATGCCACTTTATGATGAATGAAGGAATTGTTCTTGGACATAAAATTTCTGAAAGAGGTATTGAAGTTGACAGAGCAAAGGTTGAAGCAATCGAGAAAATGCCCTGTCCCAGAGATGTTAAAGGTATTCGTAGTATTCTTGGTCATGCTGGTTTCTATAGGAGGTTTATTAAAGATTTCTCCAAGATTTTGAAGCCTCTTACTAATCTTCTTCAAAAAGATGTACCATTTGTTTTTGATGATGATTGTAAGGAAGCTTTTGAAACTCTTAAGAAGGCTTTAACTACTGCTCCTATTGTTCAACCACCTGATTGGAATTTACCCTTTGAAATTATGTGTGATGCTAGTGATTTTGTTGTTGGTGCTATTCTTGGACAGCGTGTAGATAAGAAGTTAAATGTTATTCATTATGCTAGTAAGACTCTTGATGCTGCTCAGAAGAATTATGCTACTACTGAGAAAGAGTTTCTTGTTGTTGTTTTTGCATGTGATAAGTTTAGACCTTACATTGTTGATTCTAAAGTTACTATTCACACTGATCACGCTGCTATTAGATATCTTATGTCGAAGAAGGATGCTAAGCCTAGGCTTATTAGATGGGTGTTGCTTTTACAAGAGTTTGATTTGCATATTGTAGATAGGAAAGGTGTTGAAAATCCTGTTGCTGACAATTTGTCTAGATTGGAAAACATTTCTTTTGATCATATTCCTGTTAATGATAGTTTTCCAAATGAACAGTTGGCTTCAATAAATGCAACTTCACGAGACCTTCCTTGGTATGCTGATTATGCTAACTTTATTGTTTCCAAGTATTTGCCTCCAACCTTTACAGCTCAGCAAAGAAGAAAATTCATTTATGACTTGAGGCATTACTTTTGGGATGACCCACACTTATATAAAGAAGGAGTTGATGGTATTATGCGAGGATGTGTTCCAGAATATGAACAACAAGAGATATTGAGAAAATGCCATGGTAGTGCTTATAGAGGACATCATGCTGGAGATAGAACTGCACAAAAGGTTCTACAATCAGGTTTTTATTGGCCAACCCTTTTTAAAGATGCTAGAAAGTATGTTTTATCTTGTGATGAATGCCAAAGAGTTGGTAATATTTCTAGACGTAATGAAATGCCTATGAGTTACACTCTTGTTATTGAACCATTTGATTGTTGGGGATTTGACTTTATGGGTCCTTTTCCTCCTTCAGAAGGTTATACTCATATACTTGTTGCTGTTGATTATGTTACTAAGTGGTTAGAAGCCATACCTACAAAGAGTGCCGATGGTTAGACCTCCTTAAAAATATTTAAGGATGTTATTTTTTCTAGGTTTGGTGTACCTAGGTATCTTATGACTGATGGAGGTTCTCATTTTTTCATGGAGGTTTTAGAAAAAATCTTGCTAGATATGACGTTAATCATAGAATTGCTTCTGCTTATCATTCGCAAACTAGTGGGCAGGTAGAGCTTTCGAATAGAGAGATCAAGTCTATCTTGCAGAAGACTATCAATAGATCTAGGAAAAACTGGGCTAGCAAGTTAAACGATGCTTTATGGGCTTATAGAACTAGTTATAAGAACCCCATGGGCATGTCTCCTTACAAGATGGTTTACAGAAAAGCGTGTCACTTGCCTTCAAAATTAGAACACAAAGCTTTTTGGGCAGTGAAAGAGCTTAATAGGGATTTTAAACTTGTCGGTAAGAAAAGGTTGATTGATTTGAGTTCTTTAGATGAGTGGAGAAACGAAGCTTATGAAAATGTCAGACTTTTCAAAGAAAAAGTCAAGCAATGGCATGATAAGAGAATTCTTAAGAGAGAGTTTCATGTTGGTGAGAAAGTTCTATTGTATAGGTCCCGTCTCAGATTTTTTGCAGGAAAATTACTCTCAAAATGGGAAAGACCCTTTGTTATTGAAGAGGTATACCGTTTAGGTGCGATAAAAATTGCTTCGCTTAAAGATAACACTATACAAGTGGTGAATGGACAAAGACTCAAACATTATATTGCTGGAGATTCTTATAATGAAGATGTTGATGTTATTCAAACGGTGACTCCGGAAGAGTTCATCCAGGACAATATGCAGGAACCTGCTAAATTCGTTTTCGAATAGGTAACAGTTCTAGTTAGAAAAGGTTCACGTTAAACTTTTCCATTAATATTTTTGTTGTTTTTATTAAATATGAAAAATCACGAGACAAAAATGGGCAGGAGACGGAGTCTGGTGGCTCCTCACCACCAGGGGGCGCGGGCCCACTCCAGGCCGTGCCGCCCTGTGGTGAGACCACCCTGGAGCTCGTTTCCGTCTCGGTTTCCTCCTGTGATTTCATTTCGATGTTTAATTTTCGCCTATATAACCCCCCGGATTGTCTGAGGTTTGTATATCATGTTTTCGTCATGTTTTTGTTTCGAGCTGTTTCTGTCAGGAGTTGTTCTCAGTTCTAGGAGCATCATGGCTTCTTCAAGCGACGACAAGGGCAAAAAGTCTATGGAAGAGGACCAACAAGACCTCAAGCTAAAGAAACAACAGGTGGCTGGAGGATCAAGGGCAAGAGACCCTACTTTTGTAGGATCAATGAACGCTGGACGTGCCTTTTCTCACAATATGCAGGGACCAACACTACCAATCTTGGATCTAAACTTCCTGCCTGTAATAAAAGAGGGTCTTCTAGTCACTGACGAGCTTTGTGCCCAGTACCGAGTTTTGGAGAGGGAGATAGAGAGGCTTCAAGAAGAGAACCTCAGGCTTCGCAGGATGCTGGAACTTTTCCTTGTTCCAATTATGATCGCACCACCACCACCGAAGGAGTAATTCATCATTGGTATAGGCATCCCCTTGGCTTGTTCCAAGCTTGGGGGAGTGCCGCGGTATCACATCATTATCTTTTGCTCATTTACTTTTCAAGTAGTGTCATATCATGAATAGAGAAGTTATCTTATAGAATAGTTTGCAGTGTGGAAGTATCCTCCTTAGTTGGTTATCTATGTATCCCTTGGTGTGAGTTGCGGTAATGAAATATTAATGAGAAGTTTTATCGTTTACTTTCTGCACACTTTATTTTAGTTTGCAATTTTCTTATATGATTAGTCTTGTTGATTAGTATTGGTATCACTTTGTGATCATGAGTAAATTTAGTTGGTTTTGGCAAACTTAGTTTGGTCAGTAGCAACATTACCTTGAGGTTTGAGTAGAAAAGAAGAAAGAAGTGTTGGTAGTTACATCATTTTAGCTTTCCTTCATGTTTGGCACATAAGCAATAGTATTCTCAAGTTAAAATCGTTTGTACTTTCAAGGAAGTTTGCATGATTATTCCTATTATATGTATGTTTGTTTGTTTCATGCAACTCTTATGCTTGCTACCCAGCCTTGCTAGCCAAAAACCTGTACTGAGAGGGAATACTTCTCGTGCATCCAATTCCCAAAAACCAAGTTACTTCCAAAGAGTCCACTATAAATTCCTATGCATGGTATTTCAAGCCATTCCAAGTAAATTTTCATGTGCTACCTTTCAAAAACCTTCAAATACTTATCATTTTGTTCCACTGTTTTTAGCTCATGAGGACGTAGTGGTTTGGTTTGTTATCTTCCATACTAAATTAAGTACCCCTCGACTAGGCAGCTTCATCTGCTCGTCATTAATTTGCAAGGGAGCTGGTTAGAACATTGTAATCTAAAAGAAAGAAAGAAAAGAAAAAGGCACTCCTCCATGGTATGTGAAAGTTGGTGGGCACCCGATGGAATCGGTTAGCCATGGTTTGAGAAAGGAAAAGGTGGGGAGGAGTGCCAAGCCATAAAAGAGCACAATTGTGCCAATTAATCAATATCTCGGAACCGCTCTCACTTGTTTAGTATGGAAGATATCAAGCACTCCGTTGCTAGTCGTTGACGAAAGCAACCACCTCTCAAAACAACTTGTATCTCTGTTTTATAAATGAAAAGCTCTAGCACATGTTTAATCCCTGCTTCCCTCTGTGAAGGGCCTGTCTTTTACTTTTATGTTGAGTCAACCTATTCCCTTCTATCTCAATCAAGCATTTGAGTTGTTATGTTTTACTCATCCATATATTGATCTGTTCAATCATGTTTACTATCTTCCTTTGTTTAGTACAATGCTTTTATCTGGAGGAATATATCTTTGAAAGCTTTTTATGATTACAAAGAGTTTGTTTCATTGAGCATATGGTTTTTGCTATATTAGCTCTATTATAAAAGGCTCCGTTCAAAAGTAAGTATAGTTTGTTCATTGTTCTCTGACCAAGAACTAAGGTTTGCCATCACCAATTATAATTTACTTTGTGCATCTTTATTTGTGAATCCCTTCTACTTATTGCAAGTCTATATCATATGAAGGGAAGTTTTTGTCTATTATAATTTGTGCCTTGGTGAATGTGATGCTTCTTGTCCGTATTTTTATTATCGACACTTCACTCCACAAACCTGTGGTCATGTTTACCGAGTTTAGTTTTCGCTTGGGGACAAGCAAGGTCTAAGCTTGGGGAGGTTGATACGTCCATTTTGCATCACTATTTTGTATCATAATTTACTGTTATTCATTGATATATTTCACATTTAGAGATGATACTTATGTTGTTTCCTCTGTTTTTACATGTTTGATGATCATTGGAGGATTTGCTGCCGGAGTCAGGATTCTGCTGGAAAAAGGACCGTCAAGACACCATGTTTCGGAAGATCAGGAAATTCCAGAAAAATACCAGAAAATTATAGTTCGCCAGAAGACTGAAGAAGCCAGAAGGAGGAGGCAAGAGGAGCCACAGGGTGGGCTCACCCATAGGGGGCGGGGGCCCACCCCTGGCCGCGCCGTCCTGTGGTGAGGCCACCCTGGCCCACTACTGCCATCGCCCCTTCGCGTATATCATTGTCCCCGAAAACCTAAGTCAGGGGAGGCTCAGACATAGACATCGCCGCCTCTGCAGGGCGGAAAACACCGAGAGAGAAAAGCTCTCCGACAGGCAGAAATCTGCCGGGGAAATTCCTTCCCGGAGAGGGGAGATCATCGCCATCGTCATCATCATCGCACTGGACTTCATCGGGATCATCATCACCATCATCCTCATCACCAGTACCTTCATCTCCACCATCACCACGCCATCCCGCTGTAACATCTTGGGTTGAATCTTGTTAAATTCATAGGGGAAACTTTCCTGGTGTTGATTAGGTTAATGCTATTGAGTGGAACTGTTGAATTAAGATTTATGTTCAGATTTTTATTTACCATTATTTCACCTCTGATCATGATCCATATGATGTATTGTGAATAGTTCGTTTAGTTCTTGAGGACATGGGAGAAGTCAAGATGTTAGTAGTGGAATTATATTGAGTAATATTTAATGGTTTGATATTTATTTGTTGTGGTGCTATTTCACTAGTGGTGTTATGTGAACGTCGACTACATGATACTTCACCATTTATGGGCCTAGTGAAATGCATTGTGTATTTGGCTACTAATTGTGGGGTTGCTGGAGTGACAGAAACCTAAATCTTCGTTGGGAAACCATTGCACCAGGGAACGTAGGATCTTAGAGTTTAAGGTTGTGGTTAGATTTATCTTAATTACTTTATTGTAGTTGTGGATGCTTGCAAGGGGTATAATCACAAGTGTGTATTAATCCTAGTAAGGGTAGTGCGCTAGCACAGGTTCACCCCTATAACACTTATCAAACCAATAAAGATTATTTAGCGGTATAAAGCGAAAGCACTTGATAGAAACTCCCGTGTGTCCTCGAGAACGTTTGGTCATCATAAGTTACCCAACCGGCTTGTCCTTTGTTCTAGAAAGGATTGGGCCACTCGCTGCAATTGTTATTACTGTCTTTTATTTACTTGTACTTTATTTACTTGTATTACCAAATATCCCTGAAAACCCGTTTGCTAGTATTTACAGTGAATCCTTGATCAAAACCACTTGTCAACACCTTCTGCTCCTCGTTGGGTTCGACACTCTTATTTATCGAAAGTACTACGATACACCCCCTATACGTGTGGGTCATCAGTCAGTTATCCATTGCTATGAAGGAGCTCGATAAACTGGTTGTTTACGCCAATAGTGATATCATAAAATTCGAAGAATAAAGGTTTGGTTGCATGATATCAGACGAAGGTTTTCAAGTTGTTTGAGCCTATAATTGGTTACAAGCAACCAATCATAGCCTCGGGGCCTACCCCAATCAGAAGCGCTGATCGTGCACCCGATAAAACGATTGATAGTATGAAAATTTATAAGAACTCAGAGAATCTTTTGAGCCTATGATCGAATAAAAATATTCGACCATAGCCTTGAGGGCTACTCCCATCGGGAGCGCTGTTCGCGCACCCGATAAATGAATATCTTTGACTATGATTACATAAAAGGAGCAAATTTTTGACTAGTTGATCGGTGGTAAACACGGGATCAGCGCATTCAACATTTTACTCCCACTGGAAGGAGTTTAGAAGTAATAACCCGATGATTTTGGGTAATAAAATAGCCGATCAAGGCTCTCGAGAAATATATTCTCAGACCGCTTCCACCACAATAAATGTCTGAATGTTGTGATCGTAAAGATCATGAAGGTAAGACATCAGGATCTATCCTGCATGGCCTAGTACTTGCACAAGAATGCGCTCTCCACGATACGAAGAAAAATCCCAGCAGACACGCTGGGTACCCTTGAAAAATACTGGAATTCATACTTTGGTAAGTCCTGAATACGGCACAAGTTGAATTACGCTAGGTTCGTAATTTGAGCCCAGGGACTCAAAATTGAGGTAGGTTGTGAGTGTTTGTTCAGGCAATTAACTGGTTCCCGATGCATCGGATGCACTGGCTCATGTACCAATATCCCTATGAGATGTATAAAATAAAATGTATAAAGAAGTTAAAGATTTGTTTAGTCAAAGATTCAGAGAAGACGAAGATTTAGAGAAGTCGAAGATTCGGTGAAACTGAGGATTAAAAGATAGGAGATTCAACCCGAATCTGCGATTCAGATAGAATCTCGGGGGCTACTGACAAGGATATGTCTATCGAGACCCATGGCATTGGTACCCCGGTGATTATCCGGGTCAAGTCCCATGTAGAATATGGATTAGAGTAGAAGTCGAAGCATAGTTTATTCGAATAAGGAAACTTCTATGTAAACCGTCATAAATATAAGTTTGTACCAAACCCGACAGGATCCCGATACCTGGCCACCTATATAAATGGGCCAGGAGGGACCTGCGAGGTTATCTGAGATTTAGTTTGTACTAAGCTTTATCTCGCAAATACACAACTTCACCTTGTTCACATACTTTACCTTCGAGTTCATCTGACGCCCTCTTCCTCCGATCTAATGCCCTTAACCTAGGGCATTGCCGAGTTTAACCCTCGTCACCAGGTGACCTCGGGGCTTGTACAATGAGATGTTGAGTTGGAGAAGAGATAAACGCAAAAAAAGAGGTTTATCTTACTTTAACTAAGGGACCAACTCTTAGCAAGGAAGATAAGACATTTTTGTCCGTTCCATGAGATGTATTATCTTAGATACATGTTTCTAGTTTATTTCTAATCATGCCATAATTTTAGAAGCATGCAAATCATAATTGTATAAGATAACGTTAAGAAATGATCCATTGTACAATATGTTTTTTTTAACCTTTTCTAACCGCATGCAATATCTAAAATAAGACAACCTAATGAACCATTGTATTGTACATGCCCAGATGTCCTCACTAGCCATAGGCAGCTCGGGGTTGGAGAGATAACTCACATAACTAACTGCCGATATAAACAAAAGGACTCATGTACTCTCTCCATCCAACATTAAGTGATGTGAATTTATCTAAATTTGAATGTATCTATATACTAAAATACATTTAAATACATGCAAATTTAGACAAATCCACATCACTTATTTCAGAACAGAGGTAGTATTTAACGTGTCAGACAAAATATCGAAGTTTCATTACCTTAAATATCTTAGGAGGCGGCTATCTTTGGATTGTGGGACCTTGTAGTCTGCTTATGTGACGAGTACGTACGAATTATAGTATAGGCAGGCTCACGCATGGCTCAACTTGTCCACATAGATCAGTGTTAACCATGGGCCATGGTGTTAACTGCCGTAAATTATCACAAGTTGTGTACTCCAACATTTTAGACTAATGCCCTCGTTGTAACTTGACCTTGCATGAAACAGTTTACGAACTACATTCTCAAAAGTTGAATGGGGTAATTTTAAAGCTAGATTTTGAAAAGGCTTATGATAAAGTTAAGTGGTCTTTTCTCCAGCAAACACTCAGAATGAAAGGTTTTTCTGATGAGTGGTGTGCGTTGATCAATTCCTTCGTGTCAGGAGGTAGTGTTGCCATCAAAGTCAACGATGATGTTGGTAAATACTTTCAAACATTGAAAGGTCTGAGGCAGGGTGATCCCTTATCGCCAATGCTATTCAATATAGTGGCTGACATGCTTGCCATTATGATCGAACGCGCAAAGAATGATGGTCTCATTGAAGGAGTTATCCCTCATCTAGTGGATGGGGGATTATCCATCCTTCAGTATGCCGATGATACGATTCTTTTTATGGAACATGATCTTGAGAAAGCACTGAATGTGAAACTTATACTTTCAGCATTCGAGCAATTATCAGGTCAAAAAATTAATTTCTATAAGAGTGAATTGTTTTGTTTTGGCGAGGCTCAAGACGAGGTCAATGCATACGCCGATTTATTCGGTTGTGGGCAGGGACAATTTCCTATGCGGTATTTGGGGATTCCGATTCACTATCGGAGACTAACAATTGCCGAATGGAAACTCGTTGAGGAGAGACTATAAAAACGTCTTAGTAGTTGGAAAGGTAAATTGTTGTCCCTAGGAGAAAGATTGATACTCATTAATTCGGTACTATCTAATATGGTACTACATATGATTTCATTCTTTCTCTTGCCTAAAGGAGTCTTACACAAACTGGATTATTACCGGTCTAGATTCTTTTGGCAAGGGGACAGTGAGAAAAAGAAATATCGATTGGCTAAATGGAGTGTCGTGTGCTCTCCTAAAGACCAGGGTGGGCTGGGTATTCATAACCTTGAGGTTAAAAATACAGCCTTACTGGGGAAGTGGCTGTTTAAGTTACTTACTGAGGAGGGGACTTGGCAATCTATTCTTAAGAGGAAATACATTGGCCCAAAAGCATTATCTCAGGTTCTTTGGAAACCGGGTGATTCACATTTTTGGGCTGGACTTATGGCAACGAAGAAGTTCTTTTTCGGCCTGGGTTCTTTTTCCATTAAGGATGGTTCGGAGATAAGGTTCTGGGAAGATAAATGGCTTGGTAATGCTTCTCTTCGTGAACAGTATGCTGCCTTGTATAGCATTGTATGTCACTAAGGTGATACTATTGCCAAAGTAATGGAGACTTCTCCACCATCTGTGGCGTTTAGAAGGGATTTATTTGGACAAAGGCTTGTAGCTTGGAATGCCTTACTACTTCGTTTGGCAAACATCCAATTACAAACTGGACATGATGAATTCCGTTGGAACCTACATGAAAATGGAAAATTTTCAGTTGCTTCCATGTACAATGCTCTTATTCTTCCCGATGTGCCAATCGATAAAATTAGTAATAATAAGCTTTGAAAGTTAAAAATTCCATTACGGATTAAGGTATTTGGATGGTACCTACGTAAAGGAGTTGTTTTGACAAAAGATAATCTTGCAAAACGGAATTGGCATGGAAGTAAAAAGTGTGTTTTTTGTCATCATAATGAAACAATTAAACACTTATTTTTTCAATGTCATTTCGCTAGATCTATATGGTCAGTCATCCAAGTAGCTTCGACCTTGTTTCCACCATGCAGTATTACCAATATATTTGGGAATTGGCTAAATGGAATCAACAATAGGTTTAAAAAGCATATTAGGGTGGGAGCGATTGCCTTTATTTGGTCGCTATGGCTATGTAGAAATGATAAAGTGTTTAATGATAAGAACTCTTCCATCTTGCAGGTTATCTACAGGGCTATTGCTATACTCCGTTTGTGGTCGTCTCTGCAGCGTTTGGAGGATCGCGACCTTTATACGGAGGTCTGTGCACGACTGGAAGCTACGGCGAGGGATACTTTTTCCCAACATGGATGGCCGCATAGCTTACGGATTGGTGCTGCTTCTTAGGCGATATTACATTTGCGCACCGTTATATGTAATGTTGCCTTGTTTTTCTTTGGACCTCAGACTTGGAGTGGGGCTGTGTGCATCTTAGATATGCAGAGGCCGGGTGTATGCTTAATAACTATTAAGTAATAAAGCGCTCTTTATCGAGAAAAAAAAACTAGGAAAGACTTCGTCTAACATGCCTGCTCCAACTAGCCAAGGAAACACTGGAAAAGTCGAGATGAGTGCAATGGTTTCGTGCCGTTTTCTATCCCTTATGTCTGCTGGTTAAGTTGATCAGATTATTTATTTTTAATCTACGGAGGTTGACGGTTTGACCAGGCAAATCTTGGTTGAACGTGTGGAAGTCTTAATTCTTGCACCCTCCTACCAATCAGAGGCTGGGCTGCAAACAAGTGGACTAGTTTACTTCAAGCTAACATAGCGCTCCAATCCAAAGAGTCGACTAAAACAACTGAAAGTGGACTGCGCTTGAATCTAGGGCTCTTAAGGTGGATCGAATGGAAGAGGATCCCCTGACCTGCCCTCCCTGCCTTTGAGTTACTGACAAGTGGGAGTGGGACCCATCTGTCAGTGACCCAACGTCATGGCACAGCGGGGTAAGCCGCATCAGAGGATCTGTTTTTGGACCGAATACCCTTACTGAGCTACTCTTTATGGAATTGAATTTTACGTTAACGTGTGGACGCTCCGGAAGAATGGAGCACCCAAGTTTTCAATGCTTGGTTGACACCCTAAGCATCTTGTGTATGAGAACTGTCGACGAGGTCGAGCTCTGGAAGCTCTCTGACGTTGTTGGGTTGTATAGTTTGGAGATAGAGTTGTAAGTCTAGGACGTTCATTCTTGTGGTCACCCAGCCACCTATCTTGGACGTGTAACCGTACTTTCATTATGCCGGATTTTTTAGATGAAAAAGGACTCAAGTGCCCAACTTTAGAATAATAAAGCCCCATATGGCTAGTTTGGTGATCAAAACATATTACAACACAACACAACAAACACAAGTAATAAAATAAAAGCGCATATTGCATTCGATGATGTCCTCCTCTATTGGACTCGAGGAGATGACAAAGACAAAGCAGAAGAGGAGCAACCATTGCCTTCAAAGAGAATATGTGAACATGAGATTCTCGGGGCTAACACACTGTAGCTCCAGACCTTCTCTATCGCCCAAGATAGATTTGTGCTCTCTCGTCCTGGGTCGGAGGATGCCACACCGTCGGTCAGTAGAGCTACTACCGTGAGAGTTAGGCTTGGAGTTGCACCTGAGACAAGCAAGGAGCATACATTATACTCGGTGATCTCGCCGTGGGAAGGACACCATCCTCACCACATTGTTTCTTGTCATGAAGATGCAAAGGATAAGGTGAGGCTTGGGATCGATTGTTCATGAACAAGGTGTGTAGAGAGCGTGAACATGTAGTAGATCATCTAGACCAAGACAAGCCACCAGGGAGAAAAGTATGGGGGCTTGTTACCAGCTGGCTAGTGTCAACGGGAAGATGAACTTTCCCCCTTCTTCCTAGGCCCAAGGGAACCGACCCCACTGAAGAGTAGCAGTCAAGTGAGCACCCCCTAAAATACATGCCAAGCCTGCCGGACCAAAGCACCACACACTAGATGATGATGCTAGACTACTCAGTGTATTTCAATTCTATTTTCTTTTAATGCAATCAACACACAATGCTATTGCATGTTGGCAAATGTAAAATTACATTAAATATCTTTATCTGAGATGTTTAGCTTATTTCGTTTATTTTGTGAATGATATTTAGGTTATTCACTTTTCTCACCTTCATGTACGCTAGTACAACTTTTCCTCGCGATCAAAGTAAGAGAACATTGGGTACAACTTTGTTCAAAGTTGATCACATGATACAAGTGTATGATAATACACCTATAATGAATAATTATCTACTAGTATTATAGTCTTAACATATTTAACTCGCATGGCCCATACTCTCCATTGACGAGAACATCCCGGCGCGTGAAACTTAAGTTGAAGTTTGATTAAAGGAGGAGACATGCCAGCACGACTCTAAGACTTAAGGATGAACTTGAGAAGATTTTCGTGGTGTAAGTTCCAAGTTTGCAAAAGAATAGAACCTTCAGAAGATACAATAAACCTTAGTACAATCAACTTGCGTGCCAAGAATTTTTCTTGAAAAAATATTTAAATATGAATCTTTTGTACATTGACTGAAAAACATTTAAGAAACTACTTAGGCCTCGTTCGGCACGCGTGTCTTTTAGAGTTTTATCCAAAGTGTTTTTGGTGACGAGGGGAATCACTTGACGAAGGCGTCAGCTGCACTGTTGTGTCCACTGTGTAATCGCCCATAGTACTGTGGTACTCCTGACTCACGCATGCTTGTCTGGCGCTCACGCAGCATGGCCCGACGTGCTGAAAAGTCCTGACAGGACAGCTGGGCAGAGGAAAGGTGACCGGGACGCAGATAGAGAAACGACATTGTGAGCGACCAGAAAAACGCGAGGTAGGTGGGGTGTCTCTGATCCCCGTCGACCTGGCGTGTATTTCAGTGTGTCGCAGCGGTTTCATGGCTCGGCCCGTCCAAAAACTCGCCTACCGAAGGATGTACGGAGTGTTTCAGCGTGGTACCTAGTATTGACCGAGTGAATTACACGATAAAACATTTGAAACCCGGACTGCCGAACGAGGCCTTAGTGGTTTTCTTAGAATTTTAACACTCCAGAAGTGTGTTTTTGATATTTTGGCTCATCACCCACTATGATGATCATTTGTCAAGTAACTATTGTATCCTAAATAATATGTGTCCATGTTGTTAACGCTAACTAGCATAGAGGATATGAAAATATGGGGGCATCATCTTTACTTTGATGTGAGCTCTAAGTTTTTTTTAAAAAAAAACTTATACAGACCTTTTCCTTTTTTTTTTATAAAGGGCGCTTTATTACTTAAAAGGTTTTCCTCGTATTTCCTGCATTTGTTGCAAAATACACACCATTTTAGACATGGATAAAAAGTGTAACAAACAAGATGGAACATTTTTTATGAAAGACCGGATGATATTAGTTTCATTTTCAATCACATGCTTATACAGTCAGGTGAAATTAAAATTGCACCAATAAAACTAACTCAAAAGTCTATAGCTCTACGTATCTTGGTATATGTATGGTAGTTGGCTACACAAAACAATATGGTACACTTATCCCAAAATTTCGCACGCCCTCGAGCTCCACATTTTGCAGTAGACAAATCCGTCGTCGACAGATCAGATGTAACCCGCAAAGTAATGGCGCATACCATTCAAATTTAGAATAAGTACAAAAGATTTCCCGCGAAACAACGTCGCGTGGCACTTTGGATCCTGGTTCATTTGCATTGAGATGAACAATAATATCACTATTTTTTTAAAAAAAATACATCATACATTTTTTTCATTTATGTGTGTGCAAAGTTTCATGAAGAGAAGGCATATCGTTTACCCTAGGTGAAATAAACAAGAATCAAGTATGTAAAAAGCAAAAAAAAACACCGGATTTTTTTACATATGTCACAAAACTATACTTTTTGGCAACGAAAATTTGCATGGACACGAACATGCGTGATATTTTCAGTATAAATCAAACAATAGTAATAATACTTTTCTGCTCAAAGACAAATGCACCGAGGTGCAACTTAGAATAAACGCGGAAGAAACCTGTGTCGCTCATGAACCGAACATCACGCAAAATAGTCATGGCCATTGGCCACCATGGCAAGTGCTATCGTCTAGGGTGCGATGGCAAATGCACATACCCCCAAACGGAGCTACTCTGGATGAATCAACCCGCATCTTTTAATTTCAACCCCTAGTGCGGAGCGAATAAGTCGTCCAAGAAATATCACACTCCACAGAAAACACAATATATCAGTCCACCAAATGGCTGGGTTTCTCTTCAAAGCCCGGAGTCCAAGCAATTTGGCAGTCCCCCTCAGTCCAACCTCGCAACTTGGCGAGTTGCTGGCCGCGATCGAGGACCGGGCTTATATAAATGAGCAACTAGAGCCTAGAGGGGCTCATCCTCATGCAGGCGGCCTGAACAAGTTGCAGAGCCCTTCACACCCATCTCTCCCTTCCTTCCACAGTCCACACACACACAGAGAGAGCTTCAAGGGAGCTCGGGAAGCGCCGGCGTCCATGGCGGGGACGACGCAGCTGGAGGCCGGCGGTGGCGACGGCGAGTACACGCAGGACGGCACCACGGACCTCCACGGCAACCCCATCCTCCGCTCCAAGCGAGGAGGCTGGAGAGCATGCTCCTTTGTCGTAGGTACGTGCGTACCGATTCAAGCATCAGTCTTGTACTTACTCGCTGTATTTAGCTCTCTAGCGAAATCCTTTGCTTCTCCGGTTCAGTTCATGCGCTGTCCAGCTCCGGCCTCGTAGGAAGCCATGGATTCTCCGAGATGGAGGTCTCTCATGTGCTTCTTAGAAAACAAAGCATAAACATAAACTAAAGTACGAGGGCAGAGGGTTATGGCAGTTTTTTTAGCACCACCAGCCAGCTTGGTTTTCTTTTATTTATCTTTCATTATCTCTGCTGGCTGCACGACGTGCATAAATATGTGTGTGTGGCGTGGTCTGAGGATATCAGGAAATCGTTTGGTAGGATTGGATTAGATTAGGTTTGTGATAGGTGAACTGCTGGAACCAGCCATCCTTGCTGGCCGCTACGGGAAAGATCCCCACATCACGGGAACTGTATATTGTAACCATAGCAACTGTATATTGACACCCACGTACTTGGTCAAGTCGCAACCATTGTTCTTTCGGAGATTCTAATCTTCATCGATTTGGACTACATGGGAGATTCATGTATTTTAAATGTCTAGCACAAATTAATCACGATGCAGTCCAATAACTCGAGTAAGAATTCAACTGAGAAAATTAGCAAAACCGTTCTAAATATACTATGCAATAGAGAACCAGAGATGGATACTATATCAACAAAAAACTCGCAACCATCGTTCAGATCTTCACTCGGTTTTAAGTGGCAGTATCCATTTCCCACGTGGTCCGTGTGTGCACTGCATTGACGACAGTACGGCGTGAGCGTGGCCTGATATGTCAAACGCTGGCAGCCTCACAAGCTAAGACCAATGCAATCACAATGAATTTGCTGGCGTAGGCCCGTAGAGGGATATAGACCGGTGGTTGTTACAAATCCAAGGAGGCAATGCAATGGTTGTGCGGACTTCACCATTACTCTTGTTTCAGCTTTGACTTAGCATACTGGAGCTGAAAGATGCGTGCATATTTCTTCTAGTATCACTACTCTTATTAGGTTATGATTTGTGTCATCGTACGAGCAGGCAGCAATGGTTGTTGTGTATCACTTAAGAAATGGAAACAATGTGTTTATGTCACTTCCAGAGACAAAATCAACGTTTTGTGTTTGCGGTACAGTCCAAACAGAGTCTTCAAGCAGTCGCTGTCTTGTTAGGCTTGTCTGGTGGGACTCGTACATAGGGGCTTTGAAATAACCTTGTGCTAATCAACACTCACGGGCCCACCCTTGGACCTATTCTTGAGAAGGAAGCATGATTCCAGCGAGGTTGTTTCTGTTGTTCATGGCAAGGACGATAAGTTCGTGCAAGTAGTTGCTTGTTTGTAAGTTTAAAAAAAAAATTGTTTAGTTATTCTCCATTAGCCAAATTGGCTGATCAATTCAGGGTGTCCTAGTCTCTTTAAGAGTAGAAATACTGTGGAGAACAGTATATCTTGTTTTGTTTTGTTCCTGAAGCTGTTTCACACGATCAACTTCTTTTTTTTCTTTTGATTCTGTGTAATGGTTATGCTTTGGTGAGAATTGACAACCACGTGGGTATAAAATATAAGATCCATGAGCGCTGGAAGATCCGCACGGCTGGTTCCTCTTGTACGAGAAAGTCAAAATGATATACAAGCCATCCCTTTCTTTCCTGTCCAGAGATATACTTCTTGCAGCTATCTAGGTGTCACTTTCTGAAAGTCTGATTATCTATCATTTTACCGAGCTAGCTAAAGAAATACTATGTACTCCTATTCATATGTGTGTATGGTCCAGATTCTGAGAGTGACGTTTTGACACCCATGAGCATTCCTTTTTAGGACTTTTACAGTACTCTAAAATTAATATGAGCCGTTTATTTTTTCTCATCGGATGGCCAATATGATTTAGTACTCCACCACCACTATTACGGAGTACTAGCTCAAAAATATGGAGTACCTTGATCTAACGGAAAAACCGTAATCTGAACCCAATTCTAGTTCTGTCAGGAGAGCTTGGATTTACTCAATTCCCCACACGCCTCGCGGCGAGGCAGCACACGAGCCCGACACCGACACCGACAACGACACCATGCACAGGCGATCTGCTCCGCCTCCATATTTATACGTTGTTGATTTAGATCGTAAATAGGGGCAACCAGAGGCTACATCAATCATACGCGTTCTAAACTCTGAAATTTTGACATCCAGTAACCGATTGCTGGGATTTTCAATAGGTGATGCTGAGCATCAACCGAGACGGCAGAGGTCGAAGCCGTGCTGGCAATGGCGCCGATTCCAGCTGGCGATGATAACAATTCATTAGGAATCAAACCCAAAAAAAATTGATAAAGGAATTTTATTACTTAGTTAAGCAATACACCCGGCCTCTGCATAACAAGATGCACACAGCCGTCCAAAATAGATCCTGCTGGGGCAGCACGGCCTCTTTTTCCTGATTGGGATCCGCGAACCTTTTTTTGGCTAACAAAACGATTGGGGAGTAAAAGATAGGGAAAATGACTAAGTTACCCTTAACCACGGACGGCCAGATCTAATTAGTACTCTGTTGCATACTTTTGGAGTACCGGGTACAGTAAAATTGCCCTTTTTTGTTTATAGTTATATTAGCCAAATTGGCTGATTAATTCCGGGTCCCCCGGTCTCTTTCAGAAGATAAATTGTGGAACATTATATTATTATTTGATTTGTTCCTTTCCTAGAGCTGTTTCACATGATCAACTTCTCTCTCTCTCTCTTTTTTCTCTTTTGATTTTGTAATGGTTATTGTTTGGTGAGAATTGCCGATCTTATGGGTCTAAGATCTATGATTGCTGGAAGATCCTCCCAGCTGGTCTCCCCTGTACGAGAAAGAGTCAAAATGATATGCAAGTCATTTCTTTTTTTTTCTTGTAGCTATATAGGTGTCCCTTTATGAAAGTCTTACAGTATTATCAATTATTACATCGAGCTTCCTAAAGAAATACTACATATTCCTACTCATATGTCTATGGTCCAAATTTCGAGAGAAGAGTTTTGGCACTCATGAGCATATGCTTCCTTCATTTTAAATGTATTTAAAAATCTTTAAAAATGAAAATAATGAAACTTTACGCTTACAAAGTTGATTCACAAAATATTGACTTTGATTTTTTGCTTGTGTTAAAGACAAAATTCGGTTGGTTTTTCGCGCGATATTTTTTGTATTTTTACACATGCCACAAAGTGTCGGCTTTTCATTTTTTTTGTCGGCTTTTCATTAAACTTTAGGTGCACACATAAGATGTTGAGTTCTAAGCTTGAACTATTTTTTAAGCTTTTGACATTTTAAAATACATTTTGGACTAAAGGGAGCATATCCCCCTGGGAGCCGAACTGAATTTCTGCTAAATTATATTCAACCATGTCACCCAGTTTTTAGTAAATACTACCTCCGTTTCAAGGAATAGGGCGTTCTCGTTTTGCGTGTTTTTTCTTTGACCAAGATTTACTCTAAATATATAAAGAATGTTGGTATAAAATTAGCATCGTTGAAAAGTATGTTTCAATACAAATCCAACGATACTAATTTTACAGAATATAATTAAGTTTTAGTTGCTCTATTTATCTGGTTAAACTTTGCTTTGGAATGTGCGTGCGTCTTATTATTTGAAACGGAGGTAGTACGGTTCTGTTCAGGTTTTTACCTTGCACATAGTTCGATATTGTATAGCCGGTCTGTTTTTGTAGGGGAAAATGTACAGTTATGTAAACTGTGTGTGCATTGTTGCTTTGGCAGTGTACGAGGTGTTCGAGCGGATGGCCTACTACGGCATCTCGTCGAACCTGGTGCTGTACCTGACGAAACAGCTGCACCAGGGCACGGTGCTGTCGGCCAACAATGTCACCAACTGGGTCGGCACCATCTGGATGACCCCCATCATCGGCGCCTACATCGCCGACGCACACCTCGGCCGCTACCGCACCTTCATGGTCGCCTCCGTCATCTACCTCCTCGTAAGTTTCATATCTGGCTCTATCTCCTCTCGGTGTCGCTTTGTCATGTACTCCCGTCTATGTCACAGACTCACAGTAGTATGACAGTATGTGTGATGCTTGCGGCCGCCTATCCAGCCGTTCTGCGATGGCAGCTCGAGGCTTGGCTGATAGCGTTTTTTTTAACACATAATATAATAAGCTAGCAAGCGTCTCATTAAAAACCTTTCAATCCCCTTAAATATTCTGGTAAGGAAAAGAATGTGTCTGAAAACTTGCTGCTCTATACCAGTATAGTTACATCGTTCACCAAATGGCTTACAATAAAATTCGGAGGTTCCCCCTCCCAAAAACCCGAACTACTAGACTCGAAGGCCACCCTAGCTAGCTCATGTGCCACTCCATTTGCTTTCTTCGGACAGTGCTTAAAGGAAACTTCACCAATAGAACTAGATAGATCGACACAATCTACAAACACCGCCGATTCTTCGCTCCACCACCTATCTCCACCATTGCAAGCCTCAATAACTTCCATTGAGTCTGATTCTGCTTGTAATCTATTACATCCCAATTTAATCGCAAGCACAAGGCCATCTCGTATTGCCAAAGCTTCAGGCATAGACACCGTCGCAGTATGCGGGATGAAAGACGTACTTGCAGCTAGAAACCGGCCTTTATAGTCTCTGATAATCGCACCTGTTGAGCCTGCACAAACAGTGGACTGAAAGGATGCATCAACATTCAACTTGACATACTGCTAATCGTGTGATGGCGCCAGAAAAGAGCTGTGGCGTTTAGTTGACGTGGGAGCAGTATGTCCTTGTGCGTGGTGATGACCAGCCCGTTGGGAACCCCAAGAGGAAGGTATGATGAGTGTAGCGGCTAGTTTTCCCTCAGTTAAGAAACCAAGGTTTATCGATCAGGAGAAGAGAGACGGTGACGACTGAAGGTGTTTGTGGAACCTGCACACACACAAACAAATACTTTGTCCCCAACTTGCGATGAGGTTGTCAATCTCACCGGTTTGCTTGAAACAAAGGTTATGAGTGTATCGAGTGGAAAACAGTAGTAATATGCGAGTAAAGTAAACAGTGCGGGAAAAGTAAACAGGTGATTGCAATATGATTAAAATAGGACCGGGGTCCACAGTTCACTAGTGGTGTCTCTCCATAGATAAAATAACATGCTGGGTAAACAAATTACAGTTGGACAATTGATAGAATAAAGATAACGTGATATGTCAAGAAGATCACTATGAGATTTACTCTGGGCATTACAACAAAATACATAGACCGCCATCCAACTGCATCTATGACTAATAATCCACCCTCGGGGATATCATCCGAACACCCCAAAAGTATTAAGTTGCGAACAACAGATAATTGCATTAAGCAAAGTGTGTAATGTAAACAAAGCATATGCCCTTGAGCATATGAATGTTGTTTTCTCCCTAGTAGCAACAGCACATCTACCACCTTAGAGGTTTCTGTCACTCCCCCAGGTGAAATAGAGACATGAACCCACTATCGAGCATAAATACCCCCTCTTGAAGTCACTAGCAACTACTCGGCCAAGATAGCTACTAACAACGGAGAGCATGCAAGATCATAAACAACATAGAGATAACAAAAGATATAATTCAGTACAGCAACTTAATCATAAACACCAATATTCATCGGATCCCAACAAACCAACATCATAGAATTACATAACGGTGATCTCAATCATGTAGGGCAGCTCATGAGATCTAAACATGAAGCACATGGTGGAGAAGACAACCATCTAGCTACTGCTACGGACCCATAGTCCAAGGTAGACTACTCACTCATCGCTCCGGAGGCAAGCATGGCGATGAAGAAGACCTTCGGTGGCGATTCCCCTCTCCGGCAGGGTGCCGGGAAGAGCTTCTGGACCCTCCCGATCTTCGGGTCGACGGCGGCGGCGGATCGCGATGTATTCTGGAAAACTCATCGGGGGTATATATAGGCGAAAGGATGATGTCAGAGGGGGTCCCACGCCCCCTCACACGGGGCTGGCGCGGCCAGGGGGGTGGCCGCGCCGCCCCTGTGTCTGGGGCCCACGTGGCCCCTCTCTGTCAGGTCTTCAGATGTTTGGGAGCTTCCCCGTGAAATATGACTTCAGGAACTTGTTTCGTCCAATTCCGAGAATATTTCCTGTGTATCACTTCTGAAACACAAAAACAGCAGAAAACAGGAAACTGGCACTGTGGCACTTTGTTAATAGGTTAGTTCCGGAAAATGTATAAAAATGCCACTAAGTGTAACGAAACAATAGGAAAATGGTGTAAAAACAAGCATGGAGCATCAAAAATTATAGATACGTTTGAGACGTATCACATACCTAGGTATAGGGACCTTCCACTTTGTCTCCATGGCCGCTGGTGGTTTCGTAGCATGTGCAGTGTTGGCGGCCATCGATAGAATAGACATTCTGCATGAATAAATCGAAGGAACTTCCTCCCCATGCGTTCGCTTCCTCCTTAGCCACCACAGATACCAACAGCCAATCATGATTACCTCCTTAAGACCAAAATCAGTGAAACCAGGCAGATCATTACTCTCCCGGCTGAGGAGAATCTCCAAAACTCCCAAGCCAGATCGATAATTTTGGGCAGCATCGTCAATGATATCAATTATGTTCAGGGCCATCCAAAGCTCTCTCGCCACCGAACAGGTGAAAAGAAGATGAGAAACGTCCTCCAGGCCTTGATTGCAGATCGGACAGCCTCCAGTGTTCCCAATATGCCGATTAGCTAGGATGCTTTTTAATGGAATAATTCTATGAAGAGCCCGCCACGTGAATATTTTGACTTTGCTGGGAACTTTCATCTTCCAGACAATTTTCCAAACCGGGTTCAAGCCAGACCCTCTAGGTAGAGATAGCAAATTTGAAGATGGTCCAAATTGATGTTTCCATTGCAGATAATATCTTGATCGAACCCAGTATTTTCCATTCTTTCTAGCTGCCCATGCAATGAAGTCATCAAATCCATGATTATTCAGGGGTATTTGCAGAATTCTCTGGGTATCAACAATATTAAAGAGGCTATGGAGTAGCTCCTCATCCCACTGACCCATCATCAGATTAATCGGATCAGACACCTTTGTATAAACAGCACCATTACGCTGCGATATTACCCTCCTATCTGGGCTACTAGGAATCCAAGGGTCACTCCAGATATTAATATGTTCACATGTGCCTACTCTCCACACATATCCCTGTTTGAAAGTTGAAATACCTGCCAGGATACTTTGCCATGTGAAAGACGAACCATCGGCTGGTAGCGTTTGTTCACTGTGCGAGTAGTCTCTGAAATGAAGATATTGAAAACCTTATCAGAATCAGAATAATCCTCTTGCAAGTCCTATTCTCAGAATCAGAATAATCCTCTTGAAAGTCCTATTCTTCTAGCGATAAGCCATCCGAGTGTATCGAACACAATGGTTGGGCTTTTTCAGCTGAGAAACATCCAATATAACATATAGGATGGATGTTAAAATAAATATATTGTCTAGCCTGTTTTCATCCGTTCGAACCTTTGAGATAGTAGTTGGCTAGTGGGGTTTACACATGGCTACAGAATGTCCCCTTACAGTAGAAATATGATCCGACTTAATGAGAAACAAAGAATCCCAAAAGTAGGGTTTAATCCTTGGTTAACTGAGGTACAACTACCCTCCTAGCCATCCTACAAGTTGCTAGTTCTCACATAAATGCAACTCTTGACTATACTAACTCTGTGAAAACAAAACAAAAATATCGGTAAGGTGATTTTGCACACAATTCAAACCGGGTGTGAAACGAAAGAGAAACAATTTCTAGAATATTAAATCCAATTTAAATCACCAAAAATATATGAATAGTCCACAAATTGCTGTTGAAGTGAACTATTTTAGAACAATATTTTTTTCAGAGGATGTAGGAAAGGAAAGGAAAACTTAAATGGGATGTCCTTAGGGTATATTTACCTGGGCCGCTGTAGAAAGGCCGAAACTCAAGAAAACATTTTAGCCCACGATTGCCAACGGCAAGCTCAAGTGCTCAACTACCTGTACATTCCTTGAATAAACTACTCCCTCCGACCGATAATACTCTTCATTAATATAGATTTATCTAGACACATTTTAGTGTTAGATACATCCATACTAGCGAAGAGTAATATGGATCGAAGGGAGTACCTTACATTTTGGTGGTTAATGCTTAATTGAGGCATTCAGAAGATATGATACCCGAGCAATCAACGATATATGTTTTTATCGAAATGGGAGGCCTTTTGTCTAAAAATCCGTTGAATTATGTGTACCCAGAGGCTCAGAGCCATCCTCATTACTGACCAATGATTCGTGCAGGGAATGATCCTGCTGACCCTGGCTGTGTCGCTGCCGACGCTGAAGCCGGCGAAATGCGGTGTTGGCACAGCGGACCTGGACTGCGACCAGAAGGCGACGAGCGTGCAGCTGGGCGTCTTCTTCCTCGCGCTGTACATCCTCGCCGTCGGCACGGGCGGAACTAAGCCCAACATCTCCACCATCGGCGCGGACCAGTTCGACGAGCACGAGCCGCGGGAGCGCCGGCAGAAGCTCTCCTTCTTCAACTGGTGGATGTTCAGCATCTTCTTCGGCACGCTCTTCGCGAACACGGTCCTCGTCTACATTCAGGACAAGATCGGATGGACCGTCGGCTACGCGCTCCCCACTGTCGGCCTCGCTGTCTCCATCGTCATCTTCACTGCTGGCACGCCCTTCTACCGCCACAAGCCCACCTCCGAGAGCTCGTTCGCCACCATGGCCGGGGTCATCGTTGCGGCCGTCCGCAAGTGCCGCTTCGCCGCGCCCCTGGACCCACGAGACCTGCACGAGATCGACCCCGATCAATACGCCAAGAAGAAGACGACTCCATTGCCATACACGCCAAATTTCAGGTGCTCGATCATGAAACTCAGTACTGCATTGATCAGTTGTCATCTCACCTCATGATTCAAATGTGTCCGGCCGGTTGCGTTAATCATCTGATGTTGTTAATCGTTTGGGGTTGCAGCGTATTGAGCAAAGCGGCGGTGAGGACCGGCGGGAGCACGTCGCGGTGGTCGCTGAGCACGGTGACGCAGGTGGAGCAGACGAAGCAGATGCTCAAGATGCTGCCGGTGCTGGCCATCACGTTCGTGCCGAGCGCGATGCTGGCACAGATCAACACACTGTTCGTGAAGCAGGGCACGACGCTGGAGCGGCACGTGGGCGCCCACGACGGCTTCGAGATCCCGCCGGCAAGCCTGCAGGGGTTCGTCACCATCTCCATGCTCGTCTCCGTCGTGCTCTACGACCAACTCTTCGTGCCTTTCATGCGGCGGTTCACCAAGAACCCACGAGGCATCTCGCTGCTCCAGCGGATGGGCATCGGGCTCGTCTTCCACATCGTGATCATGGTGATCGCGTCGGTGACGGAGTGGTACCGGCTGAAGGTGGCGCACGAGAACGGCTTGTTCGACAGCAAGGGCACCACCATCCCGCTCTCCATCTTCGTGCTGCTCCCGCAGTTCGTGCTCATGGGCGTCGCCGACGCCTTCCTCGAGGTGGCGAAGATCGAGTTCTTCTACGACCAGGCGCCCGAGGGGATGAAGAGCCTCGGCACCTCCTACTCCATGACCAGCCTCGGCATCGGCAACTTCCTCAGCAGCCTCCTGCTGTCGACGGTGGCGCACATCACGCGGCAGAACGGGCAGGGAGGGTGGATCCAAAACAACCTCAACGCCTCTCGGCTGGACCTCTACTACGCCTTCTTCGCGGTGCTCAACTGTGCCAACCTCCTTGTCTTCTTCGCCGTGTGCCGGATGTACGTGTACAATGCCGAGCCCGAGGTCGCCCACATCATCGATGGAGGCGGGGAGAAGCAGAGGCAAGTGGCGATGCAGCCATCTCGGTCTCCTGCTGTAGGGGCAGCGGAAGTTATGCTTTGAACTTTTGAAATCTCCTCCAAGTCAATCATCAATCCAAGTCGACCACTGTGAAATACGACACGCTACGGCAAATCCATGTTCTACCGAGATAGAATTCTCAACTTAATACATAAATTAAAAGAAAACTAGCATAATACCAATGGGTTGCTACGAACTATGACAGGACGATATTTTAATGCTCCCTCTGACCACTAATACCTGTCTCTACATGAATATATCTAGATACTAAAATATGTCTAGATACATCTAAATAGAGATAGATATTAATGATTGAAGGGAGTACTGAAATATTTAAATTAGAATACTAAATATTTTTCTTATGACAACTATGGCACCAACGCCGTAGAGGAGACACGCATAGATAAACCAAGAAAAGCCAAAACTTTTTTTTATATGTAACTCACGAAGGAGTTCCGAGTTCCACTATCAAAAGATAACAGAACTACATAAGTTTTATTCACCCTAAAAAAAGAAAGTAAAAAGAAAAAGAAAAAACAAACTACACAGCCACCCAAGCCTGCAACTTTTGCAACTTTTTTCGATAAGGAGTATATATTAATTTTAGGAAGATATCAATTACATCCAGCCTCTACAACAACGCAGTACCCTAATGGCATTCAGATGCACATAGCCAAAAAAAAATAAGAAGAATTATAGAAAAAGAATGCCCCGCTATAGATCTATTCCTTGTAGCACCAGTACAAACACCACCAAGACAGCACCAGAAGTCCAGCTTCTCCAATAGCGACGCCTTCAAGAAGGAAACAGTGCACACGAGTTGTCATCGTCCGATCATAGAACATAGATTTTCACCCTAGAGAAAGTCCTCGCTCACAAAACAATATCTTTAACAAGGTCTTTGCCAGGCACAACTAATTAAGGTCGGACCTTGGATTTTCACCCTGCATGGTAGGAATTTAAACATCTCATGTGTTGTCACCCCCACTTGCCAATGCCGCTACTACAAGTCGCGAATCAGCAAAGCAAGTTCATCATCATCATGAAGACTCGAACCACCGTTGCTAGTCATCAGAAACTCGGTTCCATGTCATTCTTCACATCTGACTTCACCATGGACCGTAAGACGTGTCCTGATACGTTTCAAACGTATCTATAATTTTTGATGCTCCATGCTTGTTTATACACCATTTGCTTTGTGTTTTGTTACACTTCGTGGCGTTTTTATGCATTTTCCAGAACTAACCTACAAACGAGACGCCACAGTGCCAGTTCACTATTTTCTGCTATTTTTGTGTTTCAGAAAAGCTACACAGGAAATATTCTCGGAATTGGACAAAACAAAAGCCGAACCTTCTATTTTTACCGAAGTTCCACGAAGTCCGAAGATGAGACGGAGGGGGGCCACAGGCTGACCACACCCTAGGGTGGCGCGGCCTAGCCCTGGCCCACGCCACCAGGGGGTGAGACCGCCTGGTCCACCTCCTGATGCTGCCCTTCCGCCTATATATTCTCCTCGACGGGAAAAACCTAAACCCCAATCAATTTTCCACGAAACCTACTGCAAGCCGCCACCATCGTCGACGCGAGATCGGGAGGGTCCAGAAGCTCTTCCCGGCACCCTGCCGGAGAGGAGAAACCCTACCGGAGGCCTTCTTCACCACCATGGTCGCCTCCGGAGTGATGTGTGAGTAGTCTACCTTGGACTACAGGTCCATAGCAGTAGCTAGATGGTCGTCTCCTCCACCATGTGCTTCATGTTTAGATCTTGTGAGCTGCCTTACATGATCAAGATCATCTTTGTGTAATTCTACATGTTGTATTTGTTGGGATCCGATGAGTATTGGTACTATGTCAAGTTGATGTGCTGAATTATTATCTTTATGTTATGTCTATGTTGTTTATGATCTTGCATGCTTTCCGTTGCTAGTAGATATCTTGACCGAGTAGATGCTAGTGACTCCAAGAGGGAGTATTTATGCTCGATAGTTGGGTTCATGCCTCTACTAATCTGGGGGAGTGACAAAAACCTCTAAGGTTGTAGATGTGTTGTTGCCACTAGGGAGAAAAAAACATTCTTGTGTTCAAGGACATTTGCATTGTTTACATTACGCACTTTGCTTAAGGTGATAATCTGTTGTTCGTAACTTAATACCCGATGGTTGCTCGGACGACATCTGGAGGGTGGATTATTAGTCATAGATGCAGTTGGATTATGGTCTATGTATTTTGTCGTAATGCCCAGAGTGAATCTCATAGTGATCCTCATGACATATGTACGCTATCTTTATTCTATCAATTGCCCAACTGTAATTTGTTTACCCAGCATGTTGTTATTTATCTTATGGAGAGACACAACTAGTGAACTGTGGACCCCGGTCCAAATTCCTTTACATTGCTATTACCGTTTACTTCTTACTCGCACTATTTACTTTCTTGCATACTATTACCTTTTACCACTCGATACGCTCAATCCTTTGTTTACAGCAAATTGGTGAGATTGACAACCTCATCATAAGTTGGGACAAAGTACTTGTTGTGTTGTGTGCAGGTTCCACATTGCTGCTGGTGCAAAGCTAAGCCCTAGACGATACGCCATATAAATTGTCCGGAGCTATCGTGAAGCTAGCGAGCATCAACCTTCTGAAGTTTGGCTTTCTCCTACTGGTTCGATAAACCTTGGTTTCACAACTGAGGGAAAACTTGCTGCTGTGCTCATCATATCTTCCTCTTGGGGTTCCCAACGGGGTGTAATCTACATGCCATCAAGCATTTTTTCTAGCGCCATTGCCGGGGAGAAAGAAGATTTCTGCAAGGGGAGTCTCTCACTTCCAATCTTTTAATTTGTTATTGTTTTGCTTTACTTTATTTTTGCTTGCATCTTTTTATCAAAAATACAAAAAAATTAGTTCCTTTGATAGTTTGCATTCTGTTACTTTTACTTTTAGTTCATTATGTTGTTCCCTAAGTATGCTTTGGAGGACCTTACAATAGGTAGTGGTTCTATAATTGGGAAAGGTAACATCGATGAGTTCTTTAATTATGTTAGTATACATAAAGATGTTCAGGATAGATCTTTAGCTGAGCTTGCTCCTAGTTATGAAGTTGATACTGCTTATTTAGTTCACATGTTGGAGGCTAGGTTTGTTAACCTTAATCCTTTTATGCAACAAATGTTTCTTAAGCTTCATGATATCGAAGACTCCGAAAAGAAAGATTTTATTTTTGTCGTCATGGTGAAACAACATATGCCATGGGATGGCTTAAGTAGGGGCCGAACTAAGTACTGGACGATTCGAGAGAGGGAAACGCGCTAAGGAGCACGACAGAAAGGAACACACGATCTACCCAGGTTCGGGGCTCTCATAAGGAGATAACACCCCTACTCCTGATCTACTGCTTGTATATATGGATCGAAGGAGGTACAACAATGGTGCCTTCCAAGCTCTCTGCTAGAGGAGGAAGATGAACTATGAACTGAGAAGCTATCAAGTGTCCAACCCTTGGCTAGGGCTCCCTGTGCCACCTTATAGAGTGGTGTCCAGGGTTACAACGGTCATCTGAGAGTAGATGACACCAACTACAGTCCAAGTAGCACAAGGTGACGATGACTACCCTTCACTTTCTCCCTGATTGCTCTCAATGGGACTTGCCATCCCTGTACCTTGTACTTCCTTGACTGTGACCTTACCACTGTGGTGGCAAGGACTGTACTTTAGCACTGTGGTGGTTGGTAGACCACCACTGTGCACTCTGTCACCATGATCTTCCCCCATGCCTGGGAAGGTTCTCTCCTTGATTGTAGGGATGTGACCCTTCGGTTGACTTCTGTGTCTCGGATATAACCGTTGGTCATATCCCGGACCTGTATGCCGGACCACCGACCCCAGATCGGGTAATCTGGCCTCCCCCTGTTCCTGCATAATATACCAACTTGGTTAGGCCGGCATATTATACATGTCGGCATATTACATATTGTACTCCGGCTAAGCCGACATTCCTGAGTACTAGCCGGGATAAGGCTTATATGCCAGCATGGCCGATACTTCTATATGCCGGCCAGGCCCAATCTTGGTCAAACATGACAAAGTCAATCTCTTATCTCATCTCCTTCTAGTCTCTTGACCCTACCGGGGGTCATCCCCCCGACATTAGTCCCCGAAGCTGTCGAGGTCTCTTGGCAGGTTCAACATATTATCTCCTCTTTATGATATCCCGGCTCTTACATATATGCCAGAGATTAATTCATATATCGGCCAGCTGTCTATATGCCGGCACCTCTTCCTTCTCTAAAAATTGTTTCGGCCGGTCCCGAGGGTATTCCGGACGGGACATGTTTCTGGTTGCTCTTGCCGGCACTTAGCTGAATCTTCCTTGAGAAGCTAAGTCCGACACACTGCCTCGGAACTTGCAACTGCTCTGCCACTGCGAACGGTCACATCAAGCGACGGTTTGCAGAGTGATCATTGCCGTTGATAACCACATCAATCACTGCCATAATGCGCCTAGTGGCGTGGTTATTCGAACCGCCGCCCCACGTCGCGCCCCCATGTGGCGAATGAAGGGAATATGCCCGAGAGGCAATAATAAAGTGGTTATTATCATATTCCATGTTTATGATAAATGTTTATTTCTCATGCTAGAATTGTATTAATCGGAAACATTAATACTTGTGTGATTAATAAACTAAAAAGGTTCCTAGTAAAGCCTCTCTTTTATACTAGCTCGTTGATTAACTGATGATCAAGGTTTCCTGATCATGAACATTGGATGTTGTTAATAACGGGGTCATATCATTAGAAGAATGATATGATGAACACTCACACCCATAGTATGAATAGCAAAACGATCAAGTCATCAAGTTCATTGCTATATCAAACTCATACGAAATAGTTCTAATCCTCAGACCATGAGATCATGTTAATCACTGATACCGGAAGAGTGCTTTGATGATATCAAACGTCACACCGTCACAGGGTGATTATAAAGGTTGATTTGGGTATTCTGAAAGTATTAGTTGAGGCTCATGGATCAAGAGTGGAATTTGTCCGACCCGATGACGGGAAGATATTCTCTGGGCCCTTCTCGGTGATATTGCATTAGAATCGCTTGCAAGCATGTGACTAGGTCACAGGAATGCATTATCACGGAATGAGTAAAGAGACTTGTCGGGAACGAGATCGAACTAGGTATGGTTGATACCAAATGATCGGATCTCGGACAAGTAATAATATCGCGAGACAAAAGGAATTAACTATGTTCGTTACTGGTTCACACGATCACTAGTTCATCGTTGAGTAAGTGGGAGTCATCATGGATTTCTAGATCCCGCTGTTGATTATTGATCGGAGAGGAGTCTCGATCATGTCCACGTTATTCACGATCCGTAGGGTGACACACTTAAGGTTCGCCGTCGTTTTTGAGTGGATACGATACTCCGATCGAATTACAGGACAGCATAAGGGTTGTTTCAGAAAAGCACCAAAACAGTTTCGGGATATCGAAATAACTCAAGGGTGTATTTGTTAATGTTTGTTAATTGAATGAATTAACAAATATTAAAGAAATAAAAATGTTTTATTAAATCAATAAGTGTGAATTTTAATTGGCATGAATGTCATGCATTAAAATGGGGGTTACCTCATGTTGATGAGGGAGTAATCACCATAAAAGGGAATGAAGAAGGGGGCAATGAAGAGAGGGGGAGACCCTTGGCCGGCCATCCCTTGGCTGCCCTCCTCCTCTATATAAACCACCCCTTCTCTCCCTTGTGACACACTTCTTGATCCTCACTCCCTTGCATAGTTGCTGCCCACTTTCCGTCTTGGCTTAGCGAAGCTCTGCCGGAATTGTAGTTCGTAGTTCACACACTTGGAGAAGTGTGTGGAGGAGTGTCCGGCGGATCCCTTCTTCCGCTGCCCCGCTGGACCGAGGGCGTGGTGGAGTCGACGTCGAGCTGCACGTGTGTGCGAGTACGGGGGCGCTGCCACTTGTGGCGCCGGGTACACGATCTTGTGATCGTCAAGTGAACCACGACATCGACTACGTCAAGTGAACAACTACGTCGACTACGTGCGTCTTCACCAACTCTCCATCGTCAACGTTTGTGCGGGAACGTAATCCCCGCTTACGGTCGTCGAGGGTGAGTATCCGTTGCTACCACCTTGTAGAGTATCTTGGCCAGTTTATGCGTTTTTGCGTAGGAAAATTTTTGTTTTCTATGCTACGAACCCATCAGTGGTATCAGAGCCATCTCTATGCGTAGTTGGTATGCACGGTTAGAACACATGTGGATGTGGGCGTTGATGATCATGTTATTACAATTTTTTGTATTTTGAATCATAGTGGCATAGTGGGATTGAAGCTGCCCGAGACTAACATTACGTGACCGTGTTCACGAGACTTGTCCCACACTTGACATGCTTCGGCATATGTGGCTTTGCGGGTGCACGTTTCTCCCACTATAGTTATGATCTATTTTACAAAGAGTTGTTAATAATATTTTTATCACCGTTGTGGTTACATGTTCGTAGGTAAGAACGGTTCTTCCTAGAAAGCCCCAAACCACGTAAAATATGCAAGACAAATTAGAAGCGTCTAACTTATTTTTGCAGGGGCATGTGATGTGATATGGTTAAGTTGTTTATGTTACAAATTGTATGCGATGATCCTTTTTGTAAGTTATAAATAACCGGCAGGAGCCATATGGTTGTCTTTACATTTAAATGGCCTGCGTGCCAAATATATATATCCAAGTGATATATTGTAATGGAGGAAGACAACCAAGGTGGCGCGCTATGGACCTTGGTGCTACGCCGGTGGAATGATGGAGATTATTCCATGACGCACAAGATGGAGATCGAATGCGTGAAGGACCATATCATATCACATTATATATGCATGTGATGTTTATCCTTTTATGCATCTTATTCTGCTTAGATTTGATCGCGCGGTAGCATTATAAGATGATCCCTCTCACATAAATATCAAGATAAAAATGTGTTCTTCCATAGCATGCACCGTCAAGAAAGTTCGTCGTTTCGAGACACCACGTGATGATCAGGTGTGACGGACTCTACGTTCACATACGACGGGTGTAAGACAGTTTTACACACGCGAGTGCTATGGTTCTACTTGGCGAGCCTAGCATGTACAGACATGGCCTCGGAACACGAACCGAAAGGTTAAGCATGAGTCATATGGTTGATATGATGAACATGGTGATGTTCGCCTTTGAAACTATGCCGTTGCACGTGATGATCGGTTGCGGTATAGTGAATTTGGTTCGTGTAATCACTTAAGAAAACTAAGAGGGATGTTGTTTTTAAGTGGGAGTTCATTTAGTAATTTTGAATTATAGAACTCAATTTATCATGAACTAAATCAAAGTGAATTTGCATAGTTTGTTGTAGTTATTGGCATCCATTTACTACCTTGCGATTAGCTATAATTGAGATAATAGAACTATAGAATTATGGATGTTAACTTTATGAACTGTTATCGTATTGTTTGAATGTCAATCTAAAGTTTAAAGTCCTATTGCAAACTTTTAGCAAACCCTTGTTACTCGATAAAATTTAATAAGTAGTATTAAATCAAGAGTAACAATTCTAGTGTTAGTATCTAAGTATCACACTTGCCTCCATGATCCTTGATATTCAAAAGTTGTTTTTAGTATCAAGGTTATCTAGGAGTTGAAAGAATTGTTTCATAAACTATCATGTGTGGAAGATATTGTGATATCTGAAACAATGTTTGGTTGCAAAGTGATAGAGTATAATTTAGTAAGACACATGTTCTCATATTGTATGAGAATTTGTAAAGATTGGTGACGCTAGGCGTCCAAATCTCCTAAAAAGGTTTTGGGAACTAACATTATACTCACAATTCGTCCTCATGAGCTATAGTAGCTTGATCATGAAAGTTGTCATGATAGGATGAATAGAAGATGTAGATAAAATGTTTACTACACTGAAAGATTACTAAAGAATGGAATTTGGAAGAACACCAAATATTTGATTATGGTGATCTACTTCAAAGTGTGAGTCCAAGGGTATTAGTGTTTGACTAATCATGCCTTGAACTATGTGCCATGTGTATGGCGCCACTATTGATGTTGATAGATTCTTCTAGAAGGAAAAGAATTGCTGAAAGATAATCCGAAATTTATTCTGGCGGAAAAGAAAAGACTGGAAATGTCCAGCTCAGGTATATAGAAGATATACATGTTATGGGTGTATTCGTTGCTTGTTAAAACAATGTGGTTCTTGGGTATTTGATACTAAATTGGTTGGTATGAACTGTCATACAAACAACGCAATACAAGAACTACAATGGCCTAATTAACTAGCAAATGAATATCGGATGATTCTCATCGAAAACAAATAAAATGTTATTGTGTTTCGTTGGAATTAAACCTAGCCTTCAAGATTTATTTGAATAATTGTTATTTTGTTCTGGTATTATGAGAACAATGGTTGTTCAAATTATTACCGCATTCATAAAAGATGAATGAACGCTTATCTTGTTGGAGAAATCACATCCATAACACTGATGCTAAAAATGTCTTAAGACAAATGATTAGAAGATCACTTATGAGTGACACCACCATTTAAATCATATTGGAAAGTGAACATGAAGAAACTCCATGTTGATGGGATTTTGGAGTCTTTTGATTTTGAATCAATTGACGCTTGTGAAAATTTCCTAGAGATGATTAAAACTCTGTTTGTAGGCCAAAGAAGAACGGACGACTAACTTATTGGATATTGTACATGTTGATGTATATAGTCCATTATGTGTAGCCGTGTGTGGTGAATTCTTGAACTTCATTTACTTTAACCGATGATTTGAGTACATATATGTGTATATTTACTTGATAAGGAAGAAACATGAAATATTTGAATATTGTTCAAAGTATTTCTAGATGAAGTTGAAAATCATTGTAACAAGAGAATAAAGAATTTATGATTGGATCATAAAGGAAGATATTTGAGTTACAAGTTTAGCAAACACCTAAAAGTTGAGGAATCGTTCCATAGACTTGTATTTCCCGAAACACCATAGGAGTATGGAGTGTTCGAGAGATGAAACCAAACTTTGTTTGACATCGTTGGATCAAAGGTGTCGTCTATAAAACTGCCATTATATTTTTAAGGATAAAGCTTTAGAGACTACCGCTTTTACACTGAAAAGAGCGCCATCATGATCCGTTGAAATGACACCATATGAGTTATGGCATGGGATAAAACCCAAGTTGTCTTTTCTAAAATTTTGGTATGCTAGGCATATGTAAAATGTTTACAACCAAAGTCGGATAAATACGTCTTTGTAGGTTATCCCAAAGTAACTGTTGGGTATTCCTCCAGAACACTGAAGACAAAAGTGTTTGTCGCTGAAAACGTCAAGTTTCTTGAGAAGGAATTTTTCGCAAAAAGTCAAGTGGGAGGACAATAGAACTTTGATTGGGTTATTGAACCTAAGCTATATGTGCTGAGTAGCGCAGCGCCGGGAAGTGTCCCGGAGGCGGCCACAATGCGCATGGATATAGTACCTCAAAAGTTGTGGTCACAGATATCTAAGTTCCTATTGAACCGCGTGAGTCGGATAACAATCAAATAGTTAGATTTGAGAACAAATCATTATTGTTTGACAATGATGAACCGACTACATGCAAAGAAGCGATGATGGGCCCTGACTCCGTCAAATGGCTAAAAGCCATAAAATCCATGATAGTTCCATACACGAGAAACCAAGTTTATGAACTTGGAAGACCCTCAAAAGGCATAAAGCCTAATGAACGTATTTGGATCTATAAAGACAGACATGGATGTTTAACATCTTTGAAATAGTCGACACATCGTTAAAAGAGTTTACGATTGTGTTCAATGAGTTGACTATGACAAGATTTGATCTTTCATAGCGATATTTTGTCTGGAAGGATTACTGTAGCAACCACTACATATGCCAAGTTTGGTATATGTTAGTTGAACAAACAAGACAACATTCTTCTAATAGAATGGTTACCTAGGACATGTACATGACATGGTCCAATGGGTTTTGTAAATTCAAAGGATGCTAAAAGGCATGCAAACTTCAATGGTTGAAGTAAGCATCGCGGAGTTGGAATATTCACCGTGATGAAATAATTAAAAGGTTTAGTTTCATCAGATACGATGAATATGCTTGCATTTGCAAGAAATTAAGTGGGAGCGCTGAGACATATTTTCAGTACATTATGTAGAAGACATATTGTTAATTGGAAATAATGTATCTTTTATTGGCATAGGTTAAGAATTTCATTAAAATTAGATTTCAATGAAAGACTTAGGCAAAACCAAAATATTGGGTCTCGATGTCTATATAGATAGATCGAGGTACCAATATGGTTGTGCCAAAGTACATAGATGAAATATTGAATGAAGTTCAATATGGAAACGACAAGAAAAGTTCTTGTCGCATGGAAGAGGTTGAAACAAGATTCAGGTGTTTTTGACACTTGATGAGTGAAGCCACATGAATGATTTGATCGATCATGTATACCATGATATGTACATATCCAGATATGTCCTATGCTCTAAATGTTATGAGCATATATCAGAGTGATAAAAGTCATAAGATGATCACTGGACAATAGTAGAGATATCCTTATGTGCTTTGGAAGGACTAAGGATATATATTATGTATGACAAAGTGACACATAATTCATTGTAAAGTGTTACATTGATACTAAGTTTGTCACAAGATACAAATTACGTTTATCTCAATTTTAGCTATACGTTAGGTGGCACAATGTAATGGAAGGAAGTTCCATGATGGATTTGGATGAGTTCCAAAGTTAAGACATTGTGATGGATTCTACAACAAAGGTTGAGTATATGGCTGCTTTAGAAGTAGCAAAGGAGGGCATTTGTGTCAAGAAGTTTGTTATCAAACTAGGTGTAGTTCCAAGCGGGCTATTACTATGAAGATCTATTATGTGACAATAGTGACAACATAATTTTAGCTAAAGGAACTAAGGTCTCACCTAAGGACCAAATTTATACCCAACTGTCTCATTTGAGAATGAGTGATGCGTAGAGACGCAAAGACATGCAAATACACACAGAACTGAAAGTGTCAGATCTGGAGATCAGATTAACCACTGCAACGCGTTCGGATAACACATGAGAGCCATAAGTGTTATATACGCAAGTATCAACTAGATTATTGACTCTAGTGCAAGTGGGAGACTGAAGGGAATATGCCCGAGAGGCAATAATAAAGTGGTTATTATCATATTCCATGTTTATGATAAATGTTTATTTCTCATGCTAGAATTGTATTAATCGGAAACATTAATACTTGTGTGATTAATAAACTAAAAAGGTTCCTAGTAAAGCCTCTCTTTTATACTAGCTCGTTGATTAACTGATGATCAAGGTTTCCTGATCATGAACATTGGATGTTGTTAATAACGGGGTCATATCATTAGAAGAATGATATGATGAACACTCACACCCATAGTATGAATAGCAAAACGATCAAGTCATCAAGTTCATTGCTATATCAAACTCATACGAAATAGTTCTAATCCTCAGACCATGAGATCATGTTAATCACTGATACCGGAAGAGTGCTTTGATGATATCAAACGTCACACCGTCACAGGGTGATTATAAAGGTTGATTTGGGTATTCTGAAAGTATTAGTTGAGGCTCATGGATCAAGAGTGGAATTTGTCCGACCCGATGAAGGGAAGATATTCTCTGGGCCCTTCTCGGTGATATTGCATTAGAATCGCTTGCAAGCATGTGACTAGGTCACAGGAATGCATTATCACGGAACGAGTAAAGAGACTTGTCGGGAACGAGATCGAACTAGGTATGGTTGATACCAAATGATCGGATCTCGGACAAGTAATAATATCGCGAGACAAAAGGAATTAACTATGTTCGTTACTGGTTCACACGATCACTAGTTCATCGTTGAGTAAGTGGGAGTCATCATGGATTTCCAGATCCCGCTGTTGATTATTGATTGGAGAGGAGTCTCGATCATGTCCACGTTATTCACGAACCGTAGGGTGACACACTTAAGGTTCGCCGTCGTTTTTGAGTGGATACGATACTCCGATCGAATTACAGGACAGCATAAGGGTTGTTTCAGAAAAGCATCGAAACAGTTTCGGGATATCGAAATAACTCAAGGGTGTATTTGTTAATGTTTGTTAATTGAATGAATTAACAAATATTAAAGAAATAAAAATGTTTTATTAAATCAATAAGTGTGAATTTTAATTGGCATGAATGTCATGCATTAAAATGGGGGTTACCTCATGTTGATGAGGGAGTAATCACCATAAAAGGGAATGAAGAAGGGGGCAATGAAGAGAGGGGGAGACCCTTGGCCGGCCACCCCTTGGCTGCCCTCCTCCTCTATATAAACCACCCCTTCTCTCCCTTGTGACACACTTCTTGATCCTCACTCCCTTGCATAGTTGCTGCCCACTTTCCGTCTTGGCTTAGCGAAGCTCTGCCGGAATTGTAGTTCGTAGTTCACACACTTGGAGAAGTGTGTGGAGGAGTGTCCGGCGGATCCCTTCTTCCGCTGCCCCGCTGGACCGAGGGCGTGGTGGAGTCGACGTCGAGCTGCACGTGTGTGCGAGTACGGGGGCGCTGCCACTTGTGGCGCCGGGTACACGATCTTGTGATCGTCAAGTGAACCACGACATCGACTACGTCAAGTGAACAACTACGTCGACTACGTGCGTCTTCACCAACTCTCCATCGTCAACGTTTGTGCGGGAACATAATCCCCGCTTACGGTCGTCGAGGGTGAGTATCCGTTGCTACCACCTCGTAGAGTATCTTGGCCAGTTTATGCGTTTTTGCGTAGGAAAATTTTTGTTTTCTATGCTACGAACCCATCAGCGAATACGTGCATAAATGGTCAGGGTAGTGGAACACTCCCACCGTACCCACGACCGCCGCCCTGAAGTATAAATAGGGGAGCGGGTGTAACTCACCCCTTTTTACCCCACTCCTTCTTCTTCCTCTGCCCCTCTCTCCTCTCAAGCTTCTCACCGCAGAACTACTGTGAGCCTGCATCGCCGCCGTTCCAGCTAACGCCGGCGTCACAGCACACGACGCTCCGGCTTCTTCCTCAACGCCGCTGTGCCTCATCTTCCCCGTCGGTGCATTGCTCGGTGAAAACTTCATCGTCACTGCAAGCTTGCACTTGCTTTGCCGCCGACGCCATAACTCCAGTGAGCTCCTCTTCCTCTTTTGGTTCTTCTTCTGACATGCATCTCTACTAGCTTCGCATTGGTAACTTCATTTTTCTAGATCACCTTTAGTTGCATGCTCCGGTATCTTACTGACTTGGAGTGCATTGCTATTGTTCTTCTCACTGAAGTTCATAACTATTCTTCGCCGTAGGGTTTTCCTTCGAGTTATTTTTATTTAACCGCGGCTGTAGATCTAACATTCCTGGTAACATGTGTGAGATCCGTTTCCCGGAGAGACTAACTTTCCCCCTTTACCTGCTTCTGTTAGGACTAACGCTATGGGACTCCGGCTCTCTCGCACTGTGCCGGCCAAAACGATGGCCTCCTCAAGTATGACGGCCACCTCTGCGCCGGAAGACAGTAATCCAGCTCCACCTCATGGACGTTCCGGCTGGGAAGGGTCTGAAGTAACCCCGGCCGACATAGAGTGGATTACCAACACCCGGCGTGTCCCGGCCAGAGTATCATGTCGGATGCCCGCCGGCGAAGCTGTGCCGGCACCTAAGCCAACTGAGAGGGTGGTATTCATCGCCCACTTTGAGCGAGGGTTCGCTCTCCCGGTGAGTGACTTCTTCCGGGACTTCCTGGATTATTACGAGCTCCAACCCCACAATCTGCCGGCAAATGCTGTCATGACTTTGTCGGCTTTTGCCGCCTTTTGCGAGGGCTACGCCGACATAGAGGCCTTCATCCAAGAATGGTCCAAATATTTCCAGCTCCGGAAACAAAGCGCCCAAGAGCCCTGGGATAAGAATGCCCCTCCGGAAACTGCAAAGGAGAAGAAGGAGCAGCCCATGACACAGTGTGGTGCTGCAACCATTATGTCTCAGAAGGACTCCGACTTTCCGAAGATAGAGCAGCTGGAATCTTGCAAAAAGTGGCAGAATACCTTCTTCTACGTCAAGAACACTACCAAGGTGGATCTGATCAATCTGTCGGAATATGTCGATGTCCTGCCCAACGAGATGAAGAACTGGACTTACAATCCTAGGAGTACAGTGGGAGCTGTCAACGCCCTCCACCGGGTTATGGGCGAGCTCTGTAGTGCCGGCCTGACGCCGGAGGATATCATTGCCTGCTGCTACTCATGTGATGGCGCCAGAAAAGAGCTGTGGCGTTTAGTTGACGTGGGAGCAGTATGTCCTTGTGCGTGGTGATGACCAGCCCGTTGGGAACCCCAAGAGGAAGGTATGATGAGTGTAGCGGCTAGTTTTCCCTCAGTTAAGAAACCAAGGTTTATCGATCAGGAGAAGAGAGACGATGACGACTAAAGGTGTTTGTGGAACCTGCACACACACAAACAAATACTTTGTTCCCAACTTGCGATGAGGTTGTCAATCTCACCGGTTTGCTTGAAACAAAGGTTATGAGTGTATCGAGTGGAAAACAGTAGTAATATGCTAGTAAAGTAAACAGGTGATTGCAATATGATTAAAAATAGGACCGGGGTCCACAGTTCACTAGTGGTGTCTCTCCATAGATAAATAACATGCTGGGTAAACAAATTACAGTTGGGCAATTGATAGAATAAAGATAACGTGATATGTCAAGAAGATCACTATGAGATTTACTCTGGGCATTACAACAAAATACATAGACCGCCATCCAACTGCATCTATGACTAATAATCCACCCCCGGGGATATCATCCGAACACCCCAAAAGTATTAAGTTGCGAACAACAGATAATTGCATTAAGCAAAGTGTGTAATGTAAACAAAGCATATGCCCTTGAGCATATGAATGTTGTTTTCTCCCTAGTAGCAACAACACATCTACCACCTTAGAGGTTTCTGTCACTCCCCCAGGTGAAATAGAGGCATGAACCCACTATCGAGCATAAATACCCCCTCTTGGAGTCACTAGCAACTACTCGGCCAAGATAGCTACTAACAACGGAGAGCATGCAAGATCATAAACAATATAGAGATAACAAAAGATATAATTCAGTACAGCAACTTAATCATAAACACCAATATTCATCGGATCCCAACAAACCAACATCATAGAATTACATAACGGTGATCTCAATCATGTAGGGCAGCTCATGAGATCTAAACATGAAGCACATGGTGGAGAAGACAACCATCTAGCTACTGCTATGGACCCATAGTCCAAGGTAGACTACTCACTCATCGCTCCGGAGGCAAGCATGACGATGAAGAAGACCTCCGGTGGCGATTCCCCTCTCCGGCAGGGTGCCGGGAAGAGCTTCTGGACCCTCCCGATCTTCGGGTCGACGGCGGCGGCGGATCGCGATGTATTCTGGAAAACTGATCGGGCCTTAGGTTTTTCTCGTCAGGGGGTATATATAGGCGAAAGGACGATGTCAGAGGGGGTCCCACGCCCCCTCACACGGGGCTGGCGCGGCCAGGGGGTGGCCGCGCCGCCCCTGTGTCTGGGGCCCATGTGGCCCCTCTCCGTCAGGTCTTCGGATGTTTGGGAGCTTCCCCGTGAAATATGACTTCAGGAACTTGTTTCGTCCAATTCCGAGAATATTTCCTGTGTATCACTTCTGAAACACAAAAACAGGAGAAAACAGGAAACTGGCACTGTGGCACTTCGTTAATAGGTTAGTTCTGGAAAATGTATAAAAGTACCACTAAGTGTAACGAAACAATAGGCAAATGGTGTAAAAACAAGCATGGAGCATCAAAAATTATAGATACGTTTGAGACGTATCAAGCATCCCCAAGCTTAACTCCTGCTCGTCCTCGAGTAGGTAAGTGATAACAAAGAATAATTTTTGAGGTGACATGCACCTACACAATCTTGATCATATATGTAAGCATTGATGAGCTGGGATCAATAGAACTTAAAACATGGGCATGAAAGATATAATCATGACAATAAGAACTTAGCAACCATGTTGTAAACATGCAAATGAACACAAACAAAAGATCATGATAATGAAACAATGAAAGTCAAACGTGTGTTCAAATCATAAGGAAAAACATACAAATGGTTTTCAGCTTGTCCTTCAAAGAGAGCAAAACATAAATGCATAGGACACCTTCAAGTTTAAGAGGGCGACTAGATACAAATAATTTAAGAACAAGTGAAACCAACAATATGAGTCAATCAATGAACCTTGGGACAATGCATGTCACACTAAGAATGACAACTATGCTCTCTTAATGGTGCATAAAGAAAGAAGGTGGTGACTCAACATAAAAATAAAAAAGGCCCTTCGCAGAGGGAAGCAGTGATTGCAAGTTTTATAACCTTCAAAAATTATGGTACTTACCGGCTTTGAGCTCTCATTGCC
Organism: Dactylis glomerata; assembly: GCA_007115705.1. NCBI lineage: Eukaryota > Viridiplantae > Streptophyta > Magnoliopsida > Poales > Poaceae > Dactylis > Dactylis glomerata. The sequence continues at coordinate 3,765,962 of QXEO01000964.1, read as the reverse complement.
CCCATCATAGGCATCTTGAATGGTTAAAGTTAATGCGAGAACAATTATGATGCATATGCTTGACAAATCATAAGTTGAAAACCTCGTGTCCCGTGAATACAAGTACCCAAACCATGCTAATTTACTTAGAGTCCCAAGCAAGGCTCTTGTCATTGTAAGTATATGCATATCATTGAGAACCGCCAATGGGGTACCTCCGTGCCCGATGACATGGAACAAGCCCACACCAAAATGACAGGACAAGCAGACGATGAACACCTCGACATCTCTTTTATTTGCTATATTGTTTAGCTTTTTATTGTGAGATGCGTCGTCGAATGTTCACCATGGGTATGCTGCAAATTTCCACCATGAATTATGCATGGCTTAGATTGGCGGCCCGGCGTTTCCCTAACACATATAAAAACTCCATGATCCTCACAAGATTCCCAATTCATTTCACACAGCGGGCATCCATAAACAAAAGATCACGATATCAACTCAAAAAGAAGTGCAATGTTGAAAGCTTGCCCCATGACAGCATGGCTGGGCTAGAATCCAACTTACAACTTGCAAGCATAACAACTCAACATAAAAGACCACAATGTCAAAATTTTAAGAACAGGAAAAAGTAAAGTGTGCCTTCCGGTTCGTGAGAGCTTTACTGACCGAATTTCGCATAACACTGGTAAGAGTTTAATTTGAAGAGAAAATAAAAGCAAGTCAAATTTACTTGGAATAGCAAATTGCTAGTAGGTATGTATGGTGGACACTTTGGAAAACTTGGCTTTTAGGAGTTGGATGCACGAGTAGAGCTCATACTCAGTACAAGGTGAGGGCTAGCAAAAGACTGGGAGCGACCAACTAAGAGAGCAATAATGGCCATAATCATGCAAAGCGACAAAGCGACATTAAAAGAAGCATACGATGGCATCAAAAGTCAAAAACTAAATGATCATGAAGGCTAATGGCGACTTTGGAAGAGTCTAACATGTGTGAGCATGCGCCAAGTCAACCCAAATAAAGCATCAAGGAGAAAACCAAAATAATGCTTCCATACAATAAAAACAACGCATGATTTTTTTCAAAGGCTCATTAAGCAATCTCAGTTATTTGAGACAAGTCATGCTACAGCAAAACCACTAAGCATACTATCAAAAAGACATCAAGCATGACATGAAAAAGCCTAAGCCGCAGTCTACACAAGCTCCTTCTTGTACCACTATTTTGCACAAAGCTTTTTCTCTTTTCCAACACCATTTGAAATTTTTATAAACACCTCTTTTGATGAAAACCAATAAAGAGCAGAGGCAAAAATGCACCTTGATAAAAAGATATGACAAGATCTGAACGCAAATCAAGGCGAAAACGAAAACCAAAAGCAGTAGCAGAAAAAGTAGAATGCTCGATTAATAAGAGTGAAAACTAGAGCATTCTTTGCAAATGAAAACGAGTACATCTCCTCCAAAGGAAATTTGTTGGGGTCCAACCATTTATTGCAGCAAACAAACAAACTAAACAAACTAAGACAACTAAAACAACTGACGCTCCAAGAAAAACACATAGTGCATGAAGCAATAAAAATATAGTGTTTTGAAAGGTGACCTAATTTTTGCCGATGAAGAAGGGGTGCCTCGGGGGCATCCCCAAGCTTTGACGCTTGTACTTCTTGGATATTTCTTGGGGTGATGCATGGGCATCCCCAAGCTTGAGCTTTTGTCCATTCTTCAACTCATCTCATCATTCTCCAATCCCTACACTTGAAAACTTCCTTCATACAAAACTAAACACAATTCTATTAGCAACATTAGTGTAAGCATAAAATATATTCAACCTCTTTTAGCTTCAGGTTTCAACCCAAAACCACCACATATAAAGTATATACTACTGTAGCAACTTCCACAAGAGTTCCATGATCAAAAAGAACTCAAAAGAAAGCGATAAAGTGGCAAAAACAAATATTGGCAGAAATCTGTCAAAACTGGACAGCTGATAATGGACGAATTTTTGAGGGATTTTCCGTTGCTCAAATCAAAAAGTGTTCAACTAAGAAAAGTTTGGATATAACCTGGGGCATATGCACAAGAAATCGCAGGTCCAAAAGATAAACAGAGAATATTTACGAATTTTTACGGTGCAGCACCGAAAACAGTTTCAGGACAGCAATAACCCCAAATCTTTACCTCACTCAAATTAGAGGCTTCTCTTGGCACAAAAACGAAATAAACAAGATAAGGAGCGGTCATTACAGTAGTAATGACTTCCAAGACTCAAATAAAAGAAAAATACTGAAAAGTAAACAATGGGTTATCTCCCAAGAGTGCTTTTCTTTAACGCCTTTGAGCTAGGCGCAGAAAATTGCGAAGATGCTCACATAAAAAATATGAATGGAAGCCAAAAAGAGCATCAAGGAGCAAATATAAAACACATTTAAGTCTAACCCACTTCCTATGCATAGGAATCTTGTAAGAAAATAAATCAAAGAAGCACATAGTAGCAAGTATGGGTAGATAAGACAAGAGCAACTTTGGAACTTTCAATATAAAGAGAGGTGTTTTAGTAACATGAGAATTCCAACAACCATATTTTCCTCTCTCATAATAATTTTCAGTAGCATCATGAACAATATCAACAATATAAATATCACACTCATCCTCCTTTGTTAAGCATGGAGGGCTATCAAATAAGGTATTAGTTAAAGAGTTACTCTTATTGGCAGGTAGACATGGGTTGCTCCATTCTTCCTCCTCTAGATCATCACTCTCCTCCTCTTTTTCATCCAATGAGCTTCCAATTTCTTCTTCCATAGGCTCCTTCAAGGCATTAGTCTCTTCCGTTGGAGAGCATCTATTAAGATATTTAAGAATATAGCCATTTCCTTCCTTGTAATTATCAAAGCAAAATGTGAGTATATCATAAACCTCATATTTATAAGGTGCATCATCAATATTTTCAAGCAAATAAGCAAGTTCGAATGCACCCTTCCAAGCAATAAATTCTTCAATTTGTTCCACATCATAAAAGTCATAATTTCCATTAATATAAGAAGATATGGTAACATCATCATTATACTCACATTGAAAAGGGAGGTGTTTATACCTCCTACAACAACAAGATTCATCAAAGCAATAAGTAACATTATAAGTAGAGCACACATTTCTAGCAATGATATATAATCTATTGATTTGTTCCCATAAGTGTTTCCCTTTTTGTGACAAGCGGTGTTCATCATAATAATTTTGCTGCTCTTCCGTGAACCCACCTTGCCAAAAAGATTTAGTTTCAAAGAAACCAACCATTGAAAGAAAGCATGATAAAGCAAGACAATAACAGACCAACAAAAATAACAACTACAAAGGATTCTAATTTTTTTTGGGTTTTCGATATAAAAAGCAATGCAGGTAAAATAAAGTAAAGTAAAGCAAAACAAATAACAAAGTAAAGAATGTGTGTGCGAAGAACTCCCCTCGCAGAAGTCTTCTCTCTTCCCCGGCAACGGCGCCAGAAAAGAAGCTGCTACTCGTGTGATGGCGCCAGAAAAGAGCTGTGGCGTTTAGTTGACGTGGGAGCAGTATGTCCTTGTGCGTGGTGATGACCAGCCCGTTGGGAACCCCAAGAGGAAGGTATGATGTGTGTAGCGGCTAGTTTTCCCTCAGTTAAGAAACCAAGGTTTATCGATCAAGAGAAGAGAGACGATGACGACTGAAGGTGTTTGTGGAACCTGCACACACACAAACAAATACTTTGTTCCCAACTTGCGATGAGGTTGTCAATCTCACCGGTTTGCTTGAAACAAAGGTTATGAGTGTATCGAGTGGAAAACAGTAGTAATATGCTAGTAAAGTAAACAGGTGATTGCAATATGATTAAAAATAGGACCGGGGTCCACAGTTCACTAGTGGTGTCTCTCCATAGATAAATAACATGCTGGGTAAACAAATTACAGTTGGGCAATTGATAGAATAAAGATAACGTGATATGTCAAGAAGATCACTATGAGATTTACTCTGGGCATTACAACAAAATACATAGACCGCCATCCAACTGCATCTATGACTAATAATCCACCCCCGGGGATATCATCCGAACACCCCAAAAGTATTAAGTTGCGAACAACAGATAATTGCATTAAGCAAAGTGTGTAATGTAAACAAAGCATATGCCCTTGAGCATATGAATGTTGTTTTCTCCCTAGTAGCAACAGCACATCTACCACCTTAGAGGTTTCTGTCACTCCCCCAGGTGAAATAGAGGCATGAACCCACTATCGAGCATAAATACCCCCTCTTGGAGTCACTAGCAACTACTCGGCCAAGATAGCTACTAACAACGGAGAGCATGCAAGATCATAAACAACATAGAGATAACAAAAGATATAATTCAGTACAGCAACTTAATCATAAACACCAATATTCATCGGATCCCAACAAACCAACATCATAGAATTACATAACGGTGATCTCAATCATGTAGGGCAGCTCATGAGATCTAAACATGAAGCACATGGTGGAGAAGACAACCATCTAGCTACTGCTATGGACCCATAGTCCAAGGTAGACTACTCACTCATCGCTCCGGAGGCAAGCATGGCGATGAAGAAGACCTCCGGTGGCGATTCCCCTCTCCGGCAGGGTGCCGGGAAGAGCTTCTGGACCCTCCCGATCTTCGGGTCGACGGCGGCGGCGGATCGCGATGTATTCTGGAAAACTAATCGGGCCTTAGGTTTTTCTCGTCAGGGGGTATATATAGGCGAAAGGACGATGTCAGAGGGGGTCCCACGCCCCCTCACACGGGGCTGGCGCGGCCAGGGGGGTGGGCGCGCCGCCCCTGTGTCTGGGGCCCACGTGGCCCCTCTCCGTCAGGTCTTCGGATGTTTGGGAGCTTCCCCGTGAAATATGACTTCAGGAACTTGTTTCGTCCAATTCCGAGAATATTTCCTGTGTATCACTTCTGAAACACAAAAACAGCAGAAAACAGGAAACTGGCACTGTGGCACTTCGTTAATAGGTTAGTTCCGGAAAATGTATAAAAGTACCACTAAGTGTAACGAAACAATAGGCAAATGGTGTAAAAACAAGCATGGAGCATCAAAAATTATAGATACGTTTGAGACGTATCACCTGCTTTATTAGCCGGCGAGTTTCTCCTCTTCAGCGGCGATCTCACCAGATATGTCAGATGAGCGGGGCTATGGACCCCACCCGACATTCCACGCATGAGCTGAGCCCCGCCGACATTCTTCGGCGGGTGAAGGATATCTGTAAGAGCACGCAGACTATCTTTGCGTGGTTACTTGAGCCGTACAGCCGGGACCGGACTGCCCCAATGGTAAACTACTTAGCTTTAGCCAACATTTCTGTTCATAATCCGACATACTTACTTAGCCGATATATTTATGCTTTATCTGACATATCCTTTACGCCGGTATATTTACTACTTTTGCTCTGGTTTTTAAACAACTATCTTTCTCCCTTGCAGAAATTCAGTTTCCAGGACTTAGAGAACTCCCGGATTACCATTGCTCCGGATTGCATCATACCGGATCCAGAACATCTGGATCACGAAGACAAGATGCCCAAGAACACCCGCGCCGCTTCTGCCGCGGGTAAGACTTCCTCTTCCTGGCATTCCATTCAAGACTAGAGTGACGACGATTCTGACAGGGAATGCCGGATGTACCTTGATCCGACACCCCTCGCTTATGCCTTTCCTACCATGCCATCATCAGCTATCTCGGACGATGAAGTAGTAGACGCTGCGCCTCTAAACCAGGGACCTCCCCCCGGCACACGTGCCAGTAGAAAATGCGGAGTCAAGCCTTAGCCGAAACCCATTGAGAGGATGAAGAGGCAGAAGATTGGCGTGCCTCTCCCAAAGAAGTAGAGGCATGTTGCCTCGGGGTAAGTTTCTTCCCCCTCTCATCATTTCCTGCACCTTTCTTCTTTTGCTTTCTAACTTGTTCTTTTCTTCCTCAAAGCTCCACTTGCTCCGGAGCACGCCTCCAGCTCTAGTGCCAACCCTCACACTAATAAACCGGCGTCTCCTGTGCACCCGGATATACCGGCCATGAGCCCAGTTACCTCTCCGGCGCGGGAATCTTTGCCTACGCCCGAGAAGACTTCCACCCCAGCGAAGGACAACCCTCCGCCGGAACAAGACACTTCTGCCCCCGATGTCCACATGGACATAGGGGCTCAACAGGATGCCCCTGATCTCGGCGCTGATACCAGCGGCGCCGAAACTGCTGATAATGCCAGTGCTAGCAGCAAGAGCGCCGACATAGACAAAGGGAAAGGTCCTGAAGTGTCGGAGGTCTGGGCCGAGCCAGAACAAGCTGCTTTGGGACAGGCCACACCGATCGCGCTGGAAAAGTCAGCACCCCAGACTTCAGTTCCAGAGAAGATTGCTCCTGCCCCGGCCAAGACCAGCATTCCTACCACGACTCTGATACGTCTCAAACATATCTATAATTTTTGATGCTCCATGCTTGTTTTTACACCATTTGCTTAGTGTTTCGTTACACTTCGTGGCATTTTTATGCATTTTCCAGAACTAACCTATTAACAAGATGCCACAGTGCCAGTTCCCTATTTTCTGCTGTTTTTGTGTTTCAGAAAAGTTACACAGGAAATATTCTCAGAATTGGACGAAACAAAAGCCGAACATCCAGAAATTTATCGAAGCTTCCAGAGAACCGAAGAGGAGACAGAGAGGGGCCACGAGCCGGCCACATAGTAGGGCGGCGTGGCCCAGGCCCTGGCCGCGCCCCCTATGTGTGTGACTGCCTCGGTCCACTTCTGACGATGCCCCTTCGCCTATAAAGACCCCCGACAGGAAAAACCTAAACACCGATCACTTTTCCAGAAACATATCGTGATCCGCCGCCGTCGTCGACCCGAGATCGGGAGGGTCCAGAAGCTCTTCCTGGCACCCTGCCGGAGAGGGGAATCACCACCGGAGGTCTTCTTCATCGCCATGCTTGCCTTCAGCATGATGAGTGAGTAGTCTACCTTGTACTATGGGTCCATAGCAGTAGCTAGTTGGTTGTCTTCTCCACCATGTGCTTCATGTTTAGATCTCGTGAGCTGCTTTACATGATCGAGACTACCTTTATGTAATTCTACATGTTGTGTTTGTTGGGATCCGATGAATATTGGTGTTATGTTGAGTTGATGTGCTGAATCATATATCTTATGTTATCTCTATGTTGTTTATGATCTTGCATGCTCTCCGTTGTTAGTAGCTATCTTGGCCGATTAGATACTAGTGACTCCAAGAGGGGGTATTTATGCTCGATAGTTGGGTTCATGCCCCTATTTAATCTAGGGGAGTGACAGAAACCTCTAAGGTTGTAGATGTGCTGTTGCCACTAGGGAGAAAACAACATTCTTATGTCCAAGGGCATATGCTTTGTTTACATTACACACTTTGCTTAATGCAGTTATCTGTTGTTCGCAACTTAATACTCAAGGGGTCCTTGGATGATTCCCCTCGAGTGGATTATTAGTCATAGATGCAGTTAGATGGCGGTCTATGTATCTTGTTGTAATGCCCAGAGTAAATCTCATAGTGATCCTCTTGACATATCACGTTATCTTTATTCTATCAATTGCGCAACTGTAATTTGTCTACCCATCATGTCGTTATTTATCTTATGGAGAGACACCACTAGTGAACTGTGGACCCCGGTCCAATTTCCTTTATATTGCTATCACCTGTTTACTTTACTTGCACTGTTTACTTTACTCGCATACTACTATTGTTTTCCACTCGATACGCTCATTCCTTTGTTTATAGCAAACCGGTGAGATTGACAACCTCATCGTAAGTTGGGAGCAAAGTTATTGGTTATGTTGTGTGCAGATTCCGCGTTGCTACTGGTTGAAGACGCGCTAACAAGTGTCATAAACGGCGCCCTTGTTGGAGTGTCACTAGGCTAGCAGGCATCACCTTCTAGAGTTTGGCTTTTTCCTGGATTCGATAAACCTTGGTTTCTTACTGAGGGAAAAACTTACTGCTGTGCTCATCATACCTTCCTCTTGGGGTTCCCAACTGGACGGTGATTTACATCATCAACACCGTGCCGCATTAGACTCCAGCGCCGGCACCTGTAAAGGCCGCGCCGACACCTCCTGCGCAAGCCAAGCCAACTACTACTAAGATAACCAAGATCATCAACAAGGACAAGAGTACTGCCCCCTCTGCTAGCACTGCTATGACGCTACATGCCGGCAAAGGAGCAGCCCGGATCAGCTCTTTGATTAACCCAGAGCTTGAGGGCCGCACCCCGCTGAAGACCAAGAGCGGCAATAGCCTTGGCTCTCTTAAAGAATATTGCCTGAGGTGGAATGCCGCTGATGTTATGGACACGGCAAGCTCTGGCAAAAAGAAAGCGCCGGCCGGAACTCAGGCTCTCGTGGCTGGCAACCCAACTGATATACCGGCCAAGCCCATAGCCATTGCGAACAAGCTTTTCAGCATTCAACAGAGGCTCTTCCTTGTCAGCAATGCCACCACTGTAAGTATTCATCCCTACATCTCCCCAGTCCCCGAAAATGCCGGCTGTCCGACATATGGACATTCGGGATTTTCCAACATCTTTTTTTTACTTAGTACAATTTCAAATCCAACATATCAGCTCTATTAGAGCTTCAAATCCTAGTCACCGAGGCCCGGGATAGGTGCGCAGCACCTGTGCCGGATCTTCAAAAATAAAAACTTGACCAACTTCCAAATCCACTTATCCAGCATATCAGCTCGATTAGAGCTTCAAATCCTAGTCACCGAGGGCCGGGATAGGTGCGCAGCACCTGTGCCGGATCTTCAAAATAAAAACTTGACAAACATTCTGATGTTCTGATATGCTGGATCCTCATTATAGTACTTCAAATCCTAACACTTCTATTTTGCTGCGCATGAATAATGAGCGCCAAGATATGTATCATGACCTTGTGTGCGAGCATCGGAAGCTATCCAATGAGCACAGCCGGCTTCGCCTTGATCTGAGCAAGAAAGTTAAACCCAGCCGACATAATCTCATATGCCGGATTGCTTTCATCATTACTTTTCACAACATCCTTCTTGCCGACACATAATTCTCTGCCGACATTTTTTAGCTACAATTGAGGAGCAAGTCACCGAGCTGCTCAGGAGGGTGAAGGAGCTCACAGGTATGCCGGGTCCTATAGACTTTCAAATAATCACTTTGCACTTCAAATCCTTTTGCCTTTCTCATTCTTTCAACTTTAAATCCTTTCAGATGAAAAAGCAGCACTTGAGGCTCGCCACCGGGACTGTGTGTCTTCCGTGGATGTGGCCAAACAGCTGGACGAGAGGGATGACGGCTACAAGGCCGAGATAACCAAGCTGAAGAGCCAAGTTGCTAAGCTTCTAGACGAGAAAGAGCAGAGGGATGGCCAACTTAAGAAGACCCAGGAGATGCTCGTGACTTCAGAGGCTGAGGCATCCGAAACAAAGGCAGAACTGCAGGGCTTGAAGGAGCAGGCCACCAAATGGGAAGTTGATATTGCCCGGCTCAATGCTGATCTTGCCAGTAAGCTTTCAAATCCTCTTAACTTTCATCTTGCCTGACATATCCTGTCCGACATATCACCAACTTCTCCGGCATAATAATCATGCCGACATATACTCATATTTTTGATATCTTCTTTTCTTTTTCAGGCATCTTCCATGGATCTGTCAAAGATGTTGAGAAAGCCCTGCAGGTGGATCGGCTGAGTAGGAATGTCTCGGTTGACTCTGCCAACTGGGACATGTTGAAATAACTCATTGCCCTGGAAGCCCGCAAGACTGCTATGACTGCATACATTGATGATCTCTATCTTGGTGCCTTGCAAGCACACCAAGCTCTCTGGCCGGGACAGACCACTCCTACAGATCCCGTGGATCTTGGTAATGACCTGCAACTGTCCAAGGTTCGCGTTGGATAATGGCGGGACTCCGGCGCACGGGTTGGAGCCGATGAAGCCCTCACTTATTTCTTATCCTGGTATGAAAAAGGTGATCTCGAGACTCTGCGCTCTGTGCGCGAAGGGTCCATGTGGACCACAGACCCGGAGCTTATCCGGCGGCGCCAGGAGTTGGCCCACAGCTATGTGGACTACGCCCACACTGAGGTCTTCGTCCGGGACATCCGCGAGCCGGAGAAGAACACCGACGCTGAAGATGCTGAAGGATCTGACTCCAGCCAGGATGAGGAAGAAACTAAAGATGCAGGCAATGCCGGCGTTGAAGCTCCGGTACAGCGATCTGCGCCGGCTGGAGGCGATGCTTCTATCCCATCTGCTAGATCCGGCACTCCAGATGTTGATGTCTCTACTGCCACTGCTCCACCTGCCGGTGGCTCAGCCTCCGCCCCTACCTCTTAGACTTTGCAAAAAAAAACTTAACTTTTATCAGACCCCCGGTATGCTGGGTGCAGTTGTAAGATATACTCTATTTGCTTTGGTTTGCTACCTAAACAAGTTTTATTTCGGTTTGCTTGCTTATTAATGCCGGATCATCCTTTGGCTAAGTCACCGAGTCTGTTTTCCTGTTTCCTTAACTCCACAACCTTGGCTACTTGTCTACCTTTTTCGGCTTTTGACGTATGAGTCTCAAGGTTTCTTTATTAAACATATAGTACTTAAACTTTCAAACTTAGACTTCAAATCATTCGAACTTCAAGTTTTTACTTAAACATAAACAAATGTCGATTCGCTTGTTTTCTCTTTCCTTAGCCGTTTTTCATGTGTAAACAATCTCTAGCATCTACTCTTGCTAGCCATGAAGCCGGGTTTCGGACAGCAGCTAAGTCGAAGAGCGGCCTTTGGTGCCGACACACTACTAGGCCGACATAGGAAACATTTAAACAAAGCCAGCTGGCATATAAAATGAAAAACTGGAAAAGACAACAATATATACCGGAGGCAGTGCCCGATCTCTTCGGGATGCCGACATTTCATTCATTAGTCTTGTGCCGGCACACAGCGTCGGCACCGAAAGCAAAATAGAAATACATACATTATGCCCCTCAGGAGTAAAAAGGATGGAGTAGAGCTATGTTCCATGGTCGATCGGTTTCTTCTCCGGACCTGTCCACCTTATTCTTCTTGGGGGCCTGCGCATCTATAAGATAGTAGGCATCATTGTGCAGAGCCTTGCTCACAATGAATGGCCCCTCCCATGGGGGTGTTAGCTTATGCCAGCCTTCTGTGCCTTGCCTTAGCCGGAGTACTAAATCTCCCTCTTGGAATCTCCTTGGATTCACCTTCCACACATGATAGCGTCTGAGGTTCTGCTGATATATTGCAGTTCTGGACAATGTTTGCTCTCTTGCTTCTTCCAGCAAATCTACATCATCTTCTTTGGCTTCTTTAGCCTCTTCCTCAGTATATAACACCACTCTTGGTGCATCATGCATTATGTCGGTTGGAAGCACTGCTTCTGCCCCATACACAAGGAAGAACGGCGTATAGTCGGTGGATCGATTCGGAGTTGTCCTGAGGCTCGAAAGCACTGCCGGCAATTCATCTAGCCAGTAGCCGGGACTTTTCTCTAGTGGCTCTATCAACTGGGGTTTTATGCCAGATAACACTAGTCCATTTGACCTTTCTACCTGGCCATTGGTGCAAGGGTGAGCGACCGACGCAATGTCTAGCCGGATCCCCACCTCCTCACAACATTTGGCAAATGGCCCCTGGGCAAAATTCGACCCATTGTCAGTGATTATTCTATGAGGGAAACCATATCTCAGGATGATGACTTTCAAGAATTTCACTGATGTGTGGCCATCACACTTGCTTATTGGCTTCACCTCAATCCACTTGGCAAACTTATCCACCATGACCAGAATATGAGTCATCTTGCCTCTTGTCGGCCTAAATGCCCCACCATTTCCAGGCCCCAAACAGCAAAAGGCCATGTCAATGGAATGGTTTTCAACGCTGATGACAGCTGATGAATCTAATGGGCATATCTCTGACATCTGTTGCACTTCCGGACCAAGTCCTCTGCCTCTTGCAGTGCCGTCGGCCAGTAAAACCCGTGCCGGAATGCTTTTGACACTAGAACTCTGGATGAAGCATGGTGACCACACTCCCCTTGATGAATTTCCCGGAGCATCTCCTGGCCTTCCTCTGATTCGACACATATCTGCAGTATTCCTGTGGCGCTCCTCTTGTACATCTCATTGTTGATAATGGTGTATGCTTTTGACCTTCTCTGAATGCGACGGGCTTCAGCTTCATCCGCCGGCACTTCTCCTTTGACCATGAAGTCCATGATAGGACGTACCCATGAGGGCACCTTCCTAACAGTGAACACTGCTTGATCTATCTCCATCACTTCGACCGGCACATAATCGATCTCCATGGACCGCGAAGTCCCCAGGACAGAAAGATCAGTCCCCGGGTATGCTGGAGCAGTCCCCGGGTATACCGACACAACTTTTTGATACATCTTGCCTTTGCCCTTGCTCTTACTCCGAAACACGGCAGTCACCGCGTATGTCGGCCCAGTCCTCGGGACATTGGAGAGAGTCCCCAGGTTATCTGAACTGGCGCCGGCATCTATCTCCATTGGAACTGCTTCTTCTGGACTCGGCGGAACATATATGGATGTTGACTCCGGCGAAGGCTTGATCCATGGCTTCCTCAAATGCTCCAGCAAAATGCCGGGCGGAATTGATTCTCTGGAAGATCCCAGCTTGGACAATGTGTTGGCTGCATCATTCTGAGCCCGGGGAACATGCCGGAACTCACATCCTTCGAAGTAGCCACTTATCTGCTGGACCAAGAAACGATAAGATGCCATGTTTGCATCATGCGCATCCCATATGTCGAGCACTGCTGGATCACCAGATCTGAATCGCCAAAGCACATAATCCGGCGAATGCCTATGTCCTTGGACACTTTCAAACCATGCACAAGTGCCTCATATTCAGCCACATTGTTAGATGCTGCAAAGTGAATTTGCAGAACATATCTCAACTGGTCATTCTTGGGCGAAGTGAGAACTATGCCGGCACCCAAACCATGTATTGTCTTGGACCCATCAAAATGCATTCTCTAGTAATTTGCATTTGGCAAAGGTGGCTCATATTGTATCTCAGCCCAATCAATGAAGAAATCAGCCAGCACCTAGGACTTGATTGTATCCCTCTTGTCATACTGGGGTGTATATGGTGAGAGCTCTATTGCCCACTTGGCTATCCGGCCATTGGCATCTTTGTTACTGATAATCTCCGAGATAGGGGCCTCCACCACTACTCGAATTGGATACTCCTGGAAGTAATGCTTGAGCTTCTTGGCTGCCATATAGACACCATATGTCATCTTCTGATAGTGAGGATAGTTTTGCTTCGAGTTGGAAAGGACTTCACTTAAATAGTATACTGGCCGCTGCATGGTTTTGCCTCCTTCCTCTCGCTCCACTACCACCACTGCACTGACAACTCTATTGGTCGCCGCTATATAGAGCAACATCGGCTCCTTTGGCAATGGAGATGCCAATACTGGTGATGTTGACAGCATCTGCTTTAACTCCTTGAAAGCTGCGTCGGCTTGCGTTGTCCAGACAAATGTGTCGGACTTTTTCATTAATCTACTATATACTAAAAGCACAATATGGGGGGTCTAAAATAGAGAGACCACGTTAATCCACATCATCTAAATTATTTAGACGGTTAGATCTATAATTAATGATTGAGATTTAAAGATAAAAATATTACATACAACTTATTCGTGTACAAACGACCAGAGCTGACACGTGATAGCTGTCCTGGCCGTGTACGTGATATACTATGTACAAAAAAAAACTTAGTCAGATCCGGCCACCATACGTGTAAAAAAAATCTTAGCCAGCTATCCTTTGTGTTTTGAATCTGTGTGTAATAGCATGTTCTAATACTTATGGCTATCATATATATACATAAATAATTCTACTATTTTGTATCAATATTATTGGGAAAACATTAACACAAGTAGAGAATGTGTAAACCAGGTTTATACAAATCATTGAAATTGAAACAATTCTAGCAATGTTGTTTTAAAAAATTAAAACTGAAAAAATAAAAATCAACAATCTGATTTTCATTTAGTAAAAACTAACGTCAATGCAAAACGATATGAAAATGAGCAAAATAAAAAATTATGATTTAGATGAAATGAGCAATCTGTTTCCATTCGTTAAATTAATATAATTACAAAATGGATATTGATTGATAAAAATATAGGTCAATGGAACAAAATGAGAAAGAGAAAAACAAAAAACCTATGACAAGAATAAATCTAAAATATACTTTAATGAATATGCGGGGTCTAACAGAGGGCTCCAGGTTGAGCCATATATATCATCTAAAATAATTCAACTCGCATAGCCTCATACGAGGAGATATAAGGATGACTAAGTGTTTAAAATGAAAGAAAACTTGGGTAGACTGGACTCTCAAGTAAAGACATCAAGGGCGGAGGCAGGATTGCAACTTGAAGGGGGCCCAACATGGCTATTCTTCATTAGGGGGGCCAACAAAGCTATTTTTTTCTATACATCTCTATCAAAATTATCCTTAAACCATAATTTCTTGCAGCTAAACCATGCCATAGGGGGGGGCCAGGGCACCTGCTGGTCCCCCCTAGCTCCGCCACTGAAAGACATAAACACATATAGCAGCACGTGGACTCAACTATTCAAAACAATATTGCGTGCACATAAAAGTTATATCACATGACCCTAGGTATATGCACGTATGTCAATTTAAGAATCCATGTGTTGTTACACCATGCATGCTCCTCTCTCATATATTCTCATATACACAAGTGTTAATTTTTAAAAAGAATCAAGCAATCATTTTGTAAGTACCTTGGAGGTACATCACATGCCGTACGAGTCTTATTTTGCGAAATTTTCTTGCAGACATAATCATAATTCATTATAATTGTATCTATGGAAAAAATATATATATTTTTAAGATATTATTCAGATGTTTCGCTCGCAAATGCGAGGGCCACCGTGCTAGTTGATATAATGGCAAAGATTTCTCTCCTAGCCGGCTTCTGAACCGGCTCAGGGATGCGAGGCATCCAGTAAATTTCTGAACTCCTTTCAGATATGTCGGCGGCTTCATTCTCTCTATAGCATGAATCTTGCTAGGATTTACCTTGATACCCTGGCTCGAGACAAGGAAACCAAGTAACTTGCCCGCTGGCACACCAAAGGTGCACTTGGCCGGATTTAGCTTCATCCGGAACCTTCTCAGATTTGCAAAAGTTTCCCGGAGGTCATCTATGAGAGTCCGGCTTTCCTTGGTCTTTATGATGACATCGTTGACATATACCTGCACATTTTTATCTATTTGATCATGCAAACATTTTTGCATACATCTCTGGTAAGTAGCGCCGGCATTTCTCAAGCCGAAAGGCATAGTGCGATAGCAATAATCCCCGTACGGGGTAATAAAGGATGTTTTTATTTGATCCGGCTGATACAAAGGGGTCTGGTGGAAACCAGAATAGGCATCTACAAATAATAGCAGTTCACATCCGGCTATGGAATCAATCACTTGATCGATCCGAGGAAGCGGGAATGGATCTTTAGGACATGCCTTGTTCAAATTTGTGTAATTAACACACATCCACCATATCTTCACTATGGCGGGCTCATCCTTTTTCTTTTCTACCATGACCGGATTAGACAGCCAATCCGAATGCAGCACTTCCATGATAAAGCCGGCGGTGAAGAGACTGGTCACCTCCTCCCAAATCGCTTTTCTTCTATCATCTGCAAATCGCTGGAGCGGCTGCTTCACCGGCTTAGCATCTGGCCTTACATGCAGTGAGTGCTCAGCCAGCTCCCTCGACACACCTTGCAGGTCCTGAGTAGACCATGCAAAGATATCCCGATTCTCGCGGAGGAAGCTGGTGAGCTCGCTTTCCTATTTTGGGTCCAAGCCGGCACCTATGAGGGCATGGCGCTCCAGGAAAACTTCATCCAGAGCCACTTTCTTCACTTCTTTGGCCACTTGGAAGGAGGTGGTGCCATTTGGATTTGCCATGTCCGGCATAGGTTTGCTGGCCACAACCGCTTCAGCAATTTCAACTGCTCGCTTGAGCTTCTTCTTTTCCTGTGCAATGATCAGAGTCTTGGCCAAACTTGACTCGGCCAAAGCACACGCCATCGAGCGCTTGTAATCACCAATGATGGTAATCACCCCTTTGGGCCCCGGTATCTTCATCTTCAAGTATGCCACATGCATGGATGCCATGAATTTTGCTAATACCGGCCTACCCAGCAATGCATGGTAAGGGCTGTCCAGATCTACCACCTCAAACTTGAGGTTCTCCACTCTGCAGTTATCCCGGTTGCCAAACATGACATCAATCCGGATTTTGCCCATCGGCGCACATGGAAGTCCCGACACAATGCCATGGAAAGTTGTCTGACTTGGCTCCAACATATTCTCCTTGATGCCCAGCTTCTGCATCGTATCCCGGTACATGATGTTGATGATGCTTCCATTGTCAATGAGGACCTTGCTGAACCTCACATTGTTTGCCGGCCGGACAAATGTCAGATCCATCACTAGCGCATAGCCGCCGGGCTTCGACATGATCTTGGGATGATCCGCCCTATCCCAGCCAATGGCTTGGTCAGACCAGTACATCAGCTTCGGCACTATCGGCATAACGGCATTCACCTCCATACTCCGCCGGTACAAACTTTGTTTGTCGGTTTTCTCGGTCTCAAAGACCATGTAACCTTGATCAGCATCCTTGTACTCATTCCGGCCCGCTGCTGGGCCTCCCCCATAGAACTTTGGATTGTAACTTTGCTCAACTTGGTGAACGCCGGCATTTCCGCCGTTGTTCTAATTCTCGGGATTAGCCGGCCTGGGTGGTACTGCTACTGTGTTTGCACCTGTTAGCGGCGATGGAGCTGCCGGGACAGACGGCCTAGCCGGCCCAAAGGGACCTGCACGACCTGCTAATATGTCGTCCAACCACGAACAGTTTCTGGTCAAATGATTCGCCGGTTTACCCAGCTGAAAAGTATGGAAGCAACATGGCTTGTCCATAGCCAGATCTACTGTATACTTCGGCCACTGCTTTTTCTGGCCAGCACCGGCATTCTTGTTAATCCACACATTCTTCTTCTGCCACGGCTGCGCTTGTTGCTGCGGTGGCTGCTGTTGTTGCTGAAGCTGCTGATAGCCCTCATATCTCGGACGCTGGCTATTGCCGGCGCCTGCTTGCTCTTGCTCTACGGCCGCCACTTGGGACGATCCGTATCGACAATCTGGCCTATCGTCTCTTCTCTTGTTCTGGTTATTAGGACGATAGAACTATTTGGCATCGCTGTTGTTCCGCTGAGACTGCCCCTGACCCGACGAAGCAAGTGTCAGCTGCATTGGGTCTCCCAACGCATAACTGTCTGCTATCTTGATTGTTTCGGCCAAAGTGGCTGGTATTTCTCTCTAGAGTTTCTGCCATAACATGGTGCCATGCTGGCACCCCTGAGCAAACCACATGATAGCCTGCAATTCTACAACTCTGATGACCCACAAGTATAGGGGATCGCAACAGTCTTCGAGGGAAGTAAAGCCCAAATTTATTGATTCGACACAAGGGGAGCCAAAGAATATATGTAAGCCTTAACAGATGAGTTGTCAATTCAGATGCACCTGGAAACAGTCTTGCTCGTAGTGGTTTATCAGTAGCAACAGTTTTATAGCGGTGATAATAGTGAAACAGTAACAGCAGTAGTAAAATAGCAGCGGTAATAGTAACAGTAGTAAACAGTAGGAACAAATACTGTAGGCATAGGGATGGATCGCGGGCGTTGCATGGATAAGATAATTCATGAAATCAATGAGACATGGGCATTGCAGATAAATAATGATAAAGCATCCTAGCACAAACAATCATAGGCATGTGTTCCGTATATAGTCGTACGTGCTCACAAGGAGAAACTTGCACGACATCTTTTGTCCTACCAGCCTGTTGCAGCAGGGCCTCAAGGGAAACTACTGGTAATTAAGGTACTCCTTTTAATAAAGTATCGGGGCAAAGCATTAGCACTCGGTGAACACATGTGATCCTCACATCATAGCCATCCCCTCTGGTTATCCCAATTTCTGTCACTTTGGGGCCTCGGGTTCCGGACAACAATATGTGTATACAACTTGTAGATAAGACCATAAACAACAAGTATCATCATAGAAATAATAACAAGTTCAGATCTGAAATCATGGCACTCGGGCCCAAAGTGACAAGCATTAAGCACAACAAGTTGCAACAATATCATAGGCACTAAATAAAGATACTAGGCACTATGCCCTAACAATCTCATATCAAATTACATGAACGATCTCATCCAATCCCTACCATCCCCTCACCTACAGTGGGGGAATTACTCACACATGGATGGGGGAGTCATGGATGGTCGATGGAGGAGCGTCGGTGATGATGGCAATGAAGATCTCCTCCAAATCCCCATCCCGGCAGGGTGCCAGAATGGAGTTTCTGGTTCCGAATCGCGGTTTCTGATGGCGGCAGTGCAGCGGAAGTCTATCTGGAAAAAACGCCGTCTCCTCGATATAATCGAGTCAGGGGGTATATGTAGGCGAAAGGAGAGGTCAAGGGGACGGCCGAGGCGCCCTCACGCCAGGTGGGCACGGCCAGGGCTGGGCCGCGCCCCCTGTGTGTGTGGGGCCCTCGAGCCTCCCCTCTGTCTCATCTTCTGGCTCCGTGGGTCTTCTGGTGAAATAGGATTTTTGATGATTTTTCCCGAATTTGTACTGAAAGTTGGATTTCTGCATAAAAATGAGACACCAGAGCAATTCTGCTGAAAACAGCGTTAGTCCGTGTTAGTTGTATTCAAAACACACAAATTAGAGCAGAAACAATAGCAAAGGTGTTTAGGAAAGTAGATACGTTTTGGACGTATCAACTCCTCCCAAGCTTAGCTATTTGCTTGTCCTCAAGCAATTCAGTTAACAACTGAGAGCGATAAAAGAAACTTTCACGAACACATTTGCTTCATATGATGTATATATACTAACTATGTGATCAAGTACTCAGGCAATTCATAATAAGAAATATGCAGCTAATGTCACCTCATAGTCAAGCAAGCTATGAAAGAGTGCCAATGCACTAATAACAAGTAACATGTACATAAGAAACTACAAGATTGCAATATGCATAGATGATATGAAAGAGTGGTATCCAGCTTGCCTTTGTTTGTGGAGCAAAACATAAATGCTGAGGCACCTCTGAAGTCCAAGGGAAGACTAGAAGTAAAAATATCAAAGATACAAGCATCAAAGTTATACCACAATTAACCGTGTTCTGGGACAAGCACATTACACTAAGAATAACAGCTATGCTCTCAAGAAGTGCTTTAAGTTAGAAGATGATGACTCAACATAAAAGTAAACGAATGGCCCTTTCGCAGAGGGAAGCAGTGATTTAACATGTGCTAGAGCTTTTCATTTGTAAAACAGAGATAAAAATTGATTTTGGGAGGTGGTTGTTTCATGTCAACGACTGGCAATGGGGACTTGCTATCTTCCATAATAAACAAGTGAGAGCGGTTCCGAGTTCTTTGAAATTTTGGCACATTGGTGCTCTTTTATAAAGCTTTGGCACTCCTCCCCACCTTTTTTCCTTTCTCAAGCCATGGCTAACCGATTCCATCGGGTGCCCACCAACTTTCACATTCCATTGGAGGAGTGCCTTTTTTCTTTCTTTTTAGAATTAGATTATAATGGTCTGACCAGCTCTCACGCAAAATTAATGACGAGCAGATGAAGCTGCCTAGTCGAGGGGTACTTAATTTAATATGGAAGATAGCAATTCTGACCACTACGTCCCCATGAGCTAAAAACAGTGGCACAAAATGAGAAGTAGTTGAAAGTTTTGAAAGGTAGCACATGAAAATTTGCTTGGAATGGCTTACAAATACCATGCATAGGAATTTATAGTGGACTCTTTGGAAGACTTGGTTTTCGGTAATTGGATGCACGAGTAGAGCTCATACTCAGTACAAGTGAAGGCTAGCAAAAGACTGGGAAGCGACAATCAAGAGAGCAATATCTGTCATAATCATGCTTGCGACAAAACAAAATTAATATAGGCATAAAAATGATACAAGAACTCTGAGGCAAAGTAAATCATCGAGGCTTAATTGACTTTTTGTTCAGTCATATGCATGCTTGAGCATGTGCCAAGTCGATTCAAATGAAACTTTCAGAGGAGGATACCACAATAACATACCATAATATGAATAAAACAATGCATGCAAGCGTCTACATTACATGCTACAGACTATTAGTATATTGGAACTAATCATATGAAAGCAAGAACTACAAAGCATCCATTAGATAACATATACCTTACATGAACCGACTAAGCATGTCCACATAGATGAGTATATGTACAAAAATGAAAACAAATAAAGTTCATACCAGCCTCTTACCACATCTCGGATTGTCATATGTCGTCATTATTGCTCTTCACTTGTGTGGCTTGAATAATATAAAGTGAATACCAAGCTCCAATAGAGTAACGGGAGACTGAACTCTGCAACAAACTTTACAAAACCAAAGAAGAACAACAAATATTTTTGGGGTTTTCAATTTTTGAAACAAGAACAGAAGGAAATAGCAAACAAAGCAAAATATTTTTGGATTTTTCAAATAGCAAGTCAAAAATAGCAAGTAAAGCAAACCAAAGGTAGCAAACTAAAAGGCAAACAAAGAGAAACAATGGAAATATTTTTGGTCTTTTTGTGTTTTGGAAAGATGGAAATAAGAGCAAGATCAATAAAGAAAGCGAAACATGGATATACATAGGACCGACAAAATAAGATATGTAGATGAGTGAATCGTCGGCGTACCTCCCCCAAGCTTAGGCTTTTGGCCTAAGTGGAGATCAATCCCAACTCGGCCACGAGGTGGTACCCCCGTGGTGCGATGAAGAGGCACCATCGTCCTGATACGAACTCGAGGACACCCCGGAGTGGTATGTGGTGAAGTGATAGGCCGGCTCCTCCTCTTCCTGGTGCACGATTCCATGCTGTACGTTGAAGCCGCACACCCTAAGTTGCTCGTCCAACTCCTCCTTCGTGCGTGACCATGGCCTGTTATCAATATTGAACAAACTGGGTTGAGGTAAAGGTACTTCCCTTTCCTCTCCATCAGTGAATAGCATCCTGTAAACTAATTTCCCTGCACGTGAGTTAGCAGTGACAAAATGATGGAGCTTCATGGCAGCAAGATCGAGCCTCTGTGGAGTCAACAATGTATCATGGGGAGCAATAGGAAGTTCAAGAGCAGCAACAATACGCGAAGCAATAATACCTCCATAAATAGGCCCCCTAGCGGCTAGGCGACGAGCAATAACAGCACCAAGGTTATACTTCCTACTAACATCAAGAGCAGTAGCTAGAAAAGCTAAATGATAGTTGGAGATATTGCTAGTGTTTCCTCTACCAAGTACACTAGTGGCAAGATAGTAAGTAAAATATCTAATAGATGGGAGTTGAATGTTTCTTATCTTGTCGCGTTGTGCGGTGCGGTCATCATCGTTGGTTACTCCACGGTAAAGCTCCACTAAATCAGCGGGCTGCTGTAGCATCTTCCTTTCCGTCCCAAACATGGGTATACCTAAAATGTTACAAAATTCCTCCAAAGACATGGTGATAGGTCTATCATAAATCTTGAATGCAATGGAAGGATTGTAATGAGCATTAGTGAATTTAAAGCTTTCAACGAAAATCTTTGTGAGAATGGCATATTGATTGCTCTCATCCATCATGTATGTAGTCAATCCAACCCTGTTAACAAGAAGCAAGAAATCATCAAGAATCCCTGCATCATGCAAAAAAATAGTACAAGGGAAGGTCGATGGATGTGCATCTCCATCGTCCCCCTCAAGGTTCGGTGACATAAGATCTTCATTGTAGGAAATCCTATACTGAGCAGTGGATCTTGAAGGCCTTGAGGACCTTGGTGCTTCTCTTTCAAACACTTCTCCATAGGTGTGGTTATCCATGTCCTTTTTCTGAAATTTTTAACAAACCTCATAAAATATGATTTTGAGACAAGCAAATGTAGGGAACTACTATACTGAGTTACTAGAGAGCTATCATGCGTCAAAATAACACTTCTAAGCAATAGAACAAGCATGCATACTCATTTATCCTGCCACCTACAATGCTAAAATACTCAAGAAATATTTCACCAAAAGAAATTCTACTTGGACAAGCGGAGGAGTCACATACCGGAGAACAAATGCTCCAAATCTCAGCAGAAATGATGGGCTGAGCAAGGAGATCGAAAAATTGGAGTGAAGAACAGCAAGAACTCGAGCTTGAGCAGGTGTGTCGTTGTTTTTCGGGAGAGAGAAAGAGCAGGGGAGGAAGAGATAAGTGAGAGGCCAGGTGGGGCCCTCTCACACCAGGTGGGCGCACCCCAGGCTGGGCCGCGCCCCCTGTATGTGAGGTGGCGTGGAAGCCCCTCCTGGTGTCTCCCAGGTGCCTCTCAGCCCCATTTTTGACATAAAAATTTATAAAGAAATTTCTGGAATTTTTCGAGAAACTTTATTTTCGAAGATTTTTCAGAAAATGGTATATCGATAAAAACTCAGAAAAACGAAGGTGAAATGATTTTAAGCAAATCAAAACCAAGCATACAGCAGCTCTGAGATACTCTTAATCATGTAACTAGACTAAACTGAACAAGTAAATAAAGGTACGGTGGAGTGGATGCGGTGAAAACGAAGTTTCGTCCATATAAAATCACTTTGTTAACAAGGTTGATCAAGTCTTGTTCCCAAACTAACTTTATATGAGGCAAAAACTTTGCACTTCACTTAATGCTTATGTTACCTCAACTTTGATAGGCATAGTCTCAATCATAACAATTTTATATTCTTCCTTGGGCTTTCGCTCTGAACAAATAATTTGACCAACTTTGATGGTCTCAACATTCTTGACAGAATTTAGAGCATTCTTTCTATCAATCTTCTTGGGAAAATAAACCGTATACTCTTTATCATTGACATTGAAAGTCACTTTTCCTTGATTGCAATTAATAATAGCACCTGCGGTGTTTAGAAAAGGTCTTCCAAGAATAATAGACATATTATCATCTTCAGGCATTTCCAACACAACAAAGTCAGTTAATATCAAACAACTGTTAGCAACTTGAACAGGAAAATTTTCACATATACCTATAGGAATAGTAGTAGACTTATCAGCCATTTGCAAAGATATATCAGTTGATACCAGTTTTTCTAGATCAAGTCTCTTATAAAGAGAAAAAGGCATGACACTAACTCCAGCTCCCAAATCACATAAAGCAGTTCTAACATAGTTATTTTTAATGGAGCAAGGAATAGTTGGAATACCTGGATCTCCAAGCTTCTCTAGTACTTTACCATCGAAAGAATAATTAGCAAGTAAAGTGGAAATTTCCTCATTAGGAATCTTCCTTTTGTTAGTGACAATATCTTTCATATATTTTGCATAAGGAGGCATTCTAATAGCATCAGTCAAAGGAATTTGCAAAAATAAAGGTCTCATCCATTCACAAAACCTGTTGTAGTGTTCTTCTTCCTTGGACTTGTGTTTCTTACCAGGAAAAGGCATTGGTTTCTGTACCCAAGGTTCTCTCTCTTTACCATGCTTGTTGGCAATGAAATCTTCTTTGGTGTACTTTGCATTTTTATCAATCTTTTCTGGTTCCTCTTCAACTTCTTCTTTATCAGAAGCATCTCCTGGTTCAGTTTCAGCATCAGAAATAGAAACATTGTTAGGATCTTTACCTGCATCAGATGATTCTGCAGTTGTTTTATGCTTCTTCTTCTTCTTCTTGGAAGGAATATCATCATTTGGAGTGCGTTGAGAATCTTGCTCGACCCTCTTAGGATGTCCTTTAGGATATAATGGATCTTGAGTAGCAGCGCCACTTCTTGTGCATATTTCGCACGCTTGCTTCTCTCTTGCGGCATTAACTAGCAAGTCTTTTTGCACCTTGGTGAGCTGATCAATTTGTGTTTGAACCATTTAAAAATGTTTCATAAGTATCTTCACATCATTGGCGGTTCTCTCCACAATATCCTGCAACTTATTAATAGCTCTAGAATTTTCCAACAAATGATTATGCACCATTCTATTAAAATTTTCTTGCTTAACAATAAAATTATCAAACTCATCTAAGCATTGATCAGGAGGTTTAGAATAAGGAATATCTCTTTCATCAAAGTGTTGGAGAGAGTGTACCTCAATAGTGGATGAATGAGGGATTGGCTTACATAATTCTTCTATAGGAGGTAAATTCTTCACATCTTCGGCCTTAATACCTTTCTCCTTAAGAGATTTCTTAGCTTCCTTCATAACTTCATCATTTAATTCAATCATCCCTCTCTTCTTCGGTGTAGGCTCTGTAGATGGCGCAGGGGTTGGTGCTGGTGTTGGCTCAACTAGAGTCCAATCATCATGATTCTGGCTTATTTTAGCCATTAATTCTTCAGCTTCAGCAGGAGTTCTTTCCCTGAAAACACAACCAGCACAACTATCCAAATATGACTTGGATTCATCAGTTAGTCCATTATAAAATATATCAAGGAGTTCATTTTTAGGCAATGGTTCTTTAGGCAAAGCTCTAATTAAAGAACAAAACCTTGTCCAAGATTCAGGCAATATCTCTCCTTTTCCCTGTTCAAAATCAAAGATTTTCTGTACAGCAGCATGTTGAACACTAGCAGGAAAATATTTCTGAAAGAAAGCATTAACCAAAGCAATAGGACTATTAAGAGATCCAGGAGACAAGCTATTAAACCAAGTTTTAGCTGCATCTTTCAACGAGAAAGGAAAAATCTTAGCAACAAAGTAAGTGCGGAGCTTAATATCATCAGAAAACAAATTACTCAAAGTAGAAAGCTCATTCATGTGCCCCATAGCACTCTCATCTTTAGTACCACAAAAAGGAGTTTTCTCAACAATAGATATGTAAGATAAATCCAAAGAGAAATCATAATCCTTGTCTCTAATGTTTATGGGAGAAGCAGCAAATTTAGGATCAGGAGACAAATTATATTTAACAGCACGTCTTGCAAGAAGTTCTCTAACATTACCGGCATTACGAGCAGCACGTGCTTCAGCAATAAAATCATCATTAAGCTCAATATAAGCATCATCATCAAGGTCATCACTAGGACATTCCCTAGACTCAGGTGAACTAACAGGTGTAACAGTGGTGTTTCCCAACTTAGCTCTAGCAATAATAGCATCTAAAAAGGAACCTAGTGAACCACTCTCATCAAGCACAGTGGAAGCATCATCTAAATTATCAGTGGCATTTTCAAACTCAGCAGAAGTAGTAGCAGTAGTGTGTGGGTGTGGTGGTGTAAGCAACTTACTCATAACAGATGGTGAATCAAGAGCAACAGAGGTGTTGAGAGCCGTACCTCTTCTTGTAGTGGATGGTAATATAGGAACTTTTCCATCACGAGATTTACCCATGATGAAAGGATTGCAGCGAACAATATGAATACCAAGTGAACTTACAAATAAAGCTATGCTCCCCGGCAATGGCACCAGAAAATAGTCTTGATGACCCACAAGTATAGGGGATCGCAACAGTCTTTGAGGGAAGTAAAGCCCAAATTTATTGATTCGACACAAGGGGAGCCAAAGAATATATGTAAGCCTTAACAGATGAGTTGTCAATTCAGCTGCACCTAGAAACAGTCTTGCTCGCAGTGGTTTATCAGTAGCAATAGTTTTATAGCGGTGATAATAGTGAAACAGTAACAGCAGTAGTAAAATAGCAGCGGTAATAGTAACAATAGTAAACAGTAGGAACAAATACTGTAGGCATAGGGATGGATCGTGGGCATTGCATGGATAAGATAATTCATGAAATCAATGAGACATGGGCATTGCAGATAAATAATGATAAAGCATCCTAGCACAAACAATCATAGGCATGTGTTCCGTATATAGTCGTACGTGCTCACAAGGAGAAACTTGCACGACATCTTTTGTCCTACCAGCCTGTTGCAGCAGGGCCTCAAGGGAAACTACTGGTAATTAAGGTACTCCTTTTAATAAAGTACCAGAGCAAAGCATTAGCACTCGGTGAACACATGTGATCCTCACATCATAGCCATCCCCTCCGGTTATCCCAATTTCTGTCACTTTGGGGCCTCGGGTTCCGGACAACAATATGTGTATACAACTTGTAGATAAGACCATAAACAACAAGTATCATCATAGAAATAATAACAAGTTCAGATCTGAAATCATGGCACTCGGGCCCAAAGTGACAAGCATTAAGCACAACAAGTTGCAACAATGTCATAGGCACTAAATAAAGATACTAGGCACTATGCCCTAACAATCTCATATCAAATTACATGAACGATCTCATCCAATCCCTACCATCCCCTCACCTACAGCGGGGGGAATTACTCACACATGGATGGGGGAGTCATGGATGGTCGATGGAGGAGCGTCGGTGATGATGGCGATGAAGATCTCCTCCAAATCCCCGTCCCGGCAGGGTGCCAGAACGGAGTTTCTGGTTCCGAATCGCGGTTTCTGATGGCGGCGGCGCAGCGGAAGTCTATCTGGGAAAAACACCGTCTCCTCGATATAATCAAGGTAGGGGGTATATGTAGGCGAAAGGAGAGGTCAAGGGGACGGCCGAGGCGCCCTCACGCCAGGTGGGCGTGGCCAGGGCTGGGTCGCGCCCCCTATGTGTGTGGGGCCCTCGAGCCTCCCCTCCGTCTCGTCTTTTGGCTTCGTGGGTCTTCTGGTGAAATAGGATTTTTGATGATTTTTCTCGAATTTTTACTGAAAGTTGGATTTCTGCACAAAAACGAGACACCAGAGCAATTCTACTGAAAACAGCGTTAGTCCGTGTTAGTTGTATTCAAAACACACAAATTAGAGGAGAAACAATAGCAAAGGTGTTTGGGAAAGTAGATACGTTTTGGACGTATCAAACTCCTTCATAGGAATTGCACATCGTGCACCACCTAGTGAGGTAGTCACGGTCTGTCTCATAGTCTCCTTGCCGGTAGTTAGCTAGCTGCTGCAGCCGGTTGGGTCTCTTGTAAGTGCTGGTGAAATTGGACACAAACTGCTCTTCAAAATCCATCCAGCCATTGATACTTCAGGCTGGCAAATTATTCAGCCATATCCTGGCTGGACCTTCAAGCATCTGCGGCACATAGTGCACTGCCCACCGAAGGTTTCCTCCGGCTATGTTCATTGTAGTGGAGTAATCCTCCAACCAATCTTCGGGCTTTGTACTGCCATTATATGTCCTCGCGCCACACGCAAGCGGAAAACAGTAAGGTGCCGGCTCACCCATAATCCGGGGTCCAAAGCACATAGGACCCGGAGCTCCTTGCCTTTCCACCAACTCTGTCTGGTAGATTCTGTCCAGCTTAAAGCACACATCATTGGGGGCCAAGGACCGAGGTCCTAGCCAGGAGGCAATTGGGCCCAGAATCATGTTTTGCTGCTGTACCGGCTGGTCTTGCTGGTATTGCTCATACTGCTGGGCTTGCTGATGCTGCTGCTGCCGAGGTTGCTGATATCCTGTCCTTGCAAGGGCAGAATTTCCATCATCTTCCCGATATCTTGGCTGACCTCCTCCTTGATGCTGCACCGCATACCCAGCACCCTGCTTCTGCTGATGCTAGACTTGTGCCGGATAACGAGGAAGGTTGTTATTCCGGCCACCACCAGCCGAGCGTGCTCCTTGCCCGGCCGGATAGTTCTGGCCGGCACTCTTGTTGCCGACATGTTGGTCACCTTGACCGGCATTCCCTTGCGTCATCGCCTGCTTTCCGGCAATCGCCAGATCATACACCTGGATCTGCTTGTCCCGGCGGCCAGAGGTCACACTTCCAACACGCTGGGCGCTATGATGCGGGGACGAGGCTTGGCCCCTCGACCTTGCGCCGGCACCGCCCATTGATTGCGGGTTGATGGTGCCAGAAAAAGAACTGATGCCTAGTTGAATGACCAGCCCGTTGGGAACCCCAAGAGGAAGGTATGATGAATATAGCAGCAAGGTTTTTCCCTCAGTTAAGAAACCAAGGTATGTCGATCGGGAGAGAAGCAAACAAATGATTGAAGGTGATGCTTGATAGCCTAGTGACACTCCAACAAGGGTGCCGTTTACGACACTTGTTGACTCGTCTTCAACCAATAGCAACGCGGAACCTGCACACAACACAACCAAATACTTTGTTCCCAACTTACGATGAGGTTGTCAATCTCACCGGTTTGCTTGAAACAAAGGGTATGAGCGTATCGAGTGGAACATGATAATAGTATGTGAGTAAAGTAAATAGGTGATAGCAATATAATGGAAATAGGACCGGGATCCACAGTTCACTAGCGGTGTCTCTCCATAGATAAAATAATACAAGCTGGGTAAACGAATTACAGTTGGGCAATTGATAGAATAAAGATAACGTGCATATGAAGAGAGGATCACTATGAGATTTACTCTGGGCATTACAACAAAATACATAGACCGCCATCCAACTGCATCTATGACTAATAATCCACTCACGGGGATATCATCCGAACACCCCATGAGTATTAAGTTGCGAACAACAGATAATTGCATTAAGCAAAGTGTGTAATGTAAACAAAGCATATGCCCTTGAGCATATGAATGTTGTTTTCCCCCTAGTAGCAACAGCACATCTACAACCTTAGAGGTTTCTGTCACTCCCCCAGATTAAATAGAGGCATAAACCCACTATCGAGCATAAATACCCCCTCTTGGAGTTACTAGCAACTACTCGGCCAAGATAGCTACTAACAATGGAGAGCATGCAAGATCATAAACATCATAGAGATAACATCAGATAAATTTTAGTACTTCAACTCAAGCATAACACCAATATTCATTGGATCCCAACAAACCAAACATGTAGAATTACATAACGATGATCTCAATCATGTAGGGCAGCTCATGAGATCTAAACATGAAGCACATGGTGGAGAAGACAATCATCTAGCTACTGCTATGGACCCATAGTCCAAGGTAGACTACTCACTTATCGCTCCGAGGCAAGCATGGCGATGAAGAAGACCTCCGGTGGCGATTCCCCTCTCCGGCAGGGTGCCGGGAAGAGCTTCTAGACCCTCCCGATCTTTGGGTCGACGGCGATGGCGGATCGCGATGTGTTCTAGAAAACTGATCGGGTCCTTAGGATTTTCTCGTCGGGGGGTCTTTATAGGCGAAGGGGCATCGTCAGAAGTGGACCGAGGTGGTCTCACACATAGGGGGCGTGGCCAGGCCCTGGGCCGCGCCGCCCTGGTGTGATGGCCCCTCGTGGCCCCACTCCGTCTCCTCTTCAGTTCTCTGGAAGCTTCGGTAAAATTCTGGGCGACTAGCTTTGGTTTCGTCCAATTCCGAGAATATTTCCTGTGTAACTTTTCTGAAACACAAAAACAGCAGAAAACAGGGAACTGGCACTGTGGCGACTTGTTAGTAGGTTAGTTCCGGAAAATGCATAAAAGTGCCACGAAGTGTAACGAAACACTAAGCAAATGGTGTAAAAACAAGCATGGAGCATCAAAAATTATGGATACGTTAGAGACGTATCAGCATCCCCAAGCTTAACTCATGCTCGTCCTTGAGTAGGTAAGTGATAACAAAAGAAATAGTTTTTGAGGTGACATGCACCTACACAATCTTGATCATGTATGTAAGCGTTGTGCGCTGGGATCAAAAGAACTTAAAACATGGGCATGAAAGACATAATCTTGATAGAAGAAACTTAGCAACCATGTTATAAACATGAAAATGAACACAAACAAAAGATCATGAAAATGAAACAATGAAAGTCAAACGTGTGTTCAAATCATAAGGAAAAACATACAAATGATTTTCAGCTTGTCCTTCATAGAGAGCAAAACATAAATGCATAGGACACCTTCAAGTTTAAGAGGGCGACTAGATACAAATAATTTAAGAACAAGTGAAACCAACAATATGTATCAATCAATGAAAAACTTTGGGACAATACACATTATACTAAGAATGACAACTATGCTCTCTTAATGGTGCATAAAGATAGAAGGTGGTGACTCAACATAAAAGTAAAAGAAAGGCCCTTCGTGGAGGGAAGTAGTGTTTGCAAGTTTTATAGACCTTCAAATATTATGGTACTTACCGGCTTTGAGCTCTCATTGCCCCCATCATAAGCATCTTGAATGGTTAAAGTTAATGCGAGAACAATTATGATGCATATGCTTGACAAATCATAAGTTGAAAACCTCGTGTCCCGTGAATATGAGTACCCAAACCTCATGCTACTTTACTTAGAGTCCCAAGCAAGGCTCTTATCATTGTAAGTATATATGTATCATCGAGAACCGCCAATGGGTACCTCCGTGCCCGATGACATGGAATAAGCCAACATCAAAATGACAGGACAAGCAGACAATGAACACCTCGACATCTCTTTTATTTACCATTTGTTTAGCTTTTTATTTTGAGATGCATCATCGAATGTCCACTATGGGTATGCTGCAAATTTCCACCATGAATTATGCATGGCTTAGATTGGCGGCCCAGGCATTTCCCTAACACATATACAAACTCCATGATCCCCGCAAGATTCCCAATTCATTTCACACCGCGGGCATCCATAAACAAAAGATCACGATATCAACTCAAATAAGAAGTGCAATGTTGAAAGCTTGCCCCATGACAGCATGGCTGGGCTAGTCTCCAACTTACAACTTGCAAGCATAACAACTCAACATAAGAGACCACAATGTCAAATTTTTAAGAACAAGAAAAAGTAAAGTGTGCCTTCCGGTTCGTGAGAGCTTTACTGACCAATTTTCGCATAACACTGGTAAGAGTTTAATTTGAAGAGTAGATAAAAGCAAGTCAAATTTACTTTGGAATAGCAAATTGCTAATAGGTATGTATGGTGGACACTTTGGCAAACTTGGTTTTCAGGAGTTGGATGCACGAGTAGAGCTCATACTCAGTACAAGGCGAGGGCTAGCAAAAGACTGGGAGCGACCAACTAAGAGAGCAATAATGGTCATAATCATGCAAAGCGACAAAGCGACATTGAAAGAAGCATAAGATGGCATCAAAAGTCAAAAAATAAATGATCATAGAGGCTATTGGCAACTTTGGATGAGTCTAACATGTGTGAGCATGCGCCCAGTCAACCCAAATAAAGCATCAAGGAGAAAACCAAAATAATGCTTCCAAACGATAAAAACAACGCATGATTGTTTCAAAGGCTCATTAAGCAATCTCAGTTATTTGAGACAAGTCATGCTACAGCAAAAATCACTAAGCATACTATCAAAAAGACATCAAGCACGACATGCAAAAGCCTAAGCCGCAGTCTACACAAGCTCCTTCTTATACCACTTTTTTGCATAAAGCCTTTTTCTCTTTTCCAACACCATTCAAAAAAATTATAAACACCTCTTTTGATGAAAACCAATAAAGATCAGAGGCAAAAATACACCTTGATGAAAAGATATAACAAGATCTGAACACATATCAAGGCGAAAATTAAAAGCTAAACGCAGTTCTAGAAAAAGAGAACACTCGTTGAAACAATAAGAGTGAAAACGGAGTGTTCTTGGCAAATGAAAAGCAAAGCAACTTCTCCAAAGGAAATTTGTTGGGGTCCAACCATTTATTGCAGCAAACAAAACTAAACTAACTGAAAACTAAAACAACTAACGCTCCAAGAAAAATGCATAATGCATGAAGCAATAAAAATATAGTGTCTTGAAAGGTGACCTGATTTTTGCCGATGAAGAAGGGGTGCCTCGGGGGCATCCCCAAGCTTTGATGCTTGTACTTCTTAGATATTTCTTGGGGTGATGCATGGGCATCCCCAAGCTTGAGCTTTTGTCCATTCTTCAACTCATCTCATCACTCTCCGATCCCTACACTTGAAAACTTCCTTCATACAAAACTAAACACAAATCTATTAGCAACATTAGTGTAAGCATAACATATAATCAACCTCTTTTTGCTTCAGGTTTCAACCTAAAACCACCACATATTAAGAATATACTACTGTAGCAACTTCCCCAAAAGTTTCGTGATCAAAAGGACTCAAAAAGAAAGCGATAAAGCGGCAAACACAAATATTGGTAGAAATCTGTCAAAACAGAACAGCTGACAAAGGTCGAATTTTTATGGTGTTTTCTGTTGCTCAAATCAAAAAGTGTTCAACTAATGAAAGTTTGGATATAACCTGGGGCATATTCACAAGAAATAGCAGGTCCAAAAGATATACAGAGAATTTTCACGAATATTTATGGTGCAGCATTGAAAACTGTTTCAGGACAGCAACATCCCCAAATCTTACCTCACTCAAATTAGAGGCTTCTCTTGGCACAAAAACGAAATAAAAAGGATAAGGAGAGGTTATTACAGTAGTAATAACTTCCAAGACTCAAATAAAAGAAAAAGAACTGAAAGT
This sequence comes from Dactylis glomerata, assembly GCA_007115705.1. Lineage (NCBI taxonomy): Eukaryota > Viridiplantae > Streptophyta > Magnoliopsida > Poales > Poaceae > Dactylis > Dactylis glomerata. Next base: position 3,733,476 of record QXEO01000964.1, on the reverse strand, counting down.
AAAAACATTGGGTTATCTCCCAAGAGTGCTTTTCTTTAACGCCTTTGAGCTAGGCGCGGAAAATTGCGAATCAGGTAACATCAAGTGATGAAGTGCTAGGATCAGCGGGTGCCTTACGTCTTACTTTCTTACCTTTGCTCTTGACTTTAGGAAAGACGTGGCTATTGCAAGGTGGAGAGATAAATCTTATATTACATTTTCCCACATCAATGACGGCGCCCAGGAGCTTCAGTAGGGATCTTCCAAGTGTGATTTGTCCTTTTCCTACACATTCAATAACAAGATAATCAGTAGATATCATTCTTCCTAGGACTTTTGTAAAAACTCCTTCAGCTATTCCAACGGGAAATATAGTGGCATTATTAGTAAGAGAAATTCCTTCTCCTCCCTCAGAAAGCTTCCAAAGACTCAAAGATTCATAAACATCCTTTGGCATAAGACAAAATTCAGACATAATATCACAACGAGCATGAAAAGTTTCACCACCAATGGTGATTTTTACCATAGGATACCAACTCGAAGGTTCAGAATTTGTTGGCACATAATCAAAATGCTGGCGCAAAGTATTGTAGCAAGTATTCAAACTAGCAGTGCGAGTCTCAAGAGTATCAAGTCTATTAAAAATGCACACAAGAGAGGAATCAAAATAGGTTGGCATGCTATAAATTGTAATCAACTTCTTTATAATATTGAAGGCTTGATCTCCATCACAATGAAGGAAATCTCCTTCTGCAGTAGCATCCAAAGCATATCTATAATGAAGAGCAAGTCCAAAGTAAAAGCAACTAAGAAGCAAACTCAAAGTCATTTTCGGTTCAGTTTTTCCATGCCAATCATAAATTCTAGACCAAGCTTCCTTAAAACTTTCCTCCTCTCTTTGTTTGAAAGTGAAAATCATATCCTCGAGCGACATAGTAGTAGTAACTGAACTAGACATAATAAACAACTACAAAGGATTCTAATTTTTTTGGGTTTTTGATAAAATGATGCAAGTAATAAAATAAAGTAAAGCAAAACAAATAAACAAAGTAAAGGATGTGCGTGCGAAAACTCCCCTTGCAGAAGTCTTCTACTTCCTCCCCGGCAACGGTGGCAGAAAAAGAGCTTGATTGCTGGTTGATGGCGCCAGAAAAAGAACTGATGCCTAGTTGAATGACCAGCCCGTTGGGAACCCCAAGAGGAAGGTATGATGAATATAGCAGCAAGGTTTTTCCCTCAGTTAAGAAACCAAGGTATGTCGATCAGGAGAGGAGCAAACAAATGACTGAAGGTGATGCTTGATAGCCTAGTGACACTCCAACAAGGGCGCCATTTACGACACTTGTTGACTCGTCTTCAACCAATAGCAACGCGGAACCTGCACACAACACAACCAAATACTTTGTTCCCAACTTACGATGAGGTTGTCAATCTCATCGGTTTGCTTGAAACAAAGGGTATGAGCGTATCAAGTGGAAAATGATAATAGTATGCGAGTAAAGTAAACAGTGCGAGTAAAGTAAACAGGTGATAGCAATATAATGGAAATAGGACTGGGATCCACAGTTCACTAGCGGTGTCTCTCCATAGATAAAATAATACAAGCTGGGTAAACGAATTACAGTTGGGCAATTGATAGAATAAAGATAACGTGCATATGAAGAGAGGATCACTATGAGATTTACTCTGGGCATTACAACAAAATACATAGACCGCCATCCAACTGCATCTATGACTAATAATCCACTCATGGGGATATCATCCGAACACCCCATGAGTATTAAGTTGCGAACAACAGATAATTGCATTAAGCAAAGTGTGTAATGTAGACAAAGCATATGCCCTTGAGCATATGGATGTTGTTTTCCCCCTAGTAGCAACAGCACATCTACAACCTTAGAGGTTTCTGTCACTCCCCCAGATTAAATAGAGGCATGAACCCACTATCGAGCATAAATACCCCCTCTTGGAGTTACTAGCAACTACTCGGCCAAGATAGCTACTAACAACGGAGAGCATGCAAGATCATAAATAACATAGAGATAACATAAGATAAATTTTAGTACTTCAACTCAAGCATAACACCAATATTCATCGGATCCCAACAAACCAAACATGTAGAATTACATAACGGTGATCTCAATCATGTAGGGCAGCTCATGAGATCTAAACATGAAGCACATGGTGGAGAAGACAACCATCTAGCTACTCCTATGGACCCATAGTCCAAGGTAGACTACTCACTCATCGCTCCGGAGGCAAGCATGGCGATGAAGAAGACCTCCGGTGGCGATTCCCCTCTCCGGCAGGGTGCCGGGAAGAGCTTCTGGACCCTCCCGATCTTCGGGTCGACGGCGGCGGCGGATCGCGATGTGTTCTAGAAAACTGATCGGGTCCTTAGGTTTTTCTCGTCGGGGGGTCTTTATAGGCGAAGGGGCATTGTCAGAAGTGGACCGAGGTGGTCTCACACATAGGGGGCACGGCCAGGCCCTGGCCGCGCCGCCCTGGTGTGAGGGCCCCTCGTGGCCCCACTCTGTCTCCTCTTCGGTTCTCTGGAAGCTTCGGTAAAATTCTGGGCGACTGGCTTTGGTTTCGTCCAATTCTGAGAATATTTCCTGTGTAACTTTTCTAAAACACAAAAACAGCAGAAAACAGGGAACTGGCACTGTGGCGACTTGTTAGTAGGTTAGTTCCGGAAAATGCATAAAAGTACCATGAAGTGTAACGAAACACTAATAAAATGGTGTAAAAACAAGCATGGAGCATCAAAAATTATGGATACGTTAGAGACGTATCACCCATCGAGGCGATGTACTGGGATGCGTCGGCACCTGGATTCGCCCTCTTAAAGGCCTCTTGCTGCTTACTAGCTTCAGACAAAAGTTGGTTAAGCCGGGCCTGCTGCTCACGCAGTGCTTCGCCGGATAAACTAGACAACTTCTTAGCTACTTCTACTGCTGCTCTAAGATTCTTTACTGGAGAGCTATATATCGGCTTAGGACGCGCCGACATAGTACTGGTAGCACTATGAGCCCTAGTTCTAGTATCCTTATCTAGCTCAGTATTTAGATCTCTACCTTTGGTTCTAACCTCATCTATCCGGCTAGGCCGGGTTACGACAGGAGAAACCTTGGGCAGCCTCATACTCACGTAGTTCGCGTTAGAACCTGTCCTGCTCCTGCTGCATGGCCAGGGCCTCGCCGACGAGGGCCTGACGTGTCCCTTCCAGGATCTCCTTTGCTTTCTCCGGATCATCGCCGGACTACACCGGCTCGAGAAGCCGGTTGAAGATGGGGATCAGGGGCTGGTCCCTAGCCGACACGCCGGAAGTGCCGACCAGGTTCTCCGCCCTCTCCAGCAGTGGACGCGCTGATCTCTTTGCCTTCTGCTGCTCCGAAGGAACATCTGCCGCAGTGCCTTTGCCGGTGCCATCTGCCGACGGCGCAGCAGTGTCGGCCATCATGACCTCTGCCGACTCTACTGGGCGAGTGCTACGCCCAGTACGAGCCAGCATATGCGACAGAGGATCTGCCGCCACCAGCACCTGCTCCGGGTACCTGCACACTCTATCAGTCCCCACGTACACCTCGTGGGAACCGAAAGTGATGATCCGACCATTCCCAGGGAAGGGCCGGCCACCGAGACAACTGGCGTTGTCGGAGATGAAGCTGAGTGAGCCTAGCCTCTAGACGAGGCCAGAGACCACGCACTCTCCCGATGAAGCTACCGCCGATCCTGTCCGAATGAAGACTCCAGCCAGCACATCGATCTGCCCCACGGTGGGCGCCAAATGTCATCGTGGTGAAATAACATATGCCATGGGATGGCTTAAGTAGGGGCCGAACTAAGTACTGGAGGATTCGGGAGAGGGAAACGCGCTAAGGAGCACGACAGAAAGGAACACACGATCTACCCAGGTTCGGGGCTCTCGTAAGGAGATAACACCCCTACTCCTGCTCTACTGCCTGTATATATGGATCGAAGGAGGTACAACAATGGTGCCTTCTAAGCTCTCTGCTAGAGGAGGAAGATGAACTATGAACTGAGAAGCTATCAAGTGTCCAATCCTTGGCTAGGGCTTCCTGTGCCACCTTATAGAGTGGTGGCCAGGGTTACAACGGTCATCTGAGAGTAGATGACACCAACTACAGTCTAAGTAGGACAAGGTGACGATGACTGCCACCCTTGACTTTCTCCTTGATTGCTCTCGATGGGACTTGCCATCCCTGTACCTTGTACTTCCTTGACTGTGACCTTACCACTGTGGTGGCAAGGACTGTACTTTAGCACTGTGGTGGTTGGTAGACCACCACTGTGCACTCTGTCACCATGATCTTCCCCCATGCCTGGGAAGGTTCTCTCCTTGATTGTAGGGATGTGACCCTTCGGTTGACTTTTGTGTCTCCGATATAACCGTTGGTCATATCCCGGACCTGTATGCCGAACCACCGACCCCAGATCGGGTAATCCGGCCTCCCCCCATTCCTGCATAATATACCAACTTGGTTAGGCCGGCATATTATACATGCCGACATATTACATATTGTACTCCGGCTAAGCCGACATTCCTGAGTACTAGCCGGGATAAGGCTTATATGCCGGCCTGGACGATACTTCTATATGCCGGCCAGGCCCAATCTTGGCCAAACATGACAAAGTCAATCTCTTATCTCATCTCCTTCTAGTCTCTTGACCCTACCGGGGGTCATCCCCCCGACAATTTTGGAGACTTTGCGTAGAGAATGTAGAGATGTTGTTATTGAAGCTAGGAAAGTTTTTGAGCGTTTTAATATGCTTGGCTCACCTGTTAATGTTGTTGGTACAACCAAAGAAGACATCAAAGTACCAATACCTTGCAAACTTGTAGGATTGCATGAAGCTTTGGAAAAGAATTTTGATTGGATTTGTCCTGAAAACCCTTTTGATGAAAGTAGTGAACCCAAGAGTGTTCACAAGGGATCTTTAAAAACTCATTTGGACACAATACAATTTATTGTTGAGAAGACTTCTGCAATTTATCTTAATGCTTCATCACTTGATATTACTTGATTTGCACTTTCTGCGCCTAGCTCAAAGGCGTTAAAGAAAAGCACTCTTGGGAGATAACCCAGTGTTTTATATTCAGTACTTTTTCTTTTATTCGAGTCTTGGAAGTTATTACTACTGTAATGAACTCTCCTTATCATTTTTGTTTTGTTTTTGTGCCAAGAAGAATCTCTAATTTGAGGGAGGTAATATTTGGGGAAGTTGATGTCCTGAAACAGATTTCTGTGCTACACCGTAAAAATTTGTGAAAATTCTCAGAATATCTTTTTGATCTGAAATTTCTTGAGAATATGCCCCAGGTTATATCCAAACTTTCATTAGTTTTGCACTTTTCGATTTGAGCAACAGAAGGTCCTAAAAAAAATCGATCTTTGTCAGCTGTTCTGTTTTGACAGATTCTGCCACTATTTTTGTTTGCCTCTTGATCACTTTCTTTTTTAGTTCTTTTGATCACAGAACTTTTGAGGAAGTTGCTATGGTATCTTATTCTTTAATGGTTGGTATATTTGAGTTTGAAACTGAACCAAAAGAGTAGATTTACTATCATGTTTATGCTAATGTTGCTAATAGAATTGTGTGAAGTTTTATATGAAGGAAGTTTTCAAGTGTAGGGAATGGAGAGTGATGAGATGAGATGAAGTATGGACAAAAGCTCAAGCTTGGGGATGCCCATGTCACCCCAAGAAATATCCAAGAGGTACAAGCATCAAAGCTTGGGGATGCCCCCGAGGCACCCCTTCTTCATCGATAAAAATCAGGTCATCTTTCAACACACTATATTTTTATTGCTTCATATTCTATGTGTTTTTCTTGGAGCGTTGATATGTCTCCAACGTATCTATAATTTTTGATGCTCCATGCTTGTTTTTACACCATTTGCCTTGTGTTTCATTACACTTCGTGGCACTTTTATGCGATTTCCGGAACTAACCTATTGATAAGATGCCACAGTGCCAGTTCCCTGTTTTCTGCTGTTTTTGTGTTTCAGAAAAGCTACACAGGAAATATTCTCGGAATTGGACGAAACAAGTTCCAGAAGTCTTATTTTTCTCGGAAGCTTCCCAAAGACCGAAAGAGAGCTGGAGGGGGGCCAGAGGCCGCCCTCACACATAGGTGGCGCGGCCTAGGCCCTGGCCGCGCCACCCTGGTGTGAGGAGCCCCTGGCTGCCCTCTGACGACGCCCCTTCGCCTATATAAAGCCTCGGGACAGAAAACCCTAAGGGAGTCGACGAAATTTCCAGAACAGTTCCGTAGCGCCGCCGCCGTCGAGGCCAAATTTCGGGGGACAGAAGTCTCTGTTCCGGCACCCTGCCGGGATGGGGAAGTGCCCCCAGAGCCATCTCCATCGGTCTCCATCGCCGTCTCCACCGTCTCCATCGACCTCACCGCCATCTCCATCAACCTTGCTGTCTCCTATGATGAGGAGGGAGTAGTTCATCCCCGGGGCTGAGGGATCTACCGGTAGCTATGTGTTTCACCTCTCTCTCCCATGATGTGATCTTTATGTGATCGTGAGCTTTGTATCATGTTGAACAAGTAGATGTTATTATTCAGATATTATGTGTACTCTAGTGATGTTATTAAAGTAATCTATTCCTCCTGCCATGGTGTAACGGTGACAGTGCGTGCATCATGGTGGTACTTGGTCTAGGCTACGATTGTGATCTTTTATGGATTATGAGAATAATTATCACTATGATAGTATTGAAGTGATCTATTCCTCCTTTCATGGTGTAATGTTGACAGTGTGTGCACCATGTTAGTACTTGGTCTAAGTTGCAATAATATCTATCTTGAGTTGTGATTTGATTTGGATATCTCTATGAGTGGTGTTTGTCAAGTACTTGATGAACTTTAAGGGGTGCTTCTGTAGCCACTACGCAATGATTAGTGTTGTTCAATAGGAGAGTAATTTAGAGTACCATAGTGAAGAGAAGTTATTTATTTGTTCAATTATGTTATATTTGTTGGGAGTGTGTCCACTAGTGAAAGTATGATCCCTAGGCCTTGTTTCCAAGCTTTGCACACCGTTTACTTGCTGTTTTGTTACATGTTTGCTCGCAGCGATATTTATTTTAGATCACATTTGCTACTTATAATCATCTATACCACTTGTATTTCACTATCTCTTCGCCGAACTAGTGCACCTATACATCTGACAAGTGTATTAGGTATGTTGGGGACACAAGAGACTTTCTGTATTGTAATTGCAGGGTTGCTTGAGAGGGATAGCTTTGACCTCTTCCTCCCTGAGTTCGATAAACCTTGGGTGATCCACTTAAGGGAAACTTGCTGCTGTTCTACAAACCTCTGCACTTGGAGGCCCAACACTGTCTACAAGAACAGACGCGTGCGTAGACATCAAGCTCTTTTCTGGCGCCGTTGCCGGGGAGGTAAGGTAAAAGGTACTCGCATCCTCCTGTGTGAGTGCTTGGAGTTATTTCCTTTAGATTCTGCAATTATATCTTTTTGTTTCTTGTTTTTATTTTCACTAGTTAGGCTTAATGGAAAACAATGAGTTCTTTAGTCTTTTTCCTAATTTTAGATTTGAAGAGAAAATTGAAAATCCCTTGGAGCTTATTTCGCATAGCAATGTTATTAGTACGAATGCTTTGAATACCGTTAATGCTAATGCTATAGAAAAGTCTAAGCTTGGGGAAGCTGGTTTTGTTAAGTATGATATTTTTAGTCCCCCAGCTTTAGTGGAGAAAGTTTGCTGTGATGATATTTTATCTCCCATATGTGATGTTTCTAATGATGCTTGGGCTCCTCATCCTTTTAAAATACCTACGAAGATTGTTGAACGTGTTAGGGATAACTGCTATTTAGGTGATGGAACTATCCATCCTGGTGATCATTTGCTCTTTATACATGAATTATGCGAGTTGTTCCAGTGTGCAGGTATTTTGATGAACCAAATTAAGAAGAAGCTATTTTCTTTATCACTGAATGGCAGAGCTGAGGAATGGTATCGGCTGCTTAAAGATGGTCCATCTATTGGCTGGGAGGAAATTGTACCTCTCTTTTATTCTAAATTCTATCCTCCAAGTGAGATTCATAAAGATCGTAATCAGATATACAATTTTTGGCCTCATGATGGAGAAAGCATTGCCCAAGCGTGGGGAAGATTGAAGTCACTAATGCTCAAATGTCCTATTCATGATCTTCCCTGTAATATTGTTATTAATAATTTTTATGCAAGGCTTTCAGGATATTACAAGGACTATCTAGATGCATGCTTTGATGGGTCTTTCACAAGCAAGGATGTTGACACCAAGTGGGATCTGCTTGAGACAATTCAAAACAATATTGAAGGTTGGGATAGTGACAAAGGTAAAGGATCAGGTATGAATTACGAGTTTGATTGCATTAAGTCTTTCGCTGAAACTGCTAATTTTCAAGAGCTTAGTGCTAAATATGGTCTTGGTCCTCAAATTATGGTTGATTGCTTTAAAGCCTTTGCTTCCATATGAATGTTCCTAAAGGAAATGGGGACGTGTATCATGAACCTTTTAAGGACACTTGCATAGAAAGTGATATTGTTGTTGATGATTGCAATAAACATGCTCAAACTTCTAAAAGTACTATTTCTTATAAGCATGTTAATTTTTGTGGAATACATAGACCTTGTGAACAGAGTTACAACAAGGAAGATTATTGCATCACCCACGCAAATGAAGAAACCAGTATGTGGCTCAAGGATCTAGATGTGCTTGGTGAAAGGGTTTGTGAGCTTTATCCTTTTCTTTGTGAATTTTGTGGTAAAAAGGGTCACTTTAATTTTCAATGCCCAGTTAATCGAATGAGTACCGCAAATTTGTATTGTGATGATAAGATTACTCTCAATCAGCATGATGAGCTTACTTTGTTTTTGAATTGTGAAGAGATATCTAGAAAGATTTCTTTGGTTGATATGAGAGATGCTGATATTAATAGTACCCTTCGTGGTTGTCGTCTCTACTGTGCTAAAGATTGCCTCGCAAATACTTACTTACAAGATCTTATAAAACATGATGTTTTGCCAAGCTATGACTGGACTAATAGATGTTTCAATCTTATTAATAGAGAGGAGGAATCCTCCAAAGTTTCTTCTGTTGTTCCTGTCAGCAAACCAGACTATGTGGAGAAGATGCCTTTCCCTCCTAGAGAATATGTGGAGAAGATGCCCTTGAAGTCTCTCCCTCCTAAAGGAGAGAGTAAGAAGAGTATGAAGAAGAAGAAGAAGAAGAGGAGTAAAAGGCGAGAGGACACGGTATTTTCCCCTAAGCGTTATGATCCTGCTATAGATTATGATAATTCTGATTGGGATGATGTTCCCATTCCTGTTACCTATGTTAGTGATCATGATTGGGAAAAGCACTCTACTTTTGATATTGAAAATATTTTTGGTACCAATTCTAAGGTTAATAATTGTTATACCATTAGTGCTATCCATGTTCCTTCTTATGATGATATGTTTGATGAATATGCTTTGAGAAATAGATGTTCTTTAGCTTGTGATGATACTAAACCTCTAGTTTATGATGGTTATGATGATGAGTATAATGTTTTCAGTTCACCTACTTTTGAGGATAAAATTAGTTATGATTACAATATGCCTCCTGTTTTTGATGATTATGGTGATGAGAATAATTATTATGTTGAATCTGCTCCTACTACGATTTTCATGTGGGGAGTATTAATTCTTTTAGGCATGTGGCTCATGATAGAGATGTTTTATGTGATAGTTCTATTGTTAATTCTATTCATGATGCTACTAAAAGTTATTATGAGAGAGGGAAACATGGTTTGATGGATCTCAACAATATTGAGTTTCCCCTCTTTTTGTTGCAATTCTTGAAGTTGTACTTGTTTTGCCTTCCTGTGCTTTTTTGCTTTGCGCTTTCATGACTTGTCTCTTTACAAGACTATTTTTCATAGGAAGTGGTTTAGATTTAAATGTGTTCCATACTTGCTTTTTGATGCTCTCTATTGCTTTAAGTTCCTATATGGCGCCTTTGCCTCAAGCTCTTATATGGCGCCCACATGAGCATCTTTGCAAATTACTGCGCCTAGCTCAAAGGCGTTAAAGAAAAGCACTCTTGGGAGATAACCCATTGTTTTATTTTCAGTATTTTTCTTTTATTTGAGTCTTGGAAGTTATTACTACTGTAATAACCGCTCCTTATAATTTTTATTTCGTTGTTGTGCCAAGAGAAGCCTCTAATTTGAGCGAGGTAAGATTTGGGGATGTTGCTGTCCTGAAACTGTTTTCGGTGCTACACCGTAAAAATTCGTGAAAATTCTCTGTATATCTTTTGGACCTGCGATTTCTTGTTCATATGCCGCAGGTTATATCCAAACTTTCATTAGTTGAACACTTTTTGATTTGAGCAACAGAAAACCCCTCAAAAATTCGGCCTTTGTCAGCTGTTCTGTTTTGACAGATTTCTGCCAATATTTGTGTTTGCCGCTTTATCGCTTTCTTTTGAGTTCTTTTGATCGCGGAACTTTTGGGGAAGTTGCTACAGTAGTATATGCTATATATGTGGTGGTTTTGGGTTGAAACCTAAAGCAAAAAGAGGTTGATTATATGTTATGCTACACTAATGTTGCTAATAGGATTGTGTTTAGTTTTGTATGAAGGAAGTTTTCAAGTGTAGGGATTGGAGAGTGATGAGATGAGTTGAAGAATGGACAAAAGCTCAAGCTTGGGGATGCCCATGCATCACCCCAAGAAATATCCAAGAAGTACAAGCATCAAAGCTTGGGGATGCCCCCGAGGCACCCCTTCTTCATCGGCAAAAATCAGGTCACCTTTCAAGACACTATATTTTTATTGCTTCATGCACTATGCGTTTTTCTTGGAGCGTCAGTTGTTTTAGTTTTCATTATTAGTTTAGTTTTGTTTGCTGCAATAAATGGTTTGATCACATCATGTTGTTTTGGAGGGAGATGAACTCCGTTTTTCATTTGCCAAGATCACTCCGTTTTTCACTCTTATCGTTTCAATGAGTGTTCTCTTTTTCTGCTACTGCTTTTGGTTTTTGTTTTCGCCTTGATTTGCATTCAGATCTTCTTATATTTATTTATCAAGGTGTATTTTTGCCTCTGGACCATGTTGGTTTTCCTCAAAAGAGTTCGATTAAAAAAGTTTGAATGGTGTTGGAAAAGAGAAAAAGCTTTATGCAAAAAAGTGGTACAAGAAGGAGCTTGTGTAGACTGCGGCTTAGACTTTTTCATGTCGTGCTTGATGTCTTTTTGATAGTATGCTTAGTGGTTTTGCTGTAGCATGACTTGTCTCAAATAACTGAGATTGCTTAATGAGCCTTTGAAAAAATCATGCGTTGTTTTAATTATTTGGAAGCATTATTTTGGTTTTCTCCTTGATGCTTTATTTGGGTTGACTTGGCACATGCTCACACATGTTAGACTCTTAGAAAGTCACCAATAGGCACTATGATCATTTAGTTTTTTACTTTTGATGCCATCTTATGCTTCTTTTAATATCGCTTTGCATGATTATGGCCGTTATTGCTCTCTTAGTTGGTCGCTCCCAGTCTTTTGCTAGCCCTCATTTTGTACTGAGTATGAGCTCTGCTCGTGCATCCAACTCCCAAAAACCAAGTTTAGCATTGTGTCCACTATAAATTCCTATGCATGGTATTTGTAAGCCATTCCAAGTAAATTTTCATGTGCTACCTTTCAAAAAACCTTCAAAACACTTCTCATTTTGTGCCACTATTTTTAGCTCATGGGGACGTAGTGGTCGGATTTGCTATCTTCCATATTGCTTATTCCAAAAAGAAAAAAAGAAAGAAAAAAAGGCACTCCTCCATGGAATGTGAATGTTGGTGGGCACCCGATGGAATCGGTTAGCCATGGTTTGAGAAAGGAAAAAAGGTGGGGAGGAGTGATGACCCACAAGTATAGGGGATCGCAACAGTCTTCGAGGGAAGTACTACCCAAATTTATTGAGTCGACACAAGGGGAGCCAAACAATATATGTAAGCCTTAACAGATGAGTTGTCAATTCAGCTGCACCTAGAAACAGTCTTGCTCGCAATGGTTTATCAGTAGCAACAGTTTTATAGTGGTGACAGTAGTGAAACAGTAACAGCAGTAGTAAAATAGCAGCGGTAATAGTAACAGTAGTAAACAGTAGGAACAAATACTGTAGCCATAGGGATGGATTACGGGCGTTGCATGGATAAGATAATTCATGAAATCAATGAGCCATGGGCATTGCAGATAAATATTGATAAAGCATCCTAGTACAAACAATCATAGGCATGTGTTCCGTATATAGTCGTACGTGCTCACAAGGAGAAACTTGCACGACATCTTTTGTCCTACCAGCCTGTTGCAGCAGGGCCTCAAGGGAAACTACTGGTAATTAAGGTACTCCTTTTAATAGAGTACCGGAGCAAAGCATTAGCACTCGGTGAACATATGTGATCCTCACATCATAGCCATCCCCTTCGGTTATCCCAATTTCTGTCACTTTGGGGCCTCGGGTTCCGGACAACAATATGTGTATACAACTTGTAGGTAAGACCATAAACAACAAGTATCATCATAGAAATAATAACATGTTCAGATCTGAAATCATGGCACTCGGGCCCAAAGTGACAAGCATTAAGCACAACAAGTTGCAACAATGTCATAAGCACTAAATAAAGATACTAGGCACTATGCCCTAACAATCTCATATCAAATTACATGAACAATCTCATCCAATCCCTACCATCCCCTCTCCTACAGCGGGGGAATTACTCACACATGGATGGGGGAGTCATGGATGGTCGATGGAGGAGCATCGGTGGTGATGGTGATGAAGATCTCCTCTGAATCCCCGTCCCGGCAGGGTGCCAGAACGGAGTTTCTGGTTCCGAATCGCGGTTTCTGATGGCGGCGGCGCAGCGGAAGTCTATCTGGGAAAAACGTCGTCTCCCCGATATTATGTCGTCAGAGAGTATATGTAGGCGAGAGGGGAGACCGAGAGGATGGCTGGGGCCTCCTCACGCCAGGGTGGCGCGGCCAGGGCTGGGCCGCGCCACCAGTGTGTGAGGCCCCCTCGAGCCCCCTCTCCGTCCCGTCTTCTGGCTCCGTGGGTCTTCTGGTGAAATATGATTTTTGATGATTTTTCCCGAATTTTTACTGAAAGTTGGATTTCTGCACAGAAACGAGACACCAGAGCAATTCTGCTAAAAACAGCATCAGTCCGTGTTAGTTGCATTCAAAACACACAAATTAGAGGAGAAACAATAGCAAAAGTGTTCGGGAAAGTAGATACGTTTTGGACGTATCAACTCCCCCCCAAGCTTAGCTATTTGCTTGTCCTCAAGCAATTCAGTCAACAACTGAGAGCGATAAAAGAAACTTTCACGAACACATTTGCTCATATGATGTATATATACTAACTATGTGATCAAGCACTCAGGCAATTCATAATAAGAAATATGCAACTAATGTCACCTCATAGTCAAGCAAGCTATGAAAGAGTGCCAATGCACTAATAACAAGTAACATGTACATAAGAAGCTACAAGATTGTAATATGCATACATGATATGAAAGAGTGGTATCCCGCTTGCCTTTATTTATGGAGCAAAACATAAATGCTGAGGCACCTCTGAAGTTCAAGAGAAGACTAGAAGTAGAAATATCAAAGATACAAGCATCAAAGTTATACCACAATTAATCATGTTCTGGGACAAGCACATTACACTAAGAATAACAGCTATGCTCTCAAGAAGTGCTTAAAGTTAGAAGATGGCGACTCAACATAAAAGTAAACGAATGGCCCTTCGCAGAGGAAAGTAGGGATTTAACATGTGCTAGAGCTTTTCATTTGTAAAACAGAGATAAAAATTTATTTTGAGGTGGTTGTTCTATGTCAACGACTAGCAATGGGGACTTGCTATCTTCTATAATAAACAAGTGAGAGCGGTTCCGAGTTCTTTGAAATTGGGCACATTGGTGCTCTTTTATAAAGCTTTGGCACTCCTCCCCACCTTTTTTCCTTTCTCAAACCATGGCTAACCGATTCCATCGGGTGCCCACCAACTTTCACATTCCTTGGAAGAGTGCCTTTTTTTCTTTCTTTTAGGATTAGATTATAATGGTCTGACCAGCTCTCATGCAAATTAATGACGAGCAGATGAAGCTGCCTAGTCGAGGGGTACTTAATTTAATATGGAAGATAGCAATTCCAACCACTACGTCCCCATGAGCTAAAAACAGTGGCACAAAATGAGAAGTAGTTGAAAGTTTTGAAAGGTAGCACATGAAAATTTACTTGGGATGGCTTACAAATACCATGCATAGGAATTTATAGTGGACTCTTTGGAAAACTTGGTTTTTGGTAATTGGATGCACGAGTAGAGCTCATACTCATTACAAGTGAAGGCTAGCAAAAGACTGGGAAGCGACAATCGAGAGAGCAACAACTATCATAATCATGCTTGCGACAAAACAAAATTAATATAGGCATAAAAATGATACAAAAACTCTGAGGCAATTAGATCATCGAGGCTTAATTGACTTTTTGTTCAGTCATATGCATGCTTGAGCATGTGCCAAGTCGATTCAAATGAAACTTTTCAGAGGTGGATACCACAATATCATACCATATTATGAATAAAACAATGCATGCAAGCATCTACATGACATGCTACAGACTATTAGTAAATTAAAACTTATCATAAGAAAGCAAGAACTACAAAGCATCCATTAGATAACATATACCTTACATGAACCGACTAAGCATGTCCACATGGATGAGTATATGTACAAAAATGAAAACAAATAGAGTTCATACCAGCCTCTTACCACATCTCGGATTGTCGTATGTCGTCATTATTGCTCTTCACTTGTGTGGCTTGAATAATATAAAGTGAATACCAAGCTCTAATGGAGTAACGGGAGACTGAACTTTGCAACAAACTTTACAAAACCAAAGAAGAAGAACAAATATTTTTGGGGTTTTTGATTTTTGAAACAAAAGCGAAGGAAATAGCAAACAAAGCAAAATATTTTTGGATTTTTCAAATAGCAAACCGAAAATAGCAAGTAAAGCAAACCAAAGGTAGAAAACTAAAGAACCAAACAAAGAGAAACAACGGAAATATTTTTGGTCTTTTTGTGTTTTGGAAAAGTGGAAATAAGAACGAGAACACTAGAGAAAGCGAAACATGGATATACAAAGATCCGACAAAATATGATATGTAGATGAGTGAATCGTCGGCGTACCTCCCCCCAAGCTTAGGCTTTTGGCCTAAGTGGAGATCAATCCCAACTCGGCCAACTCGGCCATGAAGTGGCGCCTCCGTAGTGTGACGAAGAAGCACCATCGTCCTGATATGAGCTCGAGGATGCCCCGGAGTGGTACGTGGTGAAGTGATAGGCCGGCTCCTCCTCTTCCTCCTAGACCACTACACCGTGTTGGACATTGAAACCATGCACCCTAAGCTGATCGTCCAACTCCACCTTCGTGCGCGACCATGGCCTCATGTGAATGCTGAACAAGTTAGGCTGAGGCAAGGGAATTTCCCTTTCCTCTCCATCAATAAATAACATCATGTAAACTAATTTCCCTGCACAAGAGTTAGCAGTAACAAAATGATGGAGTTTCATAGCAGCAAGATCAAGCCTTTGTGGAGCCAACAATACATCATTAGGAGCAATAGAAAGTCCTAGCTCAGCAACAATGCGCGCGGCAATAATACCTCCATAAATAGGTCCCCTAGCGGCTAGGCGACGAGCAATAATAGCACCAAGGTTATACTTCTTACTAACATCAAGAGCGGTAGCTAGAAAAGCTAAATGATAGTTGGAGATATTGCTAGTGTTTTCTCTACCAAGTACACTAGTTGCAAGATAGTAAGTGAAATATCTAATAGCTGGGAGCTGAATGTTTCTTATCTTGCCACGCTGTGCAGTGCGGTCATCATCATTGGTCACTCCTCGGTAAAGCTCCATCAAATCAGTGGGGTGATTTTGTATCCTCTTGGCCGTTCCAAACATGGGAATACCTAAAATAGAACAAAACCTCCCCAAAGACATGGTGATAGACTTATCATAAATCTTAAATGCAATGGAAGGATTGAAATGAGCGTTAATAAATTTAAAACTTTCAACAAAAGTCTTAGTAAGCAAAGCATATTGGTCTCTTTCATCTGTCATGTAATCAGTCAACCCAACCCTGTTAATAAGGAGCAAGAAATCATCAAGAATCCTTGCATCACTCAAAAAGTTAAAACAAGGGAAGGTGGATGGATGTGTGATACGTCCAATTTGCATCACTATTTTGTATCATAATTTACTGTTATTCATTGATATATTTCATATTTATACATGATACTTATGTTATTTCCTTTGCTTTCACATGTTTGATGATCATCGGAGGAGCTGCTGCCGGAGTCAGGATTCTGCTGGAAAAAGGACCATCAGGAGACCATATTTTGAAGATCAGGAAAATTCCAGAAAAATACCCAGAAATTATAATTTCCCAGAAGACTCACGGAGCCAGAAGGAGGAGTCGAGAGGGGCCAGGGTGGCCCACACGCTAGGGCGGCGCGGCCAGCCCCCTGGCCGCGCCAGCCCTGTGTGAGGGGGCCCTGGCCCACCTCTGGTCTCTCCCTTCGCGTACATCATCGTCCCCGAAAACCTAAGTCAGGGGGGTTCAGAGTTAGACACAGCCGCCTCTGCGGGGCGGAGAACACCAGAGAGAGAAAGCTCTCCGGCAGAGAGAAATCTGCCGGGGAAATTCCTTCCCGGAGAGGGGAGATCGTCGCCATCGTCATCATCATCGCACCGGACTTCATCGGGATCATCATCATCATCACCATCACCAGCACCTTCATCTCCCCATCACCTGCCATCCCGTGTAACATCTTGAGTTGGATCTTGTTATATTCATAGGGGAAACTTTCCCGGTGTTGATTACTCTTGTAGTTGATGCTATTGAGTGGAACCGTTGAATTAAGGTTTATGTCCAGATTGTTATTTACCATTATTTCACCTCTGATCATGATCCATATGATGTCTTGTGAGTAGTTCGTTTAGTTCTTGAGGACATGGGAGAAGTCAAGATGTTAGTAGTGAATTATTGTTGAGAAATATTTAATGGTTTGATATTGTTGTGGTGCTATTTCACTAGTGGTGTCATGTGAACGTCGACTACATGATACTTCACCATTTATGGGCCTAGTGAGATGCATTGTGTATTTGGTCACCGATGTGGGGTTGCTGGAGTGACAGAAACCTAAACCTCCGTTGGGAAACCATTGCACCAGGGAGCGTAGGATCCTAGAGTTTAAGGCTGTGGTTAGATTTATCTTAATTACTTACTTGTATTTGCGGATGCTTGCAAGGGGTATAATCACAAGTGTGTATTTATCCTAGTAAGGGTAGTGCGCTAGCACAGGTTCACCCCCATAACATTACCAAATCAATAAATACTATTGGCTCTATGAAGCGAAAGCTCTTGACAGAAACCTCCCGTGTGTCCTCGAGAACGTTTGGTTATTATAAGAACACAACCGGCTTGTCCTTTGCTGAATAAAGGATTGGGCCACTTGCTGCAATTGTTACTACTGTCTTTATTTACTCGCACTTTATTTACTCGTATTACCAAATACTCCTGAAAACCTGTTTGCTAGTATTTACAGTGATTCCTTGATCAAAACTGCTCATCAACACCTTCTGCTCCTCGTTGGGTTCGACACTCTTATTTATCGAAAGTACTACGATACACCCCCTATACTTGTGGGTCATCAAGACTATTTTCTGGCGCCGTTGCCGGGGAGTGTAGCGCTATTGAAGAGTGGAATTGGAAAAGGTAACCGTCACTGTGAGTATTGTTTTATTTTGTCTTTTATTTTTATTCTGCTATGGAGAACTCTCCATTTGGTTTCCTATTTGGAAACACACTACTACTACTGCTGCTGCTGCACATGCGGAGGAACCACCACCGCCACCGCCTGCTGAAATTGATCCTTTTAAAATACCTATGAAAATTGTTGGGCGTATTATGGATAACTGCTATTCAGGAGATGGAACTGTCCATCCGGGTGATCACTTATTGTTTATACATGAATTATGCGAGTTGTTCAGGTGTGCAGGTATTTCACCAAGCCAGGTCAAGAAGAAATTATTCTCTATATCATTGAAAGGCAGAGCTGAAGAGTGGTATCGACTACTCCAAGATGGTCCATCTATGGCATGGGAGGATATTGTGCCTCTCTTTTATTCCAAGTTTTATCCTCCAAGTGAAATTCATAAAGACCGTAACAAGATATATAATTTTTGGCCTCATGATGGAGAGAGTATTGCCCAAGCGTGGGGGAGATTGAAGTTACTAATGCTCAAATGCCCCATTCATGAGCTCCCCAATAATATTGTTATTGATAATTTTTATGCGCGGCTTACTCTTCCTGATAAGGATTATTTGGATGCTTCTTGTTTTGGATCATTTACTCATATGAAAGAAGATGCCAAGTGGAAACTTCTTGACCGTATAAAAGAGAATGCTGAAGGTTGGGAAAACGACAAAGGTAGGAAGTCAGGTATAAACTATGATTATGAATGCATTAAATCTTTTATGGGAACCGATGACTTTCATAGTGTTAGCGCTGCTTATGGTCTTGATTCCAAATACTTGCTAATTGTCTTAAGGCCTTTGCCTCTTATATTGATGTTCCAAAGAAAGATTGGAACAAATATCATGCGCCTTACAAAGATTCTATTAGTCATATACCTGCTGCAGCTACAGAAGTTTGACGGTTGATAGCATCATTCCTGAACCTTATATTGAGAAGACACCTTTCCCTGCTAAGGTAAAAAAGTATTCTACTTTGGTAAGTGTGTCTAATAAAAGTACTAAGAAAGCTGCAGAGCCTGATGAGCAAATTACTATTAAGTCTCCTGTTGCTATATTGAAAGATCTTGTTACTAAAGATGTAGGAGATGAATATATTCTTTTTTGTGAAGATGCTTCTAACATTCTCTCGCATCCTAAAAAGCACAGGAAAGCAAGTGTTCCTGTTATTTCTGTCAGGATTGGAGATCATTGCTATTATGGTTTATGTGATATTGGTGCTAGTGCAAGTGCTATTCCCTTAGAGCTTTATAAAGAAATTATGCACGAGATTGGCGCTTGTGAACTTGAAGATATTGATGTGGTTGTTCAGCTTGCTAACAGAGAGACCGTTTGGCCTCTTGGTATTGTTCGAGATGTGGAAGTTCTTGTGGTAAGACTAAGTACCCTACTGATTTTCTAGTACTTGGTAAGGAGGCTAGTGAAACTTGTCCTATTATTTTTGGTAGACCCTTTTTGAACACTTGTGGCGCCATAATAGATTGTAAGAAAGAGAAATTTTTACTAAGTTTAATGGAGAGTCTTATGAGTTTAATTTTTCCAAGTTTGCTAAGACTTCTTATGAAAATGACACGCCTAATGAAAATTTTCGAGTTGAGCAGCTTGCTTCTATTGCTCTTGCCCCTAATAATGCCTTGCAGCAATTCATGGAAGATCACGAAAGTGATGTTTTTAGCAAGGAAAGAGAAGAGATTGACGATATTCTTCTTCGTCAACCACCATTACTCAAGCATAATCTACCTGTGGAGGATCTTGGTACCACTTTGCCGCCTAGAGAAGATCCTGTGTTTGAATTAAAACCTTTGCCTGATGACCTCAAATATGCTTATATTGATGATAAGAAAATATATCCTGTTATTATTAGTTCTAAACTTTCAGGAAAGGAAGAAGAAAGATTATTGGAGATATTGAGGAAACACCGAGGAGCTATGGGATATACTCTTGATGATTTAAAAGGGATTTCTCCTACTTTATGTCAGCATGCCATTAATATGGAGAAAGACGCAAAGCCAGTTGTAGAGCATCAACGCCGCTAATTCCCAAGATGAAGGATGTGGTAAGAAATGAGGTATTAAAACTCCTTGATGCTGGTATTATTTATCCTATTGCTGATAGTAGATGGGTTAGTCCTGTTCATTGTGTTCCTAAGAAAGGAGGTATGACTGTTGTACCTAATGAGAATAACGAGCTTATTCCTCAAAGGGTAGTTGTTGGTTATAGAATGTGCATTGATTATAGGAAGGTAAACAAAGTTACTAAGAAAGATCATTACCCTTTACCGTTTATAGATCAAATGCTAGAAAGGTTGTCTAAGAAGACTCATTTTTGTTTCCTTGATGGTTATTCTGGTTTTTCTCAAATTGCTGTTAAGAAGGATGATCAAGAGAAAACCACTTTTACTTGTCCTTATGGAACTTATGCTTATAGATGTATGCCGTTTGGTTTATGCAATGCTCCTGCTACTTTTCAAAGATGCATGTCTGCTATTTTTCATGGCTTTTGTGAAGAAATTGTGGAGGTCTTCATGGACGATTTTTCCGTCTATGGAACTTCTTTTGATAATTGTTTGCACAACCTTGATAAAGTTTTGCAGAGGTGCGAAGAAACTAACCTTGTTCTTAATTGGGAGAAATGCCACTTTATGGTGAATGAAGGAATTGTCCTTGGACATAAAATCTCTGAAAGAGGAATTGAAGTTGACAGAGCAAAAGTGGAGGCAATTGAGAAAATGCCATGTCCAAGAGATGTTAAAGGTATTCGTAGTATTCTTGGTCATGCTGGTTTCTATAGGAGGTTTATTAAAGATTTCTCTAAGATTTCAAAGCCTCTTACCAATCTTCTTCAAAAGGATGTACCGTTTGTCTTTGATGATGATTGTAAGGAAGCTTTTGAAACTCTTAAGAAGGCTTTAACTACTGCTCCTATTGTTCAACCACCTGATTGGAATTTACCTTTTGAAATTATGTGTGATGCTAGTGATTTTGTTGTTGGTGCTGTCCTTGGACAGCGCGTAGATAATAAGTTGAATGTTATTCATTATGCTAGTAAGACTCTTGATGCTGCTCAGAAGAATTATGCTACTACTGAGAAAGAGTTTCTTGCTGTTGTTTTTGCTTGTGATAAGTTTAGATCTTACATTGTTGATTCTAAAGTTACTATTCATACTGATCACACTGCTATTAGATATCTTATGACTAAGAAGGATGCTAAGCCTAGGCTTATTAGATGGGTGTTGCTTTTACAAGAGTTTGATTTGCATATCGTAGATAGGAAAGGTGCTGAAAATCCTGTGGCTGACAACTTGTCTAGATTGGAAAATATTTCTTTTGATCCTATTCCTGTTAATGATAGTTTTCCAAATGAACAGTTGGCTGCAATTAATACAACTTCACGGGACCTTCCTTGGTATGCTGATTATGCTAACTTTATTGTTTCCAAGTATTTGCCTCCGACCTTTACAGCTCAGCAAAGAAGAAAATTCTTCTATGATTTGAGGCATTATTTTTGGGATGACCCACATTTATATAAAGAAGGAGTTGATGGTATTATGAGAAGATGCGTACCAGAATATGAGCAACAAGAGATATTAAGAAAATGCCATAGTAGTGCTTATGGAGGGCATCATGCTGGAGATAGGACCGCACAGAAGGTTCTACAATCAGGTTTTTATTGGCCAACCCTCTTTAAGGATGCTAGAAGGTATGTTTTATCTTGTGATGAATGTCAAAGAGTTGGTAATATTTCTAGACGCAATGAAATGCCTATGAATTACACTCTTGTTATTGAACCGTTTGATTGTTGGGGATTTGACTTTATGGGTCCTTTTCCTCCTTCAAAAGGCTATACCCATATACTTGTTGTTGTTGATTATGTTACTAAATGGGTAGAAGCCATACCTACAAAGAGTGCCGATGGTGAGACTTCGTTAAAGATGCTTAAGGATGTTATTTTTCCTAGGTTCGGAGTGCCTAGATATCTTATGACTGACGGAGGTTCTCATTTTATTCACGGTAGTTTTAGAAAGACTCTTGCTAAGTATGATGTCAATCATAGAATTGCTTCTGCTTATCATCCCCAAACTAGTGGGCAGGTAGAGCTTTCAAATAGAGAGATTAAGTCTATCTTGCAGAAGACTGTTAGTAGATCTAGGAAAAACTGGGCTAGTAAGTTAAATGACGATTTATGGGCTTATAGAACTGCTTATAAGAATCCCATGGGTATGTCTCCTTATAAGATGGTTTATGGAAAAGCGTGTCACTTGCCCTTAGAATTAGAACACAAAGCTTTTTGGGCAGTGAGAGAGCTTAATAGAGATTTTAAACTAGCCGGTAAGAAGAGGTTGTTAGATTTGAGTTCTCTAGATGAGTGGAGAAACGAAGCATATGAGAATGCCAGACTTTTCAAAAAGAAAGTCAAGCAATGGCATGATAAGAGAATTCTTAAGAGAGAGTTTCATGTTGGTGAGAAAGTTCTATTGTATAGGTCTCGTCTCAGATTTTTTGCAGGTAAATTACTTTCTAAATGGGAAGGACCATATGTTATTGTGGAAGTGTACCGCTCAGGTGCTATTAAGATTGCTTCATTGAAAGATGATTCTACACAAGTGGTGAATGGGCAAAGACTCAAACATTATATTTCTGGAGATTCTTATAATGAAGATGTTGATGTTATTGAAACAATTTCTCTGGAAGATTTCATCCAAGACAAACTGCAGGAACCTGCAGAGTTCATTTTCGAATAGGTAACAGTTCTAGTCAGAAAAGTTTCGCGAAAAGTTCTTCTTTTAATATTTTTGCTGTTTTTAATAAATATGAAAAATCACGAGACGAAAACGAGGAGAAAAAGAAGTCCGTGTGCATCTCACACACGGGTGGCGCGGGCCCACCCCTGGCCGCGCCACCCCCGTGTGAGAACGCCTCGGAACTCTTTTCCGTCCCGGTTTCCGCATGTGACTTCGTTTCGATGTATAATTTTCACCTATTTAACCCCTCGGAGTCCCCGAGGTCTGTATATCGTTTTCTCGTCGTGTTTTGTTTCGAGCTGTTTCTGTCAGGAATTGCCCTCTACCTCGAAGTTATAATGTCTTCGTCTGGTTCATCCAAACAGAACCCTCCTGCGGATTCCATCAATCTGTATATGAGGGAACTGAAGATGCATCTGAAGGAGTTGTCACTCAAGGATGGGGAGTTACAGATTAAAGATGTTCAAGGACCCAAAGGAGAAGGAAGTCTCGAAGCAAGGATGGAAGCACTGGAACAGGAAGTTTTCAAATACAAGAAGATGGCGGAACGTGAGGTGGAAATTATCTATAGGATTAATCAAGAGCTTGTCGCCAAGTACAAGAAAGAGACTACAGAACTTTGGAAGGATGTCCTCTCACTCCAAGAGACCACTAACCAATTACAAGCACAACTCTACGACTTGCATAACCAAAATTGTGAGTATGAATCTAGATTTCAACAAATGAGTGCTGCTGCAAGTTTCAGGATTTTGGAGACCGAGACATCCTTCTTTGATGGAGGACCTCTGCCTTGGAAGTACGACAACAATGAAGTTCCACCACCACCGCCAAAGGAGTAATTCGTCATCGGTATAGGCATCCCCTTGGCTTGTTCCAAGCTTGGGGGAGTGCCGCGGTATCACATCATTACCTTCTGTTTATTTACTTTTCAAGTAGAGTCTTATCATGAATAGAGAAGTTATCATATAGAATAGTTTGCAGTTGGAAGTATCCTCCTTAGTTAGTTATCTTTGTATCCCTTGGTGTGAGTTGCGGTGATGAAATATTAATGAGAAGTTTTATCGTTTACTTTTCGCACACTTTATGCTAGTCTGCAATCTTTCTTATGTGACTAGTCTTGTTGATTGGTATTGGTATTACATTGGGAACATGAGTAGATTCAGTTGGTTTTGGCAAACCTAGCTTGGTCAGTAGCAACTTTACCTTGAAGTTTGAGTAGAAAAGATTGAAGAAGTGCTTGTAGTTACATCACTTCAGTTTTCCTTATGTTTGGCTTATAAGCATTGTTATTCTTAAAGTTAAAATCGTTGTACTTTCAGGGGAGTTTGCATGATTGTTCTTATTATATGTATGTTTGTTTGTTTCATGCAACTCTTATGCTTGCTACCCAGCCTTGCTAGCCAAAAACCTGTACTGAGAGGAAATACTTCTCGTGCATCCAATTCCCAAAAGCCAAGTCACTTCCAAAGAGTCCACTATAAATTCCTATGCATGGTATTTTAAGCCATTCCAAGTAAATTTTCATGTGCTACCTTTCAAAAACTTTCAAACACTTCTCATTTTGTGCCACTGTTTTTAGCTCATGAGGACGTAGTGGATGGGTTTGTTATCTTCCATACTAAATTAAGTACCCCTCGACTAGGCAGCTTCATCTGCTCGTCATTAATTTTGCAAGAGAGCTGGTCAGACCATTATAATCTTAATTCTAAAAGAAAGAAAAAGGGCACTCCTCCAATGGATTGTGAAAGTTGGTCGGCACCCGATGGAATCGGTTAGCCATGGTTTGAGAAAGGAAAAAGGTGGGGGGGAGTGCCAAGCTATAAAAGAGCACTAAAGTGCCAATTAATCAAATATCTTGGAACCGCTCTCACTTGTTTAGTATGGAAGATATCAAGAACTCCGTTGCTAGTCGTTGACAAAAGCAACCACCTCTCAAAACAATTTTTACCTCTGTTTTACAAATGAAAAGCTCTAGCACATGTTTAATCCCTGCTTCCCTCTGCGAAGGGCCTATCTTTTACTTTTATGTTGAGTCAACCTGTTTCCCTCTATCTCAAGCAAGCGTTTGAGTTGTTATGTTTCACTCATCCATATGTTGATCCGTTTAATCATGTTTATTACCTTCCTTGTTTTCGTATAATGCTTTTGTCTGAAGGAATACATCTTTGAAAGCTTTCTTAGAATGTAAAAGTTTACTTTGTGAGCATATAGTCTTTGCTATATTAGCTCTGTTTTAAAAGACTCCGTTTAAAAGAGAGAACAGCTTGTTCTCCATTCTTTGACCAAGAACTAAGGTTTGCCATTGCCAATTAAAATTTACCTTGTGCATCCTTACTTGTGATTCCCTTTTACCTATTGCAAGTTTACATCTTATAAGGGGAGTTGCTGTCTATTATAATTTGTGCCTTAGTGAATGTGATGCTTCTTGTTCGTATTTTGATTATCGACACTTCACTCCATAAACCTGTGGTCATGTTTACCGAGTTTAGCTTTTCGCTTGGGGACAAGCGAGGTCTAAGCTTGGGGGGGTTGATACGTCCAATTTGCATCACTATTTTGTATCATAATTTACTGTTATTCATTGATATATTTCATATTTAGACATGATACTTATGTTATTTCCTTTGCTTTCACATGTTTGATGATCATCGGAGGAGCTGCTGCCGGAGTCAGGATTCTGCTGGAAAAGGGACCATCAGGAGACCATATTTTGAAGATCAGGAAAATTCCAGAAAAATACCCAGAAATTATAATTTCCCAGAAGACTCACGGAGCCAGAAGGAGGAGTCGAGAGGGGCCAAGGGTGGCCCACACGCTAGGGCGGCGCGGCCAGCCCCCTGGCCGCGCCAGCCCTGTGTGAGGGGGCCCTGGCCCACCTCTGGTCTCTCCCTTTCGCGTACATCATCATCCCCGAAAACCTAAGTCAGGGGGGGTTCAGAGTTAGACACAGCCGCCTCTGCGGGGCGGAGAACACCAGAGAGAGAAAGCTCTCCGGCAGAGAGAAATCTGCCAGGGAAATTCCTTCCCGGAGAGGGGAGATCGTCGCCATCGTCATCATCATCGCACCGGACTTCATCGGGATCATCATCATCACCATCACCATCACCAGCACCTTCGTCTCCATCATCACCTTGCCATCCCGCTGTAACATCTTGAGTTGGATCTTGTTATATTCATAGGGGAAACTTTCCCGGTGTTGATTACTCTTGTAGTTGATGCTATTGAGTGGAACCGTTGAATTAAGGTTTATGTCCAGATTGTTATTTACCATTATTTCACCTCTGATCATGATCCATATGATGTCTTGTGAGTAGTTCGTTTAGTTCTTGAGGACATGGGAGAAGTCAAGATGTTAGTAGTGAATTATTGTTGAGAAATATTTAATGGTTTGATATTGTTGTGGTGCTATTTCACTAGTGGTGTCATGTGAACGTCGACTACATGATACTTCACCATTTATGGGCCTAGTGAGATGCATTGTGTATTTGGTCACCGACTGTGGGGTTGCTGGAGTGACAGAAACCTAAACCTCCGTTGGAAAACCATTGCACCAGGGAGCGTAGGATCCTAGAGTTTAAGGCTGTGGTTAGATTTATCTTAATTACTTACTTGTATTTGCGGATGCTTGCAAGGGGTATAATCACAAGTGTGTAT
Organism: Dactylis glomerata; assembly: GCA_007115705.1. Classification (NCBI taxonomy): domain Eukaryota; kingdom Viridiplantae; phylum Streptophyta; class Magnoliopsida; order Poales; family Poaceae; genus Dactylis; species Dactylis glomerata. The sequence goes on along the minus strand of QXEO01000964.1, from coordinate 3,707,195 downwards.
TTATCCTAGTAAGGGTAGTGCGCTAGCACAGGTTCACCCCCATAACATTTACCAAATCAATAAATACTATTGGCTCTATGAAGCGAAAGCTCTTGACAGAAACCTCCCGTGTGTCCTCGAGAACGTTTGGTTATTATAAGAACACAACCGGCTTGTCCTTTGCTGAATAAAGGATTGGGCCACTTGCTGCAATTGTTACTACTGTCTTCTATTTACTCGCACTTTATTTACTCGTATTACCAAATACTCCTGAAAACCTGTTTGCTAGTATTTACAGTGATTCCTTGATCAAAACTGCTCATCAACACCTTCTGCTCCTCGTTGGGTTCGACACTCTTATTTATAAAAAGTACTACGATACACCCCCTATACTTGTGGGTCATCAATGTGCATCTCCATCGTCCCCTTCAAGGTTTGGTGGCATGAGATCCTCATTATAAGACATCCTATATTGAGCAGTGGATCTTGAGGGCCTTGATGACCTTGGTGCATCACTTTCAAACACTTCTCCATATGTGAAGTTGTCCATCTCCCTTCTCTGAAAGTTTTCAACAAACTCATAAAAAGTGATTTAAAGACAAGCAAATATAGGAGACTACTATAGTGGGTTACTAGAGAGCTAACATGCATCCAAATAACAATTCTAAGCAATAGAACAAACATGCATACTCATTTATACTGCCACCTACAATGCTAAAATACTCAAGAAATACTCCACCAAAAGAAATTCTACTTGGACAAGTGGAGGAGTCACATACCGGAGAACAAATGCTCCAAATTTCAGCAGAAATGTTGGGCTGAACAAGGAGATCGAAAAATCCAGGTGAAGAACATCAAGAACTCGGGTTTGAGCTGAGTGTGTCATTGTTTTCGGGAGAGAGAAAGAGCAGGGGAGGAAGAGATAAGTGAGGGGCCAGGTGGGGCCCTCTCACACCTGGGTGGCGCGACCAGGGCTGGGCCGCGCCACCTATGTGTGAGGTGGCATGGCAGCCCCTCCTGGTGCCTCCCAGGTGTCTCTCTGCCCCATTTTTGACATAAAAATTTATAAAGAATTTTCTGGAATTTTTCGAGAAACTTTATTTTTTAGGATTTTTCAGAAATTGACATATCGATAAAAATTCAGAAAAAATGAAGATGAAAAGATTTCAAGCTAATCAAAACTAAGCATGCAGCAGCTCTAAGATACTCTTAATCATGCAACTAAACTGAAGGAATAAAAATTGATAAAAGTAAATACAAGTGAGGTGGAGTGGATGCGGTGAAAACGAAGTTTCGTTCATATAAAATCACTTTGTTAACAAGGTTGATCAAGTCTTGTTCCCAAACTAACTTTATATGAGGCAAAACTTTGCACTTCACTTAATGCTTATGTTACCTCAACTTTGATAGGTATAGTCCCAACCATAACAATTTGACATTCTTCCTTGGGCTTTTGCTCTGAACAAATAATTTGACCAACTTTGATGGTCTCAACATGCTTGATTGAATTTAGAGCACACTTCCTATCAATTTTCTTGGGAAAATAAACCGTGTACTCTTTGTCATTAACATTAAAAGTGACTTTTCCTTGATTGCAATTAATAACAGCACCTGCAGTATTTAGAAAAGGTCTCCCAAGAATAATAGACATATTATCATCTTCAGGCATTTCCAACACAACAAAATCAGTTAATATTAGACAACTGTTAGCAACCTGAACAGGAACATTTTCACATATACCAATAGGAATAGTAGTAGACTTATCAGCCATCTGCAAAGATATATCAGTTGATACCAATTTTTCAAGATCAAGTCTCTTATAAAGAGAAAAAGGCATGACACTAACTCCAGCTCCCAAATTACATAAAGCAGTTCTAACATAGTTATTTTTAATGGAGCAAGGAATAGTAGGTATACCTGGATCTCCAAGCTTCTCCAGAACTTTACCATCAAAAGAATAATTAGCAAGTAAAGTGGAAATTTCCTCACTAGGAATTTTCCTTTTGTTAGTGACAATATCTTTCATATATTTTGCATAAGGAGGCATTCTAATAGCATCAGTCAAAGGAATTTGCAAAAATAAAGGTCTCATCCATTCACAAAACCTGTTGTAGTGTTCTTCTTCCTTGGACTTGTGTTTCTTACCAGGAAAAGGCATTGGTTTCTGTACCCAAGGTTCTCTCTCTTTACCATGCTTGTTGGCAATGAAGTCTTCTTTGGTGTACTTTGCATTTTTATCACTCTTTTCCGGTTCCTCTTCAACTTCTTTATCGGAAGCATCTCCTGGTTCAGTTTCAGCATCAGAAATAGAAACACTGTTAGGATCTTTACCTGCATCAGATAATTCTGTGGTTGTTTTATGCTTCTTCTTCTTCTTCTTGGAAGGAATATCATCACTTGAAGTACGCTGAGAATCTTGCTCGACCCTCTTAGGATGTCCTTCAGGATATAATGGATCTTGAGTAGCAGCGCCACTTCTTGTGCGTACTTCACATGCTTGCTTCTCTCTTGCGGCATTAACTAGCAAGTCTTTTTGCACCTTGGTAAGCTGATCAATTTGCGTTTGAACCATTTGAAAATGTTTAACAAGTATCCTCACATCATTGGCGGTTCTCTCCACAATATCCTGCAACTTATTAATAGCTCTAGAATTCTCCAACAAATGATTATGCACCATTCTATTAAAATTTTCTTGTTTAACAATAAAATTATCAAATTCATCTCAGCATTGATCAGGAGGTTTAGTATAAGGAATCTCTCTTTCATCAAAGCGTTGGAGAGAGTGTACCTCAATAGTTGATGAGTGAGGGATTGGCTTACATAATTCTTCTATAGGAGGTAAATCCTTCACGTCTTCGGCCTTAATACATTTCTCCTTAAGAGATTTCTTAGCTTCCTTCATAACTTCATTATTTAATTCAATCATTCCTCTCTTCTTCGGTGTAGGCTCTGTAGATGGCGCAGGGGGTGGTGCTGATGTTGGCTCAACTAAAGTCCAATCTCATGATTCCGGCTTATTTTAGCCATTAAATCTTCAGCATCAGCTGGAGTTCTTTCCCCGAAAACACAACCAGCACAACTATCCAAATATGACTTAGATTCATCCGTTAGTCCATTATAAAATATATCAAGGAGTTCGTTTTTAGGCAATGGTTCTTTAGGCAAAGCTCTAATTAAAGAACAAAACCTTGTCCAAGATTCAGGCAATATCTCTTCTTTTCCCTGTTCAAAATCAAAGATTTTCTGCACAGCAGCATGTTGAGCACTAGCAGGAAAATATTTCTGAAAGAAAGCATTAACCAAAGCAATAGGACTAGTAAGAGATCCAGGAGACAAGCTATTAAACCAAGTTTTAGCACCATCTTTCAACGAGAAAGGAAAAATCTTAGCAACAAAGTAAGTGCGGAGCTTAATATCATCAGAAAACAAATTACTCAAAGTAGAAAGCTCATTCATGTGCCCCATAGCACTCTCATCTTTAGTACCACAAAAAGGAGTTTTCTCAACAATAGATATGTAAGATAAATCCAAAGAGAAATCATAATCCTTGTCCCTAATATTTATGGGAGAAGCAGCAAACTTAGGATCAGGAGACAAATTATATCTAACAGAATGTCTTGCAAGAAGTTCTTTAACATTACCAGCATTACGAGCAGCACGTGCTTCAGCAATAAAATCATCATTAAGCTCAATATAAGCATCATCATCATAATCATCACTAGAACATTCCCTAGACTCAGGTGAACTAACAGGTGTAACAGTGGTGTTTCCCAACTTAGCTCTAGCAATAGTAGCATCTAAAAAGGAACCTAGTGAACCACTCTCATCAAGCACAGTAGAAGCATCATCTAAATTATCAGTGGCATTTTCAATCTCAGCAGAAGTAGTAGCAGTAGCGCGTGGGTGTGGTGGTGTAAGCAACTTACTCATAACAGATGGTGAATCAAGAGCAACAAAGGTGTTGAGAGCCGTACCTCTTCTTGTAGTGGATGGCAATATAGGAACTTTTCCATCACGAGGTTTACCCATGATGAAAGGATTGCAGCGAACAATAGGAATACCAAGTGAACTTACAAATAAAGCTATGCTCCCCGGCAATGGCGCCAGAAAATAGTCTTGATGACCCACAAGTATAGGGGATCGCAATAGTCTTCGAGGGAAGTATTACCCAAATTTATTGATTCGACACAAGGGGAGCCAAAGAATATATGTAAGCCTTAACAGATGAGTTGTCAATTCAGCTGCACCTGGAAACAGTCTTGCTCGCAATGGTTTATCAGTAGCAACAGTTTTATAGTGGTGACAGTAGTGAAACAGTAACAGCAGTAGTAAAATAGCAGCGGTAATAGTAATAGTAGTAAACAGTAGGAACAAATACGGCGCCACCCCTGTGTGAGGGAGCCTGGCTCCACCTCTGACATCGCCCCTTCGCCTATAAAGACCCCCCGACGAGAAAAACCTAAGGGCCCGATCAGTTTTCCAGAACACATCGCGATACGCCGCCGCCGTCGACCCGAAGATCGGGAGGGTCCAGAAGCTCTTCCCGGCACCCTGCCGGAGAGGGGAATCGCCACCGGAGGTCTTCTTCATCGCCATGCTTGCCTCCGAAGTGATGAGTGAGTAGTCTACCTTGGACTATGGGTCCATAGCAGTAGCTAGATGGTTGTCTTCTCCACCATGTTCTTCATGTTTAGATCTCATGAGCTGCCATACATGATTGAGATCACCGTTATGTAATTCTATGATGTTGGTTTGTTGGGATCCGATGAATATTGGTGTTTATGATTAAGTTGTTGTACTGAATTATATCTTTTGTTATCTCTATGTTGTTTATGATCTTGCATGCTCTCCGTTGTTAGTAGCTATCTTGGCCGAGTAGTTGCTAGTGACTCCAAGAGGGGGTATTTATGCTCGATAGTGGGTTCATGTCTCTATTTCACCTGGGGGAGTGACAGAAACCTCTAAGGTGGTAGATGTGCTGTTTCTACTAGGGAGAAAACAACATTCATATGCTCAAGGGCATATGCTTTGTTTACATTACACACTTTGCTTAATGCAATTATCTGTTGTTCGCAACTTAATACTTCTAGGGTGTTCGGATTGATATCCCCGGGAGTGGATTATTAGTCATAGATGCAGTTGGATGGCGGTCTATGTATTTTATTGTAATGCCCAGAGTAAATCTCATAGTGATCTTCTTGACATATCACGTTATCTCTATTCTATCAATTGCCCAACTGTAATTTGTTTACCCAGCATGTTATTTTATCTATGGAGAGACACCACTAGTGAACTGTGGACCCCGGTCCTATTTTAATCATATTGCAATCACCTGTTTACTTTTCCCGCACTATTTACTTTACTAGCATACTCTACTGTTTTCCACTCGATACGCTCATAACCTTTGTTTCAAGCAAACCGGTGAGATTGACAACCTCATCGCAAGTTGGGAACAAAGTATTTGTTTGTGTGTGTGCAGGTTCCACAACACCTTCAGTCGTCACCGTCTCTCCTCTCCTGTTCGATAAACCTTGGTTTCTTAACTGAGGGAAAATTTGCCGCTACACTCATCATACCTTCCTCTTGGGGTTCCCAACGGGCTGGTCATCACCACGCACAAGGACTTACTGCTCCCACGTCAACTAAACGCCACAGCTCTTTTCTGGCGCCATCACCGAGTAGCAACGACATTTCTGGCGCCGTTGCCGGGGAGGAAGAGAAGACTTCTGCGAGGGGAGTTCTTCGCACACACATTCTTTACTTTGTTATTTGTTTTGCTTTACTTTATTTTACCTGCATTGTTTTTTATATCAAAAACCCCAAAAAAATTAGAATCCTTGGTAGTTGTTATTTCTTTGCTTTTAGTTTATTATGTCTAGTTCAGTTGCTACTACTATGTCCCCCGAGGACATGATTTTTACTTTTAAGCAGAAAGATGAGGAAAGCTTTAAAGAAGCTTGGTCTAGAATTTATGATTGGCATGGAAAAACTGAACCTAAAATGACTTTGAGTTTGCTTCTTAGTAGCTTTTACTTTGGACTTTCTCTTCGTTATAGATATGCTCTGGATGCTACTGCAGAAGGAGATTTCCTTCATTGTGATGGAGATCAAGCCTTCAACATTATTAAAAAGTTGATTACAATTTATAGCATACCAACCTATTTTGATTCCTCTCTTGTGAGCATTTTTAATAGACTTAATACTCTTGAGACTCACACTGCTAGTTTGAATTCTTGCTACAATACTTTGCGCCAGCATTTTGATTATGTGCCAACAAATACTGAACCTTCGAGTTGGTATCCTACAATAAAAATCACCATTAGTGGTGAAACTTTTCATGCTCGTTGTGATATTATGTCTGAATTTTGTCTCATGCCAAAGGATGTTTATGAATCTTTGAGCCTTTGGAAGCTTTCTGAGGGAGGAGAAGAAATTTTTCTTACTAATAATGCCACCGTATTTCCCCTTGGAATAGCTGAAGGAGTCTTTACAAAAATCCTAGGAAGAATGATATCTACTGATTATCTTGTTATTGAATGTGTAGGAAAAGGACAAATCACACTTGGAAGATCCATTCTGAAGCTCCTGGGCGCCTTTATCGATGTGGGAAAAGGCAATATAACATTTACCTCTCCACCTTGCAATAACCATGTCTTTCCTAGAGTCAAGAGCAAAGGTAAGAAAGGGAGACGTAAGGCACGTGCTGATCCTAGCACTTCATCACTTGATATTACTTGATTCGCAATTTTCTGCGCCTAGCTCAAAGGCGTTAAAGAAAACCACTCTTGGGAGATAACCTAATATTTTCTTTTTAGTACTTTTTCTTTTATTTGAGTCTTGGAAGTCATTACTACTGTAATGACCGCTCCTTATCTTGTTTATTTCGTTTTTGTGCCAAGAGAAGCCTCTAATTTCAGTGAGGTAAAGATTTGGGGATGTTGCTGTCCTGAACTGTTTTCGGTGCTGCACCGTAAAATTTCGTGAAAATTCTCTGTTTATCTTTTGGACCTGCGATTTCTTGTGCATATGCCCCAGGTTATATCCAAACTTTTGTTAGTTGAACACTTTTTGATTTGAGCAACAGAAAATCTCTCAAAAATTCGACCTTTGTCAGCTGTTCAGTTTTGACAGATTTCTGCCAATATTTGTGTTTGCCACTTTATCGCTTTCTTTTGAGTTCTTTTGATCATGGAACTTTTGGGCAGGTTGCTACAGTAGTATTTGCTATATATGTGGTGGTTTTGAGTTGAAACCTGAAGCAAATAGAGGATTGATTATATGTTATGCTTACACTAATGTTGCTAATAGAATTGTGTTTAGTTTTGTATGAAGGAAGTTTTCAAGTGTAGGGATTGGAGAATGATGAGATGAGTTGAAGAATGGACAAAAGCTCAAGCTTGGGGATGCCCATGCATCACCCCAAGAAATATCCAAGAAGTACAAGCGTCAAAGCTTGGGGATGCCCCCGAGGCACCCCTTCTTCATCGGCAAAAATCAGGTCACCTTTCAAAACACTATATTTTTATTGCTTCATGCACTATGTGTTTTTCTTGGAGCGTCAGTTGTTTTAGTTTTCTTAGTTGGTTTATTTTGTTTGTTTTGCTGCAATAAATGGTTGTACCCCAACAAATTTTCTTTGGAGGAGATGTACTCGTTTTCATTTGCAAAGAACACTCAGTTTTTCACTCTTATCGTTCATCGTGCGTTCTTCTTTTTCTGCTACTGCTTTTGGTTTTCATTTTCGCCTTGATTTGCGTTCAAATCTTGTCATATCTTTTTATCAAGGTGTATTTTTGCCTCTGATCTTTATTGGTTTTCATCAAAAGAGGTGTTTATAAAAATTTCAAATGGTGTTGGAAAAGAGAAAAAGCTTTGTGCAAAATAGTGGTACAAGAAGGAGCTTGTGTAGACTGCGGCTTAGGCTTTTTCATGTCATGCTTGATGTCTTTTTGATAGTATGCTTAGTGGTTTTGCTGTAGCATGACTTGTCTCAAATAACTGAGATTGCTTAATGAGCCTTTGAAAAAATCATGCGTTGTTTTTATTCTATGGAAGCATTATTTTGGTTTTCTCCTTGATGCTTTATTTGGGTTGACTTGGCGCATGCTCACACATGTTAGACTTTTACAAAGTCGCCAATAGCCTTCATGATCATTTAGTTTTTGACTTTTGATGCCATCTTATGCTTCTTTTAATGTCGCTTTGTCGCTTTGCATGATTATGGCCATTATTGCTCTCTTAGTTGGTCGCTCCCAGTCTTTTGCTAGCCCTCGCCTTGTACTGAGTATGAGCTCTACTCGTGCATCCAACTCCTAAAAACCAAGTTTGTCATTGTGTCCACTATAAATTCCTATGCATGGTATTTGTAAGCCATTCCAAAGTAAAATTTTCGTGTGCTACCTTTCAAAAACCTTCAAAACACTTCTCGTTTTGTGACACTGTTTTCAGCTGATGGGGACGTAGTGGTCGGATTTGCTATCTTCCATATTGCTTATTCCAAAAAGAAAAAAAAGAGAAAAAAAGAAAGAAAAAAGGGCACTCCTCCAAAGAATGTGAATGTTGGTGGGCACCCAATGGAATCGGTTAGCCATGGTATGTGAAAGGAAAAGGTGGGGAGGAGTGCCAAGTTTTATAAAAAGAGCACAAAAGTGCCAATCTCTCTCTCAAAAACTTGCTTCATTTTTGTATGGAAGATAGTAAGAACCCCATTGCCAGTCGTTGACAAAGACAACCACCTCTCAAAACCAATTTTTATCTCTCTGTTTTACAAATGAAAAGCTCTAGCACATGCTAAATCACTGCTTCCCTCTGCGAAGGGCTTTTCTTTTACTTTTATGTTGAGTCGCCACCTTCTTTCTTTATGCACCATTAAGAGAGCATAGTTGTCATTCTTAGTGTGATATGCATTGTCCCAAAGTTCATTGATTGATTCATGATGATTGGTTTCACTTGTTCTTAAATTATTTGTATCTAGTCGCCCTCTTAAACTTTGAGGTGTCCTATGCATTTATGTTTTGCTCTCTTTGAAGGACAAGCTGAAAACCTTTTGTATGTTTTTCCTTATGATTTGAACACATGTTTGACTTTCATTGTTTCATTATCATGATCTTTTGTTTGTGTTCATTTACATGTTTACAACATGCTTGCTAAGTTCTTATTGTCATGATTATATCTTCATGCCCATGTTTTAAGTTCTATTGATCCCAGCTCACCAATGCTTACATATATGATCAAGATTGTGTAGGTGCATGTCACCTCAAAAATTATTCTTTGTTATCACTTACCTACTCGAGGACGAGCAGGAGTTAAGCTTTTGCACGACTGATACGTCTCAAACGTATCTATAATTTTTGATGCTCCATGCTTGTTTTTACACCATTTGCCTATTGTTTCGTTACACTTAGTGGCACTTTTATGCATTTTCCGGAACTAACCTATTAACGAAGTGCCATAGTGCAAGTTTCCTGTTTTCTGCTGTTTTTGTGTTTCAGAAGTGATACACAGGAAATATTCTCGGAATTGGACGAAACAAGTTCCTGAAGTCTTATTTTTCCCGGAAGCTTCCAGACATCCGAAGGAGAGACGGAGAGGGGCCACCAGGGCCCCACACACAGGGCCGGCGCGGCCTGGCCCCTGGCCGCGCCACCCCTGTGTGAGGGAGCCTGGCTCCACCTCTAACATCGCCCCTTCGCCTATAAAGACCCCCCGACGAGAAAAACCTAAGGGCCCGATCAGTTTTCCAGAACACATCGCGATACGCCGCCGCCGTCGACCCGAAGATCGGGAGGGTCCAGAAGCTCTTCCCGGCACCCTGCCGGAGAGGGGAATCGCCACCGGAGGTCTTCTTCATCGCCATGCTTGCCTCCGGAGCGATGAGTGAGTAGTCTACCTTGGACTATGGGTCCATAGCAGTAGTTAGATGGTTGTCTTCTCCACCATGTGCTTCATGTTTAGATCTCATGAGCTGCCATACATGATTGAGATCACCGTTATGTAATTCTATGATGTTGGTTTGTTGGGATCCGATGAATATTGGTGTTTATGATTAAGTTGCTGTACTGAATTATATCTTTTGTTATCTCTATGTTGTTTATGATCTTGCATGCTCTCCGTTGTTAGTAGCTATCTTGGCCGAGTAGTTGCTAGTGACTCCAAGAGGGGGTATTTATGCTCGATAGTGGGTTCATGTCTCTATTTCACCTGGGGGAGTGACAGAAACCTCTAAGGTGGTAGATGTGCTGTTGCTACTAGGGAGAAAACAACATTCATATGCTCAAGGGCATATGCTTTGTTTACATTACACACTTTGCTTAATGCAATTATCTGTTGTTCGCAACTTAATACTTCTAGGGTGTTCGGATTGATATCCCCGGGAGTGGATTATTAGTCATAGATGCAGTTGGATGGCGGTCTATGTATTTTGTTGTAATGCCCAGAGTAAATCTCATAGTGATCTTCTTGACATATCACGTTATCTCTATTCTATCAATTGCCCAACTGTAATTTGTTTACCCAGCATGTTATTTTATCTATGGAGAGACACCACTAGTGAACTGTGGACCCCGGTCCTATTTTAATCATATTGCAATCACCTGTTTACTTTTCCCGCACTGTTTACTTTACTAGCATACTCTACTGTTTTCCACTCGATACGCTCATAACCTTTGTTTCAAGCAAACCGGTGAGATTGACAACCTCATCGCAAGTTGGGAACAAAGTATTTGTTTGTGTGTGTGCAGGTTCCACAACACCTTCAGTCGTCACCGTCTCTCCTCTCATGTTCGATAAACCTTGGTTTCTTAACTGAGGGAAAATTTGCCGCTACACTCATCATACCTTCCTCTTGGGGTTCCCAACGGGCTGGTCATCACCACGCACAAGGACTTACTGCTCCCACGTCAACTAAACGCCACAGCTCTTTTCTGGTGCCATCACCGAGTAGCAACGACATCTTTTGTCCTACCAGCCTGTTGCAGCAGGGCCTCAAGGGAAACTACTGGTAATTAAGGTACTCCTTTTAATAGAGTACCGGAGCAAAGCATTAGCACTCGGTGAACACATGTGATCCTCACATCATAGCCATCCCCTCCGGTTATCCCAATTTCTGTCACTTTGGGGCCTCGGGTTCCGGACAACAATTTGTGTATACAACTTGTAGGTAAGACCATAAACAACAAGTATCATCATAGAAATAATAACATGTTCAGATCTGAAATCATGGCACTCGGGCCCAAAGTGACAAGCATTAAGCACAACAAGTTGCAACAATGTCATAGGCACTAAATAAAGATACTAGGCACTATGCCCTAACAATTTCATATCAAATTACATGAACAATCTCATCCAATCCCTACCATCCCCTCACCTACAGTGGGGGAATTACTCACACATGGATGGGGGAGTCATGGATGGTCGATGGAGGAGCGTCGGTGGTGATGGTGATGAAGATCTCCTCCGAATCCCCGTCCCGACAGGGTGCCAGAACGGAGTTTCTGGTTCCGAATCGCTGTTTCTGATGGCGGCGGCGCAGCGGAAGTCTATCTGGGAAAAACGTCGTCTCCTCGATATTATGTCGTCAGAGAGTATATGTAGGCGAGAGGGGTGGCCGAGAGGATGGCTGGGGCCTCCTCATGCCAGGGTGGCGCGGCCAGGGCTGGGCCGCGCCACCAGTGTGTGAGGCCCCCTCGAGCCCCCTCTTCGTCCCGTCTTCTGGCTCCGTGGGTCTTCTGGTGAAATATGATTTTTGATGATTTTTCCCGAATTTTTACTGAAAGTTGGATTTCTGCACAGAAACGAGACACCAGAGCAATTCTGCTGAAAACAGTGTCAGTCCGTGTTAGTTGCATTCAAAACACACAAATTAGAGGAGAAACAATAGCAAAAGTGTTCGGGAAAGTAGATACGTTTTGGACGTATCAAGGAGTGCCAAGCTTTATAAAAAGAGCACAAAAGTGCCAATCTCTCACTCAAAAACTTGCTTCATTTTTGTATGGAAGATAGTAAGAACCCCATTGCCAGTCGTTGACAAAAACAACCACCTCTCAAAATCCAGTTTTTATCTCTCTGTTTTACAAATGAAAAGCTCTAGCACATGTTTAATCACTGCTTCCCTCTGCGAAGGGCCTTTCTTTTTACTTTTATGTTGAGTCACCACCTTCTATCTTTATGCATCGTCTAAGAGAGCATAGTTGTCATTCTTAGTATAATGTGCATTGTCCCAAAGTTTTCATTGATTGATTCATATTGTTGGTTTCACTTGTTCTCAAATTATTTGTATCTAGTCACCCTCTTAAACTTGAAGGTGTCCTATGCATTTATGTTTTGCTCTCCATGAAGGACAAGCTGAAAACCATTTGTATGTTTTTCCTTGTGATTTGAACACACGTTTGACTTTCATTGTTTCATTTTCATGATCTTTTGTTTGTATTCATTTTCATGTTATAACATGGTTGCTAAGTTTTTATTATCAAGATTATATCTTTCATGCCCATGTTTTAAGTTCTTTGATCTCAGCACTCAATGCTTTACCAATATGATCAAGATTGTGTAGGTGCATGTCACCTCAAAAATTATTCTTTTGTTATCACTTACCTACTCGAGGACGAGCAGGAGTTAAGCTTGGGGATTCTGATACGTCTCCAACGTATCAATAATTTTTGATGCTCCATGCTTGTTTTTACACCATTTGCCTTGTGTTTCGTTACACTTCGTGGCACTTTTATGCGATTTCCGGAACTAACCTATTGACACGATGCCACAGTGCCAGTTCCCTGTTTTCTGCTGTTTTTGTGTTTCAGAAAAGCTACATAGGAAATATTCTCGGAATTGGACGAAACAAGTTCCAGAAGTCTTATTTTTCCCGGAAGCTTCCTGAAGACCGAAAGAGAGCCGGAGAGGGGCCAGAGGCCGCCCTCACACATAGGTGGCGCGGCCCAGGCCCTGGCCGCGCCACCCTGGTGTGAGGAGCCCATGGCTGCCCTCTGACGATGCCCCTTCGCCTATATAAAGCCTCGGGACAGAAAACCCTAAGGGAGTCGACAAAATTTCCAGAACAGTTCCGTAGCGCTGCCGCCGTTGAAGCCAAATTTCGGGGGACAAAAGTCTCTATTCCGGCACCCTGCCGGGACGGGGAAGTGCCCTCGGAGCCATCTCCACCGGTCTCCATCGCCGTCTCCGCCGTCTCCATCGACCTCACCGCCATCTCCATCAACCTTGCTGTCTCCTATGATGAGGAGGGAGTAGTTCATCCCCGGGGCTGAGGGCTCTACCGGTAGCTATGTGGTTCACCTCTCTCTCCCATGATGTGATCTTTATGTGATCATGAGCTTTGTATCATGTTGAACAAGTAGATGTTATTATTCAGATATTATGTGTACTCTAGTGATGTTATTAAAGTAATATATTCCTCCTGCCATGGTGTAACGGTGACAGTGCGTGCATCATGGTGGTACTTGGTTTAGGCTACGATTGTGATCTTTTATGGATTATGAGAATAATTATCACTATGATAGTATTGAAGTGATCTATTCCTCCTTTCATGGTGTAATGTTGACAGTGTGTGCACCGTGTTCGTACTTGGTCTAAGTTGCAATAATATCTATCTTGAGTTGTGATTTGATTTGGATATCTCTATGAGTGGTGTTTGTCAAGTACTTGATGAACTTTAAGGGGTGCTTCTGTAGCCACTATGCAATGATTAGTGTTGTTCAATAGGAGAGTAATTCAGAGTACCATAGTGAAGAGAAGTTATTTATTTGTTCAATTATGTTATATTTGTTGGGAGTGTGTCTACTAGTGAAAGTATGATCCCTAGGCCTTGTTTCCAAGCTTTGCATACCGTTTACTTGCTGTTTTGTTACATGTTTGCTCGCAGCGATATTTATTTTAGATCACATTTGCTACTTATAATCATCTATACCACTTGTATTTCACTATCTCTTCGCCGAACTAGTGCACCTATACATCTGATAAGTGTATTGGGTGTGTTGGGGACACAAGAGACTTTCTGTATCATAATTGCAGGGTTGCTTGAGAGGGATAGCTTTGACCTCTTCCTCCCTGAGTTCGATAAACCTTGGGTGATCCACTTAAGGGAAACTTGCTACTGCTCTACAAACCTCTGCACTTGGAGGCCCAACACTGTCTACAAGAACAGACGCGTGCGTAGACATCAAGCGTCTTTACTTTTGCTTTCAGTTTTCTTTTGTTTTGTTTGCTGCAATAAATGGTTGGACCCCAACAAATTGCTTTTGGAGAAGACATACCTTGTTTTTCATTGCCAAGAACACTCTAGTTTTCACTCTTATCGTTCAACGAGTATTCTCTTTTTCTAGTACTGCCTTTAGCTTTCGTTTTTCGCCTTGATTTTTGTTCAGATCTTGTTATATCTTTGCATCAAGGTGTATTTAGACCTCTGGTCTATGTTGGTTTTCATCAAAAGAGTTGTTTCAAAAAGGTTTGAATGGTGTTGGAAAAGAGAAAAAAATTCATGCCAAAAGTGGTACAAATGGGAGCTTGTTTAGACTGCGGCTTAGACTTTTGCATGTCATGCTTGATGTCGTTTTGATAGTATGCTTAGTAGTTTTTGCTGTAGTATGACTTGTCTCAAATGACTAAGATTGCTTAATGAGCCTTTGAAAAAATCATGCATTGTTTTTATTATATGGGAGCATGTTATTGTGGTTTTCTCCTTTGATGCTGTATTTGGGTTGACTTGGCGCATGCTTACAACATGTTTGACTCCAACAAAGTCGCCAAAAGCCTCTATGATCATTTGGTTTTTGACTTGTGATACCACTTTATGCTTCGATTAATGATGTTTTGTCGCTATGCATGATTATGATCGTTATTGCTCTCTTAGTTGGTCGCTCCCAGTATTTTGCTAGCCTTAATTTTGTACTGAGTATGAGCTCTACTCATGCATCCAACTCCCAAAAACCAAGTATTCCAATGTGTCCACCATACATACCTATTAGCAATTTGTTATTCCAAGTACATTTAACTTGCTTTTATCTATCATTTAAATTAAACTTTTTGGTGTTATGTGAAAATTAGTCAGAAAAGCTCTCACGAACCCGACGGCACACTTTACTTTTCTCGTTTTTAATAATTTTGACATTGTGGCTCTGTTATGTTGATGTTATGCTTGCAAGTTGTAAGTTGGAAATTAGCCCAGCCATGCCGCTGATATCCCACAAGTATAGGGGATCATGTGTAGCCTTTTCGATAAGTAAGAGTGTCAAACCCAACGAGGAGCTAAAGGTAGGATAAATGTTCTCTCAAGTTCTATCAACCGCTGATACAACTCTACGCACACTAAACGTTTGCATCATCTAGGAAATAAAACTAGAGCAACAATACGGGTATGAGAGATAGCTTTGCAAGATAATAAATACAAGAAAATAATTGTTAGTGTTGCAGCAATAAAATATACTAAGTAACCATAAACTAAGAGTACCATGAGTGTGAAAAAGTGGTGGTAATAGTGGTGGCTTTGTCTAAGTTCAATTAGGGAATAAATCGGGTTCACTGTCTTCGATGTAGTTTTCTATGTGGGAGAGGCTAAATTTATATGCACTTCACTACTTGGAATTACAAGTACTATATGATTGGATTGTTAGCAAGCATCCGCAAATACTAACAATGCATTAAGGTTTCCCCAACCATAGTCTTAAGTTAATGGTCCTCTTACTCCCATACGTGCAACGTTCCGGTTCGCGTCCTCAGGTTTCTGTCACTCCGGTAGAACTACCATCTTCCTTCTGCACATACTACTAACCCTAAGATGTTTAATCCACGCGCGCATAAATATAATGGACACCAAAGGACAGTACCATATCAACATACAACTCTAATGAACCAAAGACATGCAACAAATCAACCTAAGAACAAATAAACTATGCAAGCATGACATAGATCATAGGATAAATATTATAGCATCAAACATCATATTTACATAGGACAGTACAGAGGTGTGTGGGAGGATGAACCACTGCATAATAGGAGGAGTTGGTGATGGAGATAGAGATAAAGATGGCAGAGATGAGCAGCAAAGGACGCGGGCGGCGGCGGCAGCGCCAGTGGCGGCGCGGGGGGACTCCCCCGCCGCCGGCATCATGGGGGAGCGCCGCCCCTTAGCCCCTTCCTTTATGGCTTCATGGGAGCCCTCCCCCATGGAGATGGCATCCATGGGAAAGGCGAAAACGTGGCTCTGGTGGCTGCAAATTCGTGGGTGGAGGTGTCCCCCACGAGCTAGGGTTCCTCCCTTTATATAGTCTCTCGGATTCCCGTCTCCCCATCTTGGGCCGCACTAGATCGGGCCTAACTCGGCCGTTTGGACTCGGAATCTGGTGAATTTTATGTCCAGAATGTTTGTCGTGAAATTCCCTACAACTTTGTAGTTGAAGAGTTTTTCATTTGATGCTGTCTTCGACCCGTAACGTGACTATATTTGAAAAGAGTTTTGGCACAGATTTCTAGAAAGTCCCAATCTGACTCCAACAAGGTTTCCAGTTGTATTCTTGGTAATTCCTACACATCAAAGTGTAAAACAAGAACATTGTGCACTTTTGCAACTATTAGTAGGTTAGTCCAAATAAATCATAAAAGTGCCACAAAGTATAGACAAAACATATAGCAGTTGGTGTAAAACAAGCATGGAGCATCAAAAATTATAGATACGTTTGCAACGTATCAACATCCCCAAGCTTAACTCGTGCTCGTCCTCGAGTAGATAAGTGATAACAAAAGAATAATTTTTGAGGTGACATGCACCATCACAATCTTGATCATCAAAGTAAAGCATTGAGTGCTGGGATCAAAGAACTTAAAACATGGGCATAAGAGACATAATCTTGACAATAAAAACTTAGCAACCATGTTATAACATGAAAAAAAAACACAAATGAAAGATCATGAATAATGAAACAATGAAAGTCAAACGTGTGTTCAAGTCATATGGAAAAATATAACAAGTGGTTTTCAGCTTGTCCTTCATAGAATAGCAAAACATAAATGCATATGACACCTTGAAGTTTAAAAGGGCGACTAGATACAAATAATTTAAGAAAAAGTGAAACCATAATCATAAATCAATCAATGATAAACTTTGGGACTATGCACATTAAACTCAGAATGGCAACTATGCTCTCTTAGCTGGTGCATAAAGGTAGAAGGTGGAGACTGAACATAAAAGTAAAGAAAGGCCCTTCGCAGAGGGAAGCAGTGATTAAACATGTGCTAGAGCTTTTCATTTGTAAAATAGAGAGATAAAAACTGGGTTTTGAGAGGTGGTTGTCTGTGTCAACGACTAGCAATGGGGTTCTTACTATCTTCCATACAAAAAGTAAGAAAGTTTTTGAGAGGGGGATTGGCACTTTGGTGCTCTTTTATAAAGCTTGACACTCCTCCCCACCTTTTTTCCTTTCACAAACCATGGCTAACCGATTCCATCGGGTGCCCACCAACATTCACATACCATGGAGGAGTGCCTTTTTTATCTTTTCTTTTTACATTTTTTTCTTTTTGGAATGAAACAATATGGAAGATAGCAAATCCGACCACTACGTCCCCATGAGCTGAAAACAGTGTCACAAAATGAGAAGTATTTTGAAGGTTTTTTGGAAGGTAGCACATGAAAATTTACTTGGAATGGCTTGCAAATACCATGCATAGGAATTTATAGTGGACACTTGGAATAACTTGGCTTTTGGGAGTTGGATGCACGAGTAGAGCTCATACTCAGTACAAAATGAGGGCTAGCAAAAGACTGGGAACGACCAACTAAGAGAGCAATAACAGCCATAATCATGCAAAGCGACAAAGCATCATTAAGAGAAGCATAAAATAGCATCACAAGTCAAAAACAAAATGATCATAGAGGCTTACGGCGACTTTGTAAGAGTCAAACATGTTGTAAGCATGCGCCAAGTCAACCCAAATAAAGCATCAAGGAGAAAACCAAATAAATGCTTCCATATAATAAAAACAACGCATGATTTTTTTCAAAAGCTCATTAAGCAATCTCAGTCATTTGAGACAAGTCATGCTACAGCAAAACTACTAAGTATACTATCAAAACGACATCAAGCATGACATGAAAAAGTCTAAGCCGCAGTCTAAACAAGCTCCTTTTTGTACCACTTTTTTGCATGAAACTTTTTCTCTTTTCCAACACCATTCGAACCTTTTTAAAACAACTCTTTTGATGAATACCAACATAGACCAGAGGTCCAAATACACCTTGTTGCAAAGATATAACAAGATCTGAACAAAACTCAAGGTGAAAAATGAAAGCTAAACATAGTTCTAGAAAAAGAGAACACTCGTTGAACGATAAGAGTGAAAACTATAGTGTTCTTGGCAAATGAAAAGCGAGTACATATCCTCCAAAAGAAATTTGTTGGGGTCCAACCATTTATTGCAGCACACAAAACAAAACAAAACTGAAAGCAAAAAGTAAATACGCTCCAAGAAAAACACATACATGAAGCAATAAAAATATAGTGTGTTGAAAGGTGACCTGATTTTTGCCGATGAAGAAGGGGTGCCTCGGGGGCATCCCGAAGCTTTGACGATTGTACCTCTTGGATATTTCTTGGGGTTACATGGGCATCCCCAAGCTTGAGCTTTTGTCCATTCTTCATCTCATCTCATCATTCTCCAATCCCTACACTTGAAAACTTCCTTCATACAAAACTTAACACAATTCTATTAGCAACGTTAGCATAAGCATAATAGTAGCTCAACCCTTTTTGGTTCAGGTTTCAACTCAAAAACACCACATATTAAGCATATACTAGTGTAGCAACTTCCTCAAAATCTCCGTGATCAAAAGAACTCAAAAAGAAAGCGATCGAGAGGCAAACATAAATAGTGGCAAAATCTGTCAAAACAGAACAACTGACAAAGGTCGATTTTTTCGAGGACCTTCTGTTGCTCAAATTGAAAAGTGTAAAACTAATGAAAGTTTGGATATAACCTAGGGCATATGCACAAGAAATCGCAGGTCAAAAAGATATTCTGAGAAGTTTCACGAATTCTTACGGTGCAGCACCGAAATCTGTTTGCGAACAGCAACTTCCCCAAATCTTACCTCCCTCAAATTAGAGGTTCTTCTTGGCACAACAATGAAATAAAAATGATAAGGAGAGATCATTACAGTAGTAATAAATTCCAAGACTCAAATAAAATAAAAAGTACTAAAAGAAAACATGGGTTATCTCCCAAGAGTGCTTTTCTTTAACGCCTTTCAGCTAGGCACAAAATAGAGAACCAAACAAAGAAGCAAAACAAAAGAAACTATTTTTGCCATTTTCAATTTATAAGTGAAAGTAAAGAAGCAATAAAAACAAAATAAAGAGTCTAATAAAATTAAAGAAGATAAAACCAAGACATATAAAAGCAATTATAATACAAGTTAGCACAATACATATCATGTGGATGCGTAATATAGAGTATGAAGGAGACAACCTCATGTTAGTTGATGAATAGGAGGATGGCTCGGGCATCCCCAAGCTTAGATGATTGTATCTTCTTGGACATGTTCTTGGGATGCACCTAAACATCCCCAAGCTTGAGCTCTGGTGTCTTCTTGTTCATCTCATATCACCATATTGATTAGAACTTATAAGCTACATCCACATAAAACTTCACAAAACTCATTAGTAGGGTTAGTACTCATTAAGTAAAGTATACTCATGTTCAAGCTTTGACAAGTTTAATTTGAGATTACCTAATGTATACTAACCAATTTATAACATTTATCAATCAAATAAAGATTATAAACATTGAGTATAAGCACAATACTAAATAAGCATGATAATCTGCCAAAACTGAACAGTCTGTAAGGATGACACTCAACGAGATAGTTAGGTACCTCAAATCGAAAAAATCCAAACTAAATAAAGACATATCATAATCTTAAGTTTATGCACACAAAAATTCCAGATCAAAACACTATTCTGAGATTTTTCACGATTTTTTATAGTGAAGTACAGAAATCTGTCTAAACAGAACAGTCGGTGAAAATCGATTTTTTTGAGACAGCTACGTAACTCAAATCAGAAAAAGTTAGTCTAATGAAATAAACATAATGAGCATTACTTTGCACTCAAGAAATTTCAGGTCAATATCACGTTCTGGTGATTTAAACATTTTATACGGTGAAGCACAGAAAATCTGTTTTTGGACAGCAAAGCAAAACTATCAACTTCCAAGTAACTAGGAACTACAATTATCACTTTACTTTTATGGTACAAAGGAATATGTACAATATATACAATATACACAATATGTACAAGTTTTTAACTGAAAAGCTTCCATGGAAAGATTTGTTTTGGTTTCATAGGCATGAACACAAGTGTTCAAGGTCGACCCCCACTTAACCATTACTCATCTTTCCAATCACTTTCCTTTTTTAAAATGTTTTTAGGTAACAAGTACAACTAATTTTTTTTGTAATTCGCATTCCCTATCCATACTAAGATAGAGAACAGCTT
Organism: Dactylis glomerata; assembly: GCA_007115705.1. NCBI lineage: Eukaryota > Viridiplantae > Streptophyta > Magnoliopsida > Poales > Poaceae > Dactylis > Dactylis glomerata. Next base: position 3,686,718 of record QXEO01000964.1, on the reverse strand, counting down.
AAAACTAGAAGTAAAAACTATTTAGAGATAAAGCAAACAAGTGCACACAAGAATATTCACCCACACGCTATTGCTCCCCGGCAACGGCACTAGAAAAGGTCTTGATATCCCACAAGTATAGGGGATCGTGTGTAGCCTTTTCGATAAGTAAGAGTGTCGAACCCAACGAGGAGCTAAAGGTAGGATAAATATTTTCTCAAGTTCTATCAACCGCTAATACAACTCTACGCACACTAAACATTTGCATCATCTAGGAAATAAGACTAGAGCAACAATACGGGTATGAGAGATAGCTTTGCAAGATAATAAATACAAGAAAGTAATTGTTAGTGTTGCAGCAATAAAATATACTAAGTAACCATAAACTAACAGTACCATGAGTGTGGAAAAGTGGTGGTAATAGTGGTGGCTTTGTCTAAGTTCAACTAGTGAATAAATCGGGTTCACTGTCTTCGATGCAGTTTTCTATGTGGGAGAGGCTAAATATACATGCACTTCACTACTTGGAATTACAAGTACTATATGATTGGATTGTTAGCAAGCATCCGCAAATACTAACAATGCATTAAGGTTTCCGCAACCATAGTCTTAAGTTAATGGTCCTCTTACTCCCATACGTGCCACATTCCGGTTCGCGTCCTCAGGTTTCTGTCACTCCGGCAGAACTACCCCCTTCCTTCTGCACATACTACTAACCCTAAGATGTTTAATCCATGCGCGCATAAATATAATGGACACCAAAGGACAGTACCATATCAACATACAACTCTAATGAACCAAAGACATGCAACAAATCAACCTAAGAACAAATAAACTATGCAAACATGACATAGATCATAGGATAAATATTATAGCATTAAACATCATGTTTACATAGGACGGTACAGAGGTGTGTGGGAGGATGAACCACTGCATAATAGGAGGAGTTGGTGATGGAGATAGCGGTGAAGATGGCGGAGATGAGTAGCGAGGGGCGCGGGCGGCGACGGCGGCACGGGGGGACTCCCCTGCCGTCGGCACCATGGGGGAGTGATACGTCTCAAACGTATCTATAATTTTTGATGCTCCATGCTTGTTTTTGCACCATTTGCCTTGTGTTTTGATACACTTCATGGCGTTTTTATGCGATTTCCGGAACTAACCTATTGACAAGATGCCACAGTGCCAGTTCCCTGTTTTCTGCTGTTTTTGTATTTCAGAAAAGCTACACAGGAAATATTCTCGGAATTGGACGAAACAAAAGCCAGAAGTCTTATTTTTCCCGGAAGCTTCCCGAAGACCGAAAGAGAGCCGGAGGGGGGCCAGAGGCCGCCCTCACACATAGGTGGCGCGGCCCAGGCCCTGGCCGCGCCACCCTGGTGTGAGGAGCCCCTGGCTGCCCCTTGACGATGCCCCTTCGCCTATATAAAGCCTCGGGACAGAAAACCCTAAGAGAGTCGGCGAAATTTCCAGAACAGTTCTGCAACGCCGCCGCCGTCGAAGCCAAATTTCGGGGGACAGAAGTCTCTGTTCCGGCACCCTGCCGGGATGGGGAAGTGCCCCCGAAGCCATCTCCATCGCCGTCTCCATCGCCGTCTCCGCCGTCTCCATCGACCTCACCGCCATCTCCATCAACCTTGTTGTCTCCTATGATGAGGAGGGAGTAGTTCATCCCCGGGGCTGAGGGCTCTACCGGTAGCTATGTGGTTCACCTCTCTCTCCCATGATGTGATCTTTATGTGATCGTGAGCTTTGTATCATGTTGAACAAGTAGATGTTATTATTCAGATATTATGTGTACTCTAGTGATGTTATTAAAGTAATCTATTCCTCCTGCCATGGTGTAACGGTGACAGTGCGTGCATCATGGTGGTACTTGGTCTAGGCTACGATTGTGATCTCTTATGGATTATGAGAATAATTATCACTATGATAGTATTGAAGTGATCTATTCCTCCTTTCATGGTGTAATGTTGACAGTGTGTGCACCGTGTTAGTACTTGGTCTAAGTTGCAATAATATCTATCTTAAGTTGTGATTTGATTTGGATATCTCTATGAGTGGTGTTTGTCAATTACTTGATGAACTTTAAGGGGTGCTTCTGTAGCCACTACGCAATGATTAGTGTTATTCAATAGGAGAGTAATTCAGAGTACCATAGTGAAGAGAAGTTATTTATTTGTTCAATTATGTTATATTTGTTGGGAGTGTGTCCACTAGTGAAAGTATGATCCCTAGGCCTTGTTTCCAAGCTTTGAACACCGTTTACTCGCTGTTTTGTTACTTGTTTGCTTGCTGCCATTTTTATTCCAGATTGTATTTACTAGTTGTAATCATCCATACCACTTGTATTTCACTATCTCTTCGCCGAACTAGTGCACCTATGCATCTGACAAGTGTATTAGGTATGTTGGGGACACAAGAGACTTTCTGTATCGTAATTGCAGGGTTGTTTGAGAGGGATAGCTTTGACCTCTTCCTCCCTGAGTTCGATAAACCTTGGGTGATCCACTTAAGGGAAACTTGCTGCTGTTCTACAAACCTCTGCACTTGGAGGCCCAACACTGTCTACAAGAACAGACGCGTGCGTAGACATCAAGCTCTTTTCTGGCACCGTTGCCGGGGAGGTAAGGTAAAAGGTACTCACATTCTTTGGCTACTAAGTCTTTTAGTTGCTGGTGAGTGCTCGGAGTTATTTCCTTTAGATTCTGCAATTACATCTTTTTGTTTCTTGTTTTTATTTTCACTAGTTAGGCTTAATGGAAAACAAAGAGTTCTTTAGTCTTTTTCCTGAGTTTAGATATGAAGTTGCTACAGTAGTATTTGCTATATATGTGGTGGTTTTGAGTTGAAACCTGAAGCAAAAGGAGGTTGATTATATGTTATACTACACTAATGTTGCTAATAGAATTGTGTTTAGTTTTGTATGAAGGAAGTTTTCAAGTGTAGGGATTGGAGAATGATGAGATGAGATGAAGAATGGACAAAAGCTCAAGCTTGGGGATGCCCATGCATCACCCCAAGAAATATCCAAGAAGTACAAGCGTCAAAGCTTGGGGATGCCCCCGAGACACCCCTTCTTCATCGGCAAAAATCAGGTCACCTTTCAAAACACTATATTTTTATTGCTTCATGCACTATGTGTTTTTCTTGGAGCGTCAGTTGCTTTTGTTTTTAGTTTTCTTTTGCTTTGTTTGCTGCAATAAATGGTTAGATCACATCATGTTTCTTTTGGAGGAGATGAACTCGCTTTTCATTTGCCAAGAACGCTCTAGTTTTCACTCTTATCAAAAACCGAGTGTTCTTCTTTTTCTGCTACTGCTTTTGGTTTTTGTTTTTGCCTTGATTTGCGTTCAGATCTTTTCATATCTTTTCTTCAAGGTGTATTTTTGCCTGATCTTTATTGGTTTTCATCAAAAGAGGTGTTTATAAAAGGTTTTAATGGTGTTGGAAAAGAGAAAAAGCTTTATGCAAAAAAGTGGTACAAGAAGGAGCTTGTGTAGACTGCGGCCTAGGCTTTTGCATGTCGTGCTTGATGTCTTTTTGATAGTATGCTTAGTGGTTTTGCTGTAGCATGACTTGTCTCAAATAACTGAGATTGCTTAATGAGCCTTTGAAAAAATCATGCGTTGTTTTTAATTATTTGGAAGCATTATTTTGGTTTTCTCCTTGATGCTTTATTTGGGTTAACTTGGCGCATGCTCACACATGTTAGACTCTTACAAAGTTGCCAATAGCCTTTATGATCATTTAGTTTTTGACTTTTGATGCCATCTTATGCTTCTTTTAATGTTGCTTTGTCGCTTTGCATGATTATGGCCGTTATTGCTCTCTTAGTTGGTCGCTCCCAGTCTTTTGCTAGCCCTCGCCTTGTACTGAGTATGAGCTCTACTCGTGCATCCAACTCCCAAAAACCAAGTTTGCCATTGTGTCCACTATAAATTCCTATGCATGGTATTTGCAAGCCATTCCAAGTAAATTTTCATGTGCTACCTTTCAAAAAACCTTCAAAACACTTCCCGTTTTGTGACAGTGTTTTCAGCTCATGGGGATGTAGTGGTCGGATTTGCTATCTTCCATATTGCTTATTCCAAAAAGAAAAAGAAAAAGAAAGAAAAAAGGCACTCCTCCATGGAATGTGAATGTTGGTGGGCACCCGATGGAATCGGTTAGCCATGGTTTGTGAAAGGAAAAAAAGGTGGAGAGGAGTGCCAAGCTTTATAAAAGAGCACAAAAGTGCCAATCTCTCTCTCAAAATCTTGCTTCATTTTTGTATGGAAGATAGTAAGAACCCCATTGCCAGTCGTTGACAAAGACAACCACCTCTCAAAACCAATTTTTATCTCTCTGTTTTACAAATAAAAAGCTCTAGCACATGTTTAATCACTGCTTCCCTCCGCGAAGGGCCTTTCTTTTACTTTTATATTGAGTCACCACCTTCTATCTTTATGCACCATCTAAGAGAGCATAGTTGTCATTCTGAGTATAATGTGCATTGTCCCAAATTTTATCATTGATTGATTCATGACTATGGTTTCACTTGTTCTTAAATTACTTGTATCTAGTCACCCTCTTAAACTTGAAGGTGTCCTATGCATTTATGTTTTGCTATTCCATGAGGGACAAGCTGAAAACCATTTTCTATGTTTTTCCATATGATTTGAACACACGTTTGACTTTCATTGTTTCATTTTTATGATCTTTTGTTTGTGTTCATTTGCATGTTTACAACATGGTTGCTAAGTTCTTATTATCAAGATTATATCTTCATGCCCATGTTTTAAGTTCTTATGATCCCAGCTCACAAATGCTTATATTTATGATCAAGATTGTGTAGGTGCATGTCACCTCAAAAATTATTCTTTTGTTATCACTTACCTACTCGAGGACGAGCAGGAGTTAAGCTTGGGGATGCTTCACTGGTGGAAAAAGGGCCTATGGTCCCGGTTCATTTGGGCCATTGGTCCCGGTTGCCGAACCGGGATCCATTACTCGGGACCAATGCCGGTCCCGGTTCCAGCACGAACCGGGACCGATAGGTCTCCACGTGGACGCGCTGCGGCGCGAGGGGGGCCTGAGTCATTGGTCCCGGTTCGTAGGACGAGCCGGGATCGTTGATCCAGGGTTTTTTTTCCCATTTAGGGTTCAGGGTTTTATTTGGTGTGGTTTGTATTCAATTTAATGGTATTATATATATACAGCAATAATGAAGGAAGCACACTATATATATATATATTACACATCATGGTCACGAATATATTATTCACCGTCTCATCCGTCGTGCTTGGTCGCTATTACAATCGGTAACTCACACAAATTTGATTTTACATCTTCTTTTTTACACTTCACCCTTCTAAATGAACCGGGTAATAGTATTCTCCTTTCGGATCTATGACTTGTTCTAATAAGAAACCGGCAATTTCCTCTTGAATTGCTTGCACGCGTTCCCGTGGTAGAAGACCGTCCCGCATCCGTTCGATCTAATTTAAAGAAGGGGATCAATATATATGAATGAAACTAAACACAGTTGATGGTAATAAAATAATGTTGAGATTATTGTTTATCGTACTTCAAGTTTTTTGATGTTTCGGTCTGCACCCTTCTCTTTGGTCGTCTGGCGAATGAACTCGCAGACATAGTATCCACATAAGTTATTCCCAGCTTCTTGCCTCAAGCACTTTACGAGAACGGAGTTCAATCAAAATAAGAATCAAGCATGATAATTGTATTGAAACTAGAATCAAAGAGATACGTGGATCTAGCAAGTAGTACTTACATTCAATGGTTTAAATATAAGCTCTGGCTTCCAAACACCCCTAGTGTTGGCGGTGAATCGTTTCCAAGCCTTTTGGAGGCATTCCTGCATGTTCGCCCAATTTCCTAAAGGTGTGCGTTTTGAGTCCATGACTTTGACTACTCCTTCGTCAACAGTAATGATTAACAGAATAAAGTGGAAGCTGCACAGATATAATGAGTCAAATAGCTTAACATCGAGTAAAGCGAAAACAAAATGTGTACAAGACAGTAACACTCACTCGAAGTTGTAAGGAAATAGTATTTCCCTTCTGTTGCTGAAATACTTCAACGATTGTACCAAGTTATCCTCTGTCTCTTTGGGTTTTTTTTTAGAGTATCTTCATGAACGAAATTGCAGTCAACGAACCCAAGGTCAAAGATTCCTCCTCGGTCGCATTCGAGAATCTTCATTCTGCATATATAATTAGTATAATGATGAGTAAGATTATACAAGCAACGAATGAGCTGAGCTAGAAAGACTTAATAATACTTACAGGCAATAGGCACTGACAATAGTTTTGTCGAGGGCGTCTTGTTGGTAAAACTGAAATAATTCTAGAAATTCCATCAGTAAGAAGCCATCTCCATGACCGTAATGGTGGTGTTTATATCTAGCATAGATCCAGTTTGTGGATTCAGCACAGGCTTGTATGTACCAGTTATGCAATCTCCGCATTTTTGTTGGTAGATCTTTGACTAACTCGGGTTTGACGAGAGGATTCCCGTACCGGTATTTGTACGCTATTTGCTGGTACCCCTCGAACTCATCCAGACGGCTCATGTACTCAGCAATAGACAGTCCATATAACTTGGCCTTTTCTCCGTAGAGTTGAATAAACTCCGGATCAATGTTCGGATCATGCCGCTCCTGGGCTCTTCACTCATTGGTATCGTACACTTTGAGCGGTTCGATCGATTGATTTTTCTGTTGTCCGAGCTGGGCAACTTCTTTCCCGACTCTCCGCTCTTTTGCCTCAGCCGACTTGGTAATAGAGCGATTATAGTCAGGTGTGAGCGCTATGGGTTGGTGAAGCTGAATCTTAAGCGCGGCTGCTTTGGCTTTATCTTCTGCGGTGACCGGGAAGATCAATGGCTCCGTCGGCTTTGGATTTTTCTTGTTAGCCATGTCAGTCTTCCACTGTTGATAATGGGCATCTGCGGCCGTAGCAATTTCCTCATTTGTCTTCTCGTAAGGAAGCTTCTTCATATTCTGATGAGGTACTCTTGGGAGGGGCGATAGCTTACGTTTCGGTGATCGGAACGTGCTCTTGCTGCTGCTGGTGGTGCTGCCCCTCTTAGTATACTTCCGCTTTAGTCTCTGAGGCTCAGGGGACGGAGACGGCTGACGCGGCGGCGGAGACGGCTGAGGCGGCGGTGGAGACAGCTGCGGTGAGTGGTGAGGCGGTGAAGGCGACGGTTGCGCTGGAGAATGGTGAGGTGGCGGCGAAGGTGGACTGCTGCTCTGAGGAGTGGGTGGCCTTGGCGGGACATAATTTGGAAGCACGATGTGCTCCTTTGGCCATACAATAGTCCCCCCTTTGGCTTCTCCTAGTTCAGTCAGGTCCCTATCTTCCCCTGCAGGGTGGTCCAACTTCAGCTCCTCAAAATCTTGCTTGACATCATCCACCGTGACGACAGCGTACCCTTTTGGAATCGGTCTGCAATGCCAAGTTCCGTTAGGCGCAGTTGGTACGGCCATGCCGACCGCCGCTGTCACCCTTAAGTTCATAACTTGCACCTTTAGCTCACAAGCTGTGCTCTCCGTGATATCATCCACTGGGTAGCGTTTAGGAGGAGCCATCGTCAGTGCATCATCATCACCATCGTGGAGCTGGGTGGAAGCGACACTGCTTTTCTTATTTGATAGGGCGTCGGTACCATCGAATGTAGCTTCTACCATGTGCCGCTGAGATTGGCTGCTGATACCTTGCTGGCTAAGTCTGTCGAGTTGATCCTGCTGCCGCTTTAATGCTTCTTCTACATTACGCAGCCGGTCTGCAGCTGCCGCTTTCTCAGCTGCCTCCCTTTCCTTTCTCCTCTGATGACTTTTATCGGGATATCTCTTCATTTCCGCGGGGAAGGCAACCTTCCACGGCTAGGAGCCCGGTGTGCCTCGTGCTCGTCCGGTGTGTTCATCATTTTTGAGGGCTCGTGTGAGCTCGTCGTTCTCTCTATCGGGAACGAACCGTCCCGCTTCCACATCTTGTACTGCACTTCTAATATCTTCGATGGGCAGTAGGGGATGATCTTTGTGTTTCTGGGTATATATTGCCCTCCCTTCTTCGTCCAACGTGCCCCCATGGCCGTAAAACCAGTTTCTCGCCCGTGGTGTCCATGTTGTGGGCTCTGGTCTGATTCCGGCAGCAATATACTTGACCTCAAGTGCATCCCACTTAGGCATGCAACCGGCGTAGCCAGCAGACCCCATATTATGGTGGTACACTTTCTTAGCAGCGTTCTCTTTATTTATTCTCGACCTTTCCAAAGCTTTCTCCGATGTCTTGTACTTCACAAAATCAGCCCACTGGTGTCTTAACTTAGCATAGCCGGCTTGATTAAAATCCGGAGTCTTGTCTAACTTGACAAACTTAAGGTACAGTTTCTTCTTCCAGTTCTTGAATGCCTCGGCCATCTTGATCAGAGCAAACTTCTTTACTCTTTTAAGTAGCTCCTCATTTGCTTTCTTCTCCTCATCTGGATTCACATCTAGCCTCGGCAGGAGGAAATTAAGCATAAGCCTGTCAAAAAGCTTATCTTTGGCGACGTCGCCGACAAACAGGACTCCACCGCTGCTTGGCCGATTCCATTCTTGAACGATGATCGGGATGTGGTCCCTCACAAGAACTCCACATTGCTTGACAAATTTTTTTGCGACATCTTCAGGAGCTAGCGGTTGGCCGTCTACACCGACCACTTCGATCCTATAACTCACTTTGTTGTCCAACTTTTTGGTTGGGCCTCGTTTTGTTCTGACGGAACAAGTGCTCGATCCGGAGGGCTAAAATAAGAAAGAGTGTTAATATATGCATGTATATATAGACAGTCGGGCATTACAAAAAAACATATATACACCTCGCCGGAGTTTCCGAGATTTAAGGTTCGGCCGGAGCCGTCGTCTTCTCCCTCGTCGGCTTCTCCCTCGTCGCCTTCTCCCTTGTCAGCTTCTCCCTCACCGGCTTCTCCCCCGTCCCAGGCTTCTACCTCACCGGAGTCGTCTCCTCGGTTGAGAGATTCATCTCCCTCACCGGAATCGTTCAGAAATGTCCTGGTGACATCAATATCTACATTTTCTCGGATCATTCCTTGGAGGAAGTATTCATCATCTTGACTTTTTTTATGTGCTGGATCCATAGTTTCTGCAATATACCGACATTTGTTAGTTAGAATACACGCTATATATTCAAAATGCACGCTAAAACTAATTTTAACTAATTCTAATTCTAACTAACAAACTAACACTAACTTCTAACTAAGTACTAAGGGCATTCCTATTCGGCGCTTCAAGCGCCTGTTACGGGTGGACGCCTGAAGGCATGTTCTTGACCGGACAAAAATAATAGATTTTTATTTCTATTGGGCCATCCCACTAAGATTTTAACGTCTGTGGGGGGTGCGCGTCAAATAGGAATTGCCCACAGCACCCAGCGGACAAAAGAGGCCGAAAAAACAGCACCAACGGGCAAAAGAGGCCCAAAAAAACAGCACCGCGACGCGTCGGCCCGCGTCAGTGCATCAGTACGTCTTCTCCAACGCGACGCCCGCGTCAGTGCGTCTCCCGTCGCCTCGAGTCCCGCCGCGTCAGTGCTTTGGGCGCCCCGCCGTCACCTTCAATGCCTGTCGCGGCATCAACGCCGGCGTGCCGATTGGGCTGCCGCTCGGTGGCATTCATTGCGGCCGCTGGACGCCCGGCCACTGGCCCCTTTAAAAGGAGGCCAACGGAGCCGCGGCCACCAACCTCCATCGCCATAGCCAGCGCAGCCGCCAGAGCCGCGCCACCACATCCCGGCCACCACAGCAGCCATGGGGTTCTGGAAGAAGGGCAAGGGCAGCCACGACCACGAGGCCGGCGGGTCGCGCCGGTCTGGACGCCGCCAGTCTCCTCCACGCCGCGCCAGGACGGCCTCGCCGCAGCGCCAGCGTGACCGCCGGTACATTCCGGTGAGTCACTGCCAGGCGCTGTACCAGTGCGGCCAGAGCGTGGACTGGCCGGACTGCAGCCTCCCCGGCGGGTGGCACCTCAACAGCCGGCGCGTGCCGGTCCCGTCGGTGCCGCGCTTCGGCCCGGAGCGGGTCGCCGAGATCCGCCGCCGGCGCGCACTGATGCCGGCGCGCCTCCACGCCGATCCCGCCTTTGGCTACGATAGCCAATGGTGGGACAACTTCGGGCCGCGGGAGCGCGACCCGGTGCGGCGGGCGACCTTCCTAGGGGAGGTCGCCCCCAACCCCTACGCCGGCGTGTACATGCCGGAGCCGGGGCCAGAGCCGCCGCAGGCGGATCCCTTCATCGAGGAGATGGAGGAGGACGAGGAGGCGCCGCCGGAGGTGGGCGGCGACGACATCCCTGGCGAGGAGCCCAGGGACGACACCGACGACTTCGTCGGCAGCATCGCCTACGGCATCCTCGACGCGATGGACCACGGCGAGGCGCCGCCACCCCCGCCACCGATGTCCGAGGAGGAGGAGCTCCGGGTCGCCGTCCTCGTCTCCGAGGAGGAGGAGAAGAGGCGGTGGGCCGGCATCGACACGGCGCTGGCCATGTCCGTGCACCAGCAGCACGGACGGCCACCGTCGCCTCCTCCACAGCGTGCGGCGACTCCACCGCCGCCTCCTCCACCAGGCCCGCCGCCGCCGCCACCGCGTGCGGCGACTCCACCGCCGCCTCCTCCACCAGGTCCTCCTCCACCGCCTGCGGCCAACTGGCCGTGGCCGCAGGGGCCCTACATCATCCTCCCCGACGAGGACGACGAGTAGGCCGCGGCGAGGACGACGACGCCGACGCCCCTGTGCCCGCCCCGACGAGGGCTTTTTATTTTTATTTTTCTATTTTTTTTTAATTTCTATGTATTATATATATATAAGTAATGAAAAATTTCCGTACGGCAATTTAAATGCGAAATTTAAAAAAAGAAAAAATTGTCCAAAGGTCCGGCCGGCCGGGCCGGGAAGCTCCCTCCCGAGGAGCTCACCGTCGAAGGGGGGCGGCGGCGCTGGGGGGCGGGGCGGCCGCAGGGTGGCGTCGGGGGCGGCGCTGGGGGTGCGGGGCGGGCGCACGGGGCCGGGATGGGGGGGCGGCGGCGCAGGCCACCTGCAGAGAGAATGTGATGAGCGGCGGCGCGGGGGGAAAAGGGAGAGGTCGCGGCGGCGGCGCTCACCGAGGACGGCGGCAGCGGCGGCGCTCTCCGAGGACGGCGGCACGAAACTCGGACAGCCTGCCGGCGTGGTTTCGCTCCGCGCGCAAAAGTCCTTAGCAGTTTCGGCCGATTTGGGGGGAAGTGGAGGAGGAAGAAGGGCCAGTTATATTTGGAGGGGTCATTGGTCCCGGTTCGTGGCACCAACCGGGACCAATGGATCAACGGTCCCGGTTGATGCCACAAACCGGGACCAATGACCTGGGCGAGGGGCGCTGCTGAGCCGCCACGTGCCCACTAACGGTCCCGGTTGATGCCACAAACTGGGACCAATGTCCTGGGCGAGGGGCGCTGCTGAGCCGCCACGTGCCCATTGTTTTTCTGTTTTAACTTGCTGTTTTCATTTTAACAGGAAAAAACTTTCTTCTATTTAAAATTTGAAAAAACTTTCAACAGGAAAAGTGTTTCAATTTAAATAACTAATCCAAAACCATTTTCTGTTTTCAAAATTATTAATTCTAACTAAACAATTTTACTATTTTTAATAAAAAATGCACTAACACGTTTAAAACGGGCATAAGAAATTCAAAAATGATTCAAACAATGTGAAACCTTCGCGTGGTGTCATATTATGTGTCATAGTTGCAAGGAAAAATATTGAACTTGGAAAATTGCAAACGTCATAAAAAATCCTTCACAAAATGACCTATCATGTTCGAGGTTTCATGGCATTTAGGTCAAACCACCAATGTTATGGCTAGAATCAGGGCATAGTTTATGATAATGTGCCCATATTGTGCACACATGTGCATCTTGGGATGGCTTACGATGTTGCAGGAGGAAGTTTTCGTTTTCGATGCACGAAATAGCCAATTTCCATTTTTGAGGTGCCGAAATTGGGGTGTTCTATGAAGGAACCACCAAATTAAAGTTTGGCATTGGCACCAACCCATTTTTCAAAAATACTAGACCACCTTAGATGGACCAATTCCCAACCGGTGTATCAGAAACCTTACCGTCCATCCCTCATGAAAAAGACAAATTCCTGCCGATTCGATAGGAGGGTGCCCAGATTTGAACTACAAGTACAGGATATAATGCTTGTGAATTTTTTTTAAAATCATTTATAGGTTCACAACATGCTATTTCACTAGAGATCTACTTCAAGTTTAGCGAGGCTCAGCCCCGGGCTAAGAAGCTTCAAGCCCGCCGCTTTGAATATAGTTTGAAACGGGCATAAGAAATTCAAAAATGATCCAAACAATGTGAAACCTTCGCGTGGTGTCATATTATGTGTCATAGTTGCAAGGAAAAATATTGAACTTGGAAAATTGCAAACATCATAAAAAATCCTTCACAAAATAACCTATCATCTTGGAATGGCTTACGATGTTGCAGGAGAAAGTTTTCCTTATCCCACCGACATTTTAGTTAGATGACACAAAAACCACCTTTAGTCCCGGTTGTACCCACCAGCCGAGACTAAAGGTTAGATAGTTTCCCGCACCACTGCGTTCCCGCCTATTTTCTTCCCGCGCTTTCCACCTTTTCCCGCCTCCGTCTTCCCGCCATTTTTTCACTATATATATGTAGGGTTGGCCTCCATTTACATATCACATCTAGACTCATATCTACAAACCTCATCACTCTCTCCCATGGCCTCCATCGTATCTCTAACCCCCAAGGAGGTGGAGGCGCTTTGCGCCTCAAACTACCCCTGCCCGCCGGGCTACCGCGTCCCCACCGGCTGGATGCTGAGCGTCGGAGGCGTATCGGTCCCTCCTGTCCCTCTAGGTGTGGCACGTCAGATGGCCATCACGAACCACTACTACTTCGAGCTCACGCCAGAGCAGCGGAGGAATCCCCAGTGGCATCCCGACTACAGCCCGACTTGGGACGCCTTCTTCATCAATCGGCGTGAGAGTGCGCTTGCCAGGCACGAGGAGGACGGCCCACCTTGTTCGAACTTCAACGAGGCCGGCCGTCGGCTGTGGTGGCGCGGCCGGACTCTCCAGAGCGTCATGGCCTACCGTGGCCCCCGCCTGTGCTACCCTCAGTCTCAGCCCACGCGTGCTCACCCGCCGAGGTTCGACTACCGCGACTCCGACGACTACGACGACTACAGTGGCGATGTTTATAGGGCTAGGCATGACTATGACTGAATCACTCCAATATTATGTGTCATAGCTGCATGGAAAAATATTGAACTTGGATAATTGCAAACATCATAAAAAATCATTCACAAAATGACGTGTCATAGTTTTCATACATTACATAGATTTACATAGGGTTTAGGGTAATTCTCCTTCGTCGCGTATGTCGATCCCTTGCCTATGATCGCTTCTTAGGCCGTAACCATGGAGCATCTTCATTATTTAACGGGATGCAAGGGTCAGTTTTCACGGTGAAGGGCGGAATTTCTTCAAACTTATCATAATCTGCTGACATGTCTGTCTTGTCCTCGACTCCCGCGATGTTTCTTTTCCCTGAAAGAACTATGTGACGCCTGGGCTCATCGTCTGATGTATTCATTTCCTTATTTTTCCTTTTTTCGGTCTGGAGGACATGTCCTTCACATAGAAAACCTGAGCCACATCATTGGCTAGGACGAATGGTTCGTCTCTGTAACCAAGATTCTTGAGATCCACTGTTGTCATTCCGTACAGCTGGTCCACCTTTACCCCTTCTCTATTCATGTTGACCCAACTGCACCGAAACAAAGGGACCTTAAAAGTAGGTCCATAGTCAAGTTCCCATATCTCCTCTATGTAACCATAGTATGTGTCCTTTTTCCCATTGTCACATGTTGCATCAAAGCGGACACCACTATTTTGGTTAGTGCTCTTTTCATCTTGGGAGATCGTGTAAAATGTATTCCCATTTATCTCGTACCCTTGGAAAGTCAATACAGTCGCAGATGGTGTCGCGGCCAACAAGTAGAGCTGATCTCCAATAGTGGTGTCATTTATGAGATGTAATTGCAACCAAGTGCCAAAAGTCTCCATGTGATTTTCTTTAATCCAGTAGTCATCCTTCCCCGGGAACTTAGAGCGTACAACATTCATGTGTTCCTTGATATACGGAGCCACGAAGGTAGAACTTTGTAGAACTGTGTAGTGTGCTTGATTCAAAGAATGCCCGTCCCTAAATATCATTGCTTTCTTTCCTAGCGTGCCTTTTCCACTCAGTCTCCCCTCATACCGTGATTCAGGAACACCAATCGGCTTAAGGTCAGGAAGAAAATCAACACAGAACCCAATGACCTCCTCTGTTCCATAGCCCTTGGAGATGCTTCCTTCTGGCCTTGCATGATTACGAACATATTTCTTTAAGACTCCCATGAACCTCTCGAAGGGGAACATATTGTGCAGAAATACAGGACCGAGAATGGAAATCTCATCAACTAGGTGAACTAAGAGATGCGTCATAATATTGAAGAAGGACGGGGGGAACACCAACTCAAAACTGACAAGACATTGGACCACATCCTTTTGTAGCCTTTCTAGACTTTCTCGATCGATCACCTTCTGAGATATTGCATTGAGGAATGCACATAGCTTCACAATGGGTACTCGAACATTTTCCGGTAGAAGCCCCCTCAATGCAACCGGAAGCAACTGCGTCATAATCACGTGACAATCATGAGACTTCAGGTTCTAGAATTTTTTCTCTGCCATATTTATTATTCCCTTTATATTAGACGAGAACCCAGCCGGGACCTTGATACTATTCAGGCATTCAAAAAAGATTTCCTTCTCTGCTTTGGTAAGAGCGTAGCTGCTTAAGTATTGACGACCTTTATCAGTATGCTTGTTGTATGGGTCTTTGATACGTTGCTGGTCCTCCCGTGCTTCTGGTGTATCTTTTGTCTTCCCATACACGCCTAGGAAGCCTAGCAGGTTCACGCAAAGATTCTTCGTCACGTGCATCACATCGATTGAAGAATGGACCTCTAGGTCTTTCCAATACTCAAGCTCCCAAAATATAGATTTCTTCTTCCACATGGCCGTGTGTCCGGTAATGGGGTCTTTCGGAACAGATTGACCGCCAGAACCCTTTCCAAATATTACTTCTAGGTCCTTCACCATACCAAATACATCAGCACCTTTAGGGAGCTTAGGCTTCTTCCGGTGATCTGCCTCACCGTTGAAATGCTTGCCTTTTTTTCTTACTTGATGATTGGTCGGAAGAAATTTACGACACTCCAGGTACACAACCTTCTTACATTTATCCAAATATGTACCTTTAGTCTTATCTAAACAGTGCGTGCATGCATTGTATCCCTTGTTTGACTGTCCTGAAATATTACTAAGAGCAGGCCAATCATTGATGGTTACGAACAGCAACGCTCGTAGGTCAAATGGCTCCTGTTTGTGCTCATCCCACACCTTTACACCTGGTTCTGCCCACAGCTGCAATAGTTCATCGACTAATGGCCTTAGATACACATCAATGTCATTGCCGGGTTGCTTCGGTCCTTGGATGAGCACTGGCATCATAATGAACTTCCGCTTCATGCACAACCAAGGAGGAAGGTTGTAGATACATAGAGTCACGGGCCAGGTGCTGTGACTGCAGCTCTGCTCCCCAAAAGGATTCATGCCGTCTGTACTTAGACCAAACCATAAGTTCCTCGCATCACCTGCAAAGTTTGAGTACTTTCTCTCGATGTTTCTCCACTGCGACCCATCGGCGGGGTGTCTCAGTTTCCCGTCTTTCTTACGCTCTTCTTTGTGCCATCACAACAACCTAGCATGCTCTTTGTTTCTGAACAGACGTTTCAACCGTGGTATTATAGGAGCATACCACATAACCTTAGCAGGAACCTTCTTCCTGGGGGGCTCGTCATCACCCTCAACATCACCAGGGTCATCTTGTCTGATCTTGTACCGACATGCAGTGCATACCGGACATTTATCCATATTCTCATACTTCTCACCACGGTATAAGATACAGTCATTAATGCATGCATGTATCTTCTCCACATCTAATCCTAGAGGGCAGATAGTCTTCTTTGCTTCGTACGTTGTATCGGGCAGCTCATTATCCTTTGGAAGCTTTGGCTTCATTATTTTCAGTAACTTCTCAAATCCCTTGTCAGATAAACCAGCCTCTGCCTTCCATTTCAGTAGTTCAAGTGTAGTACCGAGCTTTGTGCTGCCATCTTCGCAATTTGGGTATAATAACTTTTTGTGATCGTTTTGCATGGCCTCCAACTTCAGCTTCTTCCTTTCTGTATCGCATTGTTGCTTTGCATCAGAAATGACCCGACCAAGACCATCACCGGGCTCATCCGATGCCCGTTGTTCTTCTTCATTGCCGCCTCCCTCTTCTTCATTGTCTTTCATTGCAGTATCACCGTATTCTTCAGGATAGCTGTCATCATCCTCTTCTTCATTTTCTTCCAGCCTAACCCCTCTTTCTCCGTGCATGGCCCAACAATAATATCCGAGCATGAAACCTCTCTGAAGCAGATGGCTTTGAAGGATTCTCGGGGCAGAGTGCTCCGTCAAATTTCGACAGTCGATGCAGGGACAAGGCATAAAATTATCCACTTTGTTTGCCTTAGCCACATCGATAAATTTATGCAGGCCTGCAATAAAATCAGAATCGCGTCGGTCGCCGTACATCCATCGCATCCGCGCATCGATCTGCGTTATAATAATTAACTATTACAATAACATCATGAATAGTGAAATCACCACCCACATGGACACATATGCAAGATTTTTATATCAGTTACAGATGAAGAAGATAAGGTTGCTAACCTCGGCGGAGGATACCGTGTTGTGCGAACTTAAATGTGGCATGGACATTTCGTCGAACACCTTGTGTGCAATCAAAGGAAAAAAAAGCTAGCACCCACACCACACCACACACACAATCCAGCAAATTTTTGTGGCAAAGGGCAAAGGGCTGGGTATCAATTTATAGCCAGGGGAGGGTCTTTGATCCCGGTTCATGCCATGAACCGGGACCGATGACCCGCATAGAGACACGTGTCATGCTGGGGAGGCCTTGGTCCCGGTTAATGCCACAAACCGGGACCGATACCCCGAAATGAACCGGGACTAATCTCCAGGCGGCATGAACCGGGACCAATACGTGTCATTGGTCCCCAATGGCCAGCCGAACCGGGACAGATGACATTTGGGTGCTGGACCAAAGACCCTTTTTCTACTAGTGCTTGATACGTCTCAAACGTATCTATAACTAGACTATACCCCGCGCGTTGCGGCGGAAACTTCACCACTTAATTAGAGGGAAGATTTAACTATCCAGATGTGCAATTCTAATGTCTTGTAACTAAAGTATATGTAAGATTTTTTTTGATAAAGAAAGTATATCTAAGATGTTTTGAAGAAGATTGCATTATGACTTACACCAGGGAGGGAAGCTGAATTGTAGTAGACGACTATCTGACTTATAATAAGAAACATATTCACACGGTGTTCAACCGAGGATAAAAGAATGCTAGCCGATGAAGACTGATCCAATCCAACTATCACCCGTGAGGCTGTGACAATAAAGTAAAACAGTGTGTCAAGTTCATTTGAGCTTCACATGAGGCTACAAATTTAGAGTGTCCGTAAAGATTCATAAAAGAAAAGAACCATCAGTATCGTTCTATTGTGCAGTTAGCCTTTGTGGAATTGCTCCGTCAGGGGTGGTGTACTTGGATCGATTGGAACTTAGGAGCATTTTTGGAAGATACCACGTGACTGATTCAGACGAAGAAATTAGGAGAGAATGAGAGAATTGGAAAAATCGAGTGGAGTGGGCCAGATGTATGGAAATACCTTAGGACGATAGACGCCTGTGAGAGTGTCGACGCGTGTGAGAGCTTCAAACTTTGGATGTGTATCAGTGTATGCACTTCCACTGTTCCACGGCGCGCTCCTGCTAGGCATGTACTAATATGGTGCGTACGCTAGCTGTTGGCCTACCAGTCGAGAGTCGACATTGTTTAGCACTGGATGGTGAAGGTGGTGCAGAACTGCAGACTCGATTAAATAGGATGTGGTAGGAAGATGAAAGGAACCATCTTAGGAATAAGACAGAATATTAATGATGATTTAGAGGGGAAAGAAGAGACATGCGATTACAGCCAAGGCAAAAATTGACTGTTCGGATACCTCCATAGTTGTTACTCACTCAGGAGCTAGTACGGGACAAGCTCTGTGTTGCATAGTCACGATGGATATTGGATACCGATACACGTGTAATGGTAATGGACGGTTGGAGATTGAGAATCCAAAGGCTGTGGTTACATGATGATGTGGCTAGTCTGCATGTTAAGATAGACAACTTAAATAACATTCTAGTGGGGTTTTGCTTTATAAGAAGTATAGATTTTTGATGCTCCATGCTTGTTTTTGCACCATTTGCCTTGTGTTTTGTTACACTTCATGGCGTTTTTATGCGATTTCCGGAACTAACCTATTGACAAGATGCCACAGTGCCAGTTCCCTATTTTCTGCTATTTTTGTGTTTCAGAAAAGCTACACAGGAAATATTCTCGGAATTGGACGAAACAAAAGCTAGAAGTCTTATTTTTCCTGGAAGCTTCCCGGAGACCGAAAGAGAGCCGGAGGGGGGCCAGAGGCCGCCCTCACACATAGGTGGTGCGGCCCAGGCCCTGGCCGTGCCACCCTGGTGTGAGGAGCCCCTGGCTGCCCCCTGACGACGCCCCTTCGCCTATATAAAGCCTCGGGACGGAAAACCCTAAGAGAGTCGGTGAAATTTCCAGAACAGTTCCGCAACGCCGCCGCCGTCGAAGCCAAATTTCGGGGGACGGAAGTCTCTGTTCCGGTACCCTGCCGGGACGGGGAAGTGCCCCCGGAGCCATCTCCATCGATCTCCATCGCCGTCTCCGCCGTCTCCATCGACCTCACCGCCATCTCTATCAACCTTGCTGTCTCCTATGATGAGGAGGGAGTAGTTCATCCCCGGGGCTGAGGGCTCTACCGGTAGCTATGTGGTTCACCTCTCTCTCCCATGATGTGATCTTTATGTGATCGTGAGCTTTGTATCATGTTGAACAAGTAGATGTTATTATTCAGATATTATGTGTACTCTAGTGATGTTATTAAAGTAATCTATTCCTCCTGCCATGGTGTAACGGTGACAGTGCGTGCATCATGGTGGTACTTGGTCTAGGCTACGATTGTGATCTCTTATGGATTATGAGAATAATTATCACTATGATAGTATTCAAGTGATCTATTCCTCCTTTCATGGTGTAATGTTGACAGTGTGTGCACCGTGTTAGTACTTGGTCTAAGTTGCAATAATATCTATCTTGAGTTGTGATTTGATTTGGATGTCTCTATGAGTGGTGTTTGTCAATTACTTGATGAACTTTAAGGGGTGCTTCTGTAGCCACTACGCAATGATTAATGTTATTCAATAG
Source organism: Dactylis glomerata (assembly GCA_007115705.1). Lineage (NCBI taxonomy): Eukaryota > Viridiplantae > Streptophyta > Magnoliopsida > Poales > Poaceae > Dactylis > Dactylis glomerata. Next base: position 3,667,182 of record QXEO01000964.1, on the reverse strand, counting down.
GAGAGTAATTCAGAGTACCATAGTGAAGAGAAGTTATTTATTTGTTCAATTATGTTATATTTGTTGGGAGTGTGTCCACTAGTGAAAGTATGATCCCTAGGCCTTATTTCCAAGCTTTGCACACCGTTTACTTGCTGTTTTGTTACTTGTTTGCTTGCTGCCATTTTTATTCCAGATTGTATTTACTAGTTGTAATCATCCATACCACTTGTATTTCACTATCTCTTCGCCGAACTAGTGCACCTATACATCTGACAAGTGTATTGGGTGTGTTGGGGACACAAGAGACTTTCTGTATCGTAATTGCAGGGTTGTTTGAGAGGGATAGCTTTGACCTCTTCCTCACTGAGTTTGATAAACCTTGGGTGATCCACTTAAGGGAAACTTGCTGCTGTTCTACAAACCTCTGCACTTGGAGGCCCAACACTGTCTACAAGAACAGACGCGTGCGTAGACACCAGGGAGCGCCGCCCCTTAGCCCCCTTCCTTCATGGCTTCATGGGAGCCCTCCCCCATGGAGATGGGATCCATGGGGGAGGCGAAAACGTGGCTCTGGTGGCTGCAAATTCTTGGGTGGAGGTGTCCCCCACGAGCTAGGGTTCCTCCCTTTATATAGTCTCTCAGATTCCCGTCTCCCCATCTTGGACCGCACTAGATCGGGCCTAACTCGGCCGTCCGGACTCGGAATCAGGTGAATTTTATATCCAGAACGTTTGCCGTGAAATTCCCTACAACTTTGTAGTTGAAGAGTTTTCCGTTTGATGCTATCTTTGACCCGTAACGTGACCATATTTGAAAAGAGTTCTGGCACAGATTTCTGGAAAGTCCCAATTTGACTCCAACAAGGTTTCCAGTTGTATTCTTGGTAATTCCTACACTTCAAAGTGTAAAACAAGAACATTGTGCACTTTTGCAACTATTAGTAGGTTAGTCCAAATAAATCATAAAAGTGCCACAAAATGTAGACAAAACATATAGCAGTTGGTGTAAAACAAGCATGGAGCATAAAAAATTATAGATACGTTTGCAACGTATCATCCGCCATGGGGCAAGCTTTCGACATTGCGCTTTCTTTCATTTAAGTTGATATCGTGATCTTTTGTTTATGGATACTCGCGATGTGAAATAAGTTGGGATCTTGTGAGCTCATGGAGTTTGTATATGTGTTAGAGAAACGCCTGAGTCGCTAATCTAAGCCATGCATCATTCATGGTAGAAATTTACAGCATGCCCATAGTGGACATTCGACGACGCATCTCACAATAAAAAGCTATACCCAAGGTAAATAAAAGAGATGCTGATGTGTTCATTGTCTGTTTGTCTTATTATTTTGATGTGGGCTTGTTCCATGTCATCGGGCAAGAGGTACCCCGTTGGCGGTTCTCGATGATACATGTATGCTTACAATGACAAGAACTTGCTTGGGACCTAAGTCGAGTAGCATGAGGTTTGGGTATTCGTACTTCACGGGACACGAGGTTTTCAACTTATGATTTTTAAGCATATGCTTCATAATTGTACTCGCATTTACCTTAACCACTCAAGATGCCTATGATGGGGGCAATGAGAGCTCAAAGCTAGTAAGTATCATAATTTTTGGAGGTTTATAAAACTTGCAATCACTGCTTCCCTCTGCGAAGGGCCTTTCTTTTACTTTTTTGTTGAGTCTCCACCTTCTACCTTTATGCACCGTCTAAGAGAGCATAGTTGTCATTCTGAGTTTAATGTGCATAGTCCCAAAATTTATTATTGATCGATTCTTGATTTCGGTTTTGCTTGTTCTTAAATTATTTGTATCTAGTCGCCCTCTTAAACTTGAAGGTGTCCTATGCATTTATGTTTTGCTATTCCATGAAGGACAAGCTGAAAACCACTTTACTATGTTTTTCTATATAATTTGAACACACACTTGACTTTCAATGTTTCATTATTCATGATCTTTCATTTGTGTTACTTTTCATGTTATAACATGGTTGCTAAGTTTTTATTCTCAAGATTATATCTCTTATGCCCATGTTTTAAGAATTTTGATCCCAGCACTCAATGCTTTACATCGTTGATCAAGATTGTGATGGTGCATGTCACCTCAAAAAATATTCTTTTGTTATCACTTACCTACTCGAGGACGAGCAGGAGTTAAGCTTGGGGATGCTTGATACGTCTCAAACGTGTCTATAATTTTTGATGCTCCATGCTTAATTATACACCATTTGCTTTGTGTTTTGTTACACTTCGTGGCGTTTTTATGCATTTTCCGGAACTAACCTACTAACGAGACGCCACAGTGCCAGTTCCCTATTTTTCTGCTATTTTTGTGTTTCAGAAAAGCTACACAGGAAATGTTTTTGGAATTGGACAAAACAAAAGCCGAACCTCCTATTTTTACCGAAGCTTCGTGAAGTCCAAAGATGAGACAGAGGGGGCCACAGGCCGGCCACACCCTAGGGTGGCGCGGTCTAGCCCTAGCCCGCGCCACCAGGGGGTGGGACCAACTGGTCCACCTCCTGACGCCACCCTTCCGCCTATATATTCCCCTCGACGGGAAAAACCTAAACCCCGATCAATTTTCCACGAAACCTACTATAAGCCGCCACCATCGTCGACGCGAGATCCGGAGGGTCTAGAAGCTCTTCCCGGCACCCTACCAGAGAGGGGAAACCCTGCCAGAGGCCTTCTTCACCACCATGGTCGCCTCCGGAGTGATGTGTGAGTAGTCTACCTTGGACTACGGGTCCATAGCAGTAGCTAGATGGTCGTCTCCTCCACCATGTGCTTCATGTTTAGATCTTGTGAGCTGCCTTACATAATCAAGATCATCTTTGTGTAATTCTACATGTTGTGTTTGTTGGGGTCCAATGAGTATTGGTACTATGTCAAGTTGATGTGCTGAATTATTATCTTTATGTTATCTCTATGTTGTTTATGATCTTGCATGCTATCCGTTGCTCGTAGATATCTTGGCCGAGTAGATGCTAGTGACTCCAAGAGGGAGTATTTATGCTCGATAGTTGGGTTCATGCCTCTAGTAATCTGGGGGGAGTGACAGAAACCTCTAAGGTTGTAGATGTGTTGTTGCCACTAGGGAGAAAACAACATTCTTGTGTTCAAGGACATTTGCATTGTTTACATTACGCACTTTGCTTAAGGCGATAATCTGTTGTTCGCAACTTAATACCCGATGGTTGCTCGGACGACATCCGGAGGGTGGATTATTAGTCATAGATGCAGTTGGATTACGATCTATGTATTTTGTCGTAATGCCCAGAGTGAATCTCATAGTGATTCTCATGACATATGTACGCTATCTTTATTCTATCAATTGCCCAACTGTAATTTGTTTACCCAGCATGTTGTTATTTATCTTATGGAGAGACACCACTAGTGAACTGTGGACCCCGGTCCAAATTCCTTTACATTGCTATTACTGTTTACTTCTTACTCGCACTATTTACTTTCTTGCATACTATTACCTTTTACCACTCGATACGCTCAATCCTTTGTTAACAGCAAACCGGTGTGATTGATAACCTCATTGATGACCCACAAGTATAGGGGGTGTATCGTAGTACTTTCGATAAATAAGAGTGTCGAACCCAACGAGGAGCAGAAGGTGTTGATGAGCAGTTTTGATCAAGGAATCACTGTAAATACTAGCAAACAGGTTTTCAGGAGTATTTGGTAGAACGAGTAAATAAAGTGCGAGTAAATAAAAGACAGTAGTAGCAATTGCAGCAAGTGGCTCAATCCTTTATTCAGCAAAGGACAAGCCGGTTGTGTTCTTATAATAACCAAACGTTCTCGAGGACACACGGGAGGTTTCTGTCAAGGGCTTTCGCTTCATAGAGCCAATAGTATTTATTGATTTGGTAAGTGTTATGGGGGTGAACCTGTGCTAGCGCACTACCCTTACTAGGATAAATACACACTTGTGATTATACCCCTTGCAAGCATCCGCAAATACAAGAAAGTAATTAAGATAAATCTAACCACAGCCTTAAAATCTAGGATCCTACGCTCCCTGGTGCAATGGTTTCCCAACGGAGGTTTAGGTTTCTGTCACTCCAGCAACCCCACAGTCGGTGACCAAATACACAATGCATCTCACTAGGCCCATAAATGGTGAAGTATCATGTAGTCGACGTTCACATGACACCACTAGTGAAATAGCACCACAACAATATCAAACCATTAAATATTTCTCAACAATAATTCACTACTAACATCTTGACTTCTCCCATGTCCTCAAGAACTAAACGAACTACTCACAAGACATCATATGGATCATGATCAGAGGTGAAATAATGGTAAATAACAATCTGGACATAAACCTTAATTCAACGGTTCCACTCAATAGCATCAACTACAAGAGTAATCAACACCGGGAAAGTTTCCCCTATGAATATAACAAGATCCAACTCAAGATGTTACAGCGGGATGGCGAGGTGATGGTGGAGATGAAGGTGCTGGTGATGGAGATGATGATGATGATGATCCCGATGAAGTCCGGTGCGATGATGATGATGATGGCGACGATCTCCCCTCTCCGGGAAGGAATTTCCCCGGCAGATTTCTCTCTGTCGGAGAGCTTTCTCTCTCTGGTGTTCTCTGCCCCGCAGAGGCGGCTGTGTCTAACTCTGACCCCCCCCTTGACTTAGGTTTTCGGGGACGATGATGTACGCAAAGGGGCGAGACCAGAGGTGGGCCAGGGCCCCCTCACACAGGGCTGGCGCGGCCAGGGGGCTGGCCGCGCCGCCCTAGCGTGTGGGCCACCCCTGGCCCCTCTCGACTCCTCCTTTTGGCTCCGTGAGTCTTCTGGGAAGTTATAATTTCTGGGTATTTTTCTGGAATTTTCCTGATCTTCAAAATATGGTCTCCTGATGGTCCTTTTTCCAGCAGAATCCTGACTCCGGCAGCAACTCCTCCGATGATCATCAAACATGTGAAAACAAAGGGAATAACATAAGTATCATATCTAAATATGAAATATATCAATGAATAACAGTAAATTATGATACAAAATAGTGATGCAAATTGGACGTATCAACCCCCCCAAGCTTAGACCTCGCTTGTCCCCAAGCGAAAACTAAACTCGGTAAACATGACCACAGGTTTATGGAGTGAAGTGTCGATAATCAAAATACGGACAAGAAGCATCACATTCACTAAGGCACAAATTATAATAGACAGCAACTTCCCTTTATAAGATGTAAACTTGCAATAGGTAAAAGGGAATCACATATAAAGATGCACAAGGTAAATTTTAATTGGCAATGGCAAACCTTAGTTCTTGGTCAAAGAATGGAGAACAAGCTGTTCTCTCTTTTTATACGGAGGCTTTTAAAACAGAGCTAATATAGCAAAGACTATATGCTCAACAAAGTAAACTTTTGCATTCAAAGAAAGCTTTCAAAGATATATGATACGTCTCAAACGTATCTATAATTTTTGATGCTCCATGCTTTGTTTTACACCATTTGCCTATTGTTTCGTTACACTTAGTGGCATTTTTATACATTTTCCGGAACTAACCTATTAACGAAGTGCCACAGTGCCAGTTTCCTGTTTTCTGCTGTTTTTGTGTTTCAGAAGTGATACACAGGAAATATTCTCGGAATTGGACGAAACAAGTTCCTGAAGTCATATTTCACCGGGGAGCTCCCAAACATCCGAAGACCTGACGGAGAGGGGCCACGTGGGCCCCACACACAGGGGTGGCGCGGCCACCCCCCTGGCCGCGCCAGCCCCGTGTGAGGGGGCGTGGGACCCCCTCTGACAGCCTCCTTTCGCCTACATATACCCCCTGACGAGAAAAACCTAAGGGCCCGATCAGTTTTCCAGAATACATCGCGATCCGCCGCCGCCGTCGACCCGAAGATCGGGAGGGTCCAGAAGCTCTTCCCGGCACCCTGCCGGAGAGGGGAATCGCCACCGGAGGTCTTCTTCATCGCCATGCTTGCCTCCGGAGCGATGAGTGAGTAGTCTACCTTGGACTATGGGTCCATAGCAGTAGCTAGATGGTTGTCTTCTCCACCATGTGCTTCATGTTTAGATCTCATGAGCTGCCCTACATGATTGAGATCACCGTTATGTAATACTATGATGTTGGTTTGTTGGGATCCGATGAATATTGGTGTTTATGATTAAGTTGCTGTACTGAATTATATCTTTTGTTATCTCTATGTTGTTTATGATCTTGCATGCTCTCCGTTGTTAGTGGCTATCTTGGCCGAGTAGTTGCTAGTGACTCCAAGAGGGGGTATTTATGCTCGATAGTGGGTTCATGCCTCTATTTCACCTGGGGGAGTGACAGAAACCTCTAAGGTGGTAGATGTGCTGTTGCTACTAGGGAGAAAACAACATTCATATGCTCAAGGGCATATGCTTTGTTTACATTACACACTTTGCTTAATGCAATTATCTGTTGTTCGCAACTTAATACTTCTAGGGTGTTCGGATGATATCCCCGGGGGTGGATTATTAGTCATAGATGCAGTTGGATGGCGGTCTATGTATTTTGTTGTAATGCCCAGAGTGAATCTCATAGTGATCTTCTTGACATATCACGTTATCTTTATTCTATCAATTGCCCAACTGTAATTTGTTTACCCAGCATGTTATTTATCTATGGAGAGACACCACTAGTGAACTGTGGACCCCAGTCCTATTTTAATCATATTGCAATCACCTGTTTACTTTTCCCGCACTGTTTACTTTACTAGCATTTTACTACTGTTTTCCACTCGATACACTCATAACCTTTGTTTCAAGCAAACCGGTGAGATTGACAACCTCATCGCAAGTTGGGAGCAAAGTACTTGTTTGTGTGTGTGCAGGTTCCACAAACACCTTCAGTCGTCACTGTCTCCCTTCTCCTGAACGATATTAAACCTTGGTTTCTTAACTGAGGGAAAACTTGCTGCTGCACTCATCATACCTTCCTCTTGGGGTTCCCAACGGGCTGGTCATTCACCACGCACAAGGACCGACTGACGCCACATTCATCATAGGCATCAGCACTTTTTCTGGCGCCGTTGCCGGGGAAGGAAGAGAAGACTTCTGCGAGGGGAGTTCTTCGCACACACATTCTTTACTTTGTTATTTGTTTTGCTTTACTTTACTTTATTTTACCTGCATTGCTTCTTTATATCAAAAACCCAAAAAAATTAGAATCCTTGGTAGTTGTTTTTACTTATCTGCTTTTAGTTTTGTTACAATGAGTAATCCTGAAGTAGAAGTTCGTAGTTTCAAGCAACAAGGGGGTGAAAGTTTAAAAGATGCTTGGTACCGTATTAACAATGCTCATCATAGGTGCACCAAAAAGCACTCCACCACGATCCTCCTTAGAAATTTTTATGTTGGTATATCTAGCTGGAATAGGTATGTTCTTGATACTCTTACAGGAGGTAATTTTCTGGGTACTCCCGCAGGAGAAGCATGCACTATAATTGAAAGTTTAGTGGGAGTACCACCTATTCATGTTGCTAAAACTGAGACCACCTTGGAAGAGGTGGTAGAAAAGCTCTGCTCCTTAGAAAAAAGTTTGCCAAGTATCCTAGAAAATGCTAGCCGCGATAGTGAATTAATAGAAAATATTGGTAAGAGAATTACCATTTTAGAGGCTAGCACTACTCATGACAATCAAAACTTGAGGATTGGTAAACTAGAGGAGTCTATGGAAACTCTTAGTTTAATCTTCTCTTCTCTTAAATTTAAGAAGGAGAAAGTGTTTGTTGGAAAAGAGCAAAAATTTATGTATGTTCCCAAGGTTTCTGCGCTTAAATCTCAACATGTTCTTAAGATTGGTAAGACTCTTAGTTCCACTAAGGGTGACTTGCAGGTTGAATCATCTTCGGGAACCTTCAAAGAGCCTACTGAGGTAACTAGCACTTCATCATTTGATATTACTTGATTCGCAATTTTCTGCGCCTAGCTCAAAGGCGTTAAAGAAAAGCACTCTTGGGAGATAACCCATTGTTTACTTTTCAGTACTTTTTCTTTTTATTTGAGTCTTGGAAGTCATTACTACTGTAATGACCGCTCCTTATCTTGTTTATTTCGTTTTTGTGCCAAGAGAAGCCTCTAATTTGAGTAAGGTAAAGATTTGGGGTTATTGCTGTCCTGAAACTGTTTTCGGTGCTGCACCGTAAAAATTCGTGAAAATTCTCTGTTTATCTTTTGGACCTGCGATTTCTTGTGCATATGCCCCAGGTTATATCCAAACTTTTCTTAGTTGAACACTTTTTGATTTGAGCAACGGAAAATCCCTCAAAAATTCGTCCATTATCAGCTGTCCAGTTTTGACAAATTTCTGCCAATATTTGTTTTTGCCACTTTATCGCTTTCTTTTGAGTTCTTTTTGATCATGGAACTCTTGTGGAAGTTGCTACAGTAGTATATACTTTATATGTGGTAGTTTTGGGTTGAAACCTGAAGCTAAAAGAGGATGAATATATTTTATGCTTACACTAATGTTGCTAATACAATTGTGTTTAGTTTTGTATGAAGGAAGTTTTCAAGTGTAGGGATTGGAGAATGATGAGATGAGTTGAAGAATGGACAAAAGCTCAAGCTTGGGGATGCCCATGCATCACCCCAAGAAATATCCAAGAAGTACAAGCGTCAAAGCTTGGGGATGCCCCCGAGGCACCCCTTCTTCATCGGCAAAAATCAGGTCACCTTTCAAAACACTATATTTTTATTGCTTCATGCACTATGTGTTTTTCTTGGAGCGTCAGTTGTTTTAGTTTTCTTAGTGTGTTTAGTTTGTTTGTTTGCTGCAATAAATGGTTGGACCCCAACAAATTTCCTTTGGAGGAGATGTACTCGTTTTCATTTGCAAAGAATGCTCTAGTTTTCACTCTTATAAATCGAGCATTCTAGTTTTTCTGCTACTGCTTTTGGTTTTCGTTTTCGCCTTGATATGCGTTCAGATCTTGTCATATCTTTTCATCAAGGTGAATTTTTGCCTCTGAACTTTATTGGTTTTCATCAAAAGAGGTGTTTATAAAAATTTCAAATGGTGTTGGAAAAGAGAAAAAGCTTTGTGCAAAATAGTGGTACAAGAAGGAGCTTGTGTAGACTGCGGCTTAGGCTTTTTCATGTCATGCTTGATGTCTTTTTGATAGTATGCTTAGTGGTTTTGCTGTAGCATGACTTGTCTCAAATAACTGAGATTGCTTAATGAGCCTTTGAAAAAATCATGCGTTGTTTTTATTGTATGGAAGCATTATTTTGGTTTTCTCCTTGATGCTTTATTTGGGTTGACTTGGCGCATGCTCACACATGTTAGACTCTTCCAAAGTCGCCATTAGCCTTCATGATCATTTAGTTTTTGACTTTTGATGCCATCGTATGCTTCTTTTAATGTCGCTTTGTCGCTTTGCATGATTATGGCCATTACTGCTCTCTTAGTTGGTCGCTCCCAGTCTTTTGCTAGCCATCGCCTTGTACTGAGTATGAGCTCTACTCGTGCATCCAACTCCTAAAAGCCAAGTTTGCCATTGTGTCCACCATACATACCTACTAGCAATTTGCTATTCCAAGTAAATTTGACTTGCTTTTATTTTCTCTTCAAATTAAACTCTTACCAGTGTTATGCGAAATTCGGTCAGTAAAGCTCTCACGAACCGGAAGGCACACTTTACTTTTTCCTGTTCTAAAATTTTGACATTGTGGTCTTTTATGCTGAGTTGTTATGCTTGCAAGTTGTAAGTTGGATTCTAGCCCAGCCATGCCGTCATGGGGCAAGCTTTCAACATTGCACTTCTTTTTGAGTTGATATCGTGATCTTTTGTTTATGGATGCCCGCTGTGTGAAATGAATTGGGAATCTTGTGAGGATCATGGAGTTTTTATATGTGTTAGGGAAACGTCGGGCCACCAATCTAAGCCATGCATAATTCATGGTGGAAATTTGCAGCATACCCATGGTGAACATTCGACGACGCATCTCACAATAAAAAGCTAAACAATATAGCAAATAAAAGAGATGCCGAGGTGTTCATTGTCTGCTTGTCCTGTCATTTTGGTGTGGGCTTGTTCCATGTCATCGGGCACGGAGGTACCCCATTGGCGGTTCTCAATGATATGCATATACTTACAATGACAAGAGCCTTGCTTGGGACTCTAAGTAAACTAGCATGGTTTGGGTACTTGTATCCACGGGACACGAGGTTTTCAACTTATGATTTGTCAAGCATATGCATCATAATTGTTCTCGCATTAACTTTAACCATTCAAGATGCTTATGATGGGGGCAATGAGAGCTCAAAGCCGGTAAGTACCATAATTTATGAAGGTTATAAAACTTGCAATCACTGCTTCCCTCTGCGAAGGGCCCTTTCTTCTACTTTTATGTTGAGTCACCACCTTCTTCCTTTATGCACCATTAAGAGAGCATAGTTGTCATTCTTAGTGTGATATGCATTGTCCCAAGGTTCATTAATTGACTCATATTGTTGGTTTCACTTGTTCTTAAATTATTTGTATCTAGTCGCCCTCTTAAACTTTGAGGTGTCCTATGCATTTATGTTTTGCTCTCTTTGAAGGACAAGCTGAAAACCATTTGTATGTTTTTCCTTATGATTAGAACACACGTTTGACTTTCATTGTTTCATTATCATGATCTTTTGTTTGTGTTCATTTGCATGTTTACAACATGGTTGCTAAGTTCTTATTGTCATGATTATATCTTTCATGCCCATGTTTTAAGTTCTATTGATCCCAGCTCATCAATGCTTACATATATGATCAAGATTGTGTAGGTGCATGTCACCTCAAAAATTATTCTTTTGTTATCACTTACCTACTCGAGGACGAGCAGGAGTTAAGCTTGGGGATGCTTGATACGTCTCAAACGTATCTATAATTTTTGATGCTCCATGCTTTGTTTTACACCATTTGCCTATTGTTTCGTTACACTTAGTGGCATTTTTATACATTTTCCGGAACTAACCTATTAACGAAGTGCCACAGTGCCAGTTTCCTGTTTTCTGCTGTTTTTGTGTTTCAGAAGTGATACATAGGAAATATTCTCGGAATTGGACGAAACAAGTTCCTGAAGTCATATTTCACCGGGGAGCTCCCAAACATCCGAAGACCTGACGGAGAGGGGCCACGTGGGCCCCACACACAGGGGCGGCGCGGCCACCCCCTGGCCGCGCCAGCCCCGTGTGAGGGGGCGTGGGACCCCCTCTGACAGCCTCCTTTCGCCTACATATACCCCCTGACGAGAAAAACCTAAGGGCCCGATCAGTTTTCCAGAATACATCGCGATCCGCCGCCGCCGTCGACCCGAAGATCGGGAGGGTCCAGAAGCTCTTCCCGGCACCCTGCCGGAGAGGGGAATCGCCACCGGAGGTCTTCTTCATCGCCATGCTTGCCTCCGGAGTGATGAGTGAGTAGTCTACCTTGGACTATGGGTCCATAGCAGTAGCTAGATGGTTGTCTTCTCCACCATGTGCTTCATGTTTAGATCTCATGAGCTGCCCTACATGATTGAGATCACCGTTATGTAATACTATGATGTTGGTTTGTTGGGATCCGATGAATATTGGTGTTTATGATTAAGTTGTTGTACTGAATTATATCTTTTGTTATCTCTATGTTGTTTATGATCTTGCATGCTCTCCGTTGTTAGTGGCTATCTTGGCCGAGTAGTTGCTAGTGACTCCAAGAGGGGGTATTTATGCTCGATAGTGGGTTCATGCCTCTATTTCACCTGGGGGAGTGACAGAAACCTCTAAGGTGGTAGATGTGCTGTTGCTACTAGGGAGAAAACAACATTCATATGCTCAAGGGCATATGCTTTGTTTACATTACACACTTTGCTTAATGCAATTATCTGTTGTTCGCAACTTAATACTTCTAGGGTGTTCGGATGATATCCCCGGGGGTGGATTATTAGTCATAGATGCAGTTGGATGGCGGTCTATGTATTTTGTTGTAATGCCCAGAGTGAATCTCATAGTGATCTTCTTGACATATCACGTTATCTTTATTCTATCAATTGCCCAACTGTAATTTGTTTACCCAGCATGTTATTTATCTATGGAGAGACACCACTAGTGAACTGTGGACCCCAGTCCTATTTTAATCATATTGCAATCACCTGTTTACTTTTCCCGCACTGTTTACTTTACTAGCATTTTACTACTGTTTTCCACTCGATACACTCATAACCTTTGTTTCAAGCAAACCGGTGAGATTGACAACCTCATCGCAAGTTGGGAGCAAAGTACTTGTTTGTGTGTGTGCAGGTTCCACAAACACCTTCAGTCGTCACTGTCTCCCTTCTCCTGAACGATATTAAACCTTGGTTTCTTAACTGAGGGAAAACTTGCTGCTGCACTCATCATACCTTCCTCTTGGGGTTCCCAACGGGCTGGTCATTCACCACGCACAAGGACCGACTGACGCCACATTCATCATAGGCATCAATATATTCCTTCAGACAAAAGCGTTATACAAAACAAGGAAGATAATAAACATGATTAAACGGATCAACATATGGATGAGTGAAACATAACAACTCAAACGCTTGCTTGAGATAGAGGGAAATAGATTGACTCAACATAAAAGTAAAAGATAGGCCCTTTGCAGAGGGAAGCAGGGATTAAACATGTGCTAGAGCTTTTCATTTGTAAAACAGAGGTAAAAATTGTTTTGAGAGGTGGTTGCTTTTGTCAACGACTAGCAACGGAGTTCTTGATATCTTCCATACTAAACAAGTGAGAGCGGTTCCGAGATGTTTAATTAGTTGGCACTTTGGTGCTCTTTTATAGCTTTGCACTCCTCCCCACCTTTTTCCTTTCTCAAACCATGGCTAACCGATTCCATCGGGTGCCGACCAACTTTCACAATCCATTGGAGGAGTGCCTTTTTCTTTCTTTTAGAATTAAGATTATAATGGTCTGACCAGCTCTCTTGCAAAATTAATGACGAGCAGATGAAGCTGCCTAGTCGAGGGGTACTTAATTTAGTATGGAAGATAACACACCCATCCACTACGTCCTCATGAGCTAAAAACAGTGGCACAAAATGAGAAGTGTTTGAAAGTTTTTGAAAGGTAGCACATGAAAATTTACTTGGAATGGCTTAAAATACCATGCATAGGAATTTATAATGGACTCTTTGGAAGTGACTTGGCTTTTGGGAAATGGATGCACGAGAAGTATTTCCTCTCAGTACAGGTTTTTGGCTAGCAAGGTTGGGTAGCAAGCATAAGAGTTGCATGAAACAAACAAACATACATATAATAAGAACAATCATGCAAACTCCCTTGAAAGTACAACGATTTTAACTTTAAGAATAACAATGCTTATAAGCCAAACATAAGGAAAACTGAAGTGATGTAACTACAAGCACTTCTTTATTCTTTTCTACTCAAACTTCAAGGTAAAGTTGCTACTGACCAGGCTAGGTTTGCCAAAACCAACTGAATCTACTCATGCTCCCAATGTGATACCAATACCAATCGACAAGACTAGTCACATAAGAGAGATTGCAGACTAACATAAAGTGTGCGAAAAGTAAACGATAAAACTTCTCATTAATATTTCATTACCGCAACTCACACCAAAGGATACAAAGATAACTAACTAAGGAGGATACTTCCAACTGCAAACTATTCTATATGATAACTTCTCTATTCATGATAAGACTCTACTTGAAAAGTAAATGAACAAAAGGTAATGATGTGATACCGCGGCACTCCCCCAAGCTTGGAACAAGCCAAGGGGATGCCTATACCGATGATGAATTACTCCTTTGGTGGTGGCGGTGGAACTTCATTGTTGTCGTACTTCCAAGGCAGAGGTCCTCCATCAAAGAAGGATGTCTCGGTCTTGTACTTGGCGACAAGCTCTTGATTAATCCTATAGATAATTTCCACCTCGCGTTCCGCCATCTTCTTGTATTTGAAAACTTCCTGTTCCAGTGCTTCCATCCTTGCTTCGAGACTCCCTTCTCCCTTGGGTCCTTGAACATCTTTAATCTGTAACTCCCCATCCTTGAGCGACAACTCCTTCAGATGCATCTTCAGTTCCCTCATATACGGATTGATGGAATTCGCAGGAGGGTTCTCTTTGGATGAACCAGACGAAGACATTATAACTTCAAGGTCGAGGGCAATTCCTGACAGAAACAGCATGAAACAAAACACGACAAGAAAACGATATACAGACCTCGGGGACTCCGGGGGGTTAAATAGGCGAAAATTATACATCGAAACGAAGTCACATGAGGAAACCGGGACGGAAAAGAGTTCCGAGGCGTTCTCACACGGGGGTGGCGCGGCCAGGGGTGGGCCCGCGCCACCCGTGTGTGAGACACACACGGACTTCTTTTCCTCCCCGTTTTTGTCTCGTGATTTTTCATATTTATTAAAAACAGCAAAAATATTAAAGGAAGAACTTTTCGCGAAACTTTTCTGACTAGAACTGTTACCTATTCAAAAACGAACTCTGCAGGTTCCTGCAGTTTGTCTTGGATGTAATCTTCCGGAGAAACTGTTTCAATAACATCAACATCTTCATTATAAGAATCTCCAGAAATATAATGTTTGAGTCTTTGCCCATTCACCACTTGTGTAGAATCATCTTTCAATGAAGCAATCTTAATAGCACCTGAGCGGTACACTTCCACAATAACATATGGTCCTTCCCATTTAGAAAGTAATTTACCTGCAAAAAATCTGAGATGAGACCTATACAATAGAACTTTCTCACCAACATGAAACTCTCTCTTAAGAATTCTCTTATCATGCCATTGCTTGACTTTCTCCTTAAAAAGTCTGGCATTCTCATACGCTTCGTTTCTCCACTCATCTAGAGAACTCAAATCTAACAACCTCTTCTTACCGGCTAGTTTAAAATCTCTATTAAGCTCTCTCACTGCCCAAAAAGCTTTGTGTTCTAATTCTAAAGGCAAGTGACACGCTTTTCCGTAAACCATCTTATAAGGAGACATACCCATGGGATTCTTATAAGCAGTCCTATAAGCCCATAAAGCGTCATTTAACTTACTAGCCCGGTTTTTCCTAGATCTACTAACAGTCTTCTACAAGATAGACTTGATCTCTCTATTTGAAAGCTCTACCTGCCCACTAGTTTGGGGATGATAAGCAGAAGCAATTCTATGATTGACATCATACTTAGCAAGAGTTTTTCTAAAACTACCGTGAATAAAATGAGAACCTCCGTCAGTCATAAGATATCTAGGCACTCCGAACCTAGGAAAAATAACATCCTTAAGCATCTTTAACGAAGTCTCACCATCGGCACTCTTTGTAGGTATGGCTTCTACCCATTTAGTAACATAATCGACGGCAACAAGTATATGGGTATAGCCTTTTGAAGGAGGAAAAGGACCTATAAAGTCAAATCCCCAACAATCAAACGGTTCAATAACAAGAGTGTAATTCATAGGCATTTCATTGCGTCTAGAAATATTTCCAACTCTTTGACATTCATCACAAGATAAAACGTACCTTCTGGCATCCTTAAAGAGGGTTGGCCAATAAAAACCTGATTGTAGAACCTTCTGTGCGGTCCTATCTCCAGCATGATGCCCTCCATAAGCACTGCTATGGCATTTTCTTAATATCTCTTGGTGCTCGTACTCCGGTACGCATCTTCTCATAATACCATCAACTCCTTCTTTATATAAATATGGGTCATCCCAAAAATAATGCCTCAAATCATAGAAGATTTTTCTTCTTTGCTGAGCTGTAAAGGTCGGAGGCAAATACTTGGAAACAATAAAGTTAGCATAATCAGCATACCAAGGAAGGTCCCGTGAAGTTGCATTAATTGCAGCCAACTGTTCATTTGGAAAACTATCATTAACAGGAATAGGATCAAAAGAAATATTTTCCAATCTAGACAAGTTGTCAGCCACAGGATTTTCAGCACCTTTCCTATCTACGATATGCAAATCAAACTCTTGTAAAAGCAACACCCATCTAATAAGCCTAGGCTTAGCATCCTTCTTAGTCATAAGATATCTAATAGCAGCGTGATCAGTATGAATAGTAACTTTAGAATCAACAATGTAAGATCTAAACTTATCACAAGCAAAAACAACAGCAAGAAACTCTTTCTCAGTAGTAGCATAATTCTTCTGAGCAGCATCAAGAGTCTTACTAGCATAATGAATAACATTCAACTTATTATCTATGCGCTATCCAAGAACAGCACCAACAGCAAAATCACTAGCATCACACATAATTTCAAAAGGTAAATTCCAATCAGGTGGTTGAACAATAGGAGCAGTAGTTAAAGCCTTCTTAAGAGTTTCAAAAGCTTCCTTACAATCATCATCAAAGACAAAAGGTACATCCTTTTGAAGAAGATTGGTAAGAGGCTTTGAAATCTTAGAGAAATCTTTAATAAACCTCCTATAGAAACCAGCATGACCAAGAACACTACGAATACCTTTAACATCTCTTAGACATGGCATTTTCTCAATTGCCTCCAATTTTGCTCTGTCAACTTCAATACCTCTTTCAGAAATTTTATGTCCAAGGACAATTCCTTCATTCACCATAAAGTGGCATTTCTCCCAATTAAGAACAAGGTTAGTTTCTTCGCACCTCTGCAAAACTTTATCAAGGTTGTGCAAACAATTATCAAAAGAAGTTCCATAGACGGAAAAATCGTCCATGAAGACCTCCACAATTTCTTCACAAAAGCCATGAAAAATAGCAGACATACATCTTTGAAAAGTAGCAGGAGCATTGCATAAACCAAATGGCATACGTCTATAAGCATAAGTCCCATAAGGACAAGTAAAAGTGGTTTTCTCTTGATCATCCTTCTTAACAGCAATTTGAGAAAAACCAGAATAACCATCAAGGAAACAAAAATGAGTCTTCTTAGACAACCTTTCTAGCATTTGATCTATAAACGGTAAAGGGTAATGATCTTTCTTAGTAACTTTGTTTACCTTCCTATAATCAATGCACATTCTATAACCAACAACTACCCTCTGAGGAATAAGCTCATTATTCTCATTAGGTACAACAGTCATACCTCCTTTCTTAGGAACACAATGAACAGGACTAACCCATCTACTATCAGCAATAGGATAAATAATACCAGCATCAAGGAGTTTTAATACCTCATTCCTTACCACATCCTTCATCTTGGGAATTAAGCGGCGTTGATGCTCTACAACTGGCTTTGCGTCTTTCTCCATGTTAATGGCATGCTGACATAAAGTAGGAGAAATCCCTTTTAAATCATCAAGAGTATATCCCATAGCTCCTCGGTGTTTCCTCAATATCTCCAATAATCTTTCTTCTTCCTTTCCTGAAAGTTTAGAACTAATAATAACAGGATATATTTTCTTATCATCAATATAAGCATATTTGAGGTCATCAGGCAAAGGTTTTAATTCAAACACATGATCTTCTCTAGGCGGCAAAGTGGTGCCAAGATCCTCCACAGGTAGATTATGCTTGAGTAATGGTGGTTGACGAAGAAGAATATCGTCAATCTCTTCTCTTTCCTTGCTAAACACATCACTTTCGTGATCTTCCATGAATTGCTGCAAGGCATTATTAGGGGCAAGCGCAATAGAAGCAAGCTGCTCAACTCGAAAATTTTCATTAGGCGTGTCATTTTCATAAGAAGTCTTAGCAAACTTGGAAAAATTAAACTCATAAGACTCACCATTAAACTTAGTAAAATTTTTCTCTTTCTTACAATCTATTATGGTGCCACAAGTGTTCAAAAAGGGTCTACCAAAAATAATAGGACAAGTTTTACTAGCCTCCTTACCAAGTACTAGAAAATCAGTAGGGTACTTAGTCTTACCACATAGAACTTCTACATCTCGAACAATACCAAGAGGCCAAACGGTCTCTCTGTTAGCAAGCTGAACAACCACATCAATATCTTCAAGTTCACAAGCGCCAATCTCGTGCATAATTTCTTTATAAAGCTCTAAGGGAATAGCACTTGCACTAGCACCAATATCACATAAACCATAATAGCAATGATCTCCAATCCTGACAGAGATAACAGGAACACTTGCTTTCCTGTGCTTTTTAGGATGCGAGAGAATGTTAGAAGCATCTTCACAAAAAAGAATATATTCATCTCCTACATCTTTAGTAACAAGATCTTTCAATATAGCAACAGGAGACTTAATAGTAATTTGCTCATCAGGCTCTGCAGCTTTCTTAGTACTTTTATTAGACACACTTACCAAAGTAGAGTACTTCTTTACCTTAGCAGGGAAAGGTGTCTTCTCAATATAAGGTTCAGGAATGATGCCATCAACCGTGCAAACTTCAGTAGCTGCAGCAGGAATATGACTAATAGAATCTTTGTAAGGCGCATGATATTTGTTCCAATCTTTCTTTGGAACATCAATATAAGAGGCAAAGGCCTTAAGACAATTAGCAAGTATTTGGGAATCAAGACCATAAGCAGCGCTAACACTATGAAAGTCATCGGTTCCCATAAAAGATTTAATGCATTCATAATCATAGTTTATACCTGACTTCCCACCTTTGTCGTTTTCCCAACCTTCAGCATTCTCTTGTATTCGGTCAAGAAGTTTCCACTTGGCATCTTCTTTCATATGAGTGAATGATCCAAAGCAAGAAGCATCCAAATAATCCTTATCAGGAAGAGTAAGCCGCGCATAAAAATTATTAATAACAATATTATTGGGGAGCTCATGAATGGGGCATTTGAGCATTAGTAACTTCAATCTCCCCCACGCTTGGGCAATACTCTCTCCATCATGAGGCCAAAAATTATATATCTTGTTACGGTCTTTATGAATTTCACTTGGAGGATAAAACTTGGAATAAAAGAGAGGCACAATATCCTCCCATGCCATAGATGGACCATCTTGGAGTAGTCGATACCACTCCTCAGCTCTTCCTTTCAATGATATAGAGAATAATTTCTTCTTGACCTGGCTTGGTGAAATACCTGCACACCTGAACAACTCGCATAATTCATGTATAAACAATAAGTGATCACCCGGATGGACAGTTCCATCTCCTGAATAGCAGTTATCCATAATACGCCCAACAATTTTCATAGGTATTTTAAAAGGATCAATTTCAGCAGGCGGTGGCGGTGGTGGTTCCTCCGCATGTGCAGCAGCAGCAGTAGCAGTAGTAGATGTGTTTCCAAATAGGAAACCAAATGGAGAGTTCTCCATAGCAGAATAAAAATAAAAGACAAAATAAAACAATACTCACAGTGACGGTTACCTTTTCCAATTCCACTCTTCAATAGCGCTACACTCCCCGGCAACGGCGCCAGAAAATAGTCTTGATGACCCACAAGTATAGGGGGTGTATCGTAGTACTTTCGATAAATAAGAGTGTCGAACCCAACGAGGAGCAGAAGGTGTTGATGAGCAGTTTTGATCAAGGAATCACTGTAAATACTAGCAAACAGGTTTTCAGGAGTATTTGGTAGAACGAGTAAATAAAGTGCGAGTAAATAAAAGACAGTAGTAGCAATTGCAGCAAGTGGCCCAATCCTTTATTCAGCAAAGGACAAGCCAGTTGTGTTCTTATAATAACCAAACGTTCTCGAGGACACACGGGAGGTTTCTGTCAAGGGCTTTCGCTTCATAGAGCCAATAGTATTTATTGATTTGGTAAGTGTTATGGGGGTGAACCTGTGCTAGCGCACTACCCTTACTAGGATAAATACACACTTGTGATTATACCCCTTGCAAGCATCCGCAAATACAAGAAAGTAATTAAGATAAATCTAACCACAGCCTTAAAATCTAGGATCCTACGCTCCCTGGTGCAATGGTTTCCCAACGGAGGTTTAGGTTTCTGTCACTCCAGCAACCCCACAGTCGGTGACCAAATACACAATGCATCTCACTAGGCCCATAAATGGTGAAGTATCATGTAGTCGACGTTCACATGACACCACTAGTGAAATAGCACCACAACAATATCAAACCATTAAATATTTCTCAACAATAATTCACTACTAACATCTTGACTTCTCCCATGTCCTCAAGAACTAAATGAACTACTCACAAGACATCATATGGATCATGATCAGAGGTGAAATAATGGTAAATAACAATCTGGACATAAACCTTAATTCAACAGTTCCACTCAATAGCATCAACTACAAGAGTAATCAACACCGGGAAAGTTTCCCCTATGAATATAACAAGATCCAACTCAAGATGTTACAGCGGGATGGCGAGGTGATGGTGGAGATGAAGGTGCTGGTGATGGAGATGATGATGATGATGATCCCGATGAAGTCCGGTGCGATGATGATGACGATGGCGACGATCTCCCCTCTCTGGGAAGGAATTTCCCCGGCAGATTTCTCTCTGCCGGAGAGCTTTCTCTCTCTGGTGTTCTCCGCCCCGCAGAGGCGGCTGTGTCTAACTCTGAACCCCCCCCCTTGACTTAGGTTTTTGGGGACGATGATGTATGCGAAGGGGCGAGACCAGAGGTGGGCCAGGGCCCCCTCACACAGGGCTGGCGTGGCCAGGGGGCTGGCCGCGCCGCCCTAGCGTGTGGGCCACCCCTGGCCCCTCTCGACTCCTCCTTCTGGCTCCGTGAGTCTTCTGGGAAGTTATAATTTCTGGGTATTTTTCTGGAATTTTCCTGATCTTCAAAATATGGTCTCCTGATGGTCCTTTTTCCAGCACAATCCTGACTCCGGCAGCAACTCCTCCGATGATCATCAAACATGTGAAAACAAAGGGAATAACATAAGTATCATATCTAAATATGAAATATATCAATGAATAACAGTAAATTATGATACAAAATAGTGATGCAAATTGGACGTATCACTCATCGTAAGTTGGGACAAAGTACCTGGTTGTGTTGTGTGTAGGTTCCACGTTGCTGCTGGTGCAAAGCTAAGTCTTGGACGAGGCGCCATATAAATTGTCCGGAGCTATCGCGAAGCTAGCAAGCATCAACCTTCTGAAGTTTGGCTTTCTCCTACTGGTTCGATAAACCTTGGTTTCACAACTGAGGGAAAACTTGCTGCTGTGCTCATCATACCTTCCTCTTGGGGTTCCCAACGGGGTGTAATCTACACGCCATCATGTTCCCATGATGGCAACAGGCAATAGAGCTACGTCACGCTCCCTCTGAAACCAAACGGTCAGAAAAAACATGGGTGCACACGACCGAATACCACCTGATCCAGCAATTTTCAGGTATGTCGCCTAGTGGAGTTCACCGGCAGGAACTCGACACTCCAACCGGATCAACGATGGCAGGCATCAAGCAAATATTTGTCTTGGCGTGAGAGGAGCCCTATGACCGTCACCTTATTCAAGGTCTTGGACGGGACTGAATGGTGGGATCTAGACTACCGCCGCCTGGCCGACTATCGACAATTCCATGGCCCGCCAGACATCTATAATGGATTTTGCAAAGAAACTTTAGACGTTTGTTCATAATATGAGTTCAATTTGCTTATTAATTCAGATTAATGCAAACTACGCAAACTCCCACTCAAACTAACATCCCTCAAGTTGTTTAGTGATTACACGATCCTAATTCACTATACCACCCCCGATTGTCACGTGAGATGATATAGCTGTAAAGGTAAACTGGGTCTTTTCAATCACAATCAACATGTGACTCATGCTTAACCTTTTGGTCATCGTGTTTTCGAGGCCATGTCTGTACATGCTAGGATTGCCAACATCACCTTAGCGTCTGCGCAGCACATATATGACTTATACCACGCTGATATGTGAACTTAGATATGGCCCCCGATCGTCACGTGAGATTACATAACTAAGATCTTTAGTGTCGATTGCTCTACTAAGGGTAAACACTTTCGTTGGGATTTTCTCATTGGAAGGACCATCTTAAAATTGCTATCCTCGCTATATTGATTAATATAAACAAATTTTAAGATACTTTTACCCTTTTGCAAATTTTAAGTTAGACCCTTCTACTTATCTTTTGCAAGTTTTACACGGTTGCTAGGGCTATGCAAATAAGAAACACTTCTTATCCTACAAGCATGCAACCACAACGGTGATTCGCTAATTGTTTCTTTAACCCCCGCTAAGGGCCCTTCATTGAAAAAACCATGTCCACTAAAGAGGAGAAACTGGCACCCACCAAGTCACATTTATATGGTGCAAGCCGTATGTCAGTCGTGGAACCAGTCTCGCGTAGGATTACGTGTAAGGTTGGTTGTGGGCCGCTTGCAATCCAACAATGCCGCAGACATGAATAGATGCAATAAAAGGGTAACAATAAGAACATCAACGCCCGCATCCATGATGTGTTCTAACCGTACAGTACAACTATGCATAGATTGGCTGTGATACCACTATTGGGATTCAATGCAGAAAACAAAAAATTTCCTCTAACCCAAAGCCCATGATCTATCTATGTAGTTGAATAGTAATGGTAACAGCGGCGATATCATACCTTTGAAGACCGAGTGCGCGGGAACATTCCTGCATGAACGTTGTCGATGAAGACAACCGAAGCCGACCTCAAGGTCGTGTAGTTGTACCAGTCAAAGAAGACCAGCGCCACACATGCAGCGCCTCTGAGGGATTACACACATATAGTGTATAGACATCGTCCGGGCTCCATTCCAGCAGAGTAGCGGAAGAAGGTGGATTTAGCTGGAAATCCGGCAGCGCAACAGCGTCCGGAACATGAGATTTTCCTTCAACCTACTGACATAGCTCCAAACGTGGGAGCCAAGCCAAGAGGAAGAGAGGAAGAGGAGGGAATGGATGAGCCAAGACCCCCAGGGGTGGTTTATATAGTGGGGAGAGAGGGGATAGGTGGCTGGCCCTAGGAAAACCCTAGGGCGCTGCCCCCCATGGCCGCCACCGGCCCCTAGGGGAAACCCTAGGACGCCTGGCTCCTGGGCCCTGGCCGGCCTAGCCAATGGGCCTAGCCCATTTTCTTGATTTATTTATTAATTAATTCACTTTTAATATTTAATTACTTTAATTAAATACTAAACACATTAACTAATTAATCCTTGGCATAATTCCTTCATCGATACAACTTCAATAAAGTCCGGAACTTTTCTGGTGTCTTCAGAACTTTTCCGATATTGCCCGCAACTTTTCCGGATACCTCCTTGTCACTTTCTAGTAATTATAAATCTACTCCTAAGCGTCATATACCCTTAAGTGTGACACCCTACGGGTCGGGGAATACCCAGACATGATCGAGACTCCTCTCCGGATCAATGATCAACATGGGGTTCTGGAAAACCATGCGATCCCTGTGTATTCCACGAAACTCTTCGATGATCCCGTAAACTCAATATTCTATTCCCTTTGTCTCACAATACTAGATCTTGTCCG
The DNA here is from genome assembly GCA_007115705.1 of Dactylis glomerata. Taxonomy (NCBI): domain Eukaryota; kingdom Viridiplantae; phylum Streptophyta; class Magnoliopsida; order Poales; family Poaceae; genus Dactylis; species Dactylis glomerata. Next base: position 3,643,861 of record QXEO01000964.1, on the reverse strand, counting down.
AGGTTAGATCACTGATATCTCCATATCGTTGTTCACCCTCGTACGACAAGTCTTTCAACTCTATTCATGACATTGCATACTCCATGACCTAGTCACATGCTTGCAAGCTCGTATATGCAACTGTCAATGAGTGGGCCCAGAGTATCTATCCGTCACGTGGATGGATAAATCCCGCTCTTGGTTCACACTTCGCAACCTACTCCTTTTGGCATACCCAATATACATCTTTTCAGTCAACCAGTTACGTGAAGACGGTTGATGCAATCAAAGTAGCCTCCAGATGTAGCGATTATCGTAGTGACCTCATAGTCTAAGGAACTGATTACTTGGTTTCTTAGTTATATGCAGTGTTAAACTATTGTGACTGATCTAGTCATATTAACAGTACTTTGGGTGTTGTCCAGCATGTCCAACATGAACTCAATATTCATTGGCGCATTTGTCTATGACCAGGAAACCTTGATCATCAGATGACACATGAGCTGGTTAGCTAGAGTTAACTAGGGATCTTTTTCATATACGTCACACGCATATTAATGTTTATGCTTAATACAGTTATAGCATGACATATAATATTATGAATAAATGAATATGATACAAAAAATATACTTTTATTATTTGCCTCTAGGACATATCTTCTTCATATCCAAATGGCTAGGGGAGGGCAACCCAGCGGGCCAACGCATTTATTGCCCACCTCGGCTGCATGTATGTCCCAACGGCGGAGGCACGGTGTCCGATGCAAAATTTTGGCACACGCCACTGTTTGCCGCCAGATTTTGGTCACGAGCGCGGGACAATGTTCCCCGCCATCGACTCTTGCACGGCCAAACGTTTTTGCGCCAGTGCGGCAGCAGCTATAAATCGAGAGCTTGCCTGCACCCGCTTTCCCGAGGACGAGGAGGTGGTAGACGCCATGCGTAGAGCGGAGGAGCTCGCCGGCCAGCTGACACGACGGCCTTTGTGGCGGCGACGGAGGCGACCGTCCATGCCGAGGAGGAGAAGAGGCTCGACGAGGCGCGCCAAGTCTGAATATTTTTCCATTATATAATAAGAAATAGAGGTAATTGCACCGATAGTACAATAACTTGTCAATGATGTGCATTTTCATACAATAACTTGTAAGTTGTGTTTTAGTGGTACAAAAACTTATCTGCTATGTGCAAACTTGGTACAAACGCACCTGGTGCTGACACGTGGCGTCGGATTTTTTTGAAAACGTCCCTATAACTTTTTGTCTTAGGTATGTATAACCCAAGTGCTGTCTAACCTATGCGGTTCCACCTGTCAGAGGAGACAGAATTAATTCTAACAAAAATTAATAACCGACGGTGGCGCTAGGATTCGAACCTGGAACCTCTGTTATGCAACCCGCGTGTTCATACCACAAGAGCTAGTTACTTTACATATTTAATAGCAATCCGTCATATTTTTATACAAGGAAGGAAACGACTGAGTTGATTTCAAGGCTCGCTCATACGCGACAGAGTGCGCAACATCGATTTGGTGGACCGCCTGTTTATTCATTTATTTATTTATTTGAAATTGGTATTTTAATGTTTTAAAAGGTTCTGCAAAAAATATCAGATGTAGATAATAATTACTTCTACCTGTCTGCAAAAAATATCAGATGTAGATAATAATTACACGACAGCCGCCCCATGCGACCTGTTCCGCCTCGCATACAACCTTGACCATATATGACGATCTCATCCAAATGCTAGGCGCCCTCGTCGGCAGCTGCACCCTTCCTGTCTTCCTCCGCCTCTTCATCGAAATGGTAGAATCCTTCGAATCCCTTCCAACGACCAACGCACCATGGTCCGCCTCGTCATCCGCCTCTACCTCCTCGTCGTGGGCTCAGCCATCTGGGCGTCTTCATGGGTGGCTGTAGATATCCTGCTACATGTGGATGATGTCTTCAGCCAGAAGCTCGGCAACCTCATGTACTACATGACCTCCTTATTTATCGTTGGCGTCACGGTCGCATGGGAGCTTGTGCTCTTCACGCTAGGTTTCGTGTCTCTCACTGCGATCGTCGACGGCCTCACCATGACCCCATGGGAAGTTCTCCTCCAAGAGCCAGGATGCAATCTCCAAGGCCAAAAACATCGGCAAGCGGGCATTGTTGCAGATACGGATCGTGCAGTCATTCATCGGTAAGGAGCATGTGCCATACGGATCGTGCAGTCATTCGCCTGTAAGGAGCATGCGCCATAGGCCTAGTTGGTGGCGGTGGTGCAGGTACAGACATGCAGTCGTTCATCGGCAAGGAGCGCATATCACATGCCTCAGAGGCGGTGGTGCAAGGGTCAACTATCGGACAAAAAAATTACGATCAGCCGGTCCTGCGCAACTTCTGTCTGATTGTGCGATCGAAAAGACAACAACGCTTCGTGTCCGGCAAGAGAACAGATGACTGATTTTCTACCATCTAATCTCTACACGAGGGCGTGATATTTTAATATGAAAATATGGCAGCCTAGATGCTACAGCCATGGCATTATTACTGGGGACAGCCCACGTTTAAGCAGCTATCCATCGTCTACTCCAAATGATTATCATAATAACATAGAGCTATCAAAAGGAGCACGAAACTCATTTAGCTTGGGTGGTTTGAACGTGCGGGTTGTTATGACAGAGGTTCTAGGTTCGAATCTTGGCGCCCAGCGTCGGTTATTAATTTTTTTTAAAGTTAATTCTGTCTCTCCTGACAGGTGGAACCGCATAGGTTAGGCAGCACTTGGGTCACATACGTAAGACAGAAAGTTATAGGGGCGTTTGCAAAAAATTCCAACGCCACGTGTCAGCACTAGATGCGTTTGTATCAAGTTTGCACATGTCGGACAAGGTTTTGTACCACTCAAACACAATTTACAAGTTATTGTATGAAAATGCACATCATTGACAAGTTATTGTACTATTGGTGCAATTACCTCTAAGAAATACTGTACTCCATTGAAAAGACATGTTTGTTTTACAATTCGGCCCATGGAGGAAGAAGACTCCAAAGCCCAAGGAGAGCAGAAAGTATAGAAACCCTACGCGGCTACGCCCACCGATTCGTCGAGGTCCAGGTCCGGGTACCCCACCCCGCAAGAGCCCTAAAATATCCCCAAACCCCCCTCCCAAATCTACACACGGAGCCGAAATCCCCAATTCCCCTCCCTCTCTCTCTCTCTTCCCCCATCGCCCTAAAATACGTAAGACAGAAAGTTATAGGGGCGTTTGCAAAAAATTCCAACGCCACGTGTCAGCACTAGATGCGTTTGTATCAAGTTTGCACATGTCGGACAAGGTTTTGTACCACTCAAACACAATTTACAAGTTATTGTATGAAAATGCACATCATTGACAAGTTATTGTACTATTGGTGCAATTACCTCTAAGAAATACTGTACTCCATTGAAAAGACATGTTTGTTTTACAATTCGGCCCATGGAGGAAGAAGACTCCAAAGCCCAAGGAGAGCAGAAAGTATAGAAACCCTACGCGGCTACGCCCACCGATTCGTCGAGGTCCAGGTCCGGGTACCCCACCCCGCAAGAGCCCTAAAATATCCCCAAACCCCCCTCCCAAATCTACACACGGAGCCGAAATCCCCAATTCCCCTCCCTCTCTCTCTCTCTCTTCCCCCATCGCCCGCCCCCCCCTCCCGCTAGCGAATCCGAGGAGCGGCGCGAGGAGGCGGAGATGGAGTCGGACCAGGGCAAGCTCTTCATCGGCGGCATCTCGTGGGAGACGACGGAGGAGAAGTTGCAGGAGCACTTCTCCACCTTCGGCGAGGTCTCGCAGGCCGCCGTCATGCGCGACAAGCTCACCGGCCGCCCCCGGGGCTTCGGCTTCGTGGTCTACACCGACCCCGCCTCCGTAGACGCCGCTCTCCTGGAGCCCCACACCCTCGACGGCCGCACGGTACCTCCTCTTCCTCCCTCGGTTTTCTCCCCCGCCCAAACCCTAGCGGGATATTCGTGCAGAATATTCGCTTCGGCCGCCTTCTGATCTACCCAGCTGCTTAGGGCTGTTGCGTTTGTGGGACGAAGGATTATCTCTCATCAAGTGCTCAAGCGTCAGCTTCTCTGTTGTGATTTTGTTGTCTCAGGTCGATGTGAAGCGCGCGCTCTCGCGTGAGGAGCAGCAGGCTTCGAAGGCGGTGAACCCTAGCGCGGGAAGGAACGCTGGGGGTGGAGGAGGTGGTGGTGGTGGCGGTGACGCTGGTGGTGCTCGGACGAAGAAGATCTTCGTCGGTGGGCTGCCCTCCAGCCTGACAGATGAGGAGTTCCGGCAGTACTTCCAGACCTTTGGGGCTGTCACCGATGTTGTGGTGATGTATGACCAGACCACACAGCGTCCCCGGGGGTTTGGCTTCATCACCTTTGATTCGGAGGATGCGGTTGACCGTGTGCTGCACAAGACCTTCCATGATCTTGGTGGAAAGATGGTAGAGGTGAAGCGCGCGCTGCCACGAGAGGCAAACCCTGGCTCTGGTGGTGGCGGTGGGCGCTCCATGGGAGGTGGGGGTTTTCATAGTAACAACGGTCATAACTCCAACACTAGCAGCTATGATGGCAGAGGTGATGCTAGCAGATATGCTCAGGCGCAGCAGGGCAGCGGTGGCTATCCGGGCTATGGTGCTGGAGGTTATGGTACCGCTCCAACTGGATATGGATATGGACATGCTAATCCTGCAACGACATATGGAAACTATGGGTCTGCAGGATATGGAGCCGTTCCTTCTGCGTATCCTGGGGCTTATGGTGCTCCAGGTTCTGCTGCTTCTGGTTACCAGGGAGGCCCTCCAGGCGCTAATAGAGGACCCTGGGGCAGTCAAGCTCCATCTGGTTATGGCACTGGGGGCTATGCTGCCAATGCAGGCTATGGTGCTTGGAATAGCTCTTCTGCTGGTGGAAATGCACCCACTAGTCAGGCACCTGGTGCAGCTGCAGGTTATGGAAACCAGGGCTATGGGTATGGTGGATACGGAGGGGATGCATCATATGGTAATCATGGAGGATATGGTGCTTATGGGGGACGGGGAGATGGTGCTGGCAATCCTGCTACTGGTGCAGCGTCTGGGTATGGTGCTGGATATGGAAGTGCGAATGGCAACTCTGGTTATCCAAATGCTTGGACTGATCCTTCACAAGGCGGAGGATTTGGTGGTTCAGTCAATGGAGCTTCTGAAGGCCAATCAAATTATGGCAGCGGTTATGGTGGTATGCAACCTAGGGTTGCTCAGTAAGAGAGGCCATCATAATGTCTGTGAAGTGAACCAGCGCATTTGGACAGCTTATGTGTTATTGTGATACTCTGGCTTTGCTCTCGTCCTCCTGAAGATCGTCCATTTTGCTGGTTGGAATGCTTGATCCTTTCGTGGCTTACTACTAGAACTTCCCTAGTCAATAAGTAGCTATTATGTTGAGTAGCTGTATCTTTATAATGCTTTATTTAAGTTTAGCTTATCCTTCGGTGTGCTTTGTCATGAGTGGAGTTTCAGGTTGCTTCATCTCTAGTTTAAAGCTAGAGTAGCTTCACTGCCTATGGACCAAATTATCTAGTTGTATCTCTATTCGACAGAATCATATATTTGTGTTTGACTGTAGTATTTATGCTGGGTACTCTCTCTCTCCCTCCCTAAATCTGAGATGTTATCTTTGGTAATTGTGTTGATATGTGGTGCTGTGTATCTCACCTTGGAGTTTATTCGTTAATATTGATGGTTTGCAAAGATGCGAAACTTGAAAGTATGCACTGATAGAGGTTTGATACTATAGCTGATGCCAACAGATATACAAGTGTAGTATACTTCTTTATGTAACTGGAAGTTACATTCTTTTGTATGATGAGGCTATGAGTATGCTTCTAATATTTGCTATGTAGATTGATAGACAGACATAGTAGAGGGAACTGTAAGCCCATCAAGCCTTTTGGCCTTAAATTTTGATACCTGAGCAGCAATAAAGAGCTTATTAGCATCAAGATGGTAGCATCAACTTCTAAGGTAGTGTAGATGCTGAGAAATCTCTGATGCTACTTGATGAATGATGTAAAGGTAGAAACCCTAGAGTAAAGTAGCGAGGCATTTGTCAAGGAAAATAATCGTCCTTCCTCCTTCGTTTCCTTTCTGTACAGGTGGCATGGGATGCTATTTCTTTTTAAATCATGTCCAAGTGAGAGTGAGAACGGCATCAGAAACCTGCTGACTCTGCTTGATGAGCTGATGAAGTTGCAATTTTGAAGCATTGGCACATGCAGAGAATGCAAGCTACTAGCTTTTTATGTGCTTCATTTTCTTGAGGATCTTGTGCTGTGCTACAAGATGGTACGTGGAAACAAAGATTCATTTTCTTTTCAGTTTTGTTCGGAAAATCTTTTTCAACGTCGTTTTTTAACTAGCGGTAGGGCTTTGATGTACTCTGGTCCCAAAAAATGTTCCCCACTTCACTTGGAAACACTCAAATCAGGCCTTATCTACTTTGTCACCAATATCTTCCTAAAGGTATAGCTTGACCTGATAGCTCCTACATCTAATTCACTAGCTTCACATATAAGATCAAATGGTGTTTCACATATAGGTGGCTTAATGACAGTACCATTGATTAAAACTTCCTTTAGGTAAGGATTCAATGCAATCATCATTAAAATAAAAGGATACGCCCTTCTGTCAAAGGTTGGTTAGAGGTTTGGAAACATTATATAAGTCTTTTATAAATCGTCTTTAAAAACCTGCGTGCCCAAGAAAGCTCCTTATTCCTTCGACGTCTCGTGGATGCGGTAGTTTGTCAATTGGTTCTATCTCAGCTTTGTCCACCTCTATGCCCTTTTTTTTTGAGAAAGCCCCATGTTTGTTTTTAGGATTTAAGGTGTACCTGCACACTAAGTCAGGCCGTGTCCAGTAGATTCCCTTCCTGGAATAGCATTTTCATTTGCCTGTATGCTGACATAAAAATCAGTGGTGATTTACTGCTTGACTATTTGTTGCTCAGCTGCTGATTTTGATATAACGAAGATAAATAGAAAGTAGGAAATCTGTTTATGAATATACACTTGTATTGATATTGTAGCCTAGTTAGCGGTTAATCTGTAGTATACATTAACATAATATAGTGCCTGCATTTATGAAAATACACTCAAATATGCTCCATCACACCAAACTCCTATTTAGTGCATCATTGAGTGCATAGGTTAATGTTTTCTTGTCTAGAGGCCTCTCCATTTGTCGCCACGATGCATATAACATCTATGACGTATGCTAGGGCATATAATATGCTTATGTGACCATATGCCTTGTTGGCAAAGCTTTGTTCCTTTATTAGTTCCGTGTATGTCCCGTGCAATTGTTAATGTGGAATGGTCTGCTTGTGATGACAACACTTTTAGTACATAGTACGAGATCCTGTAATAGTAGCTTCATTACTAAATTTTTTATGGAGTCAATCACAGCCTTCTTACTACCAGCATGGTTTCTTTTTCATGATACACAGTTTTTAACATGGACTTAGTAATTACAAGTATAACTAGTATTGGAGGCCTTCTACACTATGGGGTTCAGGCTTGGCTTGAGGGACTTTAGCACCAAATACATAGCTGGTTTAGGCACATAAATAGTTAAGACTCTGTTTGTCAATCAAAGTATTCCAAAACGATGGTATTTAAGAGTCCAGGCAACGGATTATGCAGTTCATAAAACCACAGTTGTTGGATAAAGAGGTCCAGACCACTTTCTTTTGTAGTAAAAGAATACCTTAGTTTTTGGAATACCATGGTTTCAAACCTTGTACTTTTAGCTCCTTGAAAATTGGGCCGAGGTGCCACAAGCATTAGTCTTAGCTATGTATTTGTAACAAAGAAATACCATGCATATTAGCGTTTCTTGTACAAGTATTACTTAATTGATTGAAATCTGAATATACTGATTGCTGAATGATTGTTGATGTAATTTCATATTTACTTCCAAACCAGGCATTGAAGCTTTGCTAACTCTAGAAAATTAGAGATGCCACCGTTTGGTTTTTCTCATGGATATTTCCTTATAAATTTGCATCCACCCTTAAATGTTCTTTGTCCTTTCTAGTATTGGCAGAAGAGGACAATATACAATACATATTTAGTCACATACACAAACTGGAACTTGACAAAAGATTCTCATGAGTCTGGTATATCGGGTACTAATTTCATAACAACAGTCTGGTGACTCGTGAGTGTAGTAGCAAATGAGCATTATATTATGACTAAATTGATTTCTTTGTTGTTTATCTTTGGTATGTTCATTGTGCATATCTTATTATTTAAATCCCAGGGAGGTTGACATGTATTGCAGAATCAGTTAGTGTTCAAAGATGTCTTCAGTGTAATACTGCCTGACATATGATTGCTGCACAGGTCACAGGTGCACTGATCCAAGGTATGTTCAGCTGGTGATGCTTGCTGGACTTTTATCAGAGTTCATTACAGGAGAAGACAGCAGTATATTCCATTTATTGGCTAGTAACATGAGATTTGGAGTCTGACTTTTGTGGGATGCCACTGGGTTACTCCCACATTTGGATATATTTTCTTGAAATTCAGATCTCAGTTTTCCCATAATGGGAGTCCCATACAAGCTGTACCTCCCACAACAAACCAGGGATTCCACATGAGTGAATTCTATGTTCTTAAGGAAGGAAGGCCGCCTAGGTTAATGTTTTATGATGTGTCGTTCATAAAGGTTTTATGCCGAACATCTCTAAATTTATCTTGAAGTGATTCATTTGCAATATTCAAGGCTTCGGTTTGAATTTTTTGAAATTAATCCATCAGTATTAACTGGGAATCTTAAAATTGTTGAACCGGAGCCGTGTAGGGGTGGAAGAACCGGTGCTGGAATAGAACAAAGTTACATGGGTGATCAATGGACACAATTGGCGCTACAAAATCACGTGCGAAACAAACTCTTGCTCCTCCTGGTTCCCCTCAAATCGCGGCACAAAAATAACTTCCTGGGTCTTCCCATTCTTGCCTAGTCCTCGCGTGTCTCCCGCCTCTCTCCATCGAGTGGCCGGTAGGGCGACGTCGCCAGCCAGCCGTCGCTTTGAGCTAGCTCGCTTGGCTCGGCCGACCGGAACTCGGTGGAGGCGTGACCATGGGGACCATGGGGCGTCACCAGCGGTCGCGCTCTGCATCGAGCTCCACGGCGACGCGGTCGTCGGACACCACCGAACTCGACTTTGCTGCAGCCGACCTGGACTCCCCTTTCGGCGGCATCGACGCGCTCGGCCCCCTGGAGCTTCGCGAGACCGCATACGAGATCTTCTTCATGTCCTGCCGCTCGTCAGGAGCTGCCCCGGCGTCCAGCCCCGGGGCACGCGGCGGTGGCGGCTCGTGGGAGATGGAGGTGTCTTCGCCGGTGGCCGGGGCGAGGGGCGGGAGTGGCGTCATGAGCAGCAGGGTGAAGAAGGCTCTTGGCCTCAAGCCGAGGCGGTCTGCGCCGACGATGATGCGCACTCTGAGCCAGACGTCAGGCCCGGCCTCGCCAGGGCGGGCGCGGCGGCCGATGACGTCGGCGGAGATCATGCGGCAGCAGATGCGGGTCACCGAGCAGAGCGACGCGCGGCTACGCAGGACGCTCATGCGCGCCGTCGTCGGCCAGGTCGGCATTCATGCGCAGTGTACACAGCCATGATTTCCAAACACAACCATGCACTGATGCACGTTGATTGATTTCCACAGGTTGGAAGGAGGCCCGATTCCATCGTCCTCCCACTGGAGCTCCTCCGGCAGCTCAAGCCGTCGGAGTTCGCCGACGTGGAGGAGTACCACCAGTGGCAGTTCCGGCAGGTCAAGCTCCTGGAGGCCGGCCTCATCCTGCACCCCTCGCTCCCGCTCGACCGCCTGCACGCCGCCGTGCTCCGGTTCCGCGAGGTCATGCGCGCCACCGAGATCCGCGCGATCGACACGGGCAAGGGCTCCGAGGCGATGCGCGCGCTAACCAACGCCGTGCACGCCCTGGCGTGGCGCCCCGGCAGCGGCAGCGACGCGTGCCACTGGGCCGACGGCTACCCGCTCAACGTCCTCCTCTACGTCTCCCTCCTCCAGAGCGTCTTCGACCTCAGGGAGCCCACCGTGGTGCTGGACGAGGTCGACGAGCTGCTGGAGCTCATCAGGAAGACGTGGCCCATCCTCGGCGTCGGCAGGGCGGTGCACAACGTGTGCTTCGCCTGGGCCTTCTTCCAGCAGTACGTGGTCACCGGGCAGGCCGAGCCGGACCTCGCCGCCGCGGCGCTCGCCTTGCTCGCCGATGTGGCCGCCGACGCCAAGCAGGGGAGCCGTGAGTCCCAGTCACGTGACCCGGTGTACGCCAGGGTGCTGATCGGCGCGCTCGGGAAGATGCAGGAGTGGTCCGAGAAGCGGCTGCTGGACTACCACGACAGGTACGAGAAAGACGTCGGCGGCAACACGGAGGGCATGGAGATCCTGCTGTCCTTGGCGCTTGGCGCCGGCAAGATTGTCGCCGACCGCGAGTACACCGGCACCGAGAACTTCCCCGCCAACCGAGTCGATTACTACATCAGGTGTTCGATGAAGAATGCCTTCACCAAAGTGAGCCCATGCTTCCTTCAACATTACTCAAATTAGGAGTGGTCTCTCAGAATTTGATACGAGATTGATCTGATTCCAGATACTCGAGAACGGCATGGGCGTGTCCGACAGTTTGATAGCCGACCGTGACAACGACCCCGGCGTGGTCCTGACTCGGCTGGCCAAGGACACGGAGCAGCTGGCCATGTTTGAGCGCAGGAACTTCAGCCCGCTGCTGAGGCGCTTGCACCCGGCTCCGGTAGCGGTCGCCGCGGTCACCCTGCACGGTTGCTTCGGCGTCGTTCTGAGACGGTACCTGGGCAAGGTCACCATCCTCACGGAGGAGCTCGTGCGCGTGCTTCACTCGGCGAGCCGCCTGGAGAAGGCCCTGGCGCAGATGACCGCCGAGGACGCTGCCGACTGCCACGACGACCGCGCCAAGGCCGTCGTCGGCGACATGGAGCCCTACGAGGTGGAGTCCGTCGTCATGGGCTTGCTAAAGGCTTGGATGGACGACAGGCTTACGATCAGCAGGGACTGCCTCCTCCGAGCCAAAGAAACCGAGGTAGTATAGTAATGCTTTTGAGCTCCTCCATGGATGATGCCAAGCTCAAAATGTCCATGTGACAAGAATTTTATGTTTGCAATGTCTGTATAGAGCTGGATACCAAAGTCGAAGGAGGAGCCCTTCCCCGGGTCGGCTATAGAGCTGATGAAGCTTGCCAGCGCCACCATCGACGAATTCTCCGATATCCCGGCAGCCGCCAAAGACGACGTGCTCCAGCAGCTCGTCGACGGCCTTGAGTCGATCTTTCAAGACTACATCTCCTTCGTCGCATCATGCGGTAAACAGATGCAAATGGTAATTCTCAGGCTATGGCTTAGTGCGCCATCATATGTTGATCAGCAATTCGAATGCAGGGTCGAAGAAGAGCTACATGCCTCCCCTCCCGGCGCTGACGAGGTGCAACCAGGACTCGGGCTTCTTCAGGCTGTGGAAGAAGGCGTTGCTGCCGTCGTGCCAGGCGCCGGAGGGCAGCCCGCGCGCCGGCGCGTCGCACCACACCCCGCGGCCGTCCATCAGCCGCGGCACCCAGCGCCTCTACGTCCGCCTCAACACTCTCCACTACGTCCTCACCCACGTCCAGGCCATCGACAAGTCACTCTCCTCGGTGTCCTGCGCGCGCGGGAGCGGGGGCGCCTCGCCGGCAGCTGCCTCCGGCGGCAACCGCGTCGAGGCGTCCCTCCACTTCGACGGCACCCGCGCCGCGGCGCAGTCGGCGGTGTCCCACGTCGCCGAGGTGGCCGCGTACCGGCTCATCTTCCTGGACTCGCGGCATTCCTTCTACCACGGCCTCTACGTCCGCAACATTGCCGACACGCGCATCCGGCCGGCGCTCCGGGCGCTGAAGCAGAACCTGTCGTTCCTGGTGTCCGTGCTCGCCGACCACGCGCAGCCGGTGGCGGTGCGAGAGGTGATGAAGGCCTCGTTCCAGGCGTTCCTGATGGTCCTCCTCGCCGGCGGCAACGACCGGAGCTTCACGAGGGCGGACCACGGCATGGTGGACGAGGACTTTCGGAGCCTGAAGCGTGCCTTCTGTACGTGCGGGGAGGGCTTGGTCCCCGAGGAGGTGGTGGCGCGGGAAGCGGAGCCGGCGGAGGGCGTCGTCGATCTCATGTCACGGTCGACCGAGCACCTAATCGGCGCGTTCGGTGCCGCCACGTCCGAGTCCATCGCCGGCGCGCGTGAATACAATGACGGCGGCGGCGAGACGCCCGTGCCGCCCACATCGAGGCAATGGGATCCCGCCGATCCAAACACCATCCTCCGAGTGCTGTGCCACCGAGACGACGAGGTAGCCAACCAGTTCTTGAAGCGGACGTTCCAGCTCGCCAAGCGGCGGTAGATGCCGGCCAGATGCCGGACGGAATGATTCATCAGCTGTACATTTTCTTAGTGCCATTGTTTTTGCTGTTCGATCGCCCTCCTGATAGTCCTCATGTAATTGTAAGGTTTAAGATGTAAGCTCATGTAGTAATAGTATATGAACAGAAGAGTAAAATACAAGTCTTATACTCACTTTTTCCCTACGTTGGATTTGGACGGCGAGGAATAATATTGTACATGACAAAGGATCGTTGGATCCTGTTCAGTCGTTGAAGATGACGAGAGACGCTCTGGCTCTCATGGAATTACCTAGACACCATGCTAGGATTCTACCAGGCCATGGCTGGAGGCCGCCTGAAGAGGGTTGGGTGAAGATCAATACGAATGCGGGTATCTCATCTGATACAGCGAGAGTGGTGCGGGAGGAATTGCCAGGACCAAAACAGATTTTATTGGAGCTTGGAGTAAACCTTATCAAGGTGTTACCGATCCAATGATAGCGGAGGCTCTATCACTCCGGGATGGCGTCATCTTTGCTCAGCTCAGAGGTTATTCGCGAGTGGTGATGGAAGTTGATTGCTTAGAGATAGTGAATCTCTGGGACTCGCATGCTGGTTTTCGCTCGGTGATTGCACCGGTTCTTTTAGATATCGAAGGGCTAGCTTCTTCTTTTACTAGTTTTATTATTCAGCATGTAAAAAGCTATGCCAATATGCCAGCTCACCCGTGTGCAAAGTATGCTTGTACCCAGGATGAGACGAGCTGTTGGATGAACTTGTTCCTAGTTTCCTCACTGTCAGCTGCCAAGCTGATAGCGCTGGAGCTGTTATTTCTGAATAAAGCCCTATGGATTCCATGCAAAATAAAATAAAATTACTACGTTGGGAGGGTTTAAGTTACCCTGAACGATCACTAGGCAGGTTTGGCACCTTTAGGCCTTGTTTACTTCTAGAGTATTTGAGGGATGGGAGGGGATTATTTCGTATCCCGGAATTCCCCCGATAGGTTGTTTACTAGTCCGGGTTTTTAGGGGATAATCCCGAGATATCCCCACAAATCCCCTCCACTCTAGTGTATTTTTTGCTAGATTAAAAACTCTCCATCATGGTAGAGTATTTTTAGGGAAGTGTATTTGAGGGGATTTAGGAATATTGGGTGAACACCAAATCCCCACATATCCCCACATTCTTTGGGGGTGAAAATACCGAAGAAGTAAACAAGGCCTTAACTGGTTTGACCGCACAAGAGCGACACTGGCATAGAGACATCACGCCGGTGGAAAATTTGCACACCCCGTTGTCCAATGTGATAGCAACAACTTTGGTAGGAGAACGGACGTATGGAGGTCGAAATTTAAAGTTCAAAAAATTCGAATTTAAACACTTCAAAAAATTCTGAAAAAATACCATGACATAGACAATGTTGTATTCTATTATTGTGTAATTTTTCAGAACAAAATATAATGTATTTTTGGCTCAGAAAAAATGATAAATTGAGGTTTTGTCCTCCATAAACAGTGATGAACGGTACACATAAAATGTACTTTTTGCCGTCTTGTGCAATTTTGTTATTTTAACTAACCCCAAAATACAATGTACTTTATTCTAAAAATTTACACAATGATAGATTACAATATTGCATACGTCTAGATATTTTTCATTTTTTTTGAAATGTTGACATTTGAACTTTTGAAACTTTTAAAAAGAAAAAAAGCAATCGTGCTCCCTGCAGCCCGAGCTCTATTTAGAGTTTTCGTTAAGAAGTGAGCCTAACTCACTTGGTTATGTACTCTATAAAAGAAGATGGTTCAAAAATTAGGTTTTGGTAAGATAAATGGTTGGGGTAACACTACACTCCGAGAATAATAATCAGCTTGATACAATATTGTACGTTTCAAAGACGATACCGTCACTAAGGTTTGAAGTTTCCACCAAATGTGACGTTAAGAAGAGATTTAATAGGTTTGAGGTTGGCATCATGGCATGCTCTGCTTCAGTGTTTGGCTTTAGTCAATTTGATGCAATGACAGATGAATTTCAATGGAGTCCTCAAGAGTAAATTCCCTGTTAACTCCATGTATAGAGCAATTGTCCAACCAAAATTGCCAGTCAATAATAACAAAAACTTTTGGAAAATGAAGATCCCGCTTCAGACAACTTTTTTGCGCGGTATCTTCGTAGAGGAGTAATCCTTACCAAAGATAACCTTGCGAAACAAAATTGGCATGGAAGTCAAAAATGTGTATTCTATCATCATGGCGAGACTATCAAACGTTTTTTCTTCCGGTGCAAATTTATGATTTCTATGGCCAATCAACCAAGTAGGTTCAACCTTATACCCACCAACTAGTGTTGCTAATATTTTTGGCAAGTGGTTAAATGGTATGGACCATAGGTTTAAAAAACTTACGAGGATGGAAGCGCTTGCGTGATTGGTTGCTACAGCTATGTAAAAATGACAAGGTATTTAATAATAAAATTCTTCTCTCATGCAGGTTATCTACCGGTGGACGACTTTGCTCTGTTCATGGTCGTCTCTACAACGCGTGGAGAATCGTGATTACAGAGGTGTCTACACGGTTTGAAGACACAATGAGGGATACTTTTATCCAACATGGTTACAGTTTCGATGAACAATTGTATTGAGTTTTTTACTTTCTAGTTTGGTGGAGTTGGAGTGGTTGTGTGCATCTAAGCTATGCAGATGCCAGATGTAATGCTTAAATCTTTTTAAGTAATAAAGTGTTCTTTATCAAAAAAACTTATTTGGTTAGGAAGTGGATGTACAACCTAGCCACTCAGATTTAAATTCCCATCAACACCGGTTTAGTTTCTTACTATTTTAACAAAAAAATGCTACTCATATATCATGCTTACAAGCATGATATACATAGGCAGGCACGTGGCACCAACACATGGCATGGTGGACATTTGCACCCCCAAAATTTGACTACCCTCGCTTCACCAACTATGTGTTGCATTCGAGGCAAACAAAGAAGAGATGCAGAAGCAGAGTCGATAATTAAGGCGATCCTTTCGAGTGGTGATAGGAGCATATACACAAGATGGACAGGGACCGCACACTGTCTCCGGATGCTCGATGACCCAAGGGAGAGCCAACCCTACTACGGTGTTGTTTTGATATCTTATTTGACGATTTCTGCAATGATTTAGAGTCTCTTAGTACATCATTCCCATTTTATCGCAATTTTTGTGTCAGGGTTGGTGTGGTAGGATGTGAGATGAGGTATCTAGTTTGCTGGATGGTTTTAGTTTGGCAATAGTGTTCTATTCATGCAAACCATGTAGTTCATGGCTAGTTGTAGCCCGAATAGGTTCTAGGCTTTTGCTTAAGTTTGGGGTGTTTTTGGTACGGGTGTCTAAGAGGGCTTTTTGTTTGCTTGATTTGGTGAATATGAGATGTACGCGAGATCTCGTAGGAGCACACACTAAACGAGCATGGGCTGCTACCAACTGGTCGGTGACCAGCTCCCCACTAAGTGTTGATTTTTCATTTTGGTGCCAACATTCACGCATGTATGCATTCATATTAGATATAATTGGAATAGACAACACAAACATAGTCTTATATTACAACCGAGAACACACAACACAATTTTACGAGAATAACAAACCAACTTACTACAATCAAAATCCATCACAATAATATCACCTAGGTATGTAGCTAGTAGAGACAACATCACAAACACAAACCAACACATCATTGATTATGTTCTGGTAGCTAGGCATTTTGGCAATCTTCCATTTAGCTCCATTGTCTCCATCTTCATTGCTCGGGCTTTCAATTCTCCCTAACATGGCATCTCGAACCCTACCTCACCATTCCAACATCATCAACTATGTCGCTTTACCGTCTGCGTTATTCACATGTCTTCGTAGTCACCCATTCACGAGTTAAAAATGACAAATTTTTAGACGCCGCACACCAAGTTGGGGAAAAAAGAAGCAAACATGTGAGATTTAGTGCACGTGATTCCATGAAAAATTCCTTAACTTTGTTCGGTTCCTCTCTCTTTGATGTGTGCAATAACACCTAAACAACCTTTTTCATGCACCAAGGGAAACACATCAACAAGAGCCCGAGTATCTTTAGAGGAAGATTGTTGACAAAGAGTTCGCTATCATCATGCCTTGGACTATTGCTATATTACCATCACCCCTAGGGTTATTGCCAACAGAAGAAACAAAATGAATGAATGCTTAGGTTTAGTACGGTTCGAGACATAATAGATGCATGTTTTGCACAATTTTTTGCAAATAGACCCCACCATACCACAACATATGTTCATGTGTCACCTAGGGTGCGGTCAAGCAGTCAATTACAGTGGTAAAGCCAAAAACAATTTTTTTGGGGTCGGGGGTACTTGGATACTAGGGACCAAGGGGTAAATACTAGAACTCAAAAAGGTTTTATAGAAAATCTGTGGGTCAGATTATCTCATACTCCTCCCTAGATTACATGCCGCTCCTTCACTGGTCAACTATATGCAATGTGCACATAATACGGTATCGAAACCTGTCTTGTGACCACTAAATACAACTTAAACTCCTTCAATTATCGTACTTCATATGCTGAAATACAACGAACATTTTTATCCAAAACAACTGGGGTGTAGTTTATTCCGAGCAGAATGAGAGTGGGTGTAACTCTCCTTGCTCGTCTCGTCTCTACCATTTTCTATGACCACACAACTTTGGGTGACCTAGTTGTTGCCCTTCCATCCTAGCGTTCCTCCTCTACCTACTCTAGGAAACAAATCCTCCACCTAAGATGTCTACTTCGTACTCAATGGGTGCTTCTCCTTGGGCGTCCTAGGTGAAGGAAGGAGAGCTCACCACGGACGCCGTGGACGGTGAGCTCCCTACACGCCACTGGACTGGAGAAGACGACTGCCCCAAGGGAATTGATTCAAGGTTTACCCTATCTAGCTTGGACATGCCTCCTTCATGGTGCATTCATGGCCCATAATCTCAAATCAGTGAAGTTCAGAACTATTCATCAGAGGTTGGTGAAATTGAGTTTTCTCATTGTGGCATACACTGTTTCAAAATTTTGCAAGCAGATGTGTTGTTTGTTGCATACAAACTCCCGTCCTGTTGTTGGGTATTTTGCAAGGTTTTCTTTATAGAGCACGCCTTATGGTCATCACATGTCAATTTACTTCACTATATGAGTCCCTTTGTTCCCCCTTTGGATGATATACTACTTGAGCATCTACCAATTGAATGACTAGGTCGCTGCCAATCCAGATAATGACAAGAGAGTATGTCGAGGGAGCCCGTGGACTCAAGCTCAACAAGACAGAAGCATGAAAGAGGAAAAGGAAGAAGGAGAAACCTCCAGGACCGGTTGTACCAGACCTAGAGCACCCCTAGTAGTTAGCAGGCCTCCACCAAGCTCCAAGAGTGAAAGTACCGCCCGTGGTCTCGAGAAAAACGTCAAATTTCTATTTATTTTATAAAAAATATTTCAATGGTAGAAAAATTCGAACCCCACAAACATATTTGAGACCTCCCTAACACTTTTTGAACCTATGCACATTTTTTGAATGACATGAACATATTCTATTAATCCCATGATATTTTGAACCCTATGAACATTGTTTTGAACCCATCAACATTTTTTTGAGCTCGTCAACTTACATCGTAAACATTTTTGTAACCACACACAACTTCTTAAAAAACATGAAATTTTTTTCACAAAGTGAAAATTTTAAATATAGAAACTGGAGAAACATAATAAAATAAATAAAATATGAAATAAAAATATAAAGTAAAAGGGTATAGAAAAAAGAAAACTTAACAAAAAAATAGAAAAACGGCTTGAATGGGCTGGCCCACCGCGGACTGCCTTCAGGCGGCACGAGCAGCCCGCGCAGCTGCGGGCGGCAAATAGGATTTGCGCATACGGGTGGTCCTCCGTGCCGGCCGCCGGAGAAGATTTCCGCCGCGCGGCGACCGCGTAGCCTTGCCGGTGCGAGTGGAGCACGCACGCGTGTGTTTCTAGGTTCTCGTTGGTTCCCCCAGTCCGGCCGACACAGGCTCTGTAACGCCTCCAACCGCTGCCTGCCGTGATGCCCCTCCTCCGTGAACCGTGAGTATTTTCGTTCTGTGATTTCTATTCAAATTTCTTCATATGTTCTCTCAATCTCACTCCCAGTAAGTGTGCGTATCCGTAGGCTTCAAACGCCTACATGCTCGTATGCTCACCCAGTCACCCACTTTGAAATTTAGGAACGATCTGAACTGTACATATTTCCAGTGGCAAAAATATCTTTTCATGACGAGTTCTCTGGCAGGAATGTGAAATCATCAGTAATAACTCATTAGACAGTTAGTAGTGTGCTAACTGTGCAGTACGGGCCAAGTTTTCAAAAAAGAAAGCATCAGCTTAGGTGGGGATATGTGTATAGGCACCAGGGTTTCGAGTAATCAAGAGACAGTTTCTTGTTTATACGATTCCCTGAAGTATCAGAAGAGATTTCCGGAAGTTACCTTAGTCTTCTTTTAGGAGATCATAAGTTGGTCAAGCTCTTAAGTCAATGTAGGATCACTGTCTGCTACCAATCAAATTACGTATTTACAATTTTTCTATATGGATGGTAATAAAGTTAAACAATGTCACAACTCTGCATTTATAGGATGCACAGATATGACCTGTGCTTGTTTCTGTGCAGACTTACATTACATGATTGATGCAACAAATAGCAGTGCAGAATTTTCGGTCTCTGATCATAGAGATCAATTGTGTAGTAGATAGCCAACTGTGGAAGCTCAAAAGTCAAACTAGTAAGATATTGCATTTGTGCTGTCCAATATTGTGTCTGTTTTCCCCCATGACATGTTTTAGTCATGGCTTGGCTATCTAGAACTTACTCCACTGACTTGCGATCAACACATCAAACTTGAGCAACAGGGTGGAAACCATGCATAATTGCAGCAGACCATACTTTCTCCATATCTAGCACTGTCTCTCCGCATTCATGTTCGTTCCACCCCTCCAATGCATGAACAATTCCAGCGATGCGCCATGCGCTCATCACGCTCCTTGGCAGCCAATTCTGAAAACAACCCAAATCAGTAAATAGATGATGCAGTGAAGTTCTTCCACAGATGCAATTCAGTGTGACCATATTACCTCGCATGAGTGTACGTTTTGCATTGATTTGGGTACAACCATTGCAGGAGTCGTCGAATAGGTGCAGCAGTCCTTTCGTAACATTTTTGGCGGGAACTGCGAGTATGGGATAAAGTGTGTTCCTTTCTGTGCCCTGGACTGTTCAGTAGCATCCAGACCTTCTCCAATTAGCCACACCTGGAAAATATTGGAACAACTAGTGATGTGGTTTGTTAATCAGGCATTATGCTATTTTATATGGTGCAACCTATTAATCTCTTAGGAGAATGGACGAACTGCAGAGGTTCATTATCTTTTCTTCTCCTTACCTCTGCAGTGGCAGTCGTTGATAATAAAAGATTGCTGGTTGTATTTTCTGGTATACAGGACATCAGGATATCATAATCCTGCTTGTTTGTCACTATGACCTGCCAAAGATAATTTTCTTGTAACATTTTAAAACAAAAATCATTTCTTTTGATTGCAGTAGAGGAGCAGATGTGGGTATTTGGTTCTTACTTCAACATTTTTCTTGCATAACGCTAAAGCAACAGTACGAGCCACCTTTGAAATCTTTCCTGCAAGGATGACTTGATTTGTGCCTTGGGGAATATTGTTCATAACCACTGCAGCAGCTAAGCTGGTGCCATCCACAAGTCTTACCCCCAATTTTGGGTATTTCTGCAGGTAAATTTCTCCACTTCCATTGAGGCTATGTGCCTGATGTTAAAGATATTGTTGTCAGCTGCAACTTGTACTATGCGAGAGACCATGCATTAAATAATCCTGCATTTTCTAATGATACGAAGTATACTTGAACCACTGGGATTACTATCTATGACCACTTTGCCATCAATTGTTCTATTTTTGTACTTTTCATCTACATGACAACATTTTCCTTCTGCAGAAGAATACATGGGGACCTTCAATTTGACATTGTATGTGGACATAGTTACTACTTGAACTACATGAGGCCTCTTTCAAGTTTCAACTTCTATACTTTGAACAATGAAAGAAATGGCATACCTGGTTCAGGAGTCCAAGGCTAACAACTTTAGCTCCTTTCTTATCAGCTTCAGATATTGCCTTCTCAATCAGGTTATTGATTGCTTTCTTCTCCTGGTTCAGTCCATACTGCAGAATGAAAAATGTTATTAATTTTCACGGCATATGTACTCTCTTGAAATCAATTCAAACAAGATTCTTACATGGAAACTGTATCTTGGTATAGCCCATGACTGCATCCGGAGTTTCTTCATGACATTTCTCTCAATGGTGAACCAAGAACCATACGCCCAGGTCAGCACCATGGACAACCATGACACAGGCCACATGATCCGCAGTTGCCACATGGAAGTGTACGGCTTGGAGGCATATTGGGCGAACCCAGTCCTTATATGATAGATTGACTGCAGGCTGGTAAGATGGGTAAGGTGAACTACATCTACTTCTTTGTCTTTGTCCTTGAGTGAGTTTTCATACAGCGTGTCCGATGATTTGTCCATGGTGTTGTATATGTAGTCATAGAATGGCATGAAAAGAGAGTAGTTCGTTCGGAACTGAGTGTGATGAAGAGAATGAAACCTAAGACGCAAAAGTTAAGGTTACACACCGAGAACACCAGATAGAAGTATAGAATCATGAAGAAAAAAAAAAGCTTAATATTTGCAGAGTAAAATCTATAATAACTGAACCTTGCCTTCTCTGCTTTGGTTAGAGTTCTGTAAAACAAGCTTGAATTCTTTGCATAAGTAGATGAAATACTTACGATGGTGTATACATGATATACTTGAGAGGGGGGATCCATTTTAAAAGCCAATTTGGTATCATTTCGAAGTTGCAATGGCCCATGTTGTTCATGAAGTCAATGTAGATCACATAGATCTCGAACGTGATAATGGAAGCAGTTCCAGTCAATGTGCAGGTGATCATTGGGAGTGAGAACAGTAGTTGATAGGCCAAGAGCTCAGCAAATGGATGGATAACAGCTGCATTAACATAACAAGATGATGGCTCATTATATGTACTTGTTCACAAAGAAAAAAATGCACCCAAGCGACCCAGCCAAATAAATGTGATCTAGAAATTTTATTAAGTACTGCTGATTTACTTTTTACAGTGTAAATAAAAACGAAAAATCAGGTAACAAGTTTCACATATAAGCTCTGTTGTGAGTCGTTGATACTTACGTTCCAGTAACTATGATATGTTTAATGAGTCAGAATGATTCACTTGCTCTCATAACAATATTCTACTTCTCCTGAATAGCTGCAGCAAAACTATGCTATTGTATTACTAGATTTGTTGTGTTAAAAATGCATCTATACTAAGAATATGTAAAATGTTACTAATAGTTGTGTCTTGTGGCCACACGAATTTTTGAGCAGGACATGACAGGGTAGCGTTGGCTGCTCCCTTTGCTCATAATCAATTGATTTGTGCTTCGCCTCCCTATTTCGGTACTGTTGGGTCGCCCTTGAATGAAAATTTTGTTCAAAGAAACAGGTAGAAGGTTGGAATTTTTATCAATAATTTACCAATATTTAGGAGTTCATTCCTAAGAGCACATTACATGTGTTGGCTGGGACTAAACCATGTGATAGCTCGGCTGCTAATTAAGTAAGCATGGTAAGCGAGGGTCTGAGAGAGGACATACATGTGATGGGCTCGGTGACGATGGATGCGTGGTGGTGCGAGTGGTAGCGTGTGTAGAGGAAGTGGTGGTGCAGCGCACGGTGGAGCCAGTAGTAGAGGAACTCGACTGGTCCGGCGTGGAGCAGCACCAGCAGCACGGCGCCGTCAGTCCTCCACAGCGGCAGGTGCTGCCCGCCTGGCATGTACACCGCGCCAAGGAGCAGCAGGATGGCGCTCAGGATGATCTGATCGTCCCTGCCATGCAACAAACACACACGGATATATCACACATTTAGCCTTGCTGTGCAACTCAGCCCTCCAGTAGTTTTTTTGTGAACTAAGTCGGTACATGCTAAAGCATGATGCGTGTCTATAATATTTATATCAAAATAATTTAATGACAACTTCTTCAAAAGGAAAATAAAATGCATGTTACTCACTTGCTGGACATCCCTCTTAGGGTACAAATCCGGGTTTTATGTATTTATGCATACCAGTTCCGCTCACGGTCGACCTGGTCGAACTCGATGCCTCGGTCGACGATCTGGTGCTTGCCGCGGGCGTTGTGGAGGCGGGACACGGTGATCCATGCCTGGTCGTGGAGCGCTCGGAGCAGCATCGATGGGAGGATGGCGATGTAGCCCAGGTCGAGCTCCCTCCACCTCTTTGTCGCCGCGAGGTGGCAGCCATGAACCACCCACGGCGCCAGCACAAGATACTGCAGGTATACATTCATATGCTTCATATGATTACTCCATATTCGACAACATGCATGGTGGTGCAAGTTTACCTTGAAGCTGCCAAGTCTCTTCCATGGCCACTCGCTCAGGATGCCGGGGTTCGTAGCCATTGCAAGCTATAAGGTGTAGGTAGAGGTCACGAAGAGCTGCCTCTTTGCCACTTGCTACCTCTGGTGACGAGCTAACACGGCCCTTTATCCACTTGATTTATAGGCTGGACCGTTATGTGAGTGCTGATCCATAGAGTAAAGCAGGTTTGTGTCAACATAACTGCACTTCATTGGGTTGGCGATAGGTGTCAGATTGGTCCAAAGCCTATGATTGAACGAGGGCTAGCTTTGTGCTCTGCTCCAATGCATATATTGCTAGCTTTAGACTGTCCACAAAATCTTGGTTACACGGAAGCTTTAGGGCCACCCAGTGCATCAAGTTACATATGCTTGCAGTACATAGTATAGTTTTAATTGGGGCGGATCCACAAAAATCTTATTGATGTATGAGGCTACAATGACTCTCTCTGATGAGGAGGTGCTGCAGCCTGGTACAGTGGTAGATACCGCTCCCACATGACTATCATCACACCATTTTTCTTTCCACGGCACAAGAACGACAAGATGGATGCAAGAGGCATAATGTGTTATTACTGAAGACTCAACCCAGGTGGGATGGACCAACTTTATGCTTTATTTCTTTTGTCCTGGACGGATATCCATCCACATCGATCATAGCACGGGAAAGTGTTATTGACACATGAGCACTAGTGATCCTTTCACTTTCAGATTTTTGAAAATTTCAAAACCTAACACATCTATGTTTTGAAAAATTATGGCTTTAAATATATAGAAAGATATATACAGGAGGAGCATGCACAAAAAAGTCCCGTTAAAAAATACTTTATATTATAGGAAATACAAAAAAGACAAATTTCTGACAAAAAGATATATTATTTTACTACTACTTTACTACTATTAACTATCAGAAAGTTGTCTTTTTTATATTTCCTAAAATATAACGTATTTTTTAACGGGGCTTTTTTGCATGCACTCCTCCTGTAAATATCTACCTATATATTTTAACGCCATAATTTTTGAAGATATAGAAATGTGAGATTTTGAAAATTTCAAAATTCTAAAAGGGAAGGGGAGCACTGGTGCCCATGTGCACCAAATCCCTTCTCGCACGGCACGGGTTGATATTAAGCTTATTATCTCTTTCTTTTACGCCTTGTTGTCCATGGTGAAGAGAGAGCATTGCAGATGCTCTTGTCGCACTGATATTTCCCAGAAGTCAGGGCCCCGATGCAACTGCATCCATCTATTTTAGTTGCAACTAGCATAGAAGAAGTAATTAGTACCATGTTAGAGGAAGATTAGTACAGTACTTGGCAAGTACAAGCAAGACTAATAGACTATTATTTTGTACCCATAACCATATGTCATAACCATGACGTACCAGGCAGTTAGATGTTACTAACATGCTATGGACACGCCAACCAGTCCCCATATATGGTGTGGATCCTCTATAAGCCTTTGTTAGATATATTCATGAAATCCAATAAAATTGTCCGGTACAAAATCCAATAACATGATGTACTGAAGAACCTCTCTCTTTCTGCAGCTGTGGTGTCCCCTGCTAAGGAATAAACATAATTCGAAGATGGAGCACCTGCTGGGCATTCTTCGATCGCTGTACCTCCAGACTCGCCTATCCCCGCAAGACATTTGAATCTACTTAAGCTCCTAGTTTATCTTTGTTATCTTTTGGCAAGTGTTGCCAAGAAACTTATGTATGGCTTGTAACTTATTGTGGTGTGTCGAACCTGATGTTAAAACTCTGCCCAGGGCTTTATTTATTTAAAGTCGGGCCCCTAGGCCTTTTATCTATAAAAAAAAATAACATGATGTACTTTTGGAGATAAATTCATGCATACTGTTTTCTACTAGTATCTAATCTAAATATATTTATTATTATACTGGTAATTCGACTTCCAAAAGTTTATATTGCACTTCCTGAAATTTCAAAAATAATTTTGAACTAGAGCAAGTTGTAACTTGCATAGAAGGCCAGCTTTATCTTTTCTAATCCAGAGAAGACCAAACTTTTTTCGAAAAAAATACACCAAACAACTTTGGTCTTAATAAATCAACTGCCAGGAAGAATTGTAGGCCTCTCTTGTCAGCTCTTTTTGAAACATAGGCAGAACAAACTCTGGTCCTAACAAAATCCGCCTGTCTCAGACTTTGGTCCTAACAGTTATATATGCATTGCCCGTATCATGCGCTTTTGTACCATTTGGTGCAATTAATTGAGCAGAGCCCAGTATGGGATTTCGAAAAAAACCCTCTTTGTTTATCTTTAGAGTGTGTCATATTTATGTTTAATTAACTGTATTGTCATCAACAAGTAGCTTGTCTTTTGTGATATGTTTGGGCAAGCTCGGAGACAAACTATTTCTGTGATGATCGAAAAATGATTTTACAAGTGAAATAGGAAAAAATTGTGCTTATACAACAACTGTTGTGAATAAGGAGCCCTCTTTGTTATATTGCACCAGGACACCTGATCCATGTATTAACGTGAGTAGTTTGGCGGAAACGAGAGTGCCCTCTGGGCTCTCGGGTACGTGTTTAAATAGGTGGGAAAAACCCCCACCGTGGCTTGTACAAGAAGAAGATCGTATACCGTAGTGTACTACACTATGACGTATACAATCAGAAACATACTTTAACACCCTCCCTTAATCTGAACCTTCTAAAAGGTTTAGATTACGTTTAAACTCATTTAACCTTTCTACAGGAAGAGCTTTAGTAAAACCATCAGCTATCTGATCTTTGCTAGAGATAAATCTAATCTCTAGATTTTTACAAGCTGCACGCTCTCTAACAAAGTGGTAATCAATCTCAATATGTTTCATACGTGCATGAAAAATGGGATTAGCAGACAAATAAGTGGCTCCCAAATTATCACACCAAAGACAGGGTGGCTGTTGTAGTTTCACACCAAGTTCACCTAGAAGGGCTTCGACCCAAATCAACTCAGCTGTAGCGTTTGCTAATGCTTTGTATTCTGCTTCAGTGCTTGAGCGTGACACTGTGGCTTGTTTTCTAGCACTCCAAGAAACAAGATTTGGTCCAATAAAGATTGCAAATCCTCCAGTGGAGCGTCTATCATCAGGACATCCAGCCCAGTCTGCATCTGAAAAAGCACTAAGCAAAGTAGATGAAGACCTTTGAAAAGAGAGACCAACTCCTAAGGTATCCTTGATATATCTCAGAATGCGCTTTACTGCTGTCCAGTGAGTTGTTGTAGGAGCATGAAGGTATTGACAAACCTTGTTAACAGAAAAGCATAAGTCTGGCCTTGTTAAGGTTAAATACTGAAGAGCTCCAACTATACTTTGGTACTGAGTATTATCATCTGGACTAAGAAGAGTACCATCATATAAAGAGAGTTTTTCTGTAGATGACATAGGGGTCGGTGCAGACTTACAATTGATCATGCCAACCTTGTCCAACAAATCTCTCGCATATTTTTCTTGAGTGAGAAGTAGTCCACTTTCAGTTTTCTTTACCTCAAGCCCAAGGAAAAAGTGTAAGTCTCCCAAATCTTTGATAGCAAAATCATCATTAAGATCTTTGAGTAAAGCAGTAATATCCTTGTCTGAAGAACTTGTCACAATAATGTCATCAACATAAATCAAGACATAAAGTGTAATGCCTGACTTATGATAGAGAAATAAAGATGTATCAGTCTTGGAAGATGTAAAACCAAGAGCATGCAATTTACTACTAAGGCGAGAAAACCAGGCTCGAGGAGCTTGTTTTAATCCATATAATGCTTTATCCAATTTGCAAATATAATTAGGAGAATTTTGGTCTTCAAATCCTGGTGGTTGTCTCATATAAACCTCCTCCTCCAGAACACCATGAAGAAACGCATTCTTGACATCTAGCTGCCTCAAAAACCAACCACGAGAAACTGCAACTGCTAGAACAGTTCTAATAGTGGCTGCTTTAACAACAGGACTAAAAGTATCTTCATAGTCAATACCATACCTTTGTTTGTATCCTTTGCAACTAGCCTTGCTTTGTATCTATCAATTGTACCATCAGCATTCTTGTTTACACGATATACCCATTTGCAATCAATAATATTTTTACTCATATTAGGAGGAACAAGATGCCAGGTGTTATTTTTGAGCAAAGCATCATACTCTTCCTCCATTGCTTTGCGCCAGTTTTCATTCTGAAGAGCATCAGTAAGGCTACCAGGTTCTCCTGAAGAAGCAGCAAGCATACCATAGCGGACAGTACCATCATTATAAACGCGAGGTTTTCGAATACCTTTCATGAGACGAGTTCGGACTTGAAGCGACGGTTGTGGTGCACGGCGAGCTGCACGGCGCACTGGCGCAGGGGATGCAGACGCACCAGATTCCGGCGCAGGCTCACGATCGGATGCGGCCCCGTCAGGGGGTGACACATGGCCACTGTCGGGCTCTTGGTCGGCCACGAAGGGCGAGGTAGTCCCAGGCGGGGACCCAGGAGGCAACGTGGCGCTGCTTCTGGCCTCAGACGGCGACGAGCGTGTGGCAGACACACGCACTGGAGAATGAGCGGGAGCGGGAAATTCTCGAGACGAATCCTCCTCGGGATCGATGGAGTCAGAGCTGTCAGCGAGATCATCCTCGGTTGCAGCGTTCAGATTGTCGTCTTCTGTATTATTGTTAGAGTGATTTTCTTCATCATTTTGGAAGGAGATTTCTTCAGCAATATTTTCGGAAGAGGCCGTAGTATCTGCAACAGGAGAAACAACAACAGGCACAACTGGTAATGGCATGTAATCATCAATATTAGCATCCCCAGTAGTTGTTAATGGAGAGTGTGGTAAAAGTAAGATTTCTTCACGAAGTCTAGAACCAGCATTAGGATGAAGCTAAGCAAAGGAAAGACATTCTCATCGAAAACAACATCTCTAGAGATATAGACTCTCCCAGTAGAGACATCAAGACATTTGACACCTTTGTGACGTGGACTATAACCAAGAAACACACATCGTTTTGAACGAAAAGCTAGCTTTCTAGTGTTGTAAGGACGAAGATTTGGCCAGCAAGCACAGCCAAAAATGCGAAGGGAATCATAGTTGGGTTTTGTGCCAAGGAGACGTTCAACAGGAGTGTCAAAACCAATAACCTTTCTAGGAAGAAGATTTATGAGAAAGGTGGCAGTGAGGAAAGCTTCATCCCAAAATTTTAGAGGCATAGACGCATTAGCTAGCAAAGCAAGACCAACTTCAACTATGTGTCGATGTTTGCGTTCAGCAGACCCATTTTATTGATGAGCATGAGGGCACGACACATGATGTGTAATGCCAGCTTTTTGAAAGAAACCGTGGAGTTTTTCATATTCACCTCCCCAGTCGGTTTGCATGGTGATAATTTTCTTATCAAACTTGCGTTCAACAAGAGCTTGAAAATTGAGAAAGACCTGATAAACATCAGAACGCTTTTTTAGCAAGTAAATCCAGGTAAATTTACTAAAATCATCAATGAAGCTTACATAATATGAATGCTTGCCAACAGAAGTGGGTGCAGGACCCCATACATCAGAAAACACTTGCTCCAAAGGAACAGTGGAAACACTTGTGGAGACAGGATAGGGTAACTGATGACTCTTTGCAAGTTGACAAGAATCACAAACATAAGGATTTATTTCAGGCGAATAAGAAAGTTTATTTTTCCTAAGAATCTGCTGAACTACAAATGAAGATGCATGTCCTAAATGGCGATGCCACGTCGAAGACGAAGGCTTTATTGTGAGAAAAGCTTGCTTGGATGTTCCAGTAGAGGATGACACTAGTGGATATAGACCATCTTGACATGGTCCTTCAAACAGAATTCGCCTTGTCTCCAGATCCTTTATCAAAAAGAACTTTCGGTGAAATTCAAGAAAGACATCATTATCACATGTGAGTTTATGAACAGAAAGGAGATTTTTAGATGCTTGTGGAACATGAAGAATATTTTTGAGTTGTATTGAACTATCTGGGGTGTATAATATTGAATGACCAACATGACTAATAGACATACCAGTTCCTGCAGCAGTGTGGATGCAATCACGGCCACGGTACTTGTCCTGGGTAGTGAGTTTATTCAGCTCACTAGTGATGTGATGTGTAGCTCCTGAATCGGCATACCAATTGGTGTCAACACCATAAGACGCCAGATTGGCATTCTTGTCTTCTCGATCTCCATCATCATCAGACTCATCATCCTGGTAACGCCACCAGCAGTCGCTGGCAGGGTGACCATATTTCTTGCATATCTGACAGGTCACGTCCACAAAGGGAGTAGGCACACGTCCCTGGCGACGACGGTCCTGTCTATCATCACGACGATCATCACGACGATCATCACGCCGTCTTCCATCATCACGGCGACGAACTTGATTTCCCCCATCATGGCGATCGCCACGGTAGCGAGCTCCATCATCACGACGCCAGCCATCATCACGGCGACGTCCTTCATAGCGTGCGCCTCGGTCATCAGAACGCTGACCACGGTCGTAGCGTGGTCCGCGATCATCATAGCGAAGGCCTCGGTCTCCATTGTAGCGATCAGTGCGGTAGCCTCGTTCTCCACGAGGGCCGCGGTCTGGTGAATCTCCACGGTCACCGCGAGCACCACGGTCACCGCGGTCACCACCACGAGGGCGGTTATCTTCAGGGCCTCGACGAGCAGCGTTGGCTAAGGAGTGGAACACCACATCATCGTGGCTAGAGTCCTTGAGCATCTCCTGGCGCATGTCATGAGAAGACACCATGCCAAACAGATCATCAAGAGTTATTGTGGTAGATGGATTCTCGACCGATGACACGAGAGAGTTGTAGGTCTTGTCGAGTCCATTGACAATATAGCCAATCATCTCGTCTTCTTCAACCGGCTTGCCAGCAGCCGCAAGCTCAGAGGCATAACCTTTCATCTTAGCAAAAAACTGGTCAGCAGTTAAGGAATTTTTCTTTGTGTTGTTGAGCAAACCTCGAAGGTGATTGATCCTTGTCCTTGATGCCGAGGAGAACATGTTGATGATGACGGTCCACACAGCCGCTGACGTCTCAAGACCAACGACGTGAGCAGTGACTTCAGGTGAGAGGGTTTGAAGAACCCATCCCAGCACCGTTTGATCCCGTGAAACCCAGGCCGTGTAGGCTGGATTCGGGACTGTAGATTTCTTCTTGTCAGCATCTTCTACCTCCAGCGTCTTCTCCGGTGCAGCTTCGGTGCCATCCAGAAGATCGAACACCTGGGCCGATCGGAGAGGAGGGAAAACAAGAGTCTTCCACAGGAGAAAGTTTCCCCGCGTCAATTTCAGCGAGGGAGGTGTGCCTAGTACAGTGACCAGGGACGTCGACGAAGAGGATGAAGACGCCATGGCACAAGCAGTGGTGTTGTTCTGGTGTTTTGTGGCGGCGGCGGCGATCTACGCGGCGGCGGCAGGGTTTTCTAAGGTTTTGATCTCGGTTTTGTTTGATTCTTTTGGTGTTTGTGGCGGCGGCGGCGATCTATGCAGCGGCAACAGGGTTTTGTTCTGGTTGTGGTTTTGTTGTTGTTTTGTAGAGGCGGCGGCGGCGATCTACGCGGCAGCGGCAAGGTTTTGTTCTTGGTTGTGGCGGCGGCGGCTAAAGGTGTTTTAGGGTTTGGTGGCGGCTAGGTCAGGGAGAAGGAAGGCTCTGATACCATATTGACGTGAGTAGTTTGGCAGAAACGAGAGTGCCCTCTGGGCTCTCGGGTACGTGTTTATATAGGTGGGAAAAACCCCCACCGTGGCTTGTACAAGAAGAAGATCATATACCGTAGTGTACTACACTATGACGTATACAATCCAAAACATACTTTAACATTTTCAACAAAGGGACAATATAATATATTGCGAAGATACCAATTATATTTAGCTTTTGCATCAACAAGATTTTCACACACATTAAAGATGCAACATTCTAGCAACCACCAAAGGAAGCACCACAACATATTCTCCAATAACGCCACTAAAAAGGAAATAATTCACAACCATTATCATTGTCCGATCGAAGATTTTAGGTTTTCACCCTAGAGATAATCTAATTTTCCAAAACAATGCCTTCAATAAGACCATTGCTAGGTCCAACAAAGAAGGCCATACCTTAGGCTTTTACACTGAAATCACTACTCGGTACTCGAAGAGCACTACCAAAAATGTTGTCCACATGTGCTGCCACCCCGCCTTACCATGGCCGCTGCTTCGCCAAAAACCCAACTCACTGGAAGAACATGTGACCAAGTTTTCATCACAACCAATACATTTCACTCATTGCAAACCTTATATTTAGACATGTCCCATGGCACCGACAAGAAAGTGAAACTTTGCACCACACCCTCAGGAAGCCACACTGGCTGGAGATAAGAGTGTACACGACCGAATCAATTCCGATCTAAATATCAAGTGGCACCATGCACCAAACAACGGAAATACTTGTCAGCTCCCATATCGAGGAGGCCGGCGTGAAGCAGATTGACAAGCTGGTGCTTGAAGATCAGAATGGATATACCGCCTTTATTTTTTTTATACAGACAAGGAGACCCCATGCCGACA
The DNA here is from genome assembly GCA_007115705.1 of Dactylis glomerata. Lineage (NCBI taxonomy): Eukaryota > Viridiplantae > Streptophyta > Magnoliopsida > Poales > Poaceae > Dactylis > Dactylis glomerata. Next base: position 3,612,278 of record QXEO01000964.1, on the reverse strand, counting down.
TCCGCCACCAACGGTTCCGGCCGCCCCGAGCTTCCCCGTCGACAAGGCAGCACAAAAAAGAAGAGTAGATGACTCCTGGCACCCACGGTCAGCGCCAAGGGGCCCAGACCACGAACACGCTAACGAGGTGACCACCACATCGTCGATAGAGAGGACGTGTTCTCACATCGCCTCCACAGAAGAACGCCGTCACAGCTTGATCTTATTTGTGTGTGTCTAGATACATCTATATTTGTGACAAGGAATATGGATGAGAGGAAGTACCCGTTTTTTACTTCTCAGCTATTAGCATACACCAGCACTCCTTTCGTTTCATATTTTTTATTGTGGTTGTATGTGGGAGTGATGTTTTGGCTCTTAGGTTCATATGCTCATTTTATTTTAAAATGCACCTTTGACATATTTTGAAATGTTAAAAGTATCCAAACAAAAAAAAATCGCGTGTAAAAAGACAAAATTTGATGCTTAAAAAAGGCTTTTATTTGTTTGGATACTTTTATTTGTGCGCACGAAGTCTTTCCATGAAAGATCGACATTTTATTTGAGCTGTGTAAAAAGACAAAATTTGATGCTTAAAAAAGGCTTTTTATGATACATATTTTATCTTTTTCTACATCGACCACAAAACATTTCGGTTTTCCCAAAAATAATAGGAACACACATAGATTGTCGAGATGTAGATGCGAACTTTTTTCTTGGAATCCTTTAACAGTTAAAAAAAATTTATGGAGGGAGCATTTGCATCCGGGAGCCAAATTGAATTTCTAGCACTATTTCAAATTTAAAACAAAAACCACGACAAACATTGTAAAACAGAGAAGTTACATCAGAACAATTATGTGCGACAAGATTCGTGCTTTACGTCAGAACAATTATGTGCGCGCGACAAGCTTTGGTGCTTGCGTACGTTGTGCGCATGCATGTGGTTGCAATGGCTTTGTCGAGGCGCTTCACTCCACAGTGTCCACTGTCCACTCGGCAGCCACTCTCGGTCGGTGGAGATGTGGTGGCGCGCATCGCAACAAAGTGTAGTACCATCCACGGAGGTGAAGATCAATCGGTCAGTCATCATCTCGCGGCGGAGCCCTTGAACTGACCTGACCGAGTTCCGACCAGCCGGCCGAGCTAGCAGCTATACTCCGTCGCCATCGCCGTACCCGTACGACAACTCCTGTGTGTGATCTGCGAACCTGGTTAATTTTGCTACGAGGTTAAATTGATTTTACTGAACGTACGCTATAGCTCAAGCTACCCGTCGACGGCGAGAACAATCGGAGTACGTAGGCGCATGGTGAGTTTGTGACTCCTGGCCTTTTTTCTGCTGGGAATTCACGTACGGTTTCTTTTCGTGATGTCACAAATACAGCACTTCGTTACCGATAGTACTCTTCAACTACTATTGATTGAAAAGACAACCATTTTTTAGGTAAAAACAAATACTCCTGCTAGATATAGAATGGAACTGATTTAGAGTGGAGATGAACTGATGAAGAAAGGTATAGACGGCGAAAAGCAGTTTGGGTGCGTAGCCTGCCGTTAGCTTAGGGTGTGTTCGGTTTGAAAACTAGGTGGAATGGAATGGAATGGACTGGTTCCTAGAGCTCATTCTTGTGTTCGGTTAGACAGAGGAATGGAATGGACTGGTTCCTCAGAATGGTATATTCCGTCGAATTTTTGACGAATCAGACCACCTGCGCCAGTGTATTGTCAAAAAGGACCACTTCTGAAAAAGTTTGACAAAAAAGACCACCTGGCGGTGGCGGCACCCTTGGCCAGGCGACATGTGGCACGTGCCGCCTGGGCCAGTGCCGGCAAGGGCCTGCCGCCGTTGGCATCGCCGGCATGGCGCCTGGTTGGTGCCGCCGTCGAACGGCGTTAGCCCATGTGGGCCATGCCGCCTGGGTGGATGCCGGCATGTCCACATGGCGACATGCCGGCAACGGCGGTGGCGGCACCCTGCCATCAGCCGACCCGCGAATTCCATCTCCCGCCCAACACTGATTCCCACGCGTGACTGTGACAGATTCCTATACCTGACTGAAAACTTTGGCTGCTTTGTACTATTTTAGACCACCGAAAGTAACGCTTCGCTGCTTTCAGCTCTTTTAAGAGGGGGCAGAGGTCTGCATGGCAGGCATTGTGTGTTCGTATAGAGAGCTTCGTCATTCCAGAGAAGAGCATTTCATAGGAAGAGAAGAAGAGTAGTCGAAAGCAGCTGAGTGAAGAATCAGATTTGAAGCAGACGTTGATATAGTTGAACGAAGGAGTCATCAAAGGTAATGTTTCTGGCTAGTAGTTTATTAGTTAATTATGTAATTAGCCCAAAGCTAACTAAGAGAGATACTAATGTTACGTAGTAGTAGTAAATGTCAGCAGACAAGAGGAGTTAGTCATAATTTTATGTATAGATAGGAAATTTTAGTTAGATAGTGATTGTGTGTATGAATAATATTAGATATGTTGTGCAGCTAGCCATCACCGGTACTTTGTTACTCCATATTATTATCGTGATATGCAGATAAGAAAGGCAGCGATATAAACTAGGAAGGTAAAAATCAACGTGTGAATTGGTTGTGAGTATTTATTTATAATAGTCATATTAGTCTTAGTTGTCTTAGTGTATATTGTTCACCTACAAAATAGAAATATGGCAAATTTTTATGGTATTAGGACATGCAACGAAAGAATTACAGGAACATTTTATTTAAAATAAAATAAAATATAGCTTCAGTGTTACTAATATCATTTTTTAAATTTTGGTTTGTGCGGTAGGTACGATGGAAAATTTATTAGTGTTCTATGGAGACGTGGTACGGGAGGGAATTCCTGGGCTAGATGTGTCTCAGTGCGAGTCCATGAATGTTGTAGTAAGAGACATGGTACATTTCTGACTGGAAAGTACAAGGATACACTCATGGTGGCAATTGCAGCAGATGCAAATAACCAGCTTCTTCCTATTGCATATAGTTTGGTGGAGGGTGAGAACAAGGACAGCTGGTTGTGGTTTCTAAGCTGTTTGAAGAATGGAGTCGTGAAGCAGCGTCCCGATGTATGCATCATCTCTGATCGCAACGCGGGTCTGCTAAACGCGCTGAACACAATCAAGCAGGTTACGGACCCTGAATGGGGGTGGCCTGATTTGGAGACACGGTGGTGCATGCGGCACCTAGCAGCAAATTTCTACACAAAGTTCAAGAACAAGGATTGGTTCAAGCTTTTCAAGAGGATGTGCATGTAGAACACCGAGTCGAAGATGAATGCAATTTGGACGGGAATCAATGGAGAAATCGAGCGTGCCGCCTTGCCATCTCGAGAAGGCCGGAGGGGTCGAACAGCACCTGTCAATCTGACACAGTGGATAACAGAGAATTGCCCCGACTTATACAAGTGGGCACTCGCTCATGACTCAGGGGCTCGGTACGGCATAATGACCAGCAATATGTCAGAGGTCTATAATGGCGTCCTCAAAGGGGTGCGAGCCCTCCCTCTTACAGCCCTCATTACTGAAACTTGGAACCGTACTCTATCATACTTTGCAGACAGAGTACAGGTTGCCAATGCACTAGTCGGTATGAACAAGCCATGGTGTGAAAAAATGCAGAGGTATCTGGATGAGAAAGCAGAAAAATCCAGGAGTCATGGCTGTAGTCTGGTCGACGCCCTTAGGAATAAATGGTTGATCAATGTTCGAGCAAAGTATGTTCACGGCCACCACAGGGGAGCACGAAAGCATGCTGTCACTCTTGGCCCGAACACATGTGAGTGCACCTGCAACAAGCCCAAGCTGCTAGGCTATCCATGTAGTCATGTCCTCAGGGTGGCTGCCAAACAGAAGATCAGCGTGGAGCATTACATATCTCCTTATTTTAGCACGTTCAGTCTTCTTAACACCTGGAATGGTGAATTCTGGGCCTGGGGCATAGATGAACACTACAGGGATGTGTGCAAGCGCAGTAATATCATATATGTTCCAAATCCGGCGATGCTTAGAACCGATAAGGGACGCCGACCATCTCGACGGCATAGGAACGACATGGACCATAGCCAATCTGGAGAACCACGTCGATGTCGCATTTGTAGGTGCGCTGGACACCCACGCAGGGAATGCCCCTACCGCAGCTAGTCATTTCGAATGTTGTATTTTCCTAGCTTCGATGTAATGTAATAAATTATCATTATGTATCCTGAACTTATTATGTAATGAATTTAGTTTGTAATGAATTATGTACTTGTGTTATGTCGCCGCACCAGCATCGTGCGGCCTCCATTCCCTCCGGTAAACTTGCGTACTTCATTTTCTTCGGCCTTAGGCCCTGGACGGTGCAAGGCAAACTCATAGCTACTAAATCGAATGACAGAGCAAAGATAGCAGTGCAGTGGTCGAATGAATTACGAATACCTTGCTTATATAGACATCGAGTGCTGCAGCTAAGCGACATAATTATTCGTCGGTGGTCTAATACCTATTATACAACAGCAAACGAATCTCCCGCCCGGGCATGAAAATCAGGAATATCTTTTGCATAGAAGTGAGTGCTGGTCGGTTGTTGGTGCAGAGGATGGCAGGGTGCCGGCTCCGGCCGAGGCGGCATGGTGCCACGTCACCATGCCGGATACTGGAATGGCGGCAGGGCCCACATGGGCTAACGCCGTTCGACGGCGGCACCAGCCAGGCGCCATGCCGGCGATGCCAACGGCGGCAGGCCCTTGCCGGCACTGGCCCAGGCAGCACGTGCCACGTGTCGCCTGGCCAGGGGTGCCGCCACCGCCAGGTGGTCTTTTTTGTCAAACTTTTTCAGAAGTGGTCCTTTTTGACAATACACTGGCGCAGGTGGTCTGATTCGTCAAAAATTCATATTCCGTCTAGATTTGGAACCAACTCGTCCAGCCAAAATGGCCGGACCGCGAGGAACGCGCGCTATCAGCGAAACTAATCATTAGACTAGTGCTAATTTGACTGCTAATTTCAAATTATTGCTAATTAAATTACTAATCCTAAATTATTTGCTGATTTGCTTTTTTTTGCTAATTTTAAAGTATTGCTAATTAAATTTGACTAGTGCTATCAGCGAAACTAACCATTTTTTTTTGCTGATTTGCTTTTTTTAGATAACTGATTTAATAATCCTAAATTATTAGACTAGTGCTAATTTGACTGCTAATTTTAAATTATTGCTAATTAAATTACTAATCCTAAATTAGCTGATCGTTCCATTCCATCTCATTTTAGTGCTACCGAACACCGGAATGGAACGGAATGGAACCGTCCCGTGACTTCGGAATGGAACCATTCCGTTCCGTCCCCTCCGGTTCTCAAACCGAACACATCCTTAGTCGCACGCGGCCATCTCCACTCTCCGGCTTGGGCTCCCTTTCACCGTCCACCGCGCCGCCGGACATGTGCGTGGAACGCGACGAATGGATACAATTTATTTATCTATAATTGAGTATAGATAAATGATACAGTATAATTTTTCTATAATTGAGAATAGATAAATAACGGGTTTATTCGATAGCCATAAGACCAAACTCTCAAAGAATGTCTAAGAAAGTTCAGAGTTGGGAGTCATGGCATTTAAGAATTAATTAATGAAGTCTTACATTTGACGCACTATCGACAGAAATATTCCTCATACTACTAAAAATAATAACTTGCATAATGATATTAAAGGGATTGTTGTAAAACAATTCTATTTATTGTAACATAATGGGAAATCCCTCGCAAAAAAAAACATAATGGGAAATCATGTGATAATAATGAAAAAAAATTATTTCAAACTATTTCAACCAACTACAGAAGATGCATGGAAAAGATGTTGTTGAACATGGACAGTGACTCAGCTTCTCATACTTGTACTTTCTTGCATAGATCACAATTGAAACGATATTTTGATGAAATATTATATGTACATACTCCCTCCGTTCCCATTTAATCAACGTACCTCGCGCCAGCTCCATCGCAGTCCTCTTTTGAGGACGCATCGGTTAAAATGGAATAGAGGTAGTACTATACATTTAGTTATAATTGTATACATTTTTTAATTCTTTTAAAATGTAAATATAAAGTTCAAGTATTTTAAAAAATCAGGCTATCTATAGCCTGAGATCTATTTGGATTTGACTACTTCTAGTTTGAAAGGATAGAGATGATAACCTAGATATGCCAATAGGTTCTACAATTTTTTTTATTTTTTGGCAATTCTAGACTTTGAAGATTAATAAAGTAGCCTAATGCAATCTAGATGAAACAACCTATATGATGATAACATATACTTCACCCTGGGAGGCTATCACAAAGTCAACACAAGTGAAGAGCTCACATAGAAACAACCGAGGCATAGAAAGACAAAATTGTTCCATGGTGTTCACTTCCATCGGGGAAGATACATCAACATCATAGAGGTGTGAGTTACCAGGAAGGATCCCGAAACACCACAAAAGGCTTGTCTTATTTTCCTTGAGCATCCTCCATGACACGGAGCTCAGCCACTAGTGGCAGGCTTAAGGTGGCGTCCAAGCCCTCACAAACTTTTACTCGGAGCGATTCCACAACATGGATGTTGGGTTTACCGCATACCTAAAGTCAACGAACTCAAAGGGGATTCAGTTTTAACTTGGTGGGATTGCAAATTGGGAGACCCTATTTGATTTTCCTAAAGAGATCTATGTTTTGTTTTGGCACTAGCAGATCCTCAACATTTGTTGATCAACAGTGGAGGAGAGGAAGTGAGAAGGGAAAGGAAATTTAGCTCTATCAACCTTCCCCTTCAAGGAATGTGTAGCATGTCCCTCTCGAAATGGGAGCATTAAAGTAAAACTGGGCATTCTGAGCTTTAAGTCTGTCCGACTGGTCTAGGGACATGAAAATTCCGCTCGGCTACACCAGGGATCGAAATAAATCTATAACTCTCTCTTATAATTCGGTTTGATTTTAGTCTTAGGTCCGATTCAAACCAGAACATTCCGGTTCCAGAGCCAGTCCAACCACACTAAATCTGGAAGCACAAAAAAACTTCAAAATGACCTTGTCGATTGGACTTTCTTCTCTTTATCTCTCTCTCTTTTGTTATAGTGGAGATACTTGATGATAGGTGTATATGAGTTGTTTAGATCATCCCCGTCAAGCTCATTGAGATTATCCCTCTTAATAGTTGGGTGTCCCTATTAACTAAAACAAAAATCAACGAGATATTAAATAAAACCCACTGACACCTTTCCTTTATAAAATTGGGGGGGGGGGGGGGGGATCTCCAACCATCAATCATCATCATGTAAACTTGAGTAGATACTTCATAGGTAGGTAACATTAGTCATTCTCTATCTCTAGAGTCATCTTTACGAAAAGACACTCATGTGTAAATTACCCTTACATAGGTGTCGCTTCTTATGCCAGGATTTCAGATAGAAATTTACACTTCACACAATATTATTATTTTTGTATCCAATCACACCCAAATTTCTGTTGTCTTGAATTCCCGACTCCACCAATAGATATTTTATAATACTACAAAAAAGATACATATACATGCGCATTATGATACATCAATAGTTTAAATAAATTTACGTGAAGACCCACAGTGACAAAAGATTTTACTTAAACATTACAAACTAAATTATAAAAAAATTGCAACAAAATATATGTAATGAAACATATGGGAAGTATACAGAAAATTTGTACCTTGATGTAAATAAGAACATCTGAGTTTTTAGCACTTTTAGTGAAAATTGTTTTCAATATATATCAAACAATGCATCAACTAAAAGAACGTACATCAATAGCTAGCTAAGTTATGGCGGTGTAAAAGAATTTAGTATAAATACATAGATGGCTAAATTTCAAAATAGATATAGAGTGTAACCTTATTCCGCATTTTACATGACCTTGATTTTTTATGGATCAATATGTGATCAAATATATTGCTCATGTTACATCCGCCATGCAGATAACCCTAGCCAACCTCACTTATTACGATGACACCGACTTGGTAACCTTCGAGTTAATGAAGATGGCAGTGCTCTCCGTCGACAAGAAGGCGTAGAGTTTGATCTCCTTCCATTTTTATTTTATTTATAAATCAATGTATAAAACCTGCAATAACGGAAACTTGATGTTGATGAGTACCGGAGAAAAAAAGGACTATGCATATGTTTGGTTTTGTATCCAATGTCTACCTTGCCTAAACATTAATTATTCATGACCTGAATTTTGGTTTTGACATTTTTTTTGGATGGTGGCCAATATTTCAGCAAGCCCTTATTCCTCAAAGTTGCTCGTATTCAGATCGGCGTCGGGGTCCCTTGGATTACATCACGCTGGCGATATTCATGTTCTTCGAGAATGTGGTCGTGGAACGTTGGCGTCATGGTGTAGATGGCGGAAAGAACACGAGGGTTGCAGTCGCAGGGCAATCTTGGGTTTGCCATGGAACTTGATTTGGACGAAACTAGAGGCGACGAGGGACAAAGGACCATGAGGGCAGCCCTCGCGCTGCACGAGATTGAGATGGTCTTGGCTGGTGCACTGATTGTTGCCCATTGAATCGCGTACAGAACATTGGCTAGTCGGGTTTTTTCGCTAGCGAGCTTGACCCGACGATGTGCGTGACCTAGAATGAAGGTTAGTGCTTTTGTGATTTTTTATGTTACATACAAGTAGTTCAACATATTGCAAAAAAATGTTGCTTGGTCGAAGATTATGCTGCAGCTGTCTGGCCTAAATGTTTGAGTAAGATCGAATGGCGGGGAAGGAGGTCTGATCGGGATCCACCTCTGCCCAGTGGCCCTAGAGAAACTGTCCCATTTTTTTAGGTTGAAAAAAGGTATTAATATTAATATATGTTAATGCACTACGAATGCTTTTTTTTTAGCCTAAATGCACTACGAATGCTAGTTGCCCACAAAACCCATCTATCCCCTTACCATCACCCTCTTCATCAACATCTTTGTTCACCTTTCCCCTCGGCCCATACCCTTTGCCGCATCACCAAACCAACCGTTGCTCTGTTCGTCACGCGTCTCCCTCTCTCCCCCGTCCGCATTGCAAGAGTCTGAGTTTCAATCGGCGTGTGAGAATACACAAACCGACATTTTCTCTCATCTGATTCGTGCCCGGATCCGGAGTGCCCCGTCCGTCATCCTCCATCGGGAATCCACGTCCCTGTCATCGCTTCCGGTCCGTGTCCTCCTCTGCTCCCCGCGCTAGATAAATACTCCCCCCGCCCTCCATCGTCTTCCGCCTCAACCTCCTGCGCCGCGCCGCGCTCCGTGCTCCTTCTTCTCCGTCGACCACGAGGTACGTGCGCGCGCGGGCGGTGTATAGTAGGTTAATGGCGGAGAGGCCCAACTGAACTCGTCAAAAGAAAAGAATTATTCCCCTTGCCGAACCTACTACCGCCGAGCGCGGTAGCCGGCACGCCAAGATTGCTTGCTGGCCGACTCACTCTTCTTGGCAACTTCTTGCCGTCTCACGTGCAGGCTTTGGCTTTGGATTCCGGAAAGAAGCACACACCAAGAGACGGGCCGGTGCCAAGAAGGGTAGTTACGATGGATGATGCGGCGGCGCCGGCGCCAGCGGCGGCCGGCAAGTTGGAGAAGAGCTACTTCGACGTGCTGGGGATCTGCTGCCCGTCGGAGGTGCCGCTGGTGGAGAAGCTCCTCGAGCCGCTCCCCGGCGTGCACAAGGTGTCCGTCGTCGTGCCGTCAAGAACCGTCATCGTCCTCCACGACGCCTCCGCCATCTCCCAGGCCCAGATCGGTAAGCGAAACCGCCACGCCGTCGCCGGCAGCCGTCTCCCTCCCCGTTGCTTTCCGTCCAGATTTCACTCCCCCCCTCCGCGCGGTTCTCGTGGCACCAAAAATAACTTCTTCTGCTCTGTTTCCTGGTCTCCACCACTTGCTGGTGGTGAAATCTTTGTCCGGTTACTACTTGCTCTGCGGGTTTCAGGTGAATAATCTTTCGCTGTTGATCAACTTTTTCGTGTAACAAGTGTTCGTCCTCTGAACTGGATTTTTGACCGCACGGGGACTGGGACAGTAGGACTCCGTCCTTTGGACTAGAACAGAGACCATGGTCTCTGCTCAAAGAATAAATCCAGAGTATCTGTCGATAGGAACGTGCTGCCTGCCTGCCGTCGCTCATAAATTTCCGATGCCGCCGTGAACCCACTTCGCCGTCGATGCTGATGTTCTTTCTCTGTACTTCTGGATGATGGGTTTTAGCTTTGAATTTTCTCTTATTTTAACATCCCAAATTTATTTATTACTCCAACCAGTCGGAAGAATATCTTGAACGACGGGAAGTATCATTTCTTTGTTCTTTCTCGGGAAGTATCCTTTCTTTGTTCTTTCAGATTTTTTTTTTACTCTATCCTCTCCTGACCTTGGTCGTTTCTGAACATATGTTTTTTTTTTCGCAAAATCAATCTTTCCCCTTCTGTTCTTCCTTAAATCAAATGTTCAGAAACCGCCGGATTTTCAGCATGGCAAACCGCCGGAATTTCAGCATGAGAAAGACTGATTGACCCCTTCTCTTTTGCTCTTCCAGTCAAGGCGCTGAACCAGGCGAGGCTGGAGGCGTCGGTGCGGGCCTACGGCGGCGCCGGCCAGAAGATCTCCAACAAGTGGCCGAGCCCGTACGTGCTCATCTGCGGCGCGCTCCTGGTTGTTTCCCTGTTCGAGCACTTCTGGCGGCCGCTCAAGTGGTTCGCGGTGGCGGGGACCGCCGCCGGACTGCCGCCAATCGTCCTCAGGAGCATAGCCGCCGCACGGAGGCTCACCCTCGACGTCAACATACTCATGCTCATCGCAGGTACAGTTCAGATCAGTTCCTTCTGATGACGTTCCATGTGATTCGTAGTTCCCCACACGCTGCGCACACACAACACATGTTTCATGTGACTTCCCTTTGACCTTTTTTTCTACTAGATACATATAGGGTCATAGTATTCATTTATTAAGGATTATCCTTGAATTCATAAATTTAGGGACCACCCTCATAGTCATAGATAGACTAGCTAACTGGTATTCCTCCTTCTCGGAAACATGCCAAGCCACTTGCAGAGATTTTGTGGATTGCACTATTTTGTGAAAGTTAGTTACATACGGGCACTCAACCTAATTCTGGTGAGATTTTGTTTTTACACCCAGATAGGAAAAATAGTGAAAATAACAAGTGTTTCCAAAAGTCCACCGCCACCATATTCTAAATTCATTTGCGGCATAATCTTCCGTTGTTCTTATACGCTGCGGACAACACCACCGAATGAAATTATTGATGCTGCTGTTTACATTTCTACCAATGTGCCAAAAGGGTCGCCCAAAGTACTGGATCAATATATCAAAAAAAAAAAAAAGTACTGGATCAAGACAATTTGTTTTCTTAGAACCAACATGCATACCTTTGTTCCGTTATCTTCTGATGATAGTGGAACCAGGTCTTCTGGTCATATTGAAAAAAGGGCCAATATGCATGGTGAGTGCTTAATTAGTGGAAAGATCCAGGCCCTTTAAGCTACTAAACCGTGAAATTTAGTTACATAAGGAAACCCTTACTTATTTTGGTCAGGTTTTTTTACAACAGAATAGAATGTTTAATGAAATTAATTACTACATCAGGAAAGATAAATAATTAAGTGCTTCCAAAAGTCCACTGCTACGCATATTCTAAATTCTTGTGTCATAGTCTTCCAGTTTTTTATAAGACATTGACATAACACAAGCTAGCACTTAGTGAGTAAACATTCAACCACAGAATGAAATTATTGGAGTGTGCAAAAAGGGTCGCCCGAAAAACTGGGTCAAGACAATTTGTTTTCATATGACCAATATGTGTGGTGGGTGCTTAATTAGTGGAAGAGCAGAGTAGATCTAGGCCCTTAAAAGACACCAAAAGTTCATGTCTCATTTGCTCAATTTTCTCCCTTCATTTCTCTCCTGCTGTGACCCCCACTTTCCATCGCATTAAAGTTGATAGGTTGCTGTGATGCTTATATTTGTGCTAAATGTACAGAAATGTTCTTCCTTTCCTCCATGTGACGATGCTTCCTATCAGATGTGGTATCGGATTCTACTCTGAATAAGCAACACTGTGCTCGAATCGTTCTTTTTAGAGTTTTGGGTTTCATGCTGTCATGATAGCTCCGTTTCATGAAAGAAACAGCATACGTAGACAGAACATTTCTTTTTTGTACTACTATGCCACAAGACAAATTGTCTGTTCAGATCAGCAGATAAAAACGTGCCAGAATCTCAAATATTTTGATGAGAGTAGGACAGAAACTGAAAGGGGATCTGAGTTTCTGTTTGTAGTAGTAATAAACAAATAATATAAAATAAAGTTGTACCTATGAAATTTTACAGTCTGAATCTATAGTAGTCACTTGCTCGTAAAACAATTATGTATGTGTATATATAATCTTCAGCATTCAGTTATTGGCATTGGCTTGTTGCCAGTTTGGCACTATGTCCTGATCCTAGGAGGCCAGCTATCTTGTCATCATCACATATTTACAAGCATTTCCTTTTAGATGCTCTGCCGTCCCCATGAATCATGGCAATTTGGCAAGAAATTGATGGTACAACAAATAGCAAAGAGCTCACATGTTTTACTTGCTTCCTTCGCAGTTGCTGGGGCAATAGCTCTCAAGGACTATTCTGAGGCTGGATTCATTGTCTTCCTTTTCACCACAGCGGAATGGCTCGAGACCAGGGCGAGCCGCAAGGTCTCTCCATCTCTTTCTCAAATTTTTCTTTCGTCTCTAAAATCAGAATTTCATGGTATCTTTACAGAAAAAAAGAGAGCAATATTTGCAGGATCGCTGAGGTCCTTCCATAATCCCATATACCAGGAAAGGGAATTAATATTATCTAAGTCACAGATAGGAGCACATAATCATACTAATGCAGCATAACGAGGCATGTTGATTTTGATGTGCACTAGACCCACTGATGGACTTACGAACAAATCTTGGTCTGCCATTTTGGCCGTAGTAGGTTGGAGCAGAGTCAGGCCCATTTTCTGATTGTAACACCCTTTTAGCATACCTTGCCTGTCAATTCTCAGCCAAAAGATCAATGGACTTTACATCTAGTGGACTGGAACATGCATATACACTCATAATTATGTGTAAAGCAGATTAAAGAATCTAAGCCAGATAAGAAAAACACAGTTTTAGAAAGAAGACGAGAAGAATGCAACCACTTAAAGTATTGCCTCCTAGAAAAGCAACACCAATCAATACATAATGTTTATGTGGTAAATAGTTTCTTTTGGCTACTTTCTCTCAGAAGCAATCTGATCAAATCATCCTTTGACATGTAGGCCACTGCTGGGATGTCGGCACTTATGAGCATGGCACCACAAAAAGCTATCCTAGCAGAGACTGGACAAGTGGTTGCTTGCCAGGATGTGAAGATCAATACAATAATAGCTGTCAAGGCAGGGGAAGTAGTGCCGATCGATGGTGTTGTCGTCGATGGACGGAGTGAGGTTGATGAGAGCACTCTCACTGGGGAGTCCTTTCCCGTGGCCAAGCAGGCAGACTCCCAGGTCTGGGCTGGTACCCTCAACATAGATGGTAATAAACACTACATAGAAACCAAAATTGACATTGCTCAGATGACTAAAATACACCGCAGGTCGCTGATCTTGCATTCATTCTGTATTGGTGATATGTCAGGTTATATTGCTGTGAGGACAACTGCTATGGCTGACAACTCTGCAGTTGCAAAAATGGCAAGGCTAGTCGAAGAAGCCCAAAACAGTAGATCCAGTACGCAGAGGCTGATTGAAACGTGTGCTAAGTACTACACACCTGGTAATCTAAACAGAGGAGACTAGACCTTTAGCCAAACTTCAGACACTAAAATTTTGGGATCAGGTGCTTTTTCTTACTGTTATCTTTGATTGCGCCTTGCAGCTATTGTTATCATGTCTGGAGCAATAGCGTTGATCCCTGTAATAGTCAGAGCACACAACCTCAAACACTGGTTCCAGTTGGCCCTAGTCCTCCTTGTGAGTGCTTGCCCATGTGCTCTAGTGCTGTCAACGCCCATTGCCACTTTCTGTGCTCTACTGAGGGCCGCGAGGACAGGGCTTCTCATCAAAGGAGGGGATGTCCTTGAATCCTTGGCCAGTATCAAAGTTGTTGCCTTTGACAAAACTGGTACAATTACTAGAGGAGAGTTCTCTGTCGAGGAGTTTCGGACTGCTGACGAGCGTGTTCCAAAGCAACAACTTCTTTACTGGTGAGTGTTGTTTCCTTGTAGGTATCACACTGCACAAACTTCTTCAATGGTAATATGTGTTTCAGTCTTCTTGTAGTATGTATTTAATCTCCTGGCTATAACAGGGTCTCAAGTATTGAGAGCAGATCGAGCCACCCAATGGCATCTGCTCTTGTTGATTATGCTCATTTTAACTCCGTGGAGCCGAAATCAGAAAATGTCACCGAATTTAAAATATATCCTGGTGAGGGGATTTATGGTGAAATTGATGGAGAGAGCGTATATGTTGGGAACAAAAGGATCTTGTCAAGGGCTTCGTGTCAAACAGGTTGGTGAAATGTGGTATCAGCATTTTCAAAGTATGTTAGTAATGTTGTCGACATTCTTCTGCTAGTTAACATGAAGTTACTGTAATAAAAGGTGGTTCTGCTTCATTTTGACTGCATGTTTTGCTTCATTCTTCTATTTCGTTTGATCAAAAGTTCAAATCATGATTTCTATTAAAATATCGAGCCTTTAAATGATCATGTGCAATTTTCCGTTTTATGCTGTAGTTCCAGACATAAAAGATATGAAAGGAGTTACCTTTGGATACGTGGCCTGCAACAACAAATTGATTGGAGTGTTCAGTCTTTCGGATTCTTGCCGTACTGGATCAGCTGAAGCCATCAATGAGTTGAGATCACTGGGCATCAAGTCCGTGATGCTTACCGGAGATAGTAATGCCGCTGCCTCATTTGCACAGAACCAGGTAAAGGATTTTTCAGAAAATATGTCCATCTTATTGCTGTGTCCTTCCTTTCTCTAGTGGATTCAAGTACAACCGAATCTAATTTTGCTTTTTCTGTTACCTTTCTGGCAGCTGGGAAACCTCCTTGCCGAAGTTCACTCTGAACTGCTGCCAGAAGACAAAGTGAGAATTGTTGATGAACTGAAGGAAAAGGATGGCCCTACACTAATGATTGGCGATGGCATGAATGATGCCCCGGCATTGGCTAAGGCTGATGTTGGAGTCTCCATGGGCGTATCCGGTTCAGCCGTCGCAATGGAGACGAGCCACATTACTCTGATGTCGAATGACATCCGCAGGATTCCCAAGGCTATCAAGTTGGCAAGGAGGACACTCTGGACTATTAAAATAAACATTGCCTTCTCGGTGGTTACAAAGCTTGCAATCGTGTGTCTTGCATTTGCCGGGCATCCACTTATTTGGGCAGCAGTCCTTGCTGATGTCGGTACATGCTTGTTGGTGATCATGTACAGCATGCTGTTGCTGAGGGAGAAAGGCAGTGGGAAGGTGGCGAAGAAATGTTCTGATCATGGGTCTCATTCAAAGAAGCATGGCACTTCCCACCACTGCTCAGATGGTCATCACCATGGGCATAAATCAACAGGAAGTTGTGTAGATTCATCTGCAGGTAAGCATGCTTGCCATGATCATCACCATGAGCATGACCACCACAAAGAGCCAAGCAACCTGCATTCCGCGGACAAGCATGGTTGCCATGATCATAGCCATGGCCATAACAACTGCAAAGAGCCGAGCAACCAGTTAGCCACAAGCAAGCATGTTTCCCATGGTCATGGCCATAACCACGGCAAAGAGCTGAGCAACTTGCACTCTGCCGCACACAAGCATGACTGCCATGAGCATGAACATAGCCACCGTGAAGAACCAAGTAGTTCAGATTCAATCAACAAGCTTGCTTGCCATGACCATGAACATAGCCACTGCAAAGAATCCAACGGTTCACAATCTATGGATGAGCATGCTTGCCATGATCACAAGCACTGTGAAGAGCCAATTAGCTTGCTTTGTGCAACTGAGAATGCTTGCCATGACCATGACCAGGACCACGGGCATCATTGTTGTGATGAACAGCAAACAGTGCATGCCGCAGATAAGCACTCCTGCCACGACCATAAGCATGACGACAATTCAATCCAGGAGCACGTGATATCGATCGAGAGCGCATCGCCTGCTCACCAAGAGGAACAGAGCCAATGCGGACGGCACAGCGACAAACACAAAGAGGAAGGGTGTGGACATCACCCGAAGGCGAAAGATCACATTCCGGCTCTGACTGACTGCAGCAGGGGAAGCTGTCACGGCACAGCGAGCAGCAAGGCTTGTGAAAGCAAAGGTAAAGAAATTTGTCCAAGCTGGCAAGTTGGTCGTACCGGAATGGTCCGCCGGTGTTGCAGGACTAGGGTGCGCAGCTGCTGTAGCCACACCATGCTGAAGCTGCCTGAGATTATAATAGAGTAGGGTGAACAGTATATATAGTACATCGGCAACCCAAATGAGTAAATCTTCCATTATCTAAAAAATCAGCTACCAAAGTCGCCTCATCGGCACATATAGCTATAGATGGCCGTGGCTGGCGCAAGGTGTTTTTTCCGGTTTTGTTTGCTTTGCTGCTGAAGAAATGGTGTAGAGGTCTGAATTTTGATGAAGCAAGTATTTGTCTGTCAAAGGGTGCTGCTATTATTGTTTTCACCCTGTTGATTTCGCATCTTTTCAAAGAATATGAGAAGGTGCAAAACAGATTAGTTCATAATATTAGTGTGCGTGTATATTGACTGAAGGTGGTGAAGAAAATCACTTGATATCTGCGTACTAGATTTTCTCTGTTGGGTAGAAGTTATAATTTTACTCAACTTCTGTGGACTGTGGATGAAATATCTTTAACTAAGTTCAGTTATGAGATGTTCTTTGAATGTAATCTTGCTGCTCAGGTTGCATCGTTGTACCCGTTAATGTGAGCTAGTACAGGGTAGCTTAGCTTAGCTTGTAGGGTTGTAAATTGACCTTTAAACAGCTAAAGACGAATAACCTGTAGCTATTAAGAACCAAGGTAATTTCTTATAAATGCAGTGGGATGTTGCTAGCAAGGCAGTTTGGTGAGGACGGGGCTTGCCTGCGCCCCCTCAATGCGCCCATCCGTGCGGCCAATCGATCAATGGTTCATCTTTTTCCTGGCCCCACTTTCTTCTTTCTCGACAAAAAATAAATCGCGGCAACGAATTTGGGGAACACCGGGAGACGAGACGAGAGGCGGAAGGTGGGACGACCGAGAGGGAGCGACCAAAGCCGGCCGAGGAGTGAGAGGTCGACGCGCCGGCGTCTAGCAATAATCAGAGGACATCGTTAGCACTGCCGGACGGGGAGCACCGCCGGCACGGTCCAGGCCGCCGTTACCTAGCGTGAGCGCCGCCGCCGGCCATGGTCAGTGCCTCCGCGTCCCCCTAGGCTTCTGTGCTCACTAGCGGCCCAAGCTGTACCTGTCCAGCGCAAGATTATGGCTGCCTCCGTCCCGCCGGTCTAGAGATCGACGACCCAGTTCACCGTCCCTGCGCGACGATCCAGTTCGCCGTCCGTGCGGCGAGAGCAAAAACGCAGGTCGACACTCGACAGTGCCAAGCACACTACGCTGCTGTCCTGCTCGAACTGCGCTAGAAAGCAACTCGACAGAGGAACAAGCAGTAGTTTCCCTTCGGCCGGCGGCGTGCGAAGGTATGCACAGGTGGACGAATTGGATCCATCCAGGTTCACCGGCGATGGTGTGGAGACGAGGTCCCACGTTCTGGATGCACAGGCTTAGTGGAACTTCAAATCCATGACCAGAAGAGATAAGCTGTCCAGCGCGGCCAATGGAAGTCGCGACATTTTTTTTCTTTGAGAGAAAAGTAGTGTGATAATCTACTATATACTAAAAACATAATACAGGGTCACAAAATAGAGACACCACGTTAATCCACATCATCTTAATTGTTTAGACAATTAGATCTACTGTATAATTAATGGCTGAGATTAAAAGATTTAAAAGTTACATACATACAAATATATAGTCCAATTTATGTCTATGTGACCTGTTTGGATACTAACCAGCAATCTATCTATTAATTAAAAAATAAAAAGCAATCTAGGTTGTCAATCACGTCACGTACACATGATTTAGACCTAGAGTCCAAAGTACGTACACATGGCTCCAGCATAAGTATTAACATGGATCTGTACCCCAATTTATTTAGTTAACAGGGCTGTTAGATTATATAAGGGTTAGAAACTTGCCACCAAAGTAGGAGAAAATACTATATTATACCATAATGTAAAACCATCACCCTCAACTATGGACTGCTTTCCCAAAAAAAGACTAAATACTAAAATAATTATATAAAAAATATTAATTACGTAACATATTTGATATAATGTATTGTCTTGGACCTAGACTCCCGTAATTGAGCGATCTATGCGTGAAACTAATAGTCATGTTGGCTTAGGCCTCTTAAAAAAAATTGAAAGCTGCCGTCCGTGAATGGATGCCTCCATTTAAAATATTAAACATAGCCACGACCACATAATCTGACTCAATATCCTGACTGGAACGTAATTGTTACACCCAACCAGCAACAAAGAAACTTGGCTAGACCATTATGGCCAACGCTAGGAGCTTTAGATATGGATATATATGTAATTTAGAAGAAATACTTATTAAGTGCAAACTAATTACTTGCAAAAAAAAAATAAACTGATCAGCATGTATGTTATTTCTATGATTGAGTAGACATAAACAGAATAGCTGTTAGATAACCATCGAATGAATATCAAGATAAGTTAGAGAGACTACTAAAAATAGATATAGAAATGGGGTTATGGAAACACAAAGTTATACTTCTCTAACTTTGACGGCCATTGCATAAACATGTTAGTATACACGTGAAAGAAAATAATATATGCCTTTAGCATTATATTTATTTATAAAATAATGGATGAAATTTCATCATGTTCATGTTTGCACATTTGGACATGGAGTGAGTAAGAGAGGAATATGTATAAAAGCAAGATAATTCTCACTATTTAATGTGTCCCACATAGTGAGGGGAATGAACCATTTTATTCTTAATTCAATAATTTTTTTGGTAAAACTTAACTATTGATCTGACATCATGGAAGGACTATAGTTATGTCTACAGATTTAATATCACTTATGTGGAAGTTTTAACATATGAGATTATAATAATTTCCCACAAATTTAGACGTTACTCGCATACGTGATATGTTGTTTACCAAAGCATTTTGTGGTAGTTGTAGTACATTTTTTTTATCACATAATAGGAAATAATATGATATCACCAAAACCATATTTTTATTTCTTGAACACCTTCATCCACTTTAGATATGCGTCGCATTTGCGAGGGTCATCATGCTAGTTAACAGAAAAACAGGAGACGTTCGATGGATACGGCCGCACGGATGGGCGCGCTGAGGGGGCGCAGGCAAGCCCCGTCCGTTTGGTGATGCAGATGTCTTAGAAAATTAGTGAGAGTAAAATTTCAGCAAAATACGGTGATAATAGGTGAGGAAAGCAATGTTTTTCTCGATATTGAACATAGCCATAGAACTTCTGGTCTTACTCTTCTTCACGAATCCCACCCTCAACAACAATTTCACCTACTAAATCATTAGTGTCCACCCTAGAACCATTGTTGCTTTGGTGGTTAGTGAAGATGGCAGTACATCATGTCCCTCAAAGGGATCAAAATCCAGGCTTTGACTCTCATAAGTGTCAACTCTCAACAAAATAGAGCTATTCCTTTCAGTGGTACAAGGCATACTCGTTGAGGTAGCTTTGTTGTCTTGTTGACTATGTCACCTTCAAAGTTTGGTGTCTCCGGCTTTTAGTAAGCGTTGCAGGAGTGAGATCTGTAGGTGAAATTGGGAGGCTATGCTCAACAGATACATATTACACATCTCCACAACAATACGGCAATAAATTGCGATTTAAGCTATTCTCAATAGCTTTTCTGTTCTTAAGAGCGGCTTTACATATGCCCGTGAAAGAGCAGATTTGCTGCCATAGGGATAGCTTCCCCTGCAGCCACCGCACGATTTGCCTGGAGATAACAATCAACAATTAGTGATGGTGCTGTCTGCTATGGTGTGTCAGATGGAAGCGTCATCTTCGATGGATGTGCCGAGAAAGTGGTAGTACAAGACAAACACTTTTGATTTACAAACGAACATGACTAGCTGTCTGGGTGTATTGATATCGCATATGGTATATACAAAACAGAGTGATCATAGGCATGTCTATGCATCTTGGAGGGTAGCTGCCCTGCCCACATGATGTGAATGCTATCACTAAACCCCAAAGGTGTCGAGGCGGTAAGAATTTGTCACATCATTCATTTGTTTTTGTCGTACCACTGACATAGTGCGTATGCAGTCCGAAATGTAATTTGGCTCCCGATGCATATGAATCCATTATTTGCAAACATATTTGGAAATGTTAAAAAAAATAAAAAAAATATTAGCACGTGTATCCCTACATTCTATGTTTACACATAACTTTTTAGGAAAAAGCATACTCTCCGACCACAATTATATGTCCTAATACGGATATATCTGGACACATTTTAGTATCTAGATACATCTATATTATGACTGTATTAGGACATGTAATAGTGGTCGGAGGGAGTATTTACATCTCAAATGTATAGACAAATTTTGATATTCCATATGCCTATTCACGGGGTCTTTTTTTGTCTTTTTTACTTAGACAACACAAAATATTCCTTTTTTCCAAAAAGTTGTGAACAAATATAGAATGTCCGTATGCACACCTGAAACTTTCTTTCAAAATTTTGACAGTCCGGATTTTTTTATAGATTTTTTTTATAATATGTTCATATGCATCCGAGAGCCAATTATACCACCTCCGTATGCAGTCCGCTTTATTACATGCAAAATTAATTACTCCCTCTTATAAATGTACTATTAATTTAAGTCAAATTTGATAAAATAAGAGTAGCAGCATATGACATTAGACTGAAACAACATTTGAAGATAGATCTGGTGATACTAATTTAGTATCACAAATGCTGCTACCTTTTCCTACAAAGTTTTTGAAATCCTAATAAGTTTGATTTAGGGAAAAAGCTAGAAAAGAAAAGGGATTTGGTGCACATGGACACCAGTGCTCTCTTCACTTTTAGAATTTTGAAAATTTCAAAATCTCACACTTCTATATGTCTAAAAATTATGCCGTTAAAACATATAGGTAGATATTTATAGAAGGAGTATATGTAAAGAAGTCCTATTTAAAAATACATTGTATTTTGGGAAGTACAAAAAAGATAAATTTCTGATAGTAAATCATAGTAAAGTAGTAGTAAAATAATATATCTTTTTGTTAGAAATTTGTCTTTTTTGTACTTCCTAAAATATAAATTATTTTTTAACGGGACTTTTTTGTGTATGCTCCTCCTGTATATATCTTTCTATATATGTAAAGCCATAATTTTTTGAAACACAGAAGTGTTAGGTTTTGAAATTTTAAAAAATCTGAAGGTGGAGGGATCACTGGTGGCCATGTGCCAGTAACACTTTTCGGAAAAAGCTAGAACTAAAATTATTCACTAACGGAGGGATATGCATCATTGTGTGTTGCAAAGCCAACAGGTCCATAATGTGATTAACCGCAGTGGCGAAGGACGGAAGGAATTTTAGGTAGGGCGAACTCTGAAAAATTGTGTGAAGACCAAAATTGTTCCCCAGAGTCCTAGACACTAAAGCTATATATGACTCTAACCCAATCACTGAGTATAACAAAAGTATAAACATATTTGAATGTAAGTAGAACCTAGAAATATACCAATAAAGACTCCTAATGACATAATTTAGAAGTTCTAGGCAATACCAAAGCTCGATATTTTTTTGAAAATCTTCATTCATCATTCAAGACTTTTGAATATACACAACTCGATATAGCACATCATCAAGTCATCAAGAAGCCATCCAAAGGAGAAGCTATGTTTAAGCAAAAGCAAGCCATAACCATCCACAATTTTGTAATTTATACTAAGTAAAGACTTATAGTATGTATGTCCATTAGCCTACAAATAATCTTCAGTGCAGTGCAGATATTTGCCACATAAGAATTATGTTGAAATTTATGTAGCCATTGTAGACATTTTGTTGTGCAACTAGATCTTGATGATCTTTGTCGCTAAGAAAGCCCATTCAACTATTGTCATCACTGCCGATAAGAGAAATGCAAGCTCAATGAGCCAATAAACTGCAAGAAACATGATGTGAACCTCTTAGATATCAGGATAATCTATAAGCTTCAATAGCTAGACAATGTATATATCTTGAATTATGTGTTGATTACTAGAATAGACAAGGTCTTTATTTTTGGCTCAAAATTGATTTTGCGCAATGTTCATCAAAATAAGCATAACTTTCTCATACGGAGTCTGTTTTTAACGTATAACCACTCAAATTGTTCAGAAAAAACAGACGCACATGATATGTTTACTCAAAAATCAAGGTAGGGCGGCTGCCCTACCTTGCCCTACTGAGAGCTTCGCCCCTGATTAACCGTGGGGGTGGGGGGCAAATATCCCTGCGCCGAAGGCTATTATCCTTCCATGGAAACATTGCACATTTGAAATATACAACCTCAATAAAAACTTTGCATGTTTACATACTATTGTATTGGAAAGTGTAGGATTTCCAATGGCTCACTTGTTCCATATTAATTGCACTTGTATTGTTTAGTTTTAGTTTTTGTAAAACAAGCTAAGAAACAACCATTCAATATGGTTAGGGTGCTTCTCAAATAGCAAAATTCTAAACACGCATGAACAACAACAAATACAGTTTTTTTTATCCTTGATCTAACCCTAGGCGAGGTTCTGTTGTGGAGGCACGCACTTTGGAACCACGAGGTTCTATCGTGGTTCTCTGGCATTATTGTTGCTCAGTGTTGAGCCTTCGTGGCACCATGTGCATTGTCGTTCGTTATTCTTTCTCTGCTTTGTCCAAATCATGCCACCCACTCGCGAACTCCTTGGACAATCAAGGATAGAGGATAGGTTGACGAGGCGCAGTGGTGACAGGCATTGGTCGAGATGCGACTTTTTTGGTTCCGTTTGAGTGATGTCCTTGTGTGTTAGTGCTGTAGGGCGTGTAGTGGCTAGTCTTTGGATTTGTCTAGCCGCTTGGCTACTTCTACGAAATGACACATCCTTCCATGGTGTGTATCCTCTCGACCATAAGTTTTTTGTCCCAAAAATGTTGGGGTATATTATTTATGAAACCCACGAGAAACATATGGAAACAAAACTGAAAGAGGGAAAGAGCTAAATTTCTAGATACATTCGAATCCTCAACTCCCCTTTTATTGCCTTCACACATATTAACAAATTTGGTCGCTCTCCGACTCTCCTTAGTATCTCCCCTTCCATCTAGAGGTTCACTATTAAACTTGTCCCTCTGGAGTATTCCCTCGGATATCCCCAATCCATGTGAGTCGATGTTGAAATAGTTTCTCTTCAATCCGGAGGACGACTGGCAACAAGTAGATCGGAGCGTTGGGCAAAATTCTTTCTTGTATGACCGCAGTCCACCGCAACAAATGAGTGGCATGCTATAAGGAGAATATAATAATGTTATGCTTCTTATAGCATGTCTGGTCGCCGTCGGATAAAACTTGCATATCTTGCTTTAATGGCATGACCTTCTTGCCACGCAAGATGCGAAGATGCTTATCACCATTGATGTACCGTGCCTTTGATCCCGTGGCTGATTTATCTTGACCGTGTATTTTTGTTAAGACATATATATCCGTGCTTTCACTTGACCGTGGCCTCTTACTTCCAGTCAATGCACCATTTTTGTGCCCCATATATATGTCGTCGGCGCATTCAGCCTGGCTGACACGCGCACACACACGCAACTATCTGGCAGGCGCGTGGTACACTGGCACTAATAGCGAAGGGGCTGAGTACTATATATACAGACACGAAGGTGATTAGTTCCAGCACTCACTCCATTCCCCATTACCCGGTCGACCACCTGCTCTCCTCCTCAGAAAGCTCAAGACTATCTAGCTAGAGATACCATGAGCGCCATGGCCATCTCCTCCGGTGTTCGTCCGTGCTTCCTCCTCATGGCAGCAACCCTGGCACTGCTCATCATCCAAGCCCAGGGCATCACCAGGAACTACCATTTCAATGTAAGTGCATGCCCACGCCCTTAACTGATGCTGAAAATAACACCATTGCCAACCGAGATGTGCTTTGCAGGTGGAGATGGCGAACGTGACGAGGCTGTGCCGCACCAAGAGCATCGTGACGGTGAACGGGCTGTTCCCGGGGCCGGAGCTCGTCGCCAGGGAAGGCGACCGCGTCCATGTCCGCGTCACCAACCACGTCGCCTACAACATGACAATTCACTGGTACCTCTGACTTTTATCTAGCCTTGGCTTTTAGCCACTGGTACTAGTAACGTATGTTTTTTTTCCGATAGTCGTAACGTATGTTTCGAAAGATTTCTCATGACGCGTGCGTGTATACGACGCGCGCAGACACGTTCAAGCTGAAGGTGACGCCGGGGAAGACGTACATGCTGCGCCTCGTCAACGCCGCGCTCAACGACGAGCTCTTCTTCTCCGTCGCCAACCACACCCTCACCGTCGTCGAGGTCGACGCCGTCTACGTCAAGCCCTTCGCCGTCGACACCCTGCTCATCTCCCCGGGCCAGACCACCAACGTCCTCCTCGCCGCCAAGCCGGTCCACCCCAACGCCATCTTCTACATGTCCGCCGCAGCGTACTCCGTCGATCGCCCGCCCGCCTACTTCGACACCACTACCGTCAGCGGCATCCTCGAGTACCGCAGCCCGGGCCCGACGCCTTCCACGCCGAGCTCCTTCAGCAAGGGCTTGCAGCTCTTTAGGCCGACCCTGCCGCCGTTCAACGACACCAGCTTCGTCGCCAGCTTCACGGCCAAACTTCACAGCCTCGCCACACCAGAGTACCCGGCGGCCGTGCCGCGGTCCGTGGACAGGCGGTTCTTCTTCACGATCGGTCTGGGCACGCTCCTCTGTCCTAAGAACACGACGTGCGAGGGCCCCAACAACCGCACCATGTATGCGGCCGCCATCAACAACGTCTCCTTCGTGCTCCCTTCCAAGGCACTCCTGCAGTCGCACTTCACCGGACAGTCCACGGGCGTCTACGAGCCCGACTTCCCAGCCATCCCGCTCTCGCCGTTCAACTACACGGGGATGCCGCCAAAAAATACGAATCTGGCCACGGGGACCAGGCTGCTCGTGCTGCCGTACAACACCTCGGTGGAGCTGGTGATGCAGGACACCAGCGTCATTGGGTTCGAGAGCCACCCGCTGCATCTTCACGGCTACAACTTCTTTGTGGTCGGGCAGGGGTTTGGCAACTACAACCCGGTGAACGACCCTGTCAAGTTCAACCTCGTTGACCCTGTCGAGCGGAACACCGTCGGCGTGCCAGCCGGTGGCTGGGTGGCCATTCGCTTCGTCGCTGATAATCCAGGTAACCATAGTTATAATTATAATATCCACGTGTGAAGCACATCGCCGTAATGACAAAAAATTTGTATGCCGCCGCGCAGGCGTATGGTTTATGCATTGCCATTTTGCGGTGCACGTGGTGTGGGGGCTGAGGATGGCATGGCTGGTGCAGGACGGGAGCAAGCCGGGCGAGAAGCTGCCCCCACCGCCGTCTGATATGCCTAAATGCTAGAAACAGTTTACTTATGTTGAGGAATTGATTGAGTAAGGTGCTATGAAAACTCTAGTGGAATAAAGTAGTACAATTATAGGAGTTTTGGCTTCCGAGTGTAAATGAACTCGATATCTAGACCATGAAATCTATTGTGGGGATCGCCAAATGTGTCGGAACCCACGAGGCTGCGAGCTTGCAAAAATGAGGAATACGCATCCACCCATCTGTTGCGGGTCGCGCCGGTGTATGCGGACGAAACGGCGTTTGGCGGTTGGCCGACGATTGGACCGGCGGAACAGGTTGTGCAGACGGACATGGACCATGTTACAGGTAGCGGTGTTCACGCTCATATCGCCGGATCTCGCATACGAGTCCTCCCTTCTCCGTTAAGATAATTCCGTGCAGGGCAACTGGAGGAGGGGCGCCGCCTTTTTGGTGGAGCTATGTATTGAGGCGAGCAGAAAAGAAGACGCCGCCGGATTCGCCTAGTGGACTGTGAGCGGTGGGGAGGGATGGTGGGGGCAGTGCGGGAAGAGACGGCCGGCGCATCCTCGCCGACGGCGGTAATCAGCAGCGGAGGGGCTGCCGACATTGGAGTTTGCACTATATTTCGGCGCGCTATATTTCATCCCGACCGCGCTGTAAACGTTTTCCGCGTGCTGGCCCGAATTTTCTCCCACCAGAGGCGCTAAACTAGAGCGTGTTCGCGACGCTAAAAATGCTCCTCCACCGGGTGCTCCAAAATACAGCGCGCGCGCCGGTGGAAAACAACTTTCTACACTCCTATGCATTCAACAAGATCAAATACTCACATAAATCATGAAACAAATAATCTACCATAGTTTAAATGGACACAAAGTGCAACATACATATCACATAGTTCAAGAACAATTCACAACACGACGTAGTTCAACAACGACACACAATATGGTTCAAATAGACACAAAGTGCAACACACAATTTGCATATCAAATGCAAGATAGAATCTCACACTTCCGCATTTTCTAAGTCATCGCCTTCTTTTGCTTCTTCTTCATCGACATCTTGGGTTGAAGGAGGAATAGTAGGATCCAAAGAGGCCACGAGTCCTCCCGGTGGTGCTCCCATGGCTCCATACACACCACTCACCGATGCTCCCATAGTCCCTCCGGAGACTCCTCCATAGCTTGGTCCTCCCATGCCGGCCATGCCTCCAAAGCCTCCCATGCCGGCCATGCCTCCCATGGTGGCCATGCCTCCCATACCGGTCATGCCTCCTCCAAACATGTCTCCTCCAAACATGCCGACCGTGGGTGTGTTCATGTTGGCTATCAACAATCTCTTCTTAGCCAACACTTCGTTGCGAGCAAGGTTGATGTACTCCTTTTGCCTCTCATCCATGTGGGAAGTATCCATCAAGAAAAGCTTCCTCTCCTCCTCCACTAGGCGTAGGTGCTCCTAATTGGCTTGCTTCTTCTCCTCCAAAGCCAACTTCCTCTCTTCGTTGGAGGCTAGCCCTCCTCCAAAGCGGCTCTCCGAGCCTCCATGACATCCATAGCCTCTTTCTCCAAGTTTCTTACAATCTTCCTATCTTCATTTGCTTGCAACCTTGCATTTGCAAGCCTTTCCATAGCAATGGCAATGTCGTCATCTCTGGCATTCTTTCCCTTCATATCATTGGCGGCCTTCCTACCAAGCACACTCCTCCTTGCATTGTTCACCGAGTGAGGAGTGGCGCTTCTCTTCTTGCCTTCCTCACTTGAATCCTCATCATCGATGATCGTTGCTTCACAACCGGTTTCATTGGCGGCCATGGTGGCTGCATCCAATTTCCCGCGGGTCTTCTATTTTTCTTCATTCCCTAGCACTTCATAGCAATGATGCATGGTGAATGGCTTGCCAAGAATCTTGTTGCCTTTCTTGTTCTTCTTTCCCACATCTCTAAACAAGCCTTGAGCCATAGAGTTCTACAAAGCAAGCAAAAGAGAATAGATTAGGTATATGAATAATAACCGTATGCATCTCAAGCGCGCCATATGGTCAACATATTAGTAGAATTGCTTACCATATCCATCTCATTTGTGCCACTTGGGTTAATGACATCAGCATTGGCTTGCACGCCCGCCCACTTTTGGCAATCGGTGTTGATGCCCGACCAACGAGACCGAAGAGAACGCATGGTTCGTTCGCTCCCACTTGTGTTGTTGGCGTCGAAGTACTCCTTCATCCTCATCCAATAGGTTTCTCCTTTTTGATCGGTACCGGTTGTTGGATCCATTCCAATTGTCAACCATGTCTTGCAAAGCAACTTGTCCTCCGCTATGGTGTAGTTCGTCGTCCGACCGGAAGGGCGCGATTCAATCAACCCTTCTCCTTCCTCATCGATATGCTCATATTCCTCATATGCCTCAATGGTGATATCATCATGCATAAACGAAGATCCAACATTCATTGTCTCTATGAAAGTCTCATCATCGACTCTACATTGAAATAAAATTCGTGATTCTCTGACTATGTATGCATCAAAACTAAAATTTAGATAAAAAAGAAGTGTTCTTTACCTCTTCGGCACTTCATCGAACACCATATGTGCGCCGGATGGGTCGGCGGACGGAGGTGGCGGCGGCGGATGGTTCATTGCTGGAGGCGGCGGCGGAGGCTGCGCGCGGCGGGTCACGGTTGCCTTCACTTTCTTCGGCGGCGGGTTACCGACGCCCGCGGCTGTGGGCGGGCGTTTGGACGCCGGCACCTTCCTCCTCGGCGGCGCCCGCGCCTTGCCGGGGGCCTGCGCGACAGGCAGCTGCGCGGCGGCGGCGCTTGTGTGCAGCGTCGGGCGCGACGGGACGAAGAGAGCTCGCGCCGCGGCGGTTGTGTTGCCGACGTCGGCGCTACCGCTAGGGTTTGTCGCATGGGGCGGCGGCGCGACGGAGGCGGCGGCGGCGGCGGTGGCAGAAGGTGGAATGGAGTAGGGAGGGGTCGATGGGGTGTCGGAGGGCGCGTCCATCGCCGGGATTGCGTCGGTGGCCGCGCGGAGGTGAGGATTGGGCGGTGGGGCGGCGAGGCGCGGGGGGGATGTTTCAACGCGGGGCTTTTTCGCGCCTGCATCGACCGATGCCGCGCGCTGAAGCCGGAGCCCAAATTTTAGTGCCTAGGATAGGGCAAACCGGCCCGCGCCCAAAAAAATTGCAGCGCCGCGCCGTATGCAGCGCCTGCTGGAGGGACGCTTTCACGATCTGGCGCTGCATATCGGCGGTTTATATAGCGCGGCCTATATAGCGCGTCTGTTGGAGATGCTCTAAGCTGGTAAGCCTGAGATGCCAAATTGACCTACAACTAGATGATCCGTTGCGCCACTGGAGCAAAGACAAATCCGAAGCGGCACTTCAGCCACAAAGAGTAAATTGTTCTAATTCAAATTAAAATAGTAGTCTTCAAAATCCAATGATATACAATTTATAGATGCAGGTCCAAGCACTTGGATTCCAATGCTAGTAGTATTCGATCAATTGTTCTAATTTAAATTAAAATAGTAATCTTCAAAATCTAATGCTATATAATTTATGAAGGTAGGTTCAAGCACTTCGATTCCACCAATGAATTTTTGTTCAGTTGTGAAGAAAGAATTTGAGAATCTGAGTGTTGATTAACCAAATCCTTG
Source organism: Dactylis glomerata (assembly GCA_007115705.1). Lineage (NCBI taxonomy): Eukaryota > Viridiplantae > Streptophyta > Magnoliopsida > Poales > Poaceae > Dactylis > Dactylis glomerata. Next base: position 3,582,866 of record QXEO01000964.1, on the reverse strand, counting down.
ATGAGAACGTAAGTGTACACACGTTGGTAGTGTTGTTTTACAAGGAAAAATAGAAAGATCACAAGATATGTATGTTTACTATCTAAAATAGATCCCGTAGTCTTTTAGTCACACCAAAATGAGACAGCTCTAAAAATTACACATAACAATATATACATAACTTGAAAAGTAGTTCTAAGGGCAATTTAAACATTTCAACATTCATCTGAATTGTTCATTTTTCATAGCAGGGACATTCACCTAAACCGTAGCCCCTAAAATCTACCAAAAGTATCCCGGGGCGTTTGGTTCCACCAAACCGAACGGTGCAGTGCTTCGGTCATATAATTTTTTCGGTTAACAGAAATCGCAGACCGATCGGTCTGTAAGATTTAACAGAACCGAGGCTTCGGTGCCTCGTTTTTTCGGTTCTGTGATCGGTTTTGGACCGAAAGACCGAAGTGGGCCTATGGGGAACTGCCACGCTAGGCTGGGAAGCTGTCGGGCTAGCCTGGAACGTGGGAAAAACTGCTACAGCCTGTAACTTTGTGTGGGCCAGCAAGCTACGTGAAAGTCCCAGGTTCCACTAAGGGCACCACCTATGTATATGGCTAAAATTGGACCCACTCAACAGTCATATGGCAAACAGACAACACCACAATGTATATAGCAAAACCACACCTTAAGGTAAGCTCGAGAAGGCAGAAAAAATGGTCAGAAGAGAAACTGCCTTGTAACTCCTTCGCGCGATTTCCAGTCTATCCCCTTCACTCTGCGATTCCCCTCCGACAAACCCTATTGAGTTGACCAAAAAATTCGCCCCGATCTGGCTCTCCCGCGTGAGATTCGTCGCTCCCGACGGCGAGGCTGGATCCATCCTCAGGCTGCGACGAGGAAGAGATGGCCGTGAGGCGAGGAGCGGCCGACGGCCACATCGGCCATGGGAGGAGGAGTGCCCGACTCCGCCGTGTCATGATAGGAGAAGGGGCTACGGCCAGGTCTCCGTCCCATGGGAGGAGGAGGGGCGTCGGCAAGGTCGGCCATGGCGACCAAGCAAGGTGCAGCTTCAGCAGACTTTTTTTCTCCCCGCAGGTATGTCTCCTTCATGTACGTACTCGTACACCCTGATTAGTTCTATGCCAGGAATTACATGCAGGAGCTTACACACTGATTAGCAAAAGTAGTATTTTTATTGCAAGATAGACAGTACATAGCATACATAATGATAATGAACTCTATGAATTACATGAACAAGCCTGCACCCTGATTAGTTCTACGCTCAATACTAGTTGAAACGCTGTCATATATGCTCTACCAAGTCAACCTGTAGCTGTCGATGTGTCGCTCGTTCATGAATTTCTTTGTTTTTTTCAAGGACAACAGCGAAACCATGAACCGGGCCTTGGGCAAGTCCATTAATTTGCTGAGTAGTGCTTCTTTCTTCATAATTGTAATCTAATGTTTCCTCCCTCTCATCTTCAATTATCATATTATGCAGAATAATGCATGCATACATAATATCACCTAGTTCATCTCTTTCCCATTGACGCGCTGGTTGATGTATAATAGCCCAATGTTTCCGCAAAACTCCAAAAGCACGCTCCACGTCTTTCCTTGCTCCCTCTTGTTACTGTGCAAATAAGCTCCCTCTTGTTACTGTGCAAATAATTTGTCCTTGTCAGATTGAGGTAGCAGAATTGTTTTGACAAACGTTGCCCACTCTGGATAAATACCATCAGTAAGATAGTATCCCATGTTGTATTCTGACCCATTAACAATAAACTTAACCTCTGGAGCTCTTCCTTGTAGCACTTGAGTGAACAATGTTGATTGGTTTAGCACATTAGTGTCATTGTTAGAACTGAGAACTTCAAAAAAAAGCATGCCAGATCCATAGGTCTTGAGAAGCTACAGCTTCGAGCATGATAGTGGGCACTCCATGATCACCTCGTGTAAATTGTCCCTGCCATCCAACTGGACAAAGCTGCCACTCCCAATGCATACAGTCAAGGCTTCCCAACATCCCAGGGAATCCACGAGCTTCCCCTCTTGCAAGCAAATATTTGACATCCTCATCAGTAGGTCTTCTAAGATATTTCTCACCAAATATCTCTTGCACACCTTGAACAAACATAGCCATGCAATCATATGTTGTAGTTTGAGGTACCCCAATAGATTCATCCATGAGGTCAGCCGGTGTACCATATGCCAACATTCTTATGGCGGATGTGCATTTCTGGAGTGGTGATAGACCCACCTTGCCAAATGCATCTCTCCTTAGACCAAAAAAAGGCGACCAACGACCAAGGGCTTTAACAATATGTAAAAATAGAGGCCTTCTCATCCGAAACCTTCGACGGAATTGTGCATCGGTATATTTTGATTCATTGAAAAAATAGAAAGCAAATAGTCAATCATGATCACCTTGATGATCTCTCTCGATGTGCCTCCTCGAATGCCGCATTTGCTGCTCTGGATCAACAACAAATAATCTTGCTTCTAGCTGTGCTTCAACTTGAGCTTCCATTCTACCCACATATGGGTCATGTATCTCTTTATATATGAGATCTTCAAGATAGTCATTGTTGATAGGATCATCTGAATGTTCAGACATATTTGGTGAAGTGAGTTGGTCTGTTTGGAATGATGTTTGAGAATGGGTGGAGTGTTGTGTAGAAATGATAGAGTGGGTTGGTCTATTTATAGATGGGCATCCCAACAGCTAGTATTCAAATGGCTAGTTTCCCAACAGCTAGATTTCCAACGGCTAGTTTCTCAACAGCTAGAATTCCACTGGTGGAGCTATATTTTTATTTACTTTACAGCTGTTAATTTTTTTATTTACTTTCCAGCAGTCAACAGCTAGAATTCCACTAGTTTCTCAATAGCTAGAATTCCACTGGTGGATCTATATTTTTACATTCTCAAATCAACGCACCAGGAGCATTGTATAATTAAAATGTGACTTCCATTAATCATGAAGATAATACATCTGAATAGATGGTTTACATGGTTTACAGAGATATTACAAAGACTTACTGAAATAGACTACAATTTAAATTACACTTAAACATAGAGAAACACTTCACACAAAGACATCAACTTTCTGGAAATAGTTCCTTCCCTAAAAGGTCTAGAACTTGCTCATGTCGGCGCAACTTTGCTTCATTGTACATTGAGGTGTCCTTTTCAAGCAGGTCTAAGTATGTTTGCATTTTTGTCATTTTTGTCCTTTCCTTGGACACTTCCGCTGTTTGAACCAATGCTGCTGATCTCTTTGCAATAGCATCATGAAACAGTAACATGTCTTCAGATGGCTTATCTTCTGAAGGTTGCAATTTTCCTTTCCCTTTTGCCCTGTCCTTTGCCTTTTTCTGCCCTTCTGGACGTTTCTCTCTCTTGTCGCGTTCATCCTCTGTTTCTTGGTTGTTTGAAGATGAAGTGTATTCTCCAGATGCAAATGTCTTAGTTCTCTTGTTATTTTCCCTAGCATAAAGGTTCTTCCACTTAGGCTGTTCACGAAGTTTTTCCCACAAATACTCCATGGTAAAAGGTTTTTCTTTGTTTTCTCCTTTGAACATTGCACGAGCTGTGTCCATAAGCATTTTATCACATTGCCCACTGACATAAGTGTTGCTAGCTCGAGAATAAACACCATTGAAGTGTTGAATGGTCTTGTTAATAGTGCCCCAATCATCATTTGCTTGACTGTCCTTTTTCTCCCCTCCCATTTACAGGCCTGTTGTTGTTGAACTCGTCACCTACTTGCTTCCAGTAGTATGTCGCCTTCTTCACATTGCCATCAATAGAATCAACCGAATGCTTCATCCAGGAACTTGCAAGCCTCTTGTTCTCCTCTTCTGTCCAGTTGATGTGCACTGCTTTGGACCCATCTTCTTCACTGCTATCAGATCCTTTAACAGGAATTGCCTCTACTTCTTCTCTTCCGGATCGTGGAGTGGCTGATTCTGACCCATTTGAATATGTGTTTCCCACACCTCCAAATAAAGCAACACGTTGAAGAAGTGGTGATGATCTTGTTGCTGCATATCCAAATCCTTCATGAGGTGAGTGCCCCATATTCACTTGATGTTGTATGCCTGATAGCTTGATGGCGATTGAGCATACGGTTGATAGTTGGTGGGAGAAGCGAATGGATGGAAGTTCTGCATGAAATTGGGTGGTGAAATGTTTGGAACATATTGGGGGTGGGGGAGATTTGTATGATGTTGCGGGGGTGGGCAGCCTAGAGTATACTGCAAATTTGCATTTCCTTGTTGGGGATTTGTGGAATCTGGAGCTGCATTTTGCTTGTGTGGATCCATCTAAGATTTCAGAAATATTGTACTTGTGTTTGGGGAAGAATACAGATGTTGAGTTGTGTTTTTATAGGTGATGACCCACAAGTATAGGGGGTGTATTGTAATACTTTCAATAAATAAGAGTGTCGAACCCAACGAGGAGCAGAAGGTGTTGACAAGCAGTTTTGATCAAGGATTCACTGTAAATACTAGCAAACAAGTTTTCAAGGGTATTTGGTAATGCAAGTAAATAAAGTATGAGTAAATAAAAGACAACAATAATAATTGTTGTGAGTGGCCCAATCCTTTCTAGAGCAAAGGACAAGCCAGTTGTGTTACTTATGACTACCAAACGTCCCTGAGGACACACGGGAGTTTATGTCAAGAGCTTTCGCTTCATATAGCTAAGTAATCTTCATTGGTTTGATAAGTGTTATGGGGGTGAACCTATGCTAATGCACTAATCCAACTCGGACTAATACACACTTATGATTATACCCCTTGCAAGCATCCGCAACTACAAGAAAGTAATTAAGATAAATCTAACCACAGCCTTAAACTCTGAGATCCTACACTCCCTGGTGCACTGGTTTCCTAACGTGGATTTAGGTTTCTGTCGCTCCGGCAACCCCACAATTAGTAGCCAAATACACAATGCATTCTACTAGGCCCATAAAGGTGAAGTATCATGTAGTCGACATTCACACGACACCACTAGTAAAATAGCACCACAACATATAAATATAAACCATTAAATATTACTCAACATAGTCATCTTGACTTCTCCCATGTCCTCAAGAACTAAACGAACTACTCACAATACATCATATGGATCATGATCAGAGGTGAAATAATGATAAATAACAATCTGAACATAAACCTTAATCCAACGGTTTCACTCAATAGCATCAACTACAAGAGTGATCAACATCGGGAAAGTTTCCCCTAGGAATTGGAGAAGATTCACCCCAAGATGTTACAGCTGGATGGCTGATGACCCACAAGTATAGGGGGTGTATTGTAGTACTTTTGATAAATAAGAGTGTCGAACCCAACGAGGAGCAGAAGGTGTTGACAAGCGGTTTTGATCAAGGATTCACTATAAATACTAGCAAACAGGTTTTCATGGGTATTTGGTAATGCAAGTAAATAATGTACGAGTAAATAAATAATAATAATAGTAATTGCTGCAAGTGGCCCAATCCTTTCTAGAGCAAAGGACAAGCAGGTTGTGTAACTTATGATTACCAAACGTTCCTGAGGACACACGGAGTTTCTATTGAGAGCTTTCGCTTCATGCTGCTAAATAATCTTCATTGGTTTGATAAATGTTATGGGGGTGAACCTGTGCTAGCGCACTACCCTTACTAGGAGTAATACACACTTGTGATTATACCCCTTGCAAGCATCCGCAAATACAAGAAAGTAATTAAGATAAATCTAACCACAGATCCTACGCTCCCTGGTGCAATGGTTTCCTAACGGGGTTTAGGTTTCTGACGCTCCAGCAACCCCACAATTAGTAGCCAAATACACAATGCATTCTACTAGGCCCATAAAGGTGAAGTATCATGTAGTCAACGTTCACATGACACCACTAGTAGAATAGCACCACAACATATAAATATCAAACCATTAAATATTACTCAACATAGTTTCACTACTAATATCTCGACTTCTCCCATGTCCTCAAGAACTAAACGAACTACTCACAAGACATCATATGGATCATGACCAGAGGTGAAATAATGGTAAATAACAATCTGAACATAAACCTTAATTCAACGGTTCCACTCAATAGCATCAACTACAAGATTAATCAACATCGGGAAAGTTTCCCCTAAGAATTAGACAAGATTAAACCCAAGATGTTACAGCGGGATGGCGTGGTGATGGTGGAGATGGAGGTGCTAGTGATGATGATGATCCCGATGAAGTCCAGTGCGATGGTGATGATGATGGCGACGATCTCCCCTCTCCGGGAAGGAATTTCCTCGGCAGATTTCTGCCTGTCGGTGAGCTTTTCTCTCTCGGTGTTTTCCGCCCCGCAGAGGCAGCGGAGTCTATCTCTGATCCCCCCTTTCGACTTAGGTTTTCGAGGATGACAATATAAGCGAGGGGGCGATGGCAGAAGTGGGCTAGGGTGGCCTCACCCCAGGGTGGCGCGGCGAGGGGCTGGCCCGCGCCACCTGGTGGTGTGGGCCCCCTGCTGCTCCTGCTCTCCCCTTCTGGCTACTTTCGTCTTCTGGTAATATATGAATTTTTGGGTATTTTCTTGGAATTGTTGATCTTCAGAAATATGGTGTCTTGACGGTCCTTTTTCCAGCAGAATCCTGACTCTAGCAGCAAGTTCTCCAATAATCATCAAACATGTAAAAACAGAGGAAACAACATAAGTATCATCTCTAAATATGAAATATATCAATGAATAACAGTAAATTATGATATAAAATAGTGATGCAAAATGGACGTATCAACCCCCAAGCTTAGACCTCGCTTGTCCCCAAGCGAAAACTGAACTCGGTAAATATGACCACAGGTTTATGGAGTGAAGTGTCGATAAAAGAAATACGGACAAGAAGCATCACATTTACCAAGGCACAAGTCATAATAGACAGCAACTTCCCTTCATATAACTAGACTTGCAATAAGCAAAGGGAATCACAATAAAGATGCACAAGGTAAATCATGATTGGTGATGGCAAACCTTTGTTCTTGGTTAGAGAACAATGAATAGACTGTACTTATTTTTGAACGGAGCCTTTTATAACAGAGCTAATATAGCATAAACCACATGCTCAACGAAACAAACTCTTTACAATCATAGAAAGCTTTCAAAGATATATTCCTTCAGATAAAAGCATCATACAAAACAAAGGAAGATAGTAAACATGATTGAATAAATCAACATATGGATGAATGAAACATAACAACTCAAAGCTTGCTTGAGATAGAGGGGAATATGTTGACTCAACATAAAAGTAAAAGATTGGCCCTTCACAAAGGGAAGCAGGGATTAAACATGTGCTAAAGCTTTTCATTTGTAAAACAGAGGTAAAAGTTGTTTTGAGAGGTGGTTGTCTTTGTCAACAACTAGCAACGGAGTTCTTGCCATCTTCCATACTAAACAAGTGAGAGCGGTTCCGGGTTGTTGATTAATTGGCAAAATTGTGCTCTTTTATAGCTTGGCACTCCTCCCCACTTTTCCTTTCTCAAACCATGGCTAACCGATTCCATCGGGTGCCCACCAACTTTCACATACTGTGACGACCTCAAATTTGATACAAATTCGAAGTGCCCGTTATGTATTCCACCGCAATCCCAGAACCATTGTTGCGATATACATAACGTAGTTGGTAACCAGTTCCATAGACATTACAATACGAAGGTTCAAATACAATGGTCATAGAGACCAAATTCATATTACAACACAATATAGCAGCGGAAATAACGTCTTCGGGTCCATGCCTTCACCCTATAGGCAATGGCGACTCATGGAGACGAGCTTAGTTCTGGTACTCTTCTTCATACCCTTCCTCCTGGTATTCCTCCCCATAGTCTGGCCAAGTTGATAGCCAGGGACACAGACATGAGTACATTGGATGCACTCGCAAACCATCTTACAAATTAAATGATGAAGTAGATATGCAAGGTGGATATGGTGGACTAAGCACTAAGTTGATTTGCAAAAGCTAGTTTTATTTCCCAAGAATGTTCATTGGTAGGAAAGAGGTTTAGTTCTCTAAGTTCAACTAAAGAGGAACTTCAGTGTGTCAACATCAAGTTCAAGTCAAGTCAATTCAATTCAGATCCTTCACCACTTTCACCATTGTTATTTTTATCTTTGACAAAAGTCAAGTAGAGCTTGCCAACTGTCCATAACCGCGGACTCGGCTATTCGAATAGTTTGAAAACCTCTGCAGAGGGGTACACTTTACCCACAAGATTCGATACATCTGCCGGGAGAAATCCACGGATCGTCATACACAAGGTATGCGGGGTTCAGATAATCAAACAAACTCTTTCACTTGTCTACTCTAGTATAGGATCCTTCCCTAGAGCCCGAGACACGGATTTCCCCATTCCGGCGCCTCTAGTTTTGCCCACTCCGGGATGCCGGACGGATGGAAATCTTCAGGAAGGAAAATTTCCAATGACCACTTGGTTCGGAAGCAACCACGCATGGAATACTTCTATAAAGGATGAAACAAGACCTCCCATACTAGAATACACAAGCTAGGAATAAGCCCCTTCCCATTCAGGGGTAATGTGGTCGTACGGTATGGTTGGCTCACATAGTACATCACTCGTTGTCATTGAGAAATACATTTCATAGTTCTTAGTCAAGATTGATTTCTTTCATAAAACCATCATGTAGGAGCAATATCCAATTCAAGTTTCAAGTTCAGGTCACCACTTTGTAAATAAGGTTCCCCTTATAGATGACCCCAATATCATTAGCGACTAAGCAACTACATTGAGTGATGACTACTAAATAGAGTTGGATAAACTCAGCTTGATGCTCTTGCTAAACAAGACATCACTACACTTCTACCATTCTACTCTCGCAATTCAATCATGCAATTTACTTAAAACAAGTAGAATGCAATATTAAAACTAGGCATTGGGAGTATGAATCAAAAGATGGCTTGCCTTGGTTGGCAAAGTGTCCGAGGTATTCTTCTTCTTCTTGATAATAATCCCCTCCAATATCCTTCTCGGCAACACTAGCGTCTAATAACGAATAAACACAAAGCATACAATCACTACACAATGCTAACAACACACCAAGCACACATCTGTGTTTGCTAACAATAGCATTCATGTTGCATTTTATGGTGTTGGATTGTAAGTTTTGCTTCTAAGTTTCCATCAAGTGTGCAAGCTAGAGTTTCTATTAAGTGTCCAACATTGTTCCCTTTCTAAGCATTGGTATTGGTTTAGGGGTACTAATACTAGTTTAAGTGGGAGGGATCAACTAAGTGAATTGGTAAAGAGGGCAATTTTAATTCTAAGTGTATGATAGGGATCTATCATTTTATGTGACTAACTAGAGTTGGGTTAGGGTCTAATTGATAACACTAACAAGGTTTGAGTTGATTAAAGTTGACTAACAGTAAGGTGGGTTAATTAGTGAGTTCACAAACCAAGTTTCAAAATTGTAGGAGGTTTAAATATTTTTCTAGAATTTTCCTATGATTAATAAAGCTATGACCAAGGTATTCTTATTTATTTAAATCCCTAACTCAATTTGGATTCTAACCAGTTTCACAGGCTAGAGTATTTCCTAAGCTTTCCAACGAGTACTTATTTGCTGAAAACGGATTTATAAATCTCCTGGAATTTGAATTGCAAAAACTGTGCTGAATTTAGTTCGAAAATCGGGCGGGAAAATAAAAACGGGAAAAGATTAATGCTGAATCCAAACCGGGCCGCGCACAGGAGGCTACCGGGCCGGCCCACTAGGCTAAAGCTGGCTGGGGGTTAAGTGAAAAAAAAACACAACGCTGGCCTGACAGCGGGCCAGGCTTGTCAGGCCACTAACCGAACCGGTACGCGGGGTGGGTCGTCTTCCTCACGGGACGGAACTCACCGTGGTCTGCACAGCAACGAGCGGCGACGGGGGTGGCGGTGTAGAGGAAGCAGAGGCGACGGCGGGATGTCACAGCGGCGGAGGAGCTCCTCCTCTTCCACCTTGTCCAGGCGGCGGCTCGAAGGAGGCTCGGGAACACCGGGAACGGCTGCACGTCCTGGAGCTCGGCGTGCTCCGGCGAGCTCGAACCGGCGAGCAACTAGCGAGGAGATTATGTCTAGGAGGTTCCTGGTGATGGTGTGGTTCTTTTCAGCCAACAACGGGGGCCTTTTATAGGCGGGAGAGGGAGCACGAGGTGAGGGATCTGCGGCCAGAGCGCGGCCGGTGTCGGCTACAGAAGGGACGCGGCGGTCGGTGCTTGCGGCGGAGGGCTGTGGCGTGCTGCTGGCGCACTTGCGGGCTACGGGGTGGTCTGGTGCAGAGGGGGCAAGGAAGGTGTGCTGCGGTGGTCTTCCTCTTCTCCTCCATGTCTCACGGCCGGGGCCTGGGCAGGGGTGGCTGGGGATCGACAGCAAGGCGACAGGGGACACTGTGGGAAGGACATGGGCACACCAGAGGGGTCTCTCCACTGCTTGCAAACAGTGCTTGACTATTGCTGAATCCTGCCCACAACGTGTTCGACGAAATGCCCGCAAGAAGTGAAAATTTGAATTTTCGAAATTTTCAAATTGGGTTGGTCATTATATTGGATAAGGACTCCAAACATATTTTTGCTAGGTCAAGAGGTGGTGTTTTGCTTCAGGGCTATTTTGAATTTGGGGTTGTCATATGTTTCAGATTCAAACTTTGGCAGAAGTTTGAGTTAGGTTAGAATTTGAATTTTGGTTTGAAGTTTGTTAGTCCAGCAAGAATGTAGGTTGATCTTGCTCAACCAACTGACCACACACTTAATTGATTTACAGATTGCTTAATTTAAGTGTCCAAAGTAGGGTAGTCAATAACATTTTCTAGATCACCTTATTCTTCTCTTTTTCTTTAATATTTCTAATTCTGGTTTCTTTGATGCTAATAATTTGTCTCAATTGCTTCTGTTGGTTAACTTAGAATTAACCAACCAATGCACAACCAAAAATAACACACATGAAATCATAAAAGACACATAATGGAAAATACATGTATGCATGAAATAATAGATAAAAAGTTTTATCTGGGTCCAAAATTTGGTACCTTAATTAGTAGAAAGTGGGTTTACAATTTCTGAGTTGTTACACATACCATGGAGGAGTGCCTTTTTTCTTTTCTCTTTCTCTTTTTTTAGATTACAATGGTCTGACCAGGTCCCTTGCAAAATTAGTGACGAGCAGATGAAGCATGCAAGTCGAGGGGTACTCAATTTAGTATGGAAGATAACAAACCCAACCACTACGTCCTCATGAGCTAAAAACAGTGGCACAAAATGAGAAGTAGTTGAAGGTTTTTGAAAGGTAGCACATGAAAATTTACTTGGAATGGCTTGAAATACAATGCATACGAATTTATAGTGGACTCTCTAGAAGTAACTTGGTTTTTGGGGATTGGATGCACTAGAAGTATTCCCTCTCAGTACAGGTTTTTGGCTAGCAAAGCTGGGTAGCAAGTATAAGAGTTGCATGAAACAAACAAACATATATGTGCTAGAAAACAATCATGCAAACTTCCTTGAAAGTATAAACGATCTTAACTTGAGAATACTAATGCTTATGAGCCAATCATGAAGGAAAGCTGAAATGATGTATCTACAAACACTTTCCTCTTTTTCTACTCAAACCTCAAAGTATTGTTGCTACTGACCAATGCTAAGTTTTCCAAAACCAACTAGATTTACTCATGCTCCCAAAGTGATACCAATACTAATCAACAAGCATAATCATATAAGAAAGATTTCAAACTGAAATAAAGTGTGCAGAAAGTAAATAATAAGACTTCTCATTAATATTTCATAATCGCAACTCACATCAAGGGATACATAGATAACCAACTAAAGGAGGATACTTCCACACTGGAAAATATTCTATAAGATAACTTCTCTATTCATGATATGACTCTACTTGAAAATTAAATGGGTAAAAGGGTAATGATGTGATACCGCGGCACTCCCCCAAGCTTGGAACAAACCAAGGGGATGCCAATACCAATGAAAAATTACTCCTTCGGTGGTGGTGGTGCGATCATAACTGGGGCGAGGAAGATCTCCAGCATCCTGTGAAGCCAGTTGTTCTCCTCTTGAAGTATCTCCACCTCCCTCTTCAAAACTCGGTACTTAGCGTAAAACTCATCAGTGACCCGAAGAGTTTCCTCTGCTGCAGGGAAGGAGCTTAGGTTTGGGATTGGTGGTATCGATCCCTGCATATTATGAGAAAAAGCACGTCCAGCGTTAATTGATCCTACAAAAGTAGGTTCTCTTGCCCTTGATCCTCCAACCATCTGTCCTTCCTTCAGCTTGGGGTCTTGGAGATACTCTTCCAAAGGCTTCTTGCCCTTTTCGTTGCTTGCGGAGGCCATGATGCCTCTAAAACTGAGAACAACTCCTGACAGAAATAGATCGAAACAAAAACACGACGAGAACACGATATACAGACCTCGGGAAATCCGGGGGGTTATATCGGCGAAAATTAAACATCAAAACGAAAACACAGGAGAAAACCGGGACGGAAACGAGTTCGAGGCAGACACACCACAGGGTGGCGCGACCAGTAGGTGGCCCGCGCCACCAGGTGGTGTGGAGCCTCCGGGCTCCGTTTCCAACCCGTTTTCGTCTCGTGATTTTTCATATTTAATTAAAACAACAAAAATATAAGGGATTTCTATTTTCATGCCCTCGGGTCCTTAGTTGTACTTAGTTTTCCCCAGCTCCTTAGTTTTTCCTCAGTTTTCCCCAAGCCCTTGTCTGAAACCCTCAAAAAGAGCTTGGACGGGAGGATTCCCGTTTAGTTGACCGTTCCGTGCTGACGTGTGGGGCTGCGTCGTGTGGGGCCGCGTCGCATGGGGCTGGTAGAAAGGGATCGCGTGGGACAGGACGAGACCGCATTTGGTTGTACGTGAGAGCTCGATTCTCTCTCTCGGCCCAAATTGGCATTTTTCAGAGCACCTTTTCAGAGCGCCTTTTTCCCCTCTCTCTCTATAACAGTTTTCTCTCTTTTCACCAAATTAGTATCAAATCTAGAGAAGCTTATATTTCTGTCTTTCTTCAATGATTGTTGCCTTTTGGCCCTCGTTTTTTGCCCAATATGGTAACAAATCTAGTAGCAAATCTAGAAGCTAGTATAGGATAAATTCACAGTAGCATAATAAATCCAGAAAACTAAGTATAATACATAAACTGCATACAGCAGCCAAAAGCAGCCAATAACGATGTTAATGTTCACGACAAACTAAGCTGAAAATAATACAAGACGCAATGTATGGCCAACATGAAGATTAGGATACCCCAGGATGAATGAATCTGTTCTTCATTCATCATATATTTCGTCGTTGCTACATTCCATGAGATGAAGGAAATATTCATTGAACTCCTTCCGTCTGCAGTGTGCAGCCAATACATCCTCCAAACGGTATGGCCTTTGTTTATTTCTCAGACCGTAGTATCCTAATCTAGGCCTTTCTATCATCAAAGTACTCTCTGATATAACCCAAATCCTCGTAGTAGATGCAGCCAGGTCGAAGTGTCGGGTGCACTCTGGTGTCGACGGAGATACGCCAGATATAATTGACGAAGAAGGCACGACTGCCAATGTTACTAACGACATGGAGAGAGCGGCTCTTAGTGTCCACACGGTACACCAATGGTTGACCTTCCACCAAATGCATGTTGTCAATGCTGCCGCCCAACAAGACAAGCAGCAGATCACCATCAGACTTCACAAGGTAGAACTTGGAATAATTTCTAAGTTCTGGAAATGAAAATAGTGTCTCCATGTTGACAGTGCTCGCGTGCTGCTCCAACTGGATATTGTTGGTGTACACTAATTTTCTGACCTCAAAACTGTTCACAGCTATTGCATACAATTCACCATTAAACGGGGTAATGCAACGCAGAGAATGGTGCTCGATCAAAAATTGTCCTTCTCCCCAATCTTCATCTATATCCTTAGTTGGAGTGCTCTCATCGACCCAAGCAATTTCCATGGGGTAACCTGTGGAAACGAAGACCATAGTCAGGGACTTCATTACAGCGACTGACTCCACAATAACAGATGGCATCTGCGCCTCAAACATAGTGTTCAATGTCTTTGTGAGTGGGTTCAGAAGCCGTATCTTGTGTGGCTGGTTCTTCTGGGCAAGCACGATGACGCCACGGCAAAAGCCGACGAAGTAGTATCTAAAATATATTGATGAAGATAACATTCAGCACTAAGATATTTACGATTGAAAATAAAAATAGATTAACTCTATAGATATGGAGGAATTTGAACCTTGCATGAACTTCCGTTAGATCGATGGTGACGTAGCGGGATGTGCGGAGGTTGAGGAAGGAGAACTCAGCGGCGCATGAAAGGGCGTGTTCTACCATGATCCATTCGTGCAGGTGCACGTCGGGCTCAGGTAAATCTGAGCGCCAATTTCTACAAACTTGCCTCAAAGCAGAGTAGGTGTCCACGTACTCCTCGTTCGCTAGTAAGCAGTCACCGATCTTGTGAAGTGGTCCATCACCCTTAAGAGAGGCCCAGTTCACAGAGGCGCCGCGCTTGGATGCGCCGCCCTTGGAGGCGACGGGCTCGGCGGCGACGGCCTCGGATGCAACGGGCTCGGCGGCGATGGGCTCGGATGCGACAGGCTTGGAGGCGATGGGCTCAGAGGTGACGGGCTCGGGGGCGACGGCCGCCGGCACATTCTTCTTCTCCATCGCCAGTAGGGGAGCGCGCGTAGGGCGGTTGGGGTTTTTTCCTTCGATTTGGAGAAGGTGATGGGATGTGAGAGGCGTGGTTGCGTGCGTGAGTGAGAATGAGACTGTGTGTAGAGGGAGGGAGAGAGGGGCTCTGTACAGGCAAAGTGACGGTTCGTCTCAGCAGTTTCTCAAAAAAATTAGACGTTTGGTCTCAACACGCGTCCGTAGTACTGCACGTCTGCACCGTTACGTGTACTCAGTTCTACCCTCGAGTCTTACAGTGGAAAAATATCTGTACTCAGTTTTCCCCTCGAGTACTAATACTAGCTAGTGCAATATACTCAGTTTTACCCTCAAGTGGCTGGTCAACAGAGAGTCAACAAATGGGATTAAGCTATCTAATTGAGTCATTTCATACGCAAAAAAATTCAAAAAAATAAAATCATAGTGCCTCCTACTCATGGAGTCTTGTTACGCGACCTGCCACGTAGGAAATCATAACAATCATATATAAATCAAGTTTTAACACAAATGGCCACTTCTCAAATCACTAGTAGCTATGAAGATTCATGGCTTTCCACTCAAACCCCTTCTCAAAATATCTATACCCAAAACATAGTTTGTCTGAATGAGACCATAATTTTCACACTCATGTATATTTGAATTACTAATACTTTGAGGTAGGCCAACCTGGGTTTCATTGTACAAAACATGTGTTTTTCTTTTTCTAAATCTCTTATTTGAATTCCTTAGCTTGTTTACTATTTACTTGCCCTTGGATCCTTGATACTACTCAGTTTTACCCTCTCCCTTCTCACAGAAGCCCAAACTTGGCCTGATTGGTCGAGCTGTTGTCACACGGATCGTGCCCACCTACTGTCGATCCTATGATCTAACGGGCAGGATAACCCCTCTTTCTCTCTCATCATGGCCACCCTCTCTCTATCTGTCGGTGGCAAACTACTACCCCTCTATGTATGCTAAATAACGAGTTTGCCACCGGATTCAACAAGTTTGGTAATCACGAATTTCCATTTCTTTTAGGCATTACTTTTCACGGTAAAATGATAAACTATCACGAATTTCCATTTCTTGTAGGCATTACTTTTCACGATAAAATGATAAACTATCACGAATTTCCATTTCTTTTAGGCATTATTTTTCATGGTAAAATGATAAACTATCACGAATTTCCATTTCTTGTAGGCATTACTTTTCACGGTAAAATGATAAACTATCACGAATTTCCATTTCTTGTAGGCATTACTTTTTACGGTAAAATGATAAACTATCACGAATTTTCATTTCTTTTAGGCATTACTTTTCACGGTAAAATGATAAACTATCACGAATTTCCATTTCTTTTAGGCATTACTTTTTTGTTGAGATATAAACCCCCACAACGGTCATCTCCTCCTTAATTTATTGTGTAAACCCCACAACGGTCATCTCTACCTTAATTTATGGTGTAAACCCCACAACGGTCATCTCTCCCTTATAAACCCCCACAACGGCCATCCCTCATGTTAATAGGTTCTGTCTCTCTCTTCTTCGTTCACATACACTTGATCCATTGCCATGGCTTCCACGTCTCGGACGCCGACCGGAAGGGGAAGGGGAAGGGGCGGCCGGGGTGGTGGATCATCATCATTGCCACCACCACCGTCAACACTGCCATTGATCATAGAGGAGTTCTTAATCGTCATCTATGAAGACCCTTTGGCCAAGAAGGTACGTACGCGTTCCCATATATATGATGCATGTGATTAATTATGTGCATGTTCTAAACAACCTTTAATTTCAAACGATCGGTGCTCGATCTCTTTGCAGGCACTCCCAAAAAAGTTTGCGGACTATCTTGACGGCCAGGAACCCGCTAAGGTGTATCTGCGAGCAGCTGACTGCGGTCCTCATCTCTGGACCGTGGAGGTCCTATTTGATGGACAAGGCCGGATGTACCTCGACAAGGGCTGGGAGAATTTTGCCATCGCGCACGGTGTGGATTTCGGCTGCATCCTACACTTCAAATATGAAGGCGATGATGTGCTCATAGTGAAGGTGTTCGATGGAACAATGTGCAGGAAGTACTACTACCCGGACGACGAAGATACTGATGATGAAAGCGACGACGACATAAAGCCATGCATCCATCCCCTTTAGATAAGGGGATTATGACCAAGAATATATATGTAGCTTCATATGCATCGATTTAGAGATCTAGCTATTTTGTATATATTATGCATGTAAAAACAATATCGCAATTTCCACCATGATTCGAGCACCACAGCCTCCAAACGATGCCGATGCCGATATCGGCATGGTCAGAACGGCTATGCATGCTCGCCGCCACTGCTAGGTCATCGTCGGGATGCAACCTCAATCCCGTCCCCTCATTCGATCACTGACACACCAGAGATACCGCTAAGGCCAATGACGAACGTACATGCTGATGCCAATGCCGAACATGCACGCCGCTATGGGCACGGCCACGCCGCCCCGCTATGCTGGACGCCACAGACCACCGCGAGGTCTTTCCCTTCGCCACCACACTCCCCTAGCACCTATCTATACACGACAGAAAGGAGAGACACTAGTTTTCTCTACATTGCTCGCGTTCGTGTCCGACACCATCAGTCAAAGTGTTGAGGTCGTCGTCGATATCCTCGACTATTTCTTCTCTTCTTTGCATGGTTAAACGCGTCTAGTTCATATCTATCTAATGCGTGTGGTCTCGCCTCATGCAGTTCTTTGTGGACGTCGATCTCATCTCGGCACCCCGCAGGCCACCTCCTCTGTGCCATCGCTGTAGAGCTTCGTTTAAAAATCTAATCCTACCCGTGTATTGCCCCTTGTATCAGCGCCATGGCCCCACTTGTCATTCGATATACCGAAGCCCCACTCATCCGCGTTTTGGTCAGGGATATGGTGATGCTTACGGTCAAACAAAGATGGATGGTCTGACGTGTCTTTACGGGCTCTACGTAGCCCCACTAGTTAGCAGATAACGGTCAAAGTTGTTAACCCATCGGGCAACCGGCCGTTCCAGCACTTATGAGGGTTTCAGACAAGGGCTTGGACAAAACTGAGGAAAAACTAAGGAGCTAGGGAAAACTGAGTACAACTAAGGACCCGAGGGCACGAAAATAGAAATCCCAAAATATAAATAGAAAAGTTTAACGTGAACCTTTCCTGACTAGAACTGTTACCTATTCGAAAACGGACTCTGCAGTTTCCTGCATATGTTCTTTGATGAATTCTTCCGGAGTCACCATTTGAATAACATCGACATCTTCATTATAAGAATCTCCTGAAATGTAATGCTTGAGTATTTGCCCATTCACCACTTGCGTAGTATTATCTTTAAGAGAAGCAATCTTTATCGCACCTGAACGATACACCTCTTCAATAATAAAGGGTCCTTCCCATTTCGAGAGTAATTTTCCTGCAAAAAATCTGAGACGAGACCTATACAATAGAACTTTATCACCAACATGAAATTCTCTCTTAAGAATTCTCCTATGATGCCATTGCTTGACTTTCTCTTTAAAAAGTCTGGCATTTTCATAAGCTTCATTTCTCCACTCATCTAAAGAACTCAGATCAAGCAACCTTTTCTTACCGAAAAGTTTAAAATCCCTATTAAGCTCTCTCACTGCCCAAAAAGCTTTGTGTTCTAATTCTAAAGGCAAGTGACACGCTTTTCCGTAAACCATTTTGTAAGGAGACATGCCCATGGGGTTCTTATAAGCAGTTCTATAAGCCCATAAAGCATCATTCAACTTGCTAGCCCAATTTTTCCGAGATCTATTAACAGTCTTCTATAAGATAGACTTGATCTCTCTATTCGATAGCTCTACTTGCCCACTAGTTTGGGGATGATAAGCAGAAGCAATTATATGATTAACGTCATATCTAGCAAGAGTTTTCCTAAAACCACCATGAATAAAATGAGAACATTCGTCAGTCATAAGATATTTAGGCACACCAAACCTAGGAAAAATAACATCCTTAAGCATCTTTAACGAGGTCTCACCATCGGCACTCTTCGTAGGTATAGCTTCTACCCACTTAGTAACATAATCAACAACTACAAGTATATGAGTATAAGCTTCTGAAGGAGGAAAAGGACCCATAAAGTCAAATCCCCAACAATCAAATGGTTCAATAACAAGAGAATAACTCATAGGCATTTCATTGCGTCTAGAAATATTACCAACTCGTTGGCATTCATCACAAGATAAAATAAACTTTCTAGCATCTTTAAAAAGGGTAGGCCAATAAAAACCTGATTTTAGAACCTTTTGTGCAGTTCTATCTCCAGCATGATGTCCTCCATAAGCACTACCATGACATTTTCTCAATATCTCTTGTTGTTCATATTTTGGGACACATCTTCGCATAATACAATCCAATCCTTCTTTATATAAGTGTGGGTCATCCCAAAAATAATGTCTAGTCATAAAAGAATTTCCGTCTTTGCTGGGCTGTAAAGGTTGGAGGCAAATACTTGAAAACAATAAAGTTAGCATAATCAGCGTACCAAGGATTCTCTCACGAAGTTACCTTTATTGAAGCCAACTGTTCATTTGGAAAACTATCATTAATAGGAATAGGATCAAAAGAAATGTTTTCCAACCTAGACAAATTATCAGCAATAGGATTTTCAGCATCTTTTCTATCTACAATATGCAAATCAAACTCTTGTAAAAGTAACACCCATCTAATAAGCCTAGGCTTAGCATCCTTCTTTGACATAAGATATCTAATAGCAGCATGATCAGTATGGATAGTAACTTTTGAATCAACAATATAAGGTCTAAACTTATCACATGCAAAAACAACAACAAGAAACTCCTTCTCAGTAGTAGCATAATTCTTCTGGGCAGCATCAAGAGTCTTACTAGCATAATGAATAACATTCACCTTCTTATCTATGCGCTGTCCAAGAATAGCACCTACAGCAAAATCGCTAGCATCGCACATAATTTCAAAGGGTAAATTCCAATCAGGTGGTTGAACAATAGGAGCAGTAGTTAAAGCCTTCTTAAGAGTTTCGAAAGCTTCCTTACAATCATCATCAAAAACAAATGGCACATCTTTTTGAAGAAGATTAGTAAGAGGCTTTGAAATCTTAGAGAAATCTTTAATAAACCTCCTATAGAAACCAGCATGACCAAGAATACTATGAATACCTTTAACATCCCTAGGACAGGGCATTTTCTCAATTGCTTCAACCTTTGCTCTGTCTACTTCAATACCTCTTTCAGAGATTTTATGTCCAAGAACAATTCCTTCATTCACCATAAAGTGGCATGTCTCCCAATTAAGAACAAGATTAGTTTCTTCACATCTTTGCAAAACTTTATCAAGATTGTGCAAACAATTATCAAAAGAAGTTCCATAGATGGAGAAATCGTCCATGAAAACCTCCACAATTTCTTCACAAAATCCATGAAAAATAGCAGACATACATCTTTGAAAAGTAGCAGGAGCATTGCACAAACCAAAAGGCATACGTCTATAAGCATAAGTTCCATAAGGACAAGTAAAAGTGGGTTTCTCTTGATCTTGCTTTTTAACAGCAATCTGAGAGAACCCAGAATAACCATCAAGGAAACAGAAATGAATTTTCTTAGATAACCTCTCTGACATTTGATCTATAAATGGTAAAGGATAATGATCTTTCTTAGTAACTTTGTTGACTTTTCTAAAATCGATGCACATCCTATAACCAACTACTACCCTTTGATGAATAAGCTCGTTATTCTCATTAGGCACAACAGTAATTCCTCCTTTCTTAGGAACACAATGCACAAGACTAACCCATCTACTATCAGCAATAGGATAAATAATACCAGCATCAAGGAGCTTCAATACCTCATTTCTTACCACTTCCTTCATCTTAGGAATTAAACAGCGTTGATATTCAACCACTGGCTTTGCATCTGGCTCCATATTAATAGCATGCTGACATATAGTAGGAGAAATCCCTTTTAAATCATCAAGAGTATATCCCATAGCTCCTCGGTGTTTCCTCAATATTTCCAATAACCTTTCTTCTTCCTTTCCTGAAAGTTTAGAACAAATAATAATAGGATATATTTTCTTATCATCTATATAAGCATATTTAAGATCATCAGGTAAAGGCTTTAAATCAAAAACAGGATCTTCCTTAGGTGGCAAAGTGGTACCCAAATCCTCCACAGGTAAATTATGTTTAATCAACTCTGGTTGACGAAGAAGAATCTTGTCAATCTCATCTCTTTCTTCCCTGAAGATCTCACTTTCATGGTCCTCCATAAATTGCTGCAATGCATTATTAGGAGCAAGATCAATAGAGGCAAGCTGTTCAACTCGAAAATCTTCATTAGGCAATTCATTTTCATAAGGAGCTTTAGTAAACTTAGAAAAATTAAACTCATAAGATTTTCATCAAACTTAGTCAAAATTTTCTCCTTCTTACAATCTATAACAGCGCCACAAGTATTCAAAAAGGGTCTACCAAAAATAATAGGACAAGTTTTACTAGCAGCTTTACCAAGTACTAGAAAATCAGTAGGGTATTTAGTCTTACCACATAAAACTTCTACATCTCTAACAATACCAATTGGAGAGATAGTTTCTCTATTAGCAAGCTGAATAACCATATCAATTTCTTCAAGTTCACAAGGACCAATTTCATGCATGATTTCTTTATAAAGCTCGTAAGGAATAGCACTTGAACTTGCACCAATGTCGCATAAGCCATAATAGCAATGATCACCAATCCTGACAGAAAGCACAGGAACACTTGTTTTCCTAGGTCTACTAGGATGTGAAACAATGTTAGCAGCATCTTCACAAAAGATAATATGTCCATCTTCTACGTTTTAGTAACAAGGTCCTTCACTATTGCTACAGGAGACTTAACAGTTATTTGCTCATCAGGTTTTAAAGCTTTCCTTGCACTTTTATTAAGCACACTAATTAAAGTAGAATGCTCCTTTACCTTAGTAGGGAAAGGCGCTTTCTCAAAATAAGGCTCAGGCAAAATGCGATCAATAGTACAAACTTCAGTAGTTCTAGCAGGAACACAACTAACAGTATCTTTATAAGGCGCATGGTACTTGTTCCAATCCTTCTTTGGAACATCAAGAAAAGAGGCAAAGGCCTTAAAATAGTTAGCAAGTATTTGAGAATCAAGACCATAAACAACACTAACATTATGAAAGTCATCGGTTCCCATAAAAGCTTTAATGCATTCATAATCATAATTTATACCTGAGTTTCTACCTTTGTCGTTCTCCCATCCTTCAGTATTTTCTTGAATACGGTCAAGAAGATCCCATTTAGCTTCTTCTTTCATGTGTGTAAATGATCCAGAGCAAGAAGCATCCAATAAATCCTTGTCATGAAGAGTAAGCCTTGCATAAAAGTTATTAATAACAATATTACTGGGGAGCTCATGAATGGGGCATTTGAGCATTAGTGACTTCAATCTCCCCCACGCTTGGGCAATACTCTCTCCATCATGAGGCCAAAAATTATATATTTGATTCCGATCTTTATGAATCTCACTTGCAGGATAGAATTTGGAATAAAAGAGAGGTACAATTTCCTCCCAGCCAATAGATGGACCATCCTTCAGCAGCCTATACCATTCCGTAGCTCTGCCCTTTAGTGATAAAGAGAATAGCTTTCTCTTAACCTGGGTTGATGAAATACCTGCACACTTAAACATCTTGCATAATTCATGTATAAAGAGTAAATGATCACCCGGATGGACAGTTCCATCTCCTGAATAGCAGTTATTCATAACATGTTCAACAATTTTCATAGGTATTTTAAAAGGATCTAATTGAGCAGGTGGTGGTTCATGTACTATCGTAATTGTAGCAGTAGTGTTCCCAAATAGGGAACCAAATGGAGAATTCTCCATGGCAAAATAAAATAAAAGACAGAAATAAAAACAATACTCATAGCGAAAGTTACCTTTACCAATTCCACTCTTCAATAGCGCTTCACTCCCCGGCAATGGCGCTAGAAAATAGTCTTGATGACCCACAAGTATAGGGGGTGTATCATAGTACTTTCGATAAATAAGAGTGTCGAACCCAACGAGGAGCAGAAGGTGTTGACAAGCGGTTTTGATTAAGGATTCACTATAAATACTAGCAAACAGGTTTTTAGGGGTATTTGGTAATGCAAGTAAATAAAGTACGAGTAAATAAAAGACAATAATAGTAATTGCTACAAGTGGCACAATCCTTTCTAGAGCAAAGGACAAGCCGGTTGTGTAACTTATGATTACTAAACGTTCTTGAGGACACATGGGAGTTTCTGTCGAGAGCTTTCGCTTCATGCTGCTAAATAATCTTCATTGGTTTGATAAGTTTTATGGGGGTGAACCTGTGCTAGCGCACTACCCTTACTAGGACTAATACACACTTGTGATTATACCCCTTGCAAGCATCCGCAAATACAAGAAAGTAATCAAGATAAATCTAACCACAGCCTTAAACTCTGAGATCCTACGCTCCCTGGTGCAATGGTTTCCTAACGGGGGTTTAGGTTTCTGTCGCTCCGGCAACCCCACAATTAGTAGCCAAATACACAATGCATTCTACTCGGCCCATAAAGGTGAAGTATCATGTAGTCGACGTTCACATGACACCACTAGTAGAATAGCACCATAATATATAAATATCAAACCATTAAATATTACTCAACATAGTTTCACTACTAACATCTGGACTTCTCCCATGTCCTCAAGAACTAAATGAACTACTCACAAGACATCATATGGATCATGACCAGAGGTGAAATAATGGTAAATAAAAATCTGAACATAAACCTTAATTCAACAGTTCCACTCAATAGCATCAACTACAAGAGTAATCAACACCAGGAAAGTTTCCCCTAAGAATTAGACAAGATTCAACCCAAGATATTACAGCGGGATGGCGTGGTGATGGTGGAGATGGAGGTGCTGGTGATGATGATGATGAAGATGATGATGATCTCGATGAAGTCCAGCACGATGGTGATGACGATGGCGACGATCTCCCTAATACATCTCAAACGTATCTATAATTTTTGATGCTCCATGCTTGTTCTTACACCATTTGCTTAGTGTTATGTTACACTTCGTGGCGTTTTTATGCATTTTCTGGAACTAACCTATTAACAAGATGCCACAGTGCCAGTTCCCTGTTTTCTGCTGTTTTGTGTTTCAGAAAAGTTACACAGGAAATATTCTCGGAATTGGACGAAACAAAAGCCGAACCTCCTAATATTTACTGAAGCTTCCAAAAGTCCGAAGAGGAGACGGAGGGGGGGGGCCACGGGCTGGCCACACCATAGGGCGGCGCGGCCTGCCCCTAGCTCGCACCCCCTATGGGTGAGGCCACCCTGGTCCACCTCTGACGCTGCCCCTTCACCTATAAAGACCACCCGATGGGAAAAACCTAAACACCCAATCAATTTTTCAAAAACACATCGCGATCCACCGCCGTCGTCGACCCGAGATTGGGAGGGTCCAGAAGCTCTTCCCGGCACCCTGCCGGAGAGGGGAATCGCCACCGGAGGTCTTCTTCATCGCCATGCTTGCCTCCGGCGCGATGAGTGAGTAGTCTACCTTGGACTATGGGCCCATAGCAGTAGCTAGATGGTTGTCTTCTCCACCATGTGCTTCATGTTTAGAATCTCGTGAGCTGCCTTACATGATCGAGATCATCTTTATGTAATTCTACATGTTGTGTTTGTTGGGATCCGATGAATATTGGTGTTATGTTAAGTTGATGTGCTGAATATTATCTTATGTTATCTCTATGTTGTTTATGATCTTGCATGCTCTTCGTTGTTAGTAGCTATCTTGGCCAAGTAGATACTAGTGACTCCAAGAGGGGATATTTATGCTCGATAGTTGGGTTAATGCCTCTATTTAATCTGGGGGAGTGACAGAAACCTCTAAGGTTGTAGATGTGCTGTTGCCACTAGGGAGAAAACAACATTCTTGTGTCCAAGGACATTCGTTTTGTTTACATTACACACTTTGCTTAATGCAGTTATCTGTTGTTCGCAACTTAATACTCGAGGGGTGTTCGGACGATATCCTCGCGAGTGGATTATTAGTCATAGATGCAGTTGGATGGCAGTCTATGTATTTTGTTGTAATGCCCAGAGTAAATCTCATAGTGATCCTCATGACATATGCACGTTATCTTTATTCTATCAATTGCCCAACTGTAATTTGTTTACCGAGCATGCTGTTATTTATCTTATGGAGAGACACCACTAGTGAACTGTGAACCCCGGTCCAATTTCCTTTACATTGCTATTACTGTTTACTTTTACTTGCACTATTTACTTTCTTGCATACTACTATTGTTTTCCACTCGATACGCTCAATCCTTTGTTTACAGCAAACCGGTGAGATTGACAATCTCATCGTAAGTTGGAAGAAAAGTACTTGGTTGTGTGATACGTCTCGAATGTATCTATAATTTTTGATGCTCCATGCTTGTTTTTACACCATTTGCCTTGTGTTTCGTTACACTTCGTGGCGTTTTTATGCGATTTCCGGAACTAACCTATTGACAAGATGCCACAGTGCCAGTTCCCTGTTTTCTGCTATTTTTGTGTTTCAGAAAAGCTACACAGGAAATATTCTCGGAATTGGACGAAACAAAAGCCGAACATCCAGAAATTCACTGAAGCTTCCAGAGAACCGAAGAGGAGACGGAGTGGGGCCACGAGGGCCCCACATAATAGGGCGGCGCGGCCTGGCCCCTGGCCGCGCCCCCTACGTGTGAGGGCGCCCTGGCAGCCCCCTGACGATGCCCCTTCGCCTATATAAAGCCTCGCGATGGAAAACCCTAGGGGAATCGGCGTTTTTCCTAAAACAGTTTCACAGCGCCGCCGCCGTCGAAGACAAATTTTGGGGGACAGAAGTCTCTGTTCCGACACCCTGCCGGGACGGGGAAGTGCCCCCGGAGCCATCTCCATCGGTCTCCATCGCCGTCTCCGCCGTCTCCATCGACCTCACCGCCATCTCCATCAACCTTGCTGTCTCCTATGATGAGGAGGGAGTAGTTCTCCCCCGGGGCTGAGGGCTCTACCGGTAGCTATGTGGTTCACCTCTCTCTCCCATGATGTGATCTTTATGTGATCGTGAGCTTTGTATCTAGTTGAATTGGTAGATGTTATTATTCAGATATTATGCTACTCCTATGCTTTATTATTATACTCTCCGGAGATACCTCGTATCATGGTGTAAAGGTGACTAGTGTGTGCATCATGTGTATCTTTTTGGTTAATGTCTCTATGAATTGTTGGTGTTTGTTGGAACCATCTAGTGCGTTCATGGTGATAGTATGGGACAATCTAGTTTGGGTACATACAGACTTTGAGGAGTGCTTCGTAGCCCTACGCATGATTAGTGTTCGTTTTCCATTGGAGAATTGTTTTGAGTTACATATGGATGATAGTATCTATTGGTTCAATTATGTTATATTTGTTGGGAGTGTGTCCACTAGTGAAAGTATGATCCCTAGGCCTTTTTTCTAAGCATTGCACACCGTTTACTTACTATTTTGTTACATGTTTGCTTGCTGCCATTTTTATTTCAGATTGCGTTTACTACTTATAATCATCACAACTACTTGTATTTCACTATCTCTTCGCCGAACTAGTGCACCTATACATCTGACAAGTGTATTGGGTGTGTTGGGGACACAAGAGACTTTCTGTATCGTAGTTGCAGGGTTGCTTGAGAGGGATAGCTTTGACCTCTTCCTCCCCGAGTTCGATAAACCTTGGGTGATCCACTTAAGGGAAACTTGTTGCTGCTCTACAAACCTCTGCACTTGGAGGCCCAACATTGTCTACAAGAACAGACGCGTGCGTAGATATTAAGCTCTTTTCTGGCGCCGTTGCCGGGGAGGTAAGGTAAAAGGTACTCACATTCTTTGGTTAATAAGTCTTTTAGTTGCTGGTGAGTGCTCGGAGTTATTTTCTTTAGATTCTGCAATTATATCTTTTTGTTTCTTGTTTTTATTTTCACTAGTTAGGCTTAATGGAAAGTAAAGAGTTCTTTAGTCTTTTTCTTGAGTTTAGATTTGAAGAGAAAATTGAAAAAACTTTGGAGCTTATTTCGCATAGCAATGTTATTAGTACGAATGCTTTGAATCCCGTTATTGCTAATGCTATAGAAAAGTCTAAGCTTGGGGAAGCTGGTTTTGTTAAGCATGATATTTTTAGTTCCCCAGCTTTATTGGAGAAAGTTTGTTCTGATAATATTTTTATCTCCCATATGTGATGTTTCTAATGATGCTTGTGCTCCTCATCCTTTTAAAATACCTACGAAGATTGTTGAACGTGCTATGGATAACTGCTATTTAGGAGATGGAACTGTCCATCCTGGTGATCATTTGCTTTTTATACATGAATTATGCGAGTTGTTCCAGTGTGCAGGTATTTCAATGAACCAAGTTAAGAAGAAGCTATTCTCTTTATCACTGAAAGGCAGAGCTGAGGAATGGTATAAAACATTGAAGGATGGCCGATCTATTGACTGGGAGGAAATTGTACCTCTCTTTTATTCTAAATTCTATCCTTCTAGTCAGGTTTATAAAGATAGGAATTACATTTATAATTTTCATCCGCATGAGGGAGAAAGCATTGCTCAAGCGTGGGGAAGATTAAAGTTACTAATGCACAAATGTCCTATTCATGATCTTCCCCGTAATATTTTTATTAATAATTTTTATGCAAGGTTTTCAGGATATTACAAGGACTATCTAGATGCATGCTTTGATGGGTCGTTCACAAGCAAGGATGTTGACACCAAGTGGGATCTGCTTGAAACA
Organism: Dactylis glomerata; assembly: GCA_007115705.1. NCBI lineage: Eukaryota > Viridiplantae > Streptophyta > Magnoliopsida > Poales > Poaceae > Dactylis > Dactylis glomerata. The sequence goes on along the minus strand of QXEO01000964.1, from coordinate 3,555,341 downwards.
ATTCAAAACAATATTGAAGGTTGGGATAGCGACAAAGGTAAAGGATCAGGTATGAATTACGAGTTTGATTGCATTAAGTCTTTCGTTGAAACTGCTAATTTTCAAGAACTTAGTGCTAAATATGGTCTTGATCCTCAAATTATGGTTGATTGCTTTAAAGCCTTTGCTTCCCATATGAATGTTCCTAAAGGACACTTGCGTATAAAGTGATATTGTTATTGATGATTGCAATAAACATGCTCAAACTTCTAAAAGTCCTATTTCTTATAAACATGTTAATTTTTGTGGAGTACATAGACCTTGTGAACAGAGTCACAACAAGGAAGATTATTGCATCACCCACGGGAATGAAGAAACCAATACGTGGCTCAGGGATCTAGATGAGCTTGGTGAAAAGGTTTGTGAACTTTATCCTTTTCTTTGTGAACTTTGCGGTAAAATGGGTCACTTTAATTTTCAATGCCCAATTAATCGAACGAGTACCGCAGATTTGTATTGTGATGATAAGATTACTTTCAATCAGCATGATGAGCTTACTTTATTTTTGAATTGTGAAGAGATATCTAGAAAGATTTCTTTGGTTGATATGAGAGATGTTGATATTAATAGCATCCTTCGTGGTTGTCGTCTCTATTGTGTTAAAGATTGCCTCACAAATACTTACTTACAAGATCTTATAAAACATGATGTTTTGCCAAGCTATGACATGACTAATAGATGTTTCAATCTTATTAATAGAGAGGAGGAATCCTCCAAAGTTTCTTCTGTTGTTTCTGTCAGCAAACCAGATTATGTGGAGAAGATGCCTTTCCCTTCTAAAGGATATGTGGAGAAGATGCCCTTGAAGTCTCTCCCTCCTAAAGGAGAGAGTAAGAAGAGTATGAAGAAGAAGAAGAGGAGTAAGAGGCGAGAGGACATGGTATCTTCCTCTAAGCGTTATGATCCTGCTATAGATTATGATAATTCTGATTGGGATGATGTTCTCATGCATGTTACCTATGTTAGTGATCATGATTGGGAAAAGCACTCTTCTTTTGATATTGAAAATCTTTTTGGTATAAATTCTAAGGTTAATAATTGTTGTACCATTAGTACTATCCATGTTCCTTCTTATGATGATATGTTTGATGAATATGCTTTGCGAAATAGCTGTTCTCTAGCTTGTGATGGTACTAAACCTCTAGTTTATGATGGTTATGATGATGGGTATAATATTTTCAGTTCACCTACTTTTGAGGAGAAAATTAGTTATGATTACAATATGCCTCCTGTTTTTGATGATTATGGTGATGAGAATAATTATTCTGTTGAATCTGCTCCTACTACTATTGTTCATGTGGGGAGTATTAATTCTTTTATGCATGTGGCTCATGATAGGGATGCTTTATGTGATAGTTATATTGTTAGTTCTATTCATGATGCTACTGAAAGTTATTATGAGAGAGGGAAACATAGTTTTATGGACCTCAACAATATTTAGTTTCCCCTATTTATGTTGCAACTCTTGAAGTTGTACTTGTTTTGCCTTCCTATGCTTTTTGCTTTGCGCTTTCATGACTTGTCTCTTTACAAGATTATTTTTCATAGGAAGTGGTTCAGATTTAAATGTCTTTCACATTTGCTTTTTGATGCTCTCTATTGCTTTAAGTTCCTATATGGCGCCTTTGCCTCAAGCTCTTATATGGCGCCTACATGAGCATCTTTGCAAATTACTGCGACTAGCTCAAAGGGGTTAAAGAAAAGCACTCTTGGGAGATAACCCAATGTTTTATTTCCAGTAATTTTTCTTTTATTTGAGTCTTGGAAGTTATTACTACTGTAATAACCGCTCCTTATCCTTTTTATTTCGTTGTTGTGCCAAGAGAAGCCTCTAATTTGAGTGAGGTAAGATTTGGGGATGTTGCAGTCCTGAAACAGTTTTTGGTGCTGCACCGTAAAAATTCGTGAAAATTCTCTGTATATCTTTTGGACCTGCGATTTCTTGTGCATATGCCTAGGTTATATCCAAACTTTCATTAGTTGAACACTTTTTGATTTGAGCAACAGAAGACCCCTTAAAAAATCGGCCTTTATCAGCTGTTCTGTTTTGACAGATTTCTGCCAATATTTGTGTTTGCCGCTTTATCGCTTTCTTTTTTAGTTCTTTTGATCACGAAACTTTTGGCGAAGTTGCTACAGTAGTATATGCTTTATATGTGGTGGTTTTGTGTTGAAACCTGAAGATAAAAGGGTTGATTCATTATTATGTTTATGCTAATGTTGCTAATAGAATTGTGCTTAGTTTTGTATGAAGGAAGTTTTCAAGTGTAGGGATTGGAGAATGATGAGATGAGATGAAGAATGGACAAAAGCTCAAGCTTGGGGATTCCCATGTCACCCCAAGAAATATCCAAGAAGTACAAGCGTCAAAGCTTGGGGATGCCCCTGAGGCACCTCCTTCTTCATCGGCAAAAATCAGGTCACCTTTCAACACACTGTATTTTTATTGCTTCATGCATTATGCGTTTTTCTTGGAGCGTCAGTTGTTTTTGCTTTTTAATTTTCTTTTGTTTTGCTTGCTGCAATAGATGGTTTGATCACATCATGTTATTTTGGAGGGAGATGAACTCCATTTTTCATTGCCAAGAACACTCTAGTTTTCACTCTTTTCGTTCAACGTGTGTTCTCTTTTTCTGCTACTGCGTTTAGCCTTTGTTTTTCGCCTTGATTTTTGTTTAGATCTTATTTTATCTTTGCATCAAGGTGTATTTTGACCACTGGTCTATATCGGTTTTCATCAAAAGAGTTGGTTATAAAAAGTTTGAATGGTGTTGGAAAAGAGAAAAAGCTTTATGCAAAAAAGTGGTACAAGAAGGAGCTTGTGTAGACTGCGGCCTAGGCTTTTGCATGTCGTGCTTGATGTCTTTTTGATAGTATGCTTAGTGGTTTTTCTGTAGCATGACTTGTCTCAAATGACTTAGATTGCTTAATGAGCCTTTGAAAAAATCATGCGTTGTTTTAATTATTTGGAAGCATTATTTTGGTTTTCTCCTTTGATGCTTTATTTGGGTTGACTTGGCGCATGCTCACACATGTTTGACTCATACAAAGTCGCCATTGCCTCTATGATCATTTAGTTTTTGACTTTTGATGCCATCTTATGCTTCTTTTAATGTCGCTTTGTCGCTCTGCATGATTATGGCCATTATTGCTCTCTTAGTTGGTCGCTCCCAGTCTTTTGCTAGCCCTCATTTTGTACTGAGTATGAGCTCTACTCGTGCATCCAACTCCCAAAAACCAAGTTTACCATTGTGTCCACTATAAATTCCTATGCATGGTATTTGTAAGCCATTCCAAGTAAATTTTCATGTGCTACCTTTCAAAAAAACCTTCAAAACACTTCTCGTTTTGTGACACTGTTTTCAGCTCATGGGGACGTAGTGGTCGGATTTGCTATCTTCCATATTGTTTATTCCAAAAAGAAAAAAGAAAGAAAAAAGAAAGAAAAGGGCACTCCTCCATGGTATGTGAATGTTGGTGGGCACCCGATGGAATCGGTTAGCCATGGTTTGTGAAAGGAAAAAAGATGGGGAGGAGTGCCAAGCTTTATAAAAGAGCACAAAAGTGCCAATCTCTCTCTCAAAAACTTGCTTCATTTTTGTATGGAAGATAGTAAGAACCCCATTGCCAGTCGTTGACAAAGACAACCACCTCTCAAAACCAATTTTTATCTCTCTGTTTTACAAATGAAAAGCTCTAGCACATGTTTAATCACTGCTTCCCTCTGCGAAGGGCCTTTCTTTTACTTTTATGTTGAGTCTCCACCTTCTACCTTTATGCACCGTGTAAGAGAGCATAGTTGCCATTCTGACTATGGTTTCACTTGTTCCTAAAGTATTTGTATCTAGTCGCCCTCTTAAACTTGAAGGTGTCCTATGCATTTATGTTTTGCTATTCCATGAGGGACAAGCTGAAACCCATTTACTATGTTTTCCATATGATTTGAACACACGTTTGACTTTCATTGTTTCATTATTCATGATCTTTTGTTTGTGTTTCTTTTCATGTTATAACATGGTTGCTAAGTTCTATTATCAAGATTATGTCTTTCATGCCCATGTTTTAAGTTCTTTGATCTCAGCACTCAATGCTTTACCTATATGATCAAAGTTGTGATGGTGCATGTCACCTCTAAAATTATTTCTTTTGTTATCACTTACCTACTCGAGGAAGAGCAGGAGTTAAGCTTGGGGATGCTGATACGTCTCGAACGTATTTATAATTTTTGATGCTCCATGCTTGTTTTTACACCATTTGCCTTGTGTTTCATTACACTTCGTGGCGTTTTTATGCGATTTCCGAACTAACCTATTGACAAGATGCCACAGTGTCAGTTCCCTGTTTTCTGCTGTTTTTGTGTTTCAGAAAAGCTACACAGGAAATATTCTCGGAATTGGACGAAACAAAAGCCGAACGTCCAGAAATTCACCGAAGCTTCCAGAGAACCAAAGAGGAGACGGAGTGGGGCCACAAGGGCCCCACACAATAGGGCGGCGCGGCCTGGCCCCTGGCCGCGCCCCCTACGTGTGAGGGCGCCCTGGCAGCCCCCTGACGACGCCCCTTCACCTATATAAAGCCTCAGGACGGAAAACCCTAGGGGAATAGGCATTTTTCCCAGAATAGTTCCGCAGCACCGTGATGACACACAAGTATAGGGGGTGTATCGTAGTACTTTCGATAAATAAGAGTGTCGAACCCAACGAGGAGCAGAAGGTGTTGACAAGTGGTTTTGATCAAAGCTTCACTGTAAATACTAGCAAACGGGTTTTCAGGGGTATTTGGTAATGCAAGTAAATAAAGTGCGAGTAAATAAAAGACAGTAGTAACAATTGCAGCAAGTGGCCCAATCCTTTCTTCAGCAAAGGACAAGCCGGTTGTGTAACTTATAATAACCAATCGTTCTCGAGGACACACGGGAGTTTCTGTCAAGAGCTTTCGCTTCATACCGCTAATAGTCCTTATTGGTTTGATAGGTGTTATGGGGGTGAACCTGTGCTAGCGCACTACCCTTACTAGGATAAATACACACTTGTGATTATACCCCTTGCAAGCATCCGCAAATACAAGAAAGTAATTAAGATAAATCTAACCACAGCCTTAAACTCTAAGATCCTACGCTCCCTGGTGCAATGGTTTCCCAACAGAGGTTTAGGTTTCTGTCACTCCAGCAACCCCACAATTGGTAGCCAAATACACAATGCATCTCACTAGGCCCATAAATGGTGAAGTATCATGTAGTCGACGTTCACATGATACCACTAGTGAAATAGCACCACAACAATATTAAACCATTAAATATTTCTCAACAATAATTCACTACTAACATCTTGACTTCTCCCATGTCCTCAAGAACTAAACGAACTACTCACAAGACATCATATGGATCATGATCAGAGGTGAACTAATGGTAAATAACAATCTGAACATAAACCTTAATTCAACGGTTGCACTCAATAGCATCAACTACAAGAGTAATCAACACCGGGAAAGTTTCCCCTATGAATATAACAAGATCCAACTCAAGATGTTACAGCGGGATGGCGTGGTGATGGTGGAGATGAAGGTGCTAGTGATGGAGATGATGATGATGATCCCGATGAAGTCCGGTGCGATGATGATGACGATGGCGATGATCTCCCCTCTCCGGGAAGGAATTTCCCTGGCAGATTTCTCCCTGCCGGAGAGCTTTTCTCTCTCTGGTGTTTTCCGCCCCGCAGAGGCGGCTGTGTCTCTCTCTGAGCCCCCCCTGACTTAGGTTTTCGGGGATGATGAAGTACGCGAAGGGGCGAGACCAGAAGTGGGCCAGGGTGGCCTCACACAGGGCCGGCGCGGCCAGGGGTCATTCCGCGCCCCCTGTGCGTGAGGCCGTCCCCTGGCTCCTCTCTTCTTCTCCTTCTGACTTCCGGAGTCTTTTGGTAAAATAGTATTTTCTGGTATTTTTCTGGAATTTTCCTGATCTTCCAAAATATGGTGTCTTGACGGTCCTTTTCCAGCAGAATCCTGACTCCGGCAGCAAATCCTCCAATGATCATCAAACATGTAAAAACAGAGGAAATAACATAAGTATCATATCTAAATATGAAATATATTAATGAATAACAGTAAATTATGATAGAAAATAGTGATGCAATATGGACGTATCAACCCCCCCAAGCTTAGACCTCGCTTGTCCCCAAGCAAAAACTAAACTCGGTAAACATGACCACAGGTTTATGGAGTGAAGTGTCGATAATCAAAATACGGATAAGAAGCATCACATTCACCAAAGGCACAAGTTATAATAGACAGCAACTTCCCTTTACATAATATAGACTTGCAATAAGTAAAGAGAATCACATATAAAGATGCACAAAGTAAACTATAATTGGTGATGGCAAACATTAGTTCTTGGTCAGAGAACAATGAACAACTATACTAGCCTTTTGAATGGAGCCTTTTTAAAATAGAGCTAATATAGCAAAAACCATATGCTCAATGAAACAACATTTTTGCATCCATAGAAAGCTTTCAAAGATATATTCCTTCAGACAAAAGCATTGCAGAAAATAAGGAAGATAGTAAACATGATTAAACGGATCAACATATGGATGAGTGAAACATAACAACTCAAATGCTTGCTTGAGATAGAGGGGAATAGGTTGACTCAACATAAAAGGTAAAAGATAGGCCCTTCGCAGAGGGAAGCAGGGATTAAACATGTGCTAGAGCTTTTCATTTGTAAAATAGAGGTAAAAAATGTTTTGAGAGGTGGTTGCTTTTGTCAACGACTAGCAACGGAGTTCTTGATATCTTCCATACTAAAGAAGTGAGAGCGGTTCCGAGATGTTTGATTAATTGGCACTTTGGTGCTCTTTTATAGCTTTGCACTCCTCCCCACCTTTTTCCTTTCTCAAACCATGGCTAACCGATTCCATCGGGTGCCGACCAACTTTCACATACCATGGAGGAGTGCTTCTTTTTCTTTTCTTTTTGAGATTATAATGGTCTGACCAGCTCCCTTGCAAAATTAGTGACGAGCAGATGAAGCTGCCTAGTCGAGGGGTACTTAATTTAGTATGGAAGATAACAAACCCATCCACTACGTCCTCATGAGCTAAAAACAGTGGCACAAAATGAGAAGTATTTGAAGGTTTTTGAAAGGTAGCACATGAAAAATTTACTTAGAATGGCTTAAAATACCATGCATAGGAATTTATAGTGGACTCTTTGGAAGTGACTTGGCTTTGGGATTTGGATGCACGAGAAGTATTCCCTCTCAGTACAGGTCTTTGGCTAGCAAGGCTGGGTAGCAAGCATAAGAGTTGCATGAAACAAACAAACATACATATAATAAGAACAATCATGCAAACTCCCTTGAAGGTACAATGATTTTAACTTTGAGAATAACAATGCTTATAAGCCAAACATAAGGAAAACTGAAGTGATGTAACTACAAACACTTCTTTAATCTTTTCTACTCAAACCTCAAGGTAATGCTGCTACTGACCAAGCTAAGTTTGCCAAAACCAACTAAATTTACTCATGCTCCCAAAGTGATACCAATACTAATCAACAAGACTAATCATATAAGAGACTTTGCAAACTAAAATAAAGTGTGTGGAAAGTAAACGATGGAACTTCTCATTAATATTTCATTACCGCAACTCACACCAAGGGATACATAGATAACCAACTAAGGAGGATACTTCCAAACTGCAAACAATTCTATAGGATAATTTCTCTATTCATGATATGACTCTACTTGAAAAGTAAATGAGTAAAAAGGTAATGATGTGATACCGCGGCACTCCCCCAAGCTTGGAACAAGCCAAGGGGATGCCTATACCGATGACGAATTATTCCTTTGGCGGTGGTGGTGGATAATCTTTAATAAGCTTCTCAATCAAATCCTTCAGATCATCAATCTTGTGACTGAGGTTACGAATCATCTCAGAATTGTGCTCAACACGGTTCATGAACCTGTCAGCAAGTGAATCCCAGCTCTTGGAATTATTTCCCCATCCTTCTTCACTCTTGGAGCTTTCTATCCCTGCATTGTTAGAACGATCTATATCCCAGCAAGAGGGTAATCATGATCTAGGCACCTTTTGAAACTGATGTTCATGAATTAGAGTATGGAAAGGATTTTGGCCTGACGGAGATGTCCGTGGAGCTAAGGTGTGACGCGGCACACCCCCTCCGGTCCTTATGCGAGCACTCTTCTTGAACTTGTCATGATCTGTCACCACCCCTATGCTGGCAATCATGGTGTTTGGCCTTGAACTTTGATCTTCCTCCTCGTCTTCACTTTCAACCTCTTCTTTCAGCCGAAAGTCTTTGGTGTCATCTTCCGGAGGTGTCTTCTCCATGTCATCGCTTGAAGAGGCCATGGTGCTCCCCCAAGCTTAAGATCAACTCCTGACAGAAACAGCTCGAAACAAAACACGACGAGAAAACGATATACAGACCTCGGGGACTCCGGGGGGTTAAATAGGCGAAAATTATACATCAAAACGAAATCGCAGGAGGAAACCGGGACGGAAACGAGTTCTGGTGTGCTCTCACACCAGGGCGGCGCGGCCTGAGGTGGGCCCGCGCCCCCTGTGTGTGAGGAGCACACGGACTCCTTTTCCTGCCCGTTTTCGTCTCGTGATTTTTCTTATTTAGTAAAAACAGCAAAAATAATAAAGGAAGAGTTATTCGCAAAACTTTTCTGACTAGAACTGTTACCTATTCAAAAACGAACTCTGCAGGTTCCTGCAATTTGTCTTGGATGAATTCTTCTGGAGAAACTGTTTCAATTACATCAACATCTTCATTATAAGAATCTCCAGTAATATAATGTTTGAGTCTTTGCCCATTCACAACTTGTGTAGAGTCATCTTTCAATGAAGCAATCTTAACGGCACCTGAGCGGTTCACTTCCACAATAACATATGGTCCTTCCCATTTAGAGAGTAATTTCCCTGCAAAAAATCTGAGACGAGACCTATACAATAGAACTTTCTCACCAACATGAAACTCTCTTTTAAGGATTCTCTTACCATGCCATTGCTTGACTTTCTCTTTGAAAAGTCTGGCATTCTCATACGCTTCGTTTCTCCACTCGTCTAGAGAACTCAAATCTAACAACCTTTTCTTACCGGCTAGTTTAAAATCTCTATTAAGCTCTCTCACTGCCCAAAAAGCTTTGTGTTCTAATTCTAAGGGCAAGTGACACACTTTTCCATAAACCATCTTATAAGGAGACATACCCATGGGGTTCTTATAAGCAGTTCTATAAGACCATAAAGCATCATTTAACTTACTAGCCCAATTTTTCCTAGATCTATTGACAGTCTTCTGCAAGATAGACTTGATCTCCCTATTTGAAAGCTCTACCTGCCCACTAGTTTGGGGATGATTAACATCATATTTAGCAAGAGTTTTTCTAAAACCACCGTGAATAAAATGAGAACCTCCGTCAGTCATAAGATATCTAGGCACACCAAATCTAGGAAAAATAACATCCTTAAGCATTTTTAACGAGGTCTCACCATCGGCACTCTTTGTAGGTATAGCTTCTACCCATTTAGTACCATAATCAACAGCAACAAGTATGTGGGTATAGCCTTTTGAAGGAGGAAAAGGACCCATAAAGTCAAATCCCCAACAATCAAATGGTTCAATAATAAGAGTGTAACTCATAGGCATTTCATTGCGTCTAGAAATATTACCAACTCTTTGACATTCATCACAAGATAAAACATACCTTCTGGCATCTTTAAAAAGGGTTGGCCAATAAAAACCTGATTGTAGAACCTTTTGTGCGGTTCTATCTCCAGCATGATGCCCTCCATAAGCACTACCATGACATTTTCTTAATATCTCTTGTTGCTCATATTCCGGTACGCATCTTCGCATAATACCATCAACTCCTTCTTTATATAAGTGTGGGTCATCCCAAAAGTAATGCCTCAAATCATAGAAGAATTTTCTTCTTTGCTGAGCTGTAAAGGTTGGAGGAAAATACTTGGAAACAATAAAGTTAGCATAATCAGCATACCAAGGAAGGTCTCGCGAAGTTACATTTATTGCAGCCAACTATTCATTTGGAAAACTATCATTAACAGGAATAGGATCAAAAGAAATGTTTTCCAATCTAGACAAGTTGTCAGCCACAGGATTTTCAGCACCTTTCCTATCTACGATATGCAAATCAAATTCTTGTAAAAACAACACCCATCTAATAAGCCTAGGCTTAGCATCCTTCTTAGTCATAAGATATCTAATAGCAGCGTGATCAGTATGAATAGTAACTTTAGAATCAACAATGTAAGATCTAAACTTATCACATGCAAAAACAACAGCAAGAAACTCTTTATCAGTAGTAGCATAATTCTTCTGAGCAGCATCAAGAGTCTTACTAGCATAATGAATAACATTCAACTTATTATCTACGCGCTGTCCAAGAACAGCACCAACATCAACATCACTAGCATCACACATGATTTCAAAAGGTAAATTCCAATCAGGTGGTTGAACAATAGGAGCAGTAGTTAAAGCCTTCTTAAGAGTTTCAAAAGCTTCCTTACAATCATCATCAAAGACAAATGGTACATCTTTTTGAAGAAGATTAGTAAGAGGCTTTGAAATCTTAGAGAAATCTTTAATAAACCTCCTATAGAAACCAGCATGACCAAGAATACTACGAATACCTTTAACATCTCTGGGATAGGGCATTTTCTCAATTGCCTCCACTTTTGCTCTGTCAACTTCAATACCTCTTTCAGAAATTTTATGTCCAAGGACAATTCCTTCATTTACCATAAAGTGGCATTTCTCCCAATTAAGAACAAGGTTAGTTTCTTCGCACCACAGCAAAATTTTATCAAGGTTGTGCAAACAGTTATCAAAAGAAGTTCCATAGACGGAGAAGTCGTCCATGAAGACCTCCACAATTTCCTCACAAAAACCATGAAAAATAGCAGACATGCATCTTTGAAAAGTAGCAGGAGCATTGCACAAACCAAACGGCATACGTCTATAAGCATAAGTTCCATAAGGACAAGTAAAAGTGGTTTTCTCTTGATCTTCCTTTTTAACAGCAATTTGAGAAAAACCAGAATAACCATCAAGGAAACAAAAATGAGTTTTCTTAGATAACCTTTCTAGCATCTGATCTATAAACGGTAAAGGATAATGATCTTTCTTAGTAACTTTGTTTACCTTCCTATAATCAATGCACATCCTATAACCAACTACTACCCTTTGAGGAATAAGCTCGTTATTCTCATTAGGCACAACAGTCATACCTCCTTTCTTAGGAACACAATGAACAGGACTAACCCATCTACTATCAGCAATAGGATAAATAATACCAGCATCAAGGAGTTTTAATACCTCATTTCTTACCACATCCTTCATCTTGGGAATTAGGCGGCGTTGATGCTCCACGACTGGCTTCGCGTCTTTCTCCATATTAATGGCATGCTGACATAAAGTGGGAGAAATCCCTTTTAAATCATCAAGAGTATATCCCATAGCTCCTCGGTGTTTCCTCAATATCTCCAATAATCTTTCTTGTTCCTTTCCTGAAAGTTTAGAGCTAATAATAATAGGATATATTTTCTTATCATCTATATAAGCATATTTAAGATTATCAGGCAAAGGCTTTAATTCGAACACAGGATCTTCCTTAGGCGACAAAGTGGTACCAAGATCCTCCACAGGTAGATTATGCTTGATTAATGGTGGTTGACGAAGAAGAATATCGTCAATCTCTTCTCTTTCCTTGCTGAAAACATCACTTTTGTGATCTTCCATGAATTGCTGCAAGGCATTATTAGGAGCAAGAGCAATAGAAGCAAGCTGTTCAACTCAAAAAAATTCATTAGGCGTGTCATTTTCATAAGAAGTCTTAGCAAACTTGGAAAAATTAAACTCATAAGACTCTCCATTAAACTTAGTACAAATTTTCTCCTTCTTACAATCTATCACGGTGCCACAAGTGTTCAAAAATGGTCTACCAAAAATAATAGGACAAGTTTTACTAGCCTCCTTACCAAGTACTAGAAAATCAGTAGGGTATTTAGTCTTACCGCAAAGAACTTCCACATCTCGAACAATACCAAGAGGCCAAACAGTCTCTCTGTTAGCAAGCTGAACAACCACATCAATATCTTCAAGTTCACAGGCGCCAATCTCATGCATAATTTCTTTGTAAAGCTCTAAAGGAATAGCACTTGCACTAGCACCAATATCACATAAACCATAATAGCAATGATCTCCAATCCTGACAGAAATAACAGGTACACTTGTTTTCCTATGCTTTTTAGGATGTGAGAGAATGTTAGAAGCATCTTCACAAAAAAGAATATATTCATCCCCTACATCTTTAGTAACAAGATCCTTCAATATAGCTACAGGAGACTTAATAGTAATTTGCTCATCAGGTTCTGCAGCTTTCTTAGTACTTTTATTAGACACACTTACCAAAGTAGAATACTTCTTTACCTTAGCAGGGAAAGGTGTCTTCTCAAAATAAGGTTCAGGCACAATGCTATCAACAGTACAAACTTCAGTAGCTGCAGCAGGAATATGACTAATGGAATCTTTATAAGGTGCATGATATTTGTTCCAATCTTTCTTCGGAACATCAAGATAAGAGGCAAAGGCCTTAAGAAAATTAGCAAGTATTTGTGAATCAAGACCATAAGCAGTGCTAACACTATGAAAGTCATCGGTTCCCATAAAAGATTTAATGCATTCATAATCATAGTTTATACCTGACTTCCTACCTTTGTCGTTTTCCCATCCTTCAGCATTCTCTTGTATACGGTCAAGAAGTTTCCACTTAGCATCTTCTTTCATATGAGTAAATGATCCAAAACAAGAAGCATCCAAATAATCCTTATCAGGAAGAGTAAGCCGCGCATAAAAATTATCAATAACAATATTATTGGGGAGCTCATGAATGGGGCATTTGAGCATTAGTAACTTCAATCTCCCCCACGCTTGGGCAATACTCTCTCCATCATGAGGCCAAAAATGATATATCCAATTACGATCTTTATGGATTTTACTTGGAGGATAAAACTTGGAATAAAAGAGAGGTACAATGTCCTCCCATGCCATAGATGGACCATCTTGGAGCAGTCGATACCACTCCTCAGCTCTGCCTTTCAATGATAAAGAGAATAGCTTCTTCTTGACCTGGCTTGGTGAAATACCTGCACACCTGACCAACTCACATAATTCATGTATAAATAATAAGTGATCACCCGGATGGACAGTTCCATCTCCTAAATAGCCGTTATCCAAAATATGCCCAACAATTTTCATAGGTATTTTAAAAGGATCAATTTCAGCAGGTGGTGGCGGTGGTGGTTCATCCACATGTGCAGCAGTAGTAGATGTGTTTCCAAATAGGAAACCAAATGGAGAGTTCTCCATAGCAGAGTAAAATAAAAATAGAAGAAAAAATAAAAACGATACTCACAGCGACGGTTACCTTTACCAATTCCACTCTTCAATAGCGCTTGACTCCCTGGCAACGGTGCCAGAAAATAGTCTTGATGACCCACAAGTATAGGGGGTGTATTGTAGTACTTTCGATAAATAAGAGTGTCGAACCCAACGAGGAGCAGAAGGTGTTGACAAGTGGTTTTGATCAAAGCTTCACTGTAAATACTAGCAAACAGGTTTTCAGGGGTATTTGGTAATGCAAGTAAATAAAATGCGAGTAAATAAAAGACAGTAGTAAAAATTGCAGCAAGTGGCCCAATCCTTTCTTCAGCAAAGGACAAGCCGGTTGTGTAACTTATAATAACCAAACGTTCTCGAGGACACACGAGAGTTTCTGTCAAGAGTTTTCGCTTCATACCGCTAATAGTCTTTATTGGTTTGATAGGTGTTATGGGGGTGAACCTGTGCTAGCGCACTACCCTTACTAGGATAAATACACACTTGTGATTATACCCCTTGCAAGCATCCGCAAATACAAGAAAGTAATTAAGATAAATCTAACCACAGCCTTAAACTCTAAGATCCTACGCTCCCTGGTGCAATGGTTTTCCAACAGAGGTTTAGGTTTCTGTCACTCCAGCAACCCCACAATTGGTCGCCAAATACACAATGCATCTCACTAGGCCCATAAATGGTGAAGTATCATGTAGTCAACGTTCACATGACACCACTAGTGAAATAGCACCACAACAATATCAAACCATTAAATATTTCTCAACAATAATTCACTACTAACATCTTGACTTCTCCCATGTCCTCAAGAACTAAACGAACTACTCACAAGACATCATATGGATCATGATCAGAGGTGAAATAATGGTAAATAACAATCTGAACATAAACCTTAATTCAACGGTTCCACTCAATAGCATCAACTACAAGAGTAATCAACACCGGGAAAGTTTCCCCTATGAATATAACAAGATCCAACTCAAGATGTTACAGCGGGATGGCGTGGTGATGGTGGAGATGAAGGTGCTGGTGATGGAGATGATGATGATGATCCCGATGAAGTCCGGTGCGATGATGATGACGATGGCGATGATCTCCCCTCTCCGGGAAGGAATTTCCTTGGCAGATTTCTCCCTGCCGGAGAGCTTTTCTCTCTCTGGTGTTTTCCGCCCCGCAGAGGCGGTTGTGTCTCTCTCTGAGCCCCCCCTGACTTAGGTTTTCGGGGATGATGAAGTACGCGAAGGGGCGAGACCAGAAGTGGGCCAGGGTGGCCTCACATAGGGCCGGCGCGGCCAGGGGTCAGGTCGCGCCCCCTGTGCGTGAGGCCGTCCCCTGGCTTCTCTCTCCTTCCCCTTCTGGCTTGCGGAGTCTTTTGGTAAAATAGAATTTTCTGGTATTTTTCTAGAATTTTCCTGATCTTCCAAAATATGGTGTCTTGACGGTCCTTTTCCAGCAGAATCCTGACTCCAGCAGCAAATCCTCCAATGATCATCAAACATGTAAAAACAGAGGAAATAACATAAGTATCATATCTAAATATGAAATATATCAATGAATAACAGTAAATTATGATACAAAATAGTGATGCAATATGGACGTATCACGCCGCCACCGTCGAAGACAAATTTTGGGGGATAGAAGTCTCTGTTCTGGCACCCTGCCGAGATGGGGAAGTGCCCCCGGAGCCATCTCCATCGGTCTCCATCGCCGTCTCCGCCGTGTACATCGACCTCACCGCCATCTCCATCAACCTTACTGTCTCCTATGATGAGGAGGGAGTAGTTCTCCCCCGGGGCTGAGGGCCCTACCGGTAGCTATGTGGTTCACCTCTCTCTCCCATGATGTGATCTTTATGTGATCGTGAGCTTTGTATCTAGTTGAATTGGTAGATGTTATTATTCAGATATTATGCTACTCCTATGCTTTATTATTATACTCTCCGGAGATACCTCGTATCATGGTGTAAAGGTGACTAGTGTGTGCATCATGTGTATCTTTTTGGTTAATGTCTCTATCAATTGTTGGTGTTTATTGGAACCATCTAGTGCATTCATGGTGATAGTGTGGGACAATCTAGTTTGGGTACATACGGACTTTGAGGAGTGCTTCGTAGCCCTACGCATGATTAGTGTTCATTTTCCATTGGAGAATTGTTTTGATATGGATGATAGTATCTATTGGTTCAATTATGTTATATTTGTTGGGAGTGTGTCCACTAGTCAAAGTATGATCCCTAGGCCTTGTTTCCAAGCATTGCACACCATTTACTTACTGTTTTGTTACATGTTTGCTTGCTGCCATTTTTATTTCAGATTGCGTTTACTACTTATAATCATCACAACTACTTGTATTTCACTATCTCTTCGCCGAACTAGTGCACCTATACATCTGACAAGTGTATTGGGTGTGTTGGGGACACAAGAGACTTTCTGTATTGTAATTGCAGGGTTGCGTGAGAGGGATAGCTTTGACCTCTTCTTCCCTGAGTTCGATAAACCTTGTGTGATCCACTTAAGGAAAACTTGCTGCTGCTCTACAAACCTCTGCACTTGGAGGCCCAACACTGTCTACAAGAACAGACGCGTGCGTAGACATCATTGTGTTGTGTGCAGGTTCCACATTGCTGCTGGTGCAAAGCAAAGCCCTGGATGAGGCGCCTTATAAATTGTCCAGAGCTGTCGCGAAGCTAGCAGGCATCACCTTCTGAAGTTTGGCTTTTTCCTACTGGTTCGATAAACCTTGGTTTCTTACTGAGGGAAAACTTGTTGCTGTGCTCATCATACCTTCTCTTGGGGTTCCCAACTGGTCGGTCATTTACATCAACACCGCACCGCAATCAAGCATTTTTCTGGCGCCGTTGCCGGGAAAAAGAAGATTTCTGCAAGGGGAGTTTTGCACGCACATCCTTTACTTTGTTTATTGTTTTGCTTTACTTTATTTTTGCTTGCATCTTTTTATCAAAAACACAAAAAAATTAGTTTCCTTTATAGTTGCTTTTATTTACTTGCTTTTAGTTTTGCTAGAATGGGTACTCTTGAAAACACCAAGTTATGTGACTTTACTAGCACCAAAAACAATGATTTTATCAGCACTCCTATTGCGCCACCTGCTCCTGCTGCCAATTTTTATGAGATTAAACCTGCTTTATTGAACCTTGTTATGAAAAAGCAATTTTCTGGTGCTAGTACTGATGATGCTGCAGCTCATCTCAACAATTTTTTTGAGCTATGTGAGATGCAGAAATATAAGGTTGTAGAAGGTGATATTATTAAGCTTAAGTTATTTCTTTTTCTTTGAGAGGAAAAGCTAAGGATTGGTTGCTATCTTTGCCTAGAAATAGTATTGATTCTCGGGCTAAGTGTAAGGATGCTTTTATTGGAAAATACTATCCTCCTGCTAAGATTATAGCTTTGCATAGTGATATCATGAAATTTAGACAGTTTGATAGTGAACATGTTGCTCAGGCTTGGGAAAGAATGAAATCTATGATAAAGAATTGCCCCACTCATGGACTGACTACTTGGATGATTGTCCAAACTTTTTATGCAGGACTAAATTTTTCTTCAAGAAACCTATTGGATTCAGCTGCTAGAGGCACTTTTATGTCCCTTACCTTGGGCGCCACAACCAAGCTCCTTGACAACATGATGGTAAATTATTCTGAGTGGCACACCGAGAGAGCTCCACAAGGTAAGAAGGTAAATTCTGTTGAGGAAACCTCCTCCTTGAGTGATAAGATTGATGCTATAATGCTTAAGATTTCTAATGATAGAACTCATGTTGATCCTAATAATGTTCCTTTGGCCACTTTGGTTGCTCAAGAAGAGCATGTTGATGTAAACTTCCTTAGAAATAATAATTTTAACAACAATGCTTATAGGAACAATTTTGCTAGTAACAATTATAGGCCGTATCCTTCTACCAATGGTAATGGTTATGGTAACTCTTATGGTAATTCCTCCAACAACACCAGGGCCGCGCCCTCCGATCTTGAGGTAATTCTCAAGGACTTCATCGGTAAGCAAACAGCTTTTAACAAGTCTATCAAGGAAAAGTTAGGCAAAATTGATATTCTTGCTTCTAAAGTTGATAGCCTTGCTCTTGATGTTGAACTTCTAAAATTATAAGTGTTGCCTAATGAGGTTAAGGAGAATAATACTTTTGCCACTGCTAATGCTATCCAAGTTAGAATTGATGAAAATGTGAGGATGTTAGCAGAATTGCATGCCAGGTGGGAAAGAGAAGATGAGATGGCTAGAAAGATGAAGGTATGTACCATTACTACCTCTAATGATGTTGTTCCAAATGCTAGCAATCCTCTTACTTTGATTGGTGTAGAGAAAACTCCTACTCCTCGTGTTAAAAAGCCCAAAACTACAAAAACTTTTTCTCAAAAGAGTGCTGAAATTTTTTGGAGTGTAGGAAATGATAGCTCTATTTCTTTCAATGATTTTGATGTTGATGGCTGAAATATATCTGAAGTTATTTTGTTCTCGCAAAAGCTTGCTTTGAGTCGCAATGCTAGTTCTATAAATGTTGCTTTTACTAAGCATATTACCAATGCTCTCATGAAAATTAGGGATGAAAAGTTGAAGCAAAAAGCTTCTATTCCCAAGAAATTAGAAGATGGTTGGGAACCCATCATTGATATGCATGTTAATGGTTTTGATTGCCATGCTTTACGTGATCTAGGTGCTAGTATTTCTATTATTCCTAGAAAAATTTATGACATGCTTGATTTACCACCGCTTGAAAAGTGTTATTATGATGTTCCTATTGCTGATGTTGCTAAGAAAAAACCTTTGGGAAGGATTAATGATGTTCTTATTATGGTTAACAATAACCTTGTTCTCGTTGATTTCCTTGTTATGGATGTTGAATGCAATGCTTCATGTCCTATTATTTTGGGAGGACCCTTTCTTCGAACTGTAGGTGCCATCATTGATATGAGGGAAGGCACCGTCAAATATCAATTCCCACTCAAGAAAGGTATGGAACACTTCCCTAGAAAGAGGAAGAAATTACTTTTTGACTCTATTCTTAGAGCAAATTATGAACTTGATGCTTCATCACTTGATATTACTTGATTTGCACTTTCTGCGCCTAGCTCAAAGGCGTTAAAGAAAAGCACTCTTGGGAGATAACCCAATGTTTTCTTTTCAGTTCTTTTTATTTTATTTGAGTCTTGGAAGTTATTACTATTTTAATAACCGCTCCTTATCATTTTTATTTTGTTTTTGTGCCAAGAGAAGCCTCTAATTTGAGTGAGGTAAGATTTGGGGAAGTTGCTGTCCTGAAACAGATTTCGGTGCTGCACCGTAAAAATTTGTGAAAATTCTCAGAATATCTTTTTGACCTGAGATTTCTTGTGCATATGACCCAGGTTATATCCAAACTTTCATTAGTTTTATACTTTTTGATTTGAGCAACATAAAACCCTCAAAAAAATCGATCTTTGTCAGCTGTTCTATTTTGACAGATTTCTGCCACTATTTGTGTTTGCCTCTCGATCGCTTTCTTTTTGAGTTCTTTTGATCACATAACTTTTGGGAAAGTTGCTACAGTAGTATATGCTTTATATGTGGTGGTTTTGAGTTAAAATCTTAACCAAAAAGGGTTGATTCAGTATTATGCTTACACTAATGTTGCTAATAGAATTGTGTTGAGTTTTGTATGAAGGAAGTTTTCAAGTGTAGGGATTGGAGAATGATGAGATGAGTTGAAGCATGGACAAAAGCTCAAGCTTGGGGATGCCCATGCACCCCAAGAAATATCCAAGAGGTACAAGCGTCAAAGCTTGAGGATGCCCCCGAGGCACCCTTTTCTTCATCGGCAAAAATCAGGTCACCTTTCAACACACTATATTTTTATTGCTTCATGCACTATGCATTTTTCTTGGAGCGTCTTTACTTTAGTTTTCAGTTTTGTTTTGTTTTTTTTGCTGCAATAAATGGTTGGACCCCAACAAATTTCTTTTGGAGAAGTTGCCTTGCTTTTCATTTGCCAAGAACAGTCCGTTTTTCACTCTTATCGTTCAAACGAGTGTTCTCTTTTTCTAGAACTGCGTTTAGCTTTCATTTTTCGCCTTGATTTTTGTTCAGATCTTGTTTTATCTTTGTATCAAGGTGTATTTGGACCTCTGGTCTATGTTGGTATTCATCAAAAGAGTTGTTTCAAAAAGGTTCGAATGGTGTTGGAAAAGAGAAAGAGTTTCATGCAAAAAAGTGGTACAAAAAGGAGCTTGTTTGGACTGCGGCTTAGACTTTTGCATGTCGTGCTTGATGTCGTTTTTATAGTATGCTTAGTGGTTTTGCTGTAGCATGACTTGTCTCAAATGACTGAGATTGCTTAATGAGCCTTTAAAAAAATCATGCGTTGTTTTTATTATTTGGAAGCATTATTTTAGTTTTCTCCTTGATGCTTTATTTGGGTTGACTTGGCGCATGCTTACACATGTTTGACTCATACAAAGTCGCCATAAGGCTCTATGATCATTTAGTTTTTGACTTTTGATGCCATTTTATGATTCTCTTAATAATGTTTTGTCGCTATGCATGATTATGGCCGTTATTGCTCTCTTAGTTGGTCGCTTCCAGTCTTTTGCTAGCCCTCATTTTGTACTGAGTATGAGCTCTACTCGTGCATCCAACTCCCAAAAACCAAGTTATGCCAATGTGTCCACCATACATACCTATTAGCAATTTGCTATTCCAAAGTACATTTGACTTGCTTTTATCTATCCTTCAAATTAAACTCTTTTTGGTGTTATGCGAAAATTGGTCAGTAAAGCTCTCACGAACCTGATGGCACACTTTACTTTTCTCGTTCTTAAAAATTTGACATTGTGGCTCTCTTATGTTGAGTTGTTATGCTTGCGAGTTGTAAGTTGGAAATTAGCCAAACCATGTCGTTATGGGGTAAGCTTTCAACATTACACTTCTTATTTGAGTTGATATCGTGATCCTTTGTTTATGGATACTCGCGATGTGAAATAAGTTCGGAATCTTGCGGGATCATGGAGTTTGTATACGTGTTAGAGAAACGCCTGGGCCGCTAATCTAAGCCATGCATAATTCATTGTGGAAATTTACAGCATGCCCATAGTGAACATTCGACGATGCATCTCAAAATAAAAAGCTATACCAATGGTAAATAAAAGAGATGTCAAGGTGTTCATTGTCTGTTTGTCCTATCATTTTAATGTGGGCTTGTTCCATGTCATCGGGCACGGGGGTACCCCGTTGGCGGTTCTCAATGATACGTGTATACTTACAATGACAAGAGCTTGCTTGGGACTCTAAGTCGAGTAGCATGAGGTTTGGGTTTTCATACTTCACGGGACACGAGGTTTTCAACTTATAATTTGTCAAGCATATGCTTCATAATTGTACTCGTATTAACTTTAACCATCCAAGATGCCTATGATGGGGGCAATGAGAGCTCAAAGCTAGTAAGTACCATAATTTTTGAAGGTTTATAAAACTTGCAATCACTGCTTCCCTCTGCGAAGGGCCTTTCTTTTACTTTTATGTTGAGTCTCCACCTTCTACCTTTATGCACCGTCTAAGAGAGCATAGTTGTCATTCTGAGTTTAATGTGCATAGTCCCAAAGTTTATCATTGATTGATTCATGATTTTGGTTTCACTTGTTCTTAAATTATTTGTATCTAGTCGCCCTCTTAAACTTGAAGGTGTCCTATGCATTTATGTTTTGCTATTCCATGAAGGACAAGCTGAAAACCATTTGCTATGTTTTTCCATATGATTTGAACACACGTTTGACTTTCATTGTTTCATTTTTCATGATTTTTCGTTTGTGTTCTTTTTCATGTTATAACATGGTTGCTAAGTTTCTTCTATCAAGATTATGTCTTTCATGCCCATGTTTTAAGTTCTTTTGCTCCCAGCACTCAATGCGTACATAGATGATCAAGATTGTGTTGGTGCGTGTCACCTAAAAAATTATTCTTTGTTATCACTTACCTACTCGAGGATGAGCAGGAGTTAAGCTTGGGGATGCTTGATACGTCTCAAACGTATCTATAATTTTTGATGCTCCATGCTTGTTCTTACACTATTTGCTTAGTGTTTTGCTACACTTCGTGGCATTTTTATGAATTTTCCAGAACTAACCTATTAACAAGATGCCACAGTGCCAGTTCCCTGTTTTCTGCTATTTTGTGTTTCAGAAAAGTTACACAGGAAATATTCTCAGAATTGGACGAAACAAAAGCCAAACCTCCTAATATTTACCAAAGCTTCCAGAAGTCCGAAGAGGAGACAGAGGGGGGCCATGGGCTGGCCACACCATAGGGCGGCGCGGCCTACCCCTGGCCCGCACCCCTATGGGTGAGGCCACCCTGGTCCACCTCTGACGCTGCCCCTTCGCCTATAAAGACCCCCCGACGGGAAAACCTAAACACCCGATCAATTTTCCTGAAATACATCACGATCCGCCGCCATGATCGACCCGAGATCGGGAGGGTCCAGAAGCTCTTCCCGCTACCCTGTCGGAGAGGGGAATCGCCACCAGAGGTCTTCTTCATCGCCATGCTTGCCTCCGGCGCGATGAGTGAGTAGTCTACCTTGGACTATGGGTCCATAGCAGTAGCTAGATGGTTGTCTTCTCCACCATGTGCTTCATGTTTAGATCTCGTGAGCTGCCTTACATGATCGAGATCATCTTTATGTAATTCTACATGTTGTGTTTGTTGGGATCCGATGAATATTGGTGTTATGTTAAGTTGATGTGCTGAATATTATCTTGTGTTATCTCTATGTTGTTTATGATCTTGCATGCTCTCCGTTGTTAGTAGCTATCTTGGCCAAGTAGATACTAGTGACTCCAAGAGGGGGTATTTATGCTCGATAGTTGGGTTCATGCATCTATTTAATCTGGGGGAGTGACAGAAACCTCTAAGGTTGTAGATGTGTTGTTGCCACTAGGGAGAAAACAACATTCTTGTGTCCAAGGACATTCGTTTTGTTTACATTACACACTTTTCTTAATGCAGTTATCTGTTGTTCGCAACTTAATACTCGAGGGGTGTTGAGATGATATCCCCGTGAGTGGATTATTAGTCATAGATGCAGTTGGATGGCGGTCTATGTATTTTGTTGTAATGCCCAGAGTAAATCTCATAGTGATCCTCGTGACATATGCACGTTATCTTTATTCTACCAATTGCCCAACTGTAATTTGTTTACCCAGCATATTGTTATTTATCTTATGGAGAGACACCACTAGTGAACTGTGGACCCCGGTCCAATTTCCTCTATCATTGTTTACTTTTACTCGCACTGTTTACTTTCTCACATACTACTATTGTTTTCCAGTCGATATGCTCAATCCTTTGTTTACAGCAAACCGGTGAGATTGACAACCTCATCGTAAGTTGGGATCAAAGTACTTGGTTGTGTTGTGTGCAGGTTCCAGGTTGCTGTTGGTACAAAGCAAAGCCCTGGACGAGGTGCCTTATAAATTGTCCGGAGCTGTCGCGAAGCTAGCAGGCATCACCTTCTGAAGTTTGGCTTTTTCCTACTGGTTCGATAAACCTAGGTTTCTTACTGAGTGAAAACTTGCTGCTTGATGCTACCGAGTTGATGAAATAAATAACCGGCCAGTTGGAAAACCCCAAGAGAAGGTTTGATGAAGATAGCAGCAAGTTTTCCCTCAATTAAGAAACCAAGGTATGTCGATCAGGAGAAGAGCAGACAATACGACTGAAGGTGATGCGGACTAGCTTAGCGACAGCTTTGGACAATTTATATATGGCGCCTCATCCAAGCTTTGCTTTGCTAGCTACAACATGGAACCTGCACACACACAACCAAGTACTTTGTTCCCAACTTGCGATGAGGTTGTCAATCTCACCGGTTTGCTTGAAACAAAGGTTATGAGCGTATCGACTGGAAAACAGTAGAAGTATGCGAGTAAAGTAAACAGTGCGAGTAAAGTAAACAGGTGATATCAATATGATGGAAATAGGACCGGGGTCCACAGTTCACTAGTGGTGTCTCTCCATAAGATAAATAACACATGCTGGGTAAACAAATTACAGTTGGGAAATTGATAGAATAAAGATAAACATGATATGTCAAGAAGATCACTATGCGATTTACTCTGGGCATTACAACAAAATACATAGACCGCCATCCAACTGCATCTATGACTAATAATCCACTTGTGGCGAATCAATCCGAGAACTCCACAAGTATTAAGTTGCAAACAACAGATAATTGCATTAAGCAAAGTGTGTAATGTAAACAAAGCATATGCCCTTGAGCATATGAATGTTGTTTTCTCCCTAGTAGCAACAACACATCTACAACCTTAGAGGTTTCTGTCACTCCCCCAGATTAAATAGAGGCATGAACCCACTATCGAGCATAAATACCCCCTCTTGGAGTCACTAGCAACTACTCAGCCAAGATAGCTACTAACAACGAAGAGCATGCAAGATCATAAACAACATAGAGATAACAAAAGATATATTTCAGTATAGCAACTCAATCATAACACCAATATTCATCGGATCCCAACAAACCAAATATGTAGAATTACATAACAGTGATCTCAATCATGTAGGGCAGCTCATGAGATCTAAACATGAAGCACATGGTGGAGGAGACAACCATCTAGCTACTGCTATGGACCCATAGTCCAAGGTAGACTACTCACTCATCGCTCCGAAGGCAAGCATGGCGATGAAGAAGACCTCTGGTGGCGATTCCCCTCTCCGGCAGGGTGCCGGGAAGAGCTTCTGGACCCTCCCGATCTTCGGGTCGATGGCGGCGGCGGATCGCGATGTGTTCTGGAAAAGTGATATGGTCCTTAGGTTTTTTCCGTCGGGGGGTCTTTATAGGCGAAGGGGCATCGTCAGAAGTGGATCGAGGCGGTCTCACACGTAGGGGGCGCGGCCAGGGCCTGGGCCGCGCCGCCCTGGTGTGTGGGCACCTCGTGGCCCCACTCCGTCTCCTCTTCGGATCTCTGGAAGCTTCTGGGAAAAATAAGACTTCAGGAACTTATTTCATCCAATTCCGAGAATATTTCCTGTGTATCACTTCTGAAACACAAAAACAGCAGAAAACAGGGAACTGGCACTGTGTCGACTTGTTAATAGGTTAGTTCCGGAAAATGCATAAAAGTGCCACGAAGTGTAACGAAACAGTAGGCAAATGGTGTAAAAACAAGCATGGAGCATCAAAAATTATAGATACGTTGGAGACGTAGCAAGCATCCCCAAGCTTAACTCCTACTCGTCCTCGAGTAAGTAAGTGATAACAAAAGAATAATTTTTGAGGTGACATGCACCTACACAATCTTGATCATATATGTAAGCATTTGTGAGCTGGGATCATAAGAACTTAAAACATGGGCATGAAAGATATAATTTTGACAATAAGAACTTAGCAACCATGTTGTAAACATGAAAATGAACACAAACAAAAGATCATGAAAATGAAACAATGAAAGTCAAACGTGTGTTCAAATCATAAGGAAAAACATACAAATGGTTTTCAGCTTGTCCTTCATGGAGAGCAAAACATAAATGCATAGGACACCTTCAAGTTTAAGAGGGCGACTAGATACAAATAATTTGAGAACAAGTGAAACCAACAATATGAATCAATCAATGAAAACTTTGGGACAATGCACATCATACTAAGAATGACAACTTTGCTCTCTTATGGTGCATAAAGATAGAAGGTGGTGACTCAACAAAAAAGTAAAAGAAAGGCCCTTCGCAGAGGGAAGCAGTGATTGCAAGTTTTATAGACCTTCAAAAATTATGTTACTTATTGGCTTTGAGCTCTCATTGCCCCCATCATAAGCATCTTGAATGGTTAGAGTTAATGCGAGAACAATTATGATGCATATGCTTGACAAATCATATGTCGAAAACCTCGTGCCCCGTGAATACGCGTACCCAAACCTCATGCTACTCAACTTAGAGTCACAAGCAAGGCTCTTGTCATTGTAAGTATATATGTATCATCAAAAACCGCCAACGGGGTACCTCCGTGCCCGATGACATGGAACAAGCCCACATCAAAATGACAGGACAAGCAGACAATGAACACCTCGACATCTCTTTTATTTGCCATTTGTTTAGCTTTTTATTGTGAGATGCGTCGTCGAATGTCCACCATGGGTATGCTGCAAATTTCCACCATGAATTATGCATGGCTTAGATTGGCGGCCCAGGCGTTTCCCTAACACATATACAAACTCCATGATCCCCACAAGATTCCCAATTCATTTCACACCGCGGGCATCCATAAACAAAAGATCACGATATCAACTCAAATAAGAAGTGCAATGTTGAAAGCTTGCCCCATGACAGCATGGTTGGGCTAGAATCCAACTTACAACTTGCAAGCATAACAACTCAACATAAGAGACCACAATGTCAAATTTTTAAGAATAGGAAAAAGTAAAGTGTGCCTTCCGGTTTGTGAGAGCTTTACTGACCAATTTTCGCATAACACTGGTAAGAGTTTAATTTGAAGAGAAGATAAAAGCAAGTCAAATTTACTTGGAATAGCAAATTGCTAGTAGGTATGTATGGTGGACACTATGGCAAACTTGGTTTTTAGGAGTTGGATGCACGAGTAGAGCTCATACTCAGTACAAGGCGAGGGCTAGCAAAAGACTGGGAGCGACCAACTAAGAGAGCAATAATGGCCATAATCATGCAAAGCGACATTAAAAGAAGCATAAGATGGCATCAAAAGTCAAAAACTAAATGATCATAGAGGCTATTGGCGACTTTGTAAGAGTCTAACATGTGTGAGCATGCGCCAAGTCAACCCAAATAAAGCATCAAGGAGAAAACCAAAATAATGCTTCCATACAATAAAAACAACGCATGATTTTTTCAAAGGCTCATTAAGCAATCTCAGTTATTTGAGACAAGTCATGCTACAGCAAAACCACTAAGCATACTATCAAAAAGACATCAAGCACGACATGAAAAAGCCTAAGCCGCAGTCTACACAAGCTCCTTCTTGTACCACTTTTTTGCATAAAGCTTTTTCTCTTTTCCAACACCATTTGAAATTTTTAAAGACACCTCTTTTGATGAAAACCAATAAAGATCAGAGGCAAAAATACACCTTGATGAAAAGATATGACAAGATCTGAACGCAAATCAAGGCAAAAACAAAAACCAAAAGCAGTAGCAGAAAAAGAAGAACACTCGGTGAAATTGTAAGAATAAAAAACGGAGTGTTCTTGGCAAATGAAAACGAGTACATCTCCTCCAAAGGAAATTTGTTGGGGTCCAACCATTTATTGCAGCAAACAAAACTAAACTAATAATGAAAACTAAAACAACTGACGCTCTGATACGTCTCAAACGTATCTATAATTTTTGATGCTCCATGCTTGTTTTTACACCATTTGCCTTGTGTTTCGTTACACTTCATGGTATTTTTATGCGATTTCCAGAACTAACCTATTGACAAGATGCCACAGTGCCAGTTCCCTATTTTCTGCTGTTTTTGTGTTTTAGAAGTGATACACAGGAAATATTCTCGGAATTGGACGAAACAAGTTCCTGAAGTCTTATTTTGCCCGGAAGCTTCCAGAGATCCGAAGAGGCGAAGGAGAGGGGCCACAGGCCAGCCTCACACTAGGCCGGCACGGACCAAGCCCTGGCCACGCCGCCTAGGTGTGAGGAGGGCTAGGGCCACCCCTGACGACGCCCCTTCGCCTATAAGAAGCCTCGGGATGAAAAACCCTAAGGGAGTCGGCGAAATTTCCAGAACAGTTCTGTCGGTGTTCTGGATACCGGGGTATCCCGGTCCACCTGCTCCTGGGCCCCGTCATCGGCCCATCTTCAGCCCAGGGGAAGGACGACGATCCAAGCTACGGAGAAGACCCTCACGAGGAGGCGCCTCGTGAGGAGAACGACGACCAAAACTGCTAAGGACCAGAAGGCCTCCTCACGAGCCCCTGCTGGTGAGGAGAGGAAGCACGCCCACGTCAACTCAGCACGTTTGCGTGCAGAGCAAGAAGATAACGGGCAGAAGACCGCGTACCGCCCACGCTACCCCCGACAGGGAGGAGACCAACTTTCGCTGTGCCTGCCTAAAGCGGCACAGTGGTTGTTGGCCGCCCCCCTAAAAATAGCGTGGACGGTGCAGGGCGCCAGAGGAAGACGTCAGCTTCCTCCACCCACTCC